>LR738555.1:1091931-1691931 GCA_902685375.1 Neostethus bicornis | reverse complement strand
ACACATTCACAGGGAGAACATGCAAACCCCACACAGGAGTTCGGGAGGTGTCGAGCCGCTTCTCCTCCGGGTCGAAAAGAGCCAGATGGGGTAGTTCGGACATCTAGTCAGGATGCCCCTAAAGCGAGGCGTTTCAGTTATGTCCCATTGGGAGGAGACCAAGAGGCAGACCCTGAACCCGCTGGAGAGACTATGTCTCACAGCTGGCTGGGGAACGACTCGGGATCCTTCCGGGTGAGCTGGGGTGAGAGAAACCTGGGCTTCCTGTCTGAGGCTGTTGCCCCCTTGCAACCCGGCCCCGGATAAGCGGAAGACGACAGAACAGAATTTCTCAAAACAAATATCGTGCAACCTGATTTTCTGAGTCGATCTCATTTCAAGCTCACGTTTGAGTTGGTACTGAGTTAACCCCTCCAAATTTGAACGCTATCAGAACAAACAACCTGCAGGACAGATATTTGAACCCTACAGAGGTTGGGGTGCTCACACGTGCAACTCGCTCGCAATCGAGAAACAAACGCCAAGAGTTTCTTTTTTTTTTTCAGTCATGATGCATTGATTTAATTTGAAGTCAGATTAAAGACTTTAAATTGATGTCGTTCTGTTTGTGTCCACTAACGGTGCCCCCCTCTACCCCTCTCTCTCCGTCCCTCTCTCTCTGTCCAGAACATAGCATGGGTTAAGTCCTACAAAATCTGCTTCGAGCTCGATGAAAGCAATGATATTTTCACCCAGCTTTACCGGACGCTCTTCCAGGTCATAAAGTAAGAGTCTAATCACACACCGTCATGGTTGTCATGGTTGCATCTCTGTGTGTTTTAGGGGGTCTGGTCTTCTCCACACACACTCTCTTCTCTCCCTCTTCAACTCAGTTTTACTCTGCTGAACATAACCTTGAGGGTTGAATTCTGCAGCACTGAATTTGGCTCTTTGCCATTGCAGAGAATGTGTGTGTGTGTGTGTGCCGGGGTTGTACCAATACAAATCTGTGGGGTTTTTTTTTTGGGGTGGAAGAGAAGGAGGTTTTGAAAGAGGGAGTTAGGTAGCAGGAGGCAGGAGGAGGTTGTGTCCTTGCTGATAAAAACCATGGTAACAAGCTTTACCTCCGGTTGTAAAGTGACACCTTCTGTCCCTCTGGGTTAAAAAAAAACCCACTGAAAGTTACACACAACTAATTTTTTTGATCCTCGATCTGTCTCGTTCCCACAGCAACGGCCACAACCAGAAAGTACATGTGCACATGGTGGACCTGATGAGCTCCATCATCTGCGAGGGAGACACCGTGTCCCAAGAGTTACTGGACACCGTGTTGGTCAACTTGGTGCCAGCACACAAGGTAACGCGCACGAACGCACAATGGTGTGAATCAGAGTTAGAAAGTGTGCTTGTTGTCGTGGAAGCTGCTCAGTGATCAGTGAGAAACTCCAGTCAGGATCGTTTCCCATGCACCTCAATTCAGTGAGACCCCTGCTGATGAAAACTAGTACCGCCGCTAAAATAAAGGACTGCTGTCAAAAAAAAATTGTGTGGCCTTGTCTTTTTAAAAAAACACCATAACGTCTCACACACCGACGCCAAATGTCATGGAAATCGTTTGAAATTGTCTTCTTTTTTTTTTCTTCTTGTTTTAGAACTTGAACAGGCAGGCATACGATCTGGCCAAAGCCCTCCTGAAGAGGACCGCTCAGGCCATCGAGCCTTACATCACTAACGTAAGAGTCCTTAAATTACTTAAGGCTTCATTAGTTTTCCTGGTAACTTGCTTAATTATGCAATTTTCAAAGACTCATAATATTCTGTTCAGTTCTGTTGTCTTTCACTCATCCGGGGCCGGGTCGCAGGGCAACATCCTCAGACGGGAAGCCAAGGTTTCTCTCACCCCAGCTGCCCACTCCAGCTCACCCGGAAGGATCTCGAGTTGTTTCCCGTCCAGCTGCAAGCCATAGTCTCACAAGCAGGTCCAGGGACTACTTCTTGGTCTCCTCCCGGTGGGACGTCCCCAAAACACCTCGCCAAGCGAGGCATCCTAACCAGATACCCGAACCACCGCCTCTGGCTTCTTTCGACCTGAAAGAGGAGCAGCTCGACTCAGAGCTCCTCCGGGATGGTAGAACTCTTCACCAGATCTCTAGTGAGGATGCCGGTCAGGATGCCACCCGGGCGCCTCGCTAGTGAGGTGTTTCGGGCACGTCCCACCAGGAGGAGACCAAGAGGCAGACCCCGGATACGCTGAAGAGATTATGTCTCACAGCTGGCTGGGGAATGACTCGGGATCCTCCTGGGTGAGATAGGAGAATCTGGCCAGGGTGAGTAAAGCCTGGGCTTCCCGTCTGAGGTTGTTGCCCTCGCGACCCGCCCCCGGATAAGCGGAAGACGACGGAACGGAAAAAGTGCACAGCAGCTGATTTCTGATAAACAGTGTGTAGAGGGACGTGAGCAGAGCGTGTGAGAACGACTCACCAAGAGGAGCTCGTTCTCTGTCACGTGGGAGGGACGAAGTCACACCGATACAATTTGATAAAAAAAAAACTGCTGAATCATTTTAAAAAAACAATCTCAGAAGATCTGAGATGGGTCATTTTTAAAAAGAGTTTTTGGAAGTGATAACATTTCTTTTTTTTATTGTCTCCAGTTTTTTTACCAGGTCCTGATGCTTGGGATGACTTTGGTGAGCGATCTCTCCGAGCACGTGTTCGATCTGATCCTGGAACTATATAACATCGACAGTCACCTGCTCCTCTCCGTCCTACCACAGCTGGAGTTCAAGCTGAAGGTACCAGCCGACTTAATCTTTCCTCGTGCACCTCATTCCAATATTAAAATGAATAGATTTATTTTAGGGGATTTTAATTTGTAAACCCCCAAATTACCCCCCCCCCCCTGCCCTACACACACACACATCTCCACAGAGTAATGATAATGAAGAGAGGCTGCAGGTGGTGAAGCTTCTCACCAAGATGTTCGGAGCCAAGGATTCTGAGCTGGCTTCTCAGAATAAGACCCTGTGGCAGTGTTACCTGGGCAGGTGAGTCCGAACGTCTACGACATCATATCTCTTTACAGCTGAGGTTGGGGAGGCGGCCGAGCGGGGGCGGGGGCAGCAGCAAGGCCAAATCAGAGAAGAGTGGGTTGGTATGGTTACAGGACAGCCCTATTTGTTTCTAAATAAAATGAAAGGATTTTATACTGAAAACATAAATAAATACGCTTTGATCTGTTTTTTTTTTTTAAACAAACACCATGAGATCAAACAAAACTATCTTTAGGAGCTACCGGATGATCACAAACACCTGGTGATCTCTCACAGTACACTTGTTAACACTAGTTGAAAAACTCTGCTTTAAAGTATCAATCTTCCCATTTTTTTTATTGTAAAGATGTAAATTCATGCTTTTTTTTTTTTATTTGAAGATTCAACGACATCCACGTGCCCATCAGACTGGAGTGCGTCAAGTTTGCCAGTCACTGCTTAATGAATCACCCCGACCTTGCAAAAGACTTGACAGGTAAAACCTACTGGAGTTAAACTTTTCTTTTTTCTTTCCTCTCACCTTAATGCATCTTCCCCCCTCCCTCCTCGCCTCCCCACACACACACACCAGACTTTCTACGCGTCAGATCCCACGACCCAGAAGAGGCAATCCGCCATGATGTCATTGTCTCCATCGTAACCGCTGCCAAAAAAGACTTGTCCCTCGTCAACGATGCGTTGCTCAACTTTGTCAAGGAGAGGACCTTGGACAAGAGAGTAAGTTTGAGTGGGTCAGAAGTAACGTGTGTGTGGGTGTGAGTCCGTTCTTCCGTCCTAAGTGTGTTGATCCGTTTGAATTGTATGAAAAAGAAATATTTCATTTGGATAACAAAAAATCTTCTTTATCAGTGGCGCGTACGCAAGGAGGCCATGATGGGTCTGGCCTCAATCTACAGAAAGTACGCCCTCCAGTGCGAGGGTGGCAGAGACGCAACCAAACAGATAACGTGGATCAAGGACAAACTCCTCCATATTTACTACCAGAACAGCATCGATGACAGGTTAAAATCCAACCAAAAAAAATGAAGAACCTCATTTGGTTTTCAATGGTTTTAATGGTTTTTTTTTTTATTTTGTGATATCCAGGTTGCTGGTGGAGCGCGTCTTCGCCCAGTTCATGGTCCCACACAATCTGGAGACGACCGAAAGAATGAAGTGTCTCTACTACTTGTATGCCACCCTGGATCAACACGCCGTCAAGTAAGAACCAGTTTAGAACGTTAGAATGTCCCCTCAAATGTCAGCAGGATATTTTATCTTTTTTTTTTTTCTTCTTTGCAGGGCGTTGAATGAAATGTGGAAATGCCAAAATTTACTGAGACACCACGTCAAAGACTTACTCGATTTGCTCAAAAAGCCCAAAGTAATTCTAGACTGACGCCCACTTCTAAACATCCCCAACCAGACACGTTTCAGTTCTCTGAAAGGTCTCTCTTTTTTTTCGTTTCAGACTGACTCTTCCGTAAAGGCGACATTCGCCAAAATTTTGGTGATCACAAGTAAGACCTCCGACGATCAATGATGATTCTTAGTACTGAGTCGATCCGCAGCTTTTTTTTTTTTTTTTTTTTGAATGTTTCTGTCTGTGTGTTAAGGGAACCTCCCTGACCCTGGGAAAGCACATGACTTTGCGAGGCGACTGGCCCAAGTCATTGACAACGACGAAAGAATCCGAGACCAGTTGGAGACTCTGGTCAGCCCCAGCTGCTCCTGCAAGCAGGCGGAAGTCTGCGTGGTGAGTCATCCTCTCTCCGTTCTCGGCCTGTTTGTGTAAACTCACATCATGTCGGCTACAAAGTGAAAAATTTCGTTTCTGTCGTCTTTCGCTCATCCGGGGCCGGGTCACGGGGACAACAACCTCAGACGAGAAGCCCAGGCTTCTCTCGCTCCGGCTGCATCCTCCAGCTCACCCAGAAGGATCCCGAGTCGTTCCCCGGTCAGCTGTGGGACATAGTCTCTCCAGCGGGTCCGGGGTCTGCCTCTTGGTCTCCTCCCGGTGGGAGGCATCCTAACCAGATGCCTAAACCACCCCATCTGGCTTCTCTTGACCAACAGGAGCAACAGCTCTACCCTGAGCTCCTCCCGGATGGCGGAGCTCCTCACCCTATCTCTGAGTGTGATCCAGCCACCCTGGAGGAGGAAGCTCATTTCAGCTGCTTGCATCCGCGATCTCATTCTTTCGGTCACCATCCACAGCTGGTGACCATAGATGAGGGTAGGAATGTAGATCGACTTGTAAATTGAGAGCTTTGATTTCCAGCTCAGCTCTTTCTTTACCACGTCGGATCGATGCAGCGTCCTGGTTATTGCGGATGCCGCACCGATCTCAATCATCAACCAGTTCTTTAATGATATCTCTGTGATCTTTGTCGTCGTCTCAGAGGGATATCACAAAGAAACTCGGCAGTCCGAAACAACCGAGCAACCCCTTCCTGGAGATGGTGAAGTTCCTATTGGAGAGGGTTGCCCCCGTTCACATCGACACTGAGTCCATCAGGTACGGTAGGAGTAGAAGACGTGCTTGTAAATCCTGAGTCTGCTTCACCTCGTTCTCGTGTCCCGCAGTGCTCTGATTAAGCAAGTCAATAAATCCATTGACGGGACCGCTGACGATGAAGAGGAAGGCGTTCCCACTGAGGAGGCCATCAGAGCCGGACTGGAACTCCTCAAGGTAGAAACTATGAAGGTTTTTTTTTTTTTTGACATCGGTGCAGTTTTTTAAGTTTTCTAATCTGAGTCCCGCCTCCTCCCCCCTGCAGGTCCTGTCCTTCAAACACCCCGTGTCATTTCACTCCGCCGAGACCTTCGAGTCTCTGCTCAGCTGCCAGAAGATGGACGACGAGAAAGTGGCCGAAGCCGCCCTTCAGATTTTCAAGAACACAGGATCCAAGATGGAGGAGAGCTTTCCTCACATCAAATCGTACGTTTACGTCTGTTTTAAAACAAAACTATAGATACAGTATGTAGAGCGGATCAAAACTTTGGTCTACATACGTGTACACGTTTGACTGACCATAGAAACGACGGGAGTACAGGGATCGTAAGAATGACAGTGCTTGTTCCGTTCCGTCGTCTTCCGGTTATTCGGGGCCGGGTCGCGAGGGCAACAGCCTTAGACGGGAAACCCTAGCTTCTCTCCCTACCGCTAGATCCTCCAGCTCACCCGGAAGGATCCAGAGTTGTTCCCCGGTCAGCTGTGAGACATAGTCTCTCCAGTGGGTGCGGGTTCTGCCTCTTGGTCTCCTCCCAGTGAAACGTGCCCAAAACACCTCACCAGCTGACAAAAGAGTCATGTTCTTGTTTTTTTTTTTTCCTCCCAGTGTCTTACTGCCCGTACTGATCGCCAAGGCAAAGAGAGGACCCCCACGCCAGGCCAAGTATTCCATCCACTGCATCAACGCGATGTTCAGTAACCGGGATACACACTTTGCCCAAATTTTTGAGGTCAGTTTGCTTAAAAAAGTTTATTTTGAAGTTTAGATGTTTTTTTTGCTCAAATATTTGTGGGTTTTTTTTTCAGCCTCTCCACAAAAGTCTGGACCCCACCAACCTGGAAGGACTAATCACCCCGCTAACAACCCTCGGACACCTGGCCCAGCTGGCCCCAGAACAGTTTGCCGCCCCGCTCAAATCTCTGGTGGCCAACTTTATTGTGAAGGATCTTCTTATGAACGACAGGGTACGGACGATTAAAATCGACTGTTTGTTATCAGACACTTCATTAGAACTCAACTTTTTAATTCTTCCCTGCAGATCCCCGGAAAGAAGACCACCAAAGTCTGGGTTCCTGATGATGAAATTTCCCCGGAGACGTTTGCCAAGGTTAATAAAAAAAAAAAACAAAAAAACAAAATCTCTCTTTCAAAATACCGCAAACCTTATTATGCTCATGGGAGGGGTCTGAAAGTTTAATGTGGTTGAAATTTCTGTTCCGTTACGTCCTCTTCTGCTCATTCTGAGCCAATTGTGGAGGCAACCGCCTCAGACGGGAAACCAAGACTTCTCTGACCCCAGCTGCCTCCTCCAGCTCACCCGGAAGGATCCTGAGGTGTTCCTTTTCCAGCTGTGAGACATTTTTTATTTTGCTTGTAAATAAAAGGGAGAAAAAAAACTTAAAGCGGCAATGTAAAAATGCCAGTCTTTGAGTCCTGTTCCTCCACTATTGAGCTGTTTTATCAAAGAGAAGGAGAAGGTGTTTTGGTTCTAAGCTCGATCCTTTTAAAGTATCATCTGTTTGAAACCATTTGCGTTGACACCACGCTATCTCTCTGGATAGTGGGGTCTGCTTCTGGATCTCCTCCCGATGGGACATGCCTGAAACCCCTCATTTGCAAGGCATTCAGGAGCCATCCCAGCCAGATGCCCGAACCACCCCATCTGGCTCCTCTCAACTCGGAGGAGTAAGAAGTCGTCTAGGCTCTACTCCGAGCTCCTCCCAGATGGCAGAGCTCCTCACTATATCTCCAAGTGAGAGCCCATCCAATTTGCAGGAGGAAGCTCATTTCAGCCGCTTGTATCCGTTATCTCGTTCTTTTGGCTGGTGATCATAGAAATAGAAGAATTTTTTTTTTTGTCTGTGTTTAGATTCAAGGCATCAAACTGATGGTCAGATGGCTGCTTGGAGTGAAGAACAACCAGAGCAAGTCTGGAAACTCCACTCTGAGGATGCTCACCGCCATCTTACACAGCGATGGTGACCTGACTGAGCAGGGAAAAATGAGGTATGAGAACGGAAAAAAAACATGTCGATGAGGTACGATGAGGTACAAGGAACCCCAGGAATCTTACTTAGTTTGTTAATTATTGTATTTTCAGAACATGTTAAAATTTGATTGTTTTCACGTTGATTTTCTAAATCTTTAACTTTTCTCTTGATTCAAAGATCTTTGGTCACGTTTTGATTGTTTTTCTTTTCTCCAGTAAACCGGACATGTCCAGGCTGCGTCTAGCAGCGGCGTGTGCTCTGCTGAAGCTCGCGCAAGAAACTTGCTACCATGACATTATCACACTGGAGCAGTACCAGCTCTGTGCTCTCGTCATTAATGTAAAAGAAAAAAAAAGAAATAATCTTTGTCTTTTTTTTTTTTATTCTGGATTGAAAACTAAACGCGCTCCATGTTCTCGTTCCGTCTCCTGTGCAGGATGAATGTTACCAGGTGCGTCAGTTCTTCGCCCAGAAGCTGCACCGGGGCCTGTGCCGCCTCCGCCTGCCGCTGGAGTACATGGCCATTTTCGCTCTGAGCGCCAAGGATCCCGTGAAGGAGCGCCGGGCTCACGCTCGCCAGTGCCTGGTCAAGAACGTCAATATCCGTAGAGACTACATGAAACAGCACGCGGCCTACAGCGGTGAGCCAATCGAACTGGTTTCAATCGGTTTCCTGAGTTTTCTTTAGAAACGTCTGGAGCTAAGTCTGATTTTGTTTTGCACGGCAGACAAGTTGCTGTCTTTGCTGCCGGAGTACGTGATGCCGTACACGATCCACCTCCTGGCCCACGATTCTGACTACATCCGAGTTCAGGATGTAGAGCAACTTAAAGAAATCAAAGAGTAAGTCCGTCCTCTCGAACTGGTTAAAGTGGGTGTTTATTGATCGGAGCTGAAACCAAGGGTGTTTTTTTTTTAGGGCCCTCTGGTTCGTTCTTGAGATAATCATGGCCAAAAATGAGAACAACAGCAGCCAGGCCTTCATCCGAAAACTGGTTGAAGGGATTAAACAACCTAAGGACCTCCAGAACCCGAATGACCCTAAGACCAACGAGGTTGTAGAGCAGCAGAAATGCATGATGGGTAGTTGTTTTTTTTCACTTCCTGAACTCTAACCAACCTCGCGTTTCCTCCGAGCAGAAACTGTACACCGTGTGCGACGTGGCTCTGAACATAATAATGTCCAAGAGCACTACCTACAGCCTGGACTCGCCCAAAGACCCCATTTTGCCGTCACGATTCTTTACTAAGCTTGACAAGGTCTGATTCAATGCTTCTTCACTGTCACTCAGAAGTTTGTTGTTTTTGTCACTCACTTTTTTTTTCTCGTTTTTCCATCAGACGATTAACAATACGAAAAGCTACCTTCCACCTGAAATGAAGTCGTTCTTCACCCCATCGAAGGTAAATAAAGTTAAAAATAAACATAAAAAAAACCTTAACGTGTTCAGACGTCTTACTTTAATAATCCATAGTTTCAGCCCAAGCTGTCTAATATCCTGGGCTCAGTCAACAAGGCACTTGGCCTTACCAGCAAACATTTGCAGAGCAAAGCCATTCGCATGGAAACGACCAGCAACAATGACTCATCGTCCAACCCAGGCTCGCCATCCCAAATCAAAAGCAGGTAGGAATTCTGAGCGACCTCTCAAACTCATCCCCGATTCATCAGCATCCCTTATTCTTTTTATAGAAAACAAACTGCAAAGAGATCAAATACCAAGTAGGAAAAACACATTCATTTTTAGTTTACACGTGGGGTTCGTTGAAATGAAATAAACTTGATGATTGGTTTGTTTTCAGGACCGAAAGCACCGAGTTGGACCAGAGCGAAAACGAGGATTTCGGAAGGAAGAGAGCGGACAGTTCCGATAAGGTAAGGAATGATTTCAGAATGTACGTCTTATTGGCAGGAAACCCAGAGGCAGACCCTGGACCCGCTGGAGAGACTATGTCTCACAGCTGGACCGCTCCAATTAAGAGACGAGGACGTCCACCCAAATCTCCTGCTACACCCGCCAAAAAACGATCGTAAGACACACACACAGTTTACCACAGATACAAGCTTTATTCTTTTAAGACTTCTCCTGTTAAGTCGCCATTTTTCTGCACTCTTAATTCTCTAGACGCGAGCGACCAAAATCCACGCCTACTAAAGAAGACTCCGATTTGGAGGAAGAGGAAGGTGACGAGCACAAGGATGTGCAGACACCAAAGGTAGGACTGATTGGTCAATAAGTTTCCCTCCCCCCACTCTTCCTTTGATCTTTCCTTTTGTTTGATTCTAGTATTTTTATTATTTTGAGTTGATGAAACATGAAAAAAGAATGTTTAATTTAAATTAAAAACATGTTTAAGATCAAAGAAAAAAAGACATCCATCAAGTAATGTTTTTGTCTTCTTTTTTTCTTTTTGTGCCATCAGGGTTGCAAGAAGCTGGCGGGGCGACGAAGATAAGCCGAAAGTCATCAGTTTAATCAGAGCCTCCTTTAAAAAGTAAAATCAAATCATTCAGGGAGAGCAAAAAAAAGAAAGAAAAGTTCTTGTAAATTATCTTTTCGTCTGTTCCAACTGTTTGTTGATTGTTGATGACTTGGGCGGGGGTGGGTGGGTCGGGGGGCATGTTTTGAAGTATTTCTTTTGTCAAACTTTAAAAAAAAAAAAAAATTAAAAAACAACAATTGAGCATTTCCATCCCATATTTTCTTTATCTTTCAGGCGACGCCTGTCAATTTTCATAAATATTTATTCTAATAAGATTCTGTTTACAAAGTTTCTGTACATGATTACTCCTCTTTTATTTCTGTGTATTGGGACAAAACACAAGTAAAAAAAAGTATTAGGGTAGTGTGCTTCTCATTTTTAGATTTGTACCCACCGATAGATAAAAAACCATGAGCAGCTGATTGTTGTGTTTGTCACTGTTGGTACACTTGGCTTCAATTAACCCGGTTCCATGTTGTTCAATTTAATTCTTTAAAAAAAAAAAACTGATGGGCGGAATTTCTCTTCATTTTACTCCTTGACCTTCGAGTATAGAGACTCGGAGGCCTTGGTAACGGGCTGTCCGGTCTCTGTATGACCGAAGCCAGGGCTTGGTCCGTGTCCGGCAGCATGTCGATTCCATTTCCAGTGAGAATCGACATACTTGAACTCCGAGTATAGAGACTCAGAGCCCTTGGTACGGGCTGTCTGGTCTCTGTATGACCAAAGCCAGAGCTTGGTTCGTATCCGGCAGTATGTCAATTCCATTTCCAGCGAGAGTTGGACTCCACCAAGGCTGCCCTTTGTCACCGATTCTGTTCATCACTGTAATGGACAGAATATCTAGTCGCAGCCGAGGCGTTGGAGGGATCCGGTTTGGTGACCTCAGGATTGGATCTCTGCTTTTTGCGGATGATGTGGTCCTGTTCATTGGACCGTGATCTCTAGCTCTCGCTGGACCGATCTGCTACCGAGTGTGAAGCGGCGGGATGGCAATCGGAGCCTCCAAATCTGAACATGGCCCTCGGGTACTCATTGGAGAGATTGCTTCGCAGCTGGCCAAGGTACGCCTCAGGATCCTCCCAGGAGAGCTGGAAGATGTGGTCAGGGCGAGGTAAATCTGAACTTCCCTGCTAAGGCTGCTGCCCTTCGACCGGAGATGTTAAGGTAAAACAACTAAACAAAAAAGACCAACCGGAAGGAAGAAGCTCAGCAGGAAGTCAGGGTGCACCAGGAGCTAGGGGTAAGAGCTCAACATGATGAGGATCAGAGCTATGCAGCTCAACATGAGGGCAGGGTGCACCAGGAGCTAGGGGTAAGAGCTCAGCAGGATGATGATCAGAACTATGCAGCCATTTTGTTTAGAATATGTGAGCCATAAATAATATGCGAAATTTTTGTATTTGGATAATTGGGGTAAATATGTAATCTGTAAAAGGCTATTCAAGAAAGACAGAGCCAAATAAAAATTTATTTTTATTTAACACTCGTTAACAGAACTTGGGTATCTTTCAATTTTTTTTTTTTTAAAACAACAACTCAAAGGTTTTTTAAAAAAGAAACAGGTATAAAAGAAAATACCAAAAGTGTAAAAAAAAATAAACAAGCAAAAAAACCATCAAACTTAAAATCATAGATTAAACTTGTCTAGAAATCCTTTTACTTTGTTTTATGTCAGCAAACACGCATGTGGACGTTAAAGACATTGCATATTTTGAAAGGGAGGCCATGGCAGTTCTCTTAGAACTCTTAGTGACATTTGGGGGAAGGATGGCTCGGTGGGTAGGCCGACCGCTCCGTAACCGGAAGGTCGCAGGTTCGATCCCCCGCCCAGAGTCCATGCCGAGGTGTCCTTGAGCAAGACACCGAACCCCCAGTTGCTTCTGATGATAGTGGTCTGCGCCTTGCATGGTAGCTCCCATCATCAGGAATGAATGTTGTGTGTGTGAATGATTGTATGGAGTGAGTGAATAATGCATATATATATGTAAAGCGTCTTTGAGTGTCCAGAAAAGCGCTATATAAGTTCAATGCATCATTATTATTATTTTGCTCTGATTTCCTTTGGGCCTCTTGTGGAAAGAAACAAACATTTTAGTAATTTACAAAAAACTACAAGAGAAGTTTCTAAACATCTAAAGCAAAGAAGATCACTTACATGCTGTTTGTTTGATCAGTTCCCCACACAAACGCTGGGGCATTCTTGTTAATCTCTGGAAAAAAAAAAAAACACTTTTAGAAACTTTAAAGGAATCCATGTTTGTTAACAGCTGTCATGTTTTACTGGTCTTACCCTCATCCCAATTTTCTGTTTGGGGAACCACAAACTTAGGGGCAGTCTCGTTAATCTTTGAAAAAAAAAAAAAAAAAAAAAAAAACACTTTAGAAACTTTAAAGGAATCTTGTATCTTATTTTTGTGCGGTGTCTTCTGCTGCTTTTTTGCGTAAGTGATGCGGAGGGTTGGGACTGTACGTCCACAATCCCATGCAAATACAAATGTGGATATAATGCAGGAGTTGTTGTCTGTATCTGTGTTTCAGATGATGTACTGTATGTGCTGTGTTAGGAGGCGGTGTCACAGGTCCTGGAGGTGTAACCAGTGTGTGTCGTGTGAAAGCGAGCCCTTTGGGTCCTCCTCCTTGAGTGGGGCTCAAGATACCTGTTTTTATTACCCAGATCGAATTAGCTGCTGTCCGAATAGGATGTAACAGCTCCATCCTGTGTTTTGCTTCTTTCACATTTCTCTTAGCGGTTGCTTTCTCACTTCTCTTACCTTCTTTGTCCTTCATTACCTGTTTGTACAATTCCAACTTAACTTCCGCTGCCCTCAATCCTTCATCCAATGCTTTCACCACTGCGTGTATCATACAAACTTTTCCCGTTGCCACCCCCAATTCACTCATCACACTGAAAAACATGCTTTGTCTCTCTTTCAAGTTACTTTTACTCTGTTTCACATCTTCAATCAATAAACTCCACCATTCACTCGACAGCATTTTCTCTGATGCACTCATGCTGTAAAATTTTTCAAGTCTATTTTATAGGAAATAAAAATGTTTTTTCCTTTGTGTCCAGTTATTTCCCTATTTCTAAAATGTTTGCAATTTCGTCGCCCTGTGTCTGTCTTTTACTCTAAAACAGATTTAGGCGACGGGGACTCGAACCCGGGTATTTTTTCCGAAACCACGCAGAGACTTTTATACCCAGTGTTTTAAGGGTTTTAGTCAGGCCCTCAGTCTGACAACGGCCCCCCAGTAGCGTTTTAGTCTGTTTTGGACGTCTCCAAAAAGCAAGGCAGTCCCACCTAGATAGCCGAGAATACGACTTTTACGGGCTACTTTTTGCCCACCTGTGATCTATTTCTATATTTTTCTTTTAATATTTCTTTATTTCAACTCTTTTTCATTATTTTTTTTTCTCTTATTTCTCTCTTTTCTCTTTCCGTAATCTGGATTTCTAAATTTAGGTTTACCATAAACTCACGGTCTTTTAATGTGTTAAAGACACCTATGTATACTATGGACCAGAGGGACTTTTAAAACACGGTGTCCCTAATATCCTGATTCCACCATCAATTTTCAGATTTTCAACAAAACGTGTTTCTCCAAAATTTAGATTCTCCAATAGAACATACTTTGACCTTTTCTTAAAGGTAACAGGCGATGTTCTTACCTTTTTAGCTTCAGAAGATTCACGATCCGTTGTTGGAACCAGGAAACTTGGTATGATAACGCGAACGGTTAAAAGATCATCACTCTTCTTCCTCCCACAGGCACGTCAGGGTCACCACTTGAAAGAATCCGGGGGGTTATTTCTTCTCAGTTTTGATTAAATCCAATATTTGCTTCAACTATCTTTCATTAAATAATAATCTCACCACCCGGTCTTTCTTTCATGTCCAGACTGAAGAGAGAAGGGTTGTGATCCGGATACTAGTAACTAAATATTAAATCATACCAAGCATTTGAAATAGCACCAAGATTCAATAATTTTCCCAATTTCCAATATTTATTCCTCAACATTAAAATCTTAAACAGGTGCATCTGGGTCTCATTTCCTTAACACAAACGACACCTGTGTGTCTTCGTGAGGTTACACCGAAAGACGACACCAAAACTGAGATTGTCAGATTTTATACCAAGAAATACAATTTGTGAATATTCATTAATGAAGACTTATTTCTGTCTTGTCATTGGGCCTTCGTTCTCCTCCTCCCATCTTCTTGTCTGGCATAGAGGTTTTTTCCTTATCACCTGAAACAAAGACAGATCCACCCCCCGTTTGCTGGGATCTTACTATTTAAATTCATCTCCTAAAAGGTTTTCCCAGATTTTTTTTTTCTTACTTTAGACAAGACTTGTAATATACATCAGGGAAAAATATCCATTCACCCCCGAAGAGAGCGTGCCGCATTGGGGCAAAAAGATGCTAATCAAAATACCTATCAAACTAGAGCCAGTGGAAAGTGGGAAGCATTCAAATCATTTTATTAAAGGACAGATCACTAGTTACACAAGTTACAAAAAGTAAGAGAAGAGTAATTTGGAAAACAAAGCATTCAAACGTGACATTAAAAAACATGAAACAATTTTTTTTTTTTTAAAGGTAAATACAATAGATTGTAAGCAGCAAGTAGTCTATTGTGGCTTAAACAATCTTAAGCCACAATATGACCAAGGCAAAGGTAAGCTTCTCGCATAGAGAATTAAGAAATTGCAGACGGAACAAGTAGTTAATATTAGATTTTGCTTTATTGATCCAAAGTATCATTATGACCGCTTAATTCATAATGAATAATGAGAATTCAGTTCAATGTCTCCATCAGGCATCTGGCTCCAAGGACAAACCTGTGCAACAGAAAAAAGTTTCTTTCACAAAGCACCACGCTTTTGATATATTATCATAAACATGGAACAAAGTTGTTAAAACTCACTGGTCGAGTCTTTCTGGTTTTCACAACTGCGTATGACCTTCATCAATTTAAGAGCTAAAAAGAAAAACATACACCAACATTATTACACGTCTGTCACAGTAACAAACCACAATCTATTCCACCATAAGTTAGAAAATACCTTCAGTAAATCCTGAAGTCCTGATTATGTGATGCAGCTCGCTACCCAGCAAGACACACTTGAGAAAGCCAAAGAAACAGGTATGTCAATTTTTTGCAATTTTGAGCAGTAGTAAGTTTTTGTTTTGTTTTGTTTTTTTTTCAGGAAAAAACAAAAAGATACCTGTGCATCAACTGAGATTAATTTCTCTCGGCCAAAGAGCTTCTCCACAAGGAGGTTTAGGAGGTTGTTTTTTTCTTCCAATGAAAAACTTGCATTGTTCCAAAATGTTTGCAGAATTTGTGCATGTCGTTTCCTCTGAAAAATACATATCCATTTATTTACAAATTAAACATTAGTAGTTAAGAATAATTTCAGGCTTGTGAGACTCCAAAACAACACATACAATGTAGCGGAGTTTGTGATCAAGGCTCCTCATGTGTTGGCAAATGTCACGGAGAGATAAGGTTTTGTGGCAGCTTTCACACAAGAAGAATGTCCCCAGAGATATTCCTCGGCATTCCCACACCAATCCAATGCCTAATGAAGAAACAATAGTTAAAATATTGAATGTTGAGACAGTAAATAGTCATCGTGTAGGATTATCTTACCAATCACTGGTTCAGAGTCTCCATATCTTGCCTTCAGGAAAATTGACAAGTTGCTGGAACCCTGGATCATTTTTCCTGCAACATTTACATAACCTTTAATTCATTATGAAACCAAGTCACACAACCTCTGCTCAATACTTACCATTTGGAACTACTGTTGTCTGTGGGTCATGTGTATGTATTAGTCCTGGGCATGCAGATGGACCTTTTTCTCCTGAGAATTAAAAAAAAAAAAAAAAATCTAAACATGGAAAGCATTTCAGACACCTACTGAATTTTTGTTTAGTCTTCTGAACGACTCATCCCTAATAAGGTTGCAAGGGGGTGCCGTAGCCTATCCCTGCACCACCGTGCAGCCCAGATATTTAAAACTATTTTATATTAAAATTTTGAAGTTTAACAATATTATAAATTAATATGTACCACTGGTATGTGCTGGGACATCACTTTGAGCATCGTCGATTTCAATCACATCAGCTGTCACATGAGCAATATAGGAGTCCAACTTCTTTTCCACCTCTGCTAAATGAGATACAATTGAAGGTTTGTAAAAATAAGAACATAAATTGGCTTCCCTCTAAGATTAATATGATTTTAGATCAATCGTTCATATTACTTGAAACAAATATGGCATTGTCACTCTCATCAGGGGTAGGCAATGAACAGGTTTTGTTCACTGTTGTAGATTTTGGAAGTTGATGACAAACTTGTAGGGGGTCATTCTGACATTGACCAGACTGACATTTAGTCAGATCCATGGTTTCCATCAAATGGGACTTTGCTTCTGAGTTAAAATAATGTATAAGTGGTGGGCAGGAGGAGGAGTACAGGTAGCTGGTGGATGGATTTGTGGTGTGGGCGGGAGAGAATCACCTACTGCTCAATGTAGACAAAACCAGGGAGATGGTGATTGACTTCCGGAAGAACAGATCTGCCGTGCGGCCCCTCTACATTCTGGGTGGGGATGTGGAGGTGGTGGAGGAGTACAAATACCTGGGAGTGACCATCGACAGTAGACTGAGCTGGAGGAGCAACAGTTCTGCTGTATACAAGAAGACTTGCAGCCGACTTTACTTTTTAAGGAAGCTGAGGTCCTTCAATGTGTGCCGCAAGATCCTGGAGACCTTCTATCAATTTGTGGTGGCCAGCTCCCTGTTCTTCTCTGTCATCTGCTAGGGGAGCAGCATCGCAGCCAGTGACGCCAACAGACTGAATAAACTAATCAGACAGGCTGGCTCTGTCATTAGCAGCAAACAGGACTCACTTGAGGCAGTGGTAGAGAGGAGGTCACTGAACAAACTTTTGTCCATCATGGACAATCATGACCATCCTCTCTACCCACTCCTGGACAAACAGCTGAGCTCCTTCTCCAAGAGACTCAGACAGCTCCGCTCGAGAACATCTCGTTACCGGAGGTCTTTCTTCCCGTACGTGATCGGGCTCTACAACGACTCACTTAGCAGATAGAAAGTTGTTGCTGTGACACACAAATTTTCCATGTGTGGGATCATTAAAGTATATTCTGATTCTGAAAGATATATGCATGTCATTTTAACAGCTGAAATATCACATCCTCAGCTCATTTTTAAATTCTTACCTTTAATCTGGTTCAATATTTTTTGCTGTTCTGGTTTGCTTTCTTGCTTTCTTTGACTCTTGGTAGAAAGCCCAGGCAGCTGTTCATGTGAAATAGCTGCAGCTGAGAATAATTCAAATCAGACGTTATAACATAGTAAATAATGCCAAGAATTTAAATACCATATAATAAAGAGAAAAAAGCAAGACCTCATTTACCATCATGTGTGCTTGAAGTTTCACATGAGCTTGTAACTTCACGAATCCTCGCCTTCTCTGCATCACCTGGCGAACAGAGGTTCGACTCTTTGGCCCTCATCATGGCTTTAATACTTTCAATAGCTGGAGATTTTATAAGACATTCACAACAAATTTGTTACAAGATCTTCAAACCCTTTATAAAAACAAAAACCAAAACAAAGCAATGGCAAACATCTGCAAGAAATAGCATTTGCTTCAGAGTTGACTACACTAACCTTTAGCTTCTTGAAGACCAGCGAGCTTTTGGTAAACGTCCTTTGTCACTTCCAGTCTCTGCACAAATTTAAAAGATAATTCTAAAATTACATTGTGTCAACTCTGTGTGGCCCCCAAGATTGATTTTTTTCCCCCCAATAGTTGAACCAACCAAAAATGTTAAAAACATTTCTCTATAGCTGCCTATATTACAATATACTATATATTTAGTTTCAGACAATGAGCCTTTCAGAAAATTTACCCGGAATGCAAAAGAAACTTTTTCTTCTCTAATGTCTTGCAGAAAATTCTTTTTCTTCTTCTCTCTTCGTCTTGCAGAAAATATGAGATTTTATTAGAAACTGCCGTTTTCTGCATTAAAATGCAACCTAATTTTTTATGTCTTTGTCAAAAAAATGTCTAATTATTATGCTTACTGGTTGACCTTATGACCCTACAGTTCCAGCTGCAGTCCAGAGCTGTTAATAGTTGAATTAGCAAGAACGGAAAAGTCCAAAGAAGAAGTTAAAGTAGACATGTCTCAAGAAAAACAGGATTCAGGTTGGCTGGAAAGGAGAAGTTCAAGCAAAAACAAAGTTCAATGAGAAGGTGTCTAGACAACCTCAGGAGGGTGCAGCTGTGGTGGAAAGCAGAAGTGATTGTGTTTATTTTGTTTGATTTTTTTTTTTTTATGTAACTATGACTTATGCTTTGCTGATATTACAACAAAAAGGCAAACGGGGGCAGCTGAACTCTGACAGTCTGAAGGAACGATCACAGAGGTGAGAGCTCTGCTGTCCCTCGCAAGCAGAAAGTACAATCTTGGCTGGTGTGAGTTCATTCTCTTGCACCTAGGCTATGTTCTTTGAGTTTTATTTACAAGATTCTCTGACAGTCTTAAAAAAAACGTAGAGAATACAATCCACTAGCTAGGGTAGTTTGTGGGAGGGATGACCAGCAGCATGCAACAAAAAAGCAGAGAAGAGTAGTGGATTGCTATGGTTACAGTAAACAACCTAGTAGGACAGCCCTGCCTGTCTCAGGATTTCATATTACACTTTAATCCTTTTTTTTTAAATACAGACACCATGAGATCAACCAAAACAATTTTTAGGAGCTACTGGTAGATCCCGATCAGTGTACGAGGTGAAATAGGATCATTTCTCATGGCACACTAGTTGAAAAACACTGTGCTGTCTGCAGAGATTCAGCAGTACTTGAGGGATACAATTCTTTTTACCCACACTTTTAAACCTCATTTAACTCCACCATGATTGTAATGTGACATATCACATTAGTTTGGTAATGTCAAACCATTACCAACTTTATAAAAATTATTTATGCACACACTAGCATTAGAGTAAGTCTAACTTGAGGAATAAGTAATTGTAGTGGAAAAGAATTATTATTCATCTAAGGCTTATCAACTTCCATTAAATCCTGCTACTTTTTTTAACTACACAAAATAAATAAAAGAAAAATAAAGATTTAGCTGTCACCTGAGGAATATTGAAGCCCAACTTCTTTTCCATCTCTGCTAAATGATATACAATTTCGGTAATTCCACCCTCTACCTCAATAGGATTTGCTGTCCATCCAGGAAACTTCATTTTCTAAAAGATAAGAGCACACAATCACTTCAAGTTTGACTAGAGTTACTATACCAAATGACAATTTATGGCACTCCAGAGCAGACAGAAGTAGGAAGTAGGAAACTTCAATTAATTCCAGAAAAACAATAACATACCACGCAATTAGTTTGGTGTGTGAGCGTCCTAATGTGATCGGACCGTTGCAACCTCACCAAACACATCTGGCAGTAGACCTGCTGCTTCCCCTTCCATGTAACAACAATAAGTTGATTTAAACCTGCAAAGAAACAAATAGGTCAATGACTTCATTTATAGTATATTACACAAGTTTGACAATTTCTTTCATTTTCAAAGTTGCAATACTTGCCAACTTTACAGCTGTCAACATTTCTTTGACTGTCTTCGGTTGTTGTTTCATTCGGGAGGCTTTTGGGCATCAGGGCACTTTTTGAAGTTGAGGCCATTTCCGAAGTTGCCACACACGAAGGGAGAGTACTTCCAGTCATTGCAAACAAGACCTTACTACGTTTTGGTGGGTTTGGCAATAAAGGAGAGGCAACTCCTGACCATTTAGGATTTGTAGGCTTGCTACAGTTTCTTTTCAGTGCATTTCCAGTGGGAGAACGACGGGTGTCCTTATTTAACCTGCTTGAGACTATTATCTGCTTATCTCCCTGGAAGCTGGTACTTTTCTCAGCAGAAGCCTGAATATTGACATGTGACTTAACCAAAGGCGCCGTTTGAGTGCTGAGCAAAAAGGAGTCTCTGGGTCTTGGCTTTGGCAGAGTTGGAACAGAGTCTGCCGCTCTGTTAACCTACAGATAAAAAACAGAATTTTCTTTTATAATTCTGCAAGGCTAATGAAACATTTGAAGTGAAAAATCAGAATACAGAAAGAGACCCAACTGTTCTGTAGTGCTACTGTTTCCAGAACAAACAGCATCGCCGGTCTCACCACAGTTTTGTACACTTTCCCTTTCATTCTAGCTGAAACTCTTCTGTCACACATCACACCTGACACTTTCCTCCACCAATTCCAGCCTGACTGAACACGCTTCTTTACCTCTTTTCCACACTTTCCATTGCTCTGGACTGTTGATCCTAGATACTTAAAATCTTCCACCTTCTTTATCTCTTCTCCCTGTAACCTCACTTTTCCATTTGGATCCCTCTCATTCACACACATGTACCGTATTTTCCGCACTATAAGGCGCACCTAAAAACCTTAAATTTTCTCTAAAGTCCATGATGCGCCTTTTAACCCGGATCGCCTTATATATGGATTAATATTGAGCTACAACAGGTGTCGCAACTGCGGTAAGTAGCCGCCGACTCCATTTCCCCCATAGAAGAAGTAGTGCGCGGTGCATGGTGGGATATGTGAAAGGGCGTCTCATTTCTTTTTGTGTGTATGTGTAAAGACCCGGAACTGGCTCCTACCAAGAGACACTGTTACACCGCAGAGTTTAAACTCAAGGCGATCGGTCACGCAGTTGAACACGGGAATAGAGCCGCAGCGAGAGAGTTTAACATCAATGAATCAATGGTGAGGAAGTGGAGTTAACGCGTTAACGCCTCCTCTTAATTTGGTAATCCTCCCCTGCTCACGTCTTTATTTTATTTATTTTGAACTGGTATCCCCATATGAAGGAGTAAGAAGTTAAGGATAAACGAAATTGCTTTCATACGACACCAAAAAGACTGGCACCTCGACGCTGAGCAGGCATTTAAACAGCTGGACTGGCACTAGTGATGATCGCTATTTTATCATTTGTTTCAAAGACCGTCCCTCCTCTTCGCGCTAAGCAGGCCATCACAGACAAGTGTGTTGGGGTCCGATAGTGTGATTTTTTTTTTTTTTTAATTAAAAAAGCGTGTTCTTGAAAATGTTCCAATTTATAATTTTTTATAAATAATATATCTTTTTTCCGCGAGCCCGCGGTTTTAATGTCCGCGGGTTCGGGTCGGGCTGGATTTTTTTAGGCCCGATCTCACCACTGGCTGTGGCTATATTCCCGTGTTCTACTGCGTGACCGATCACCTTGAGTTTAAATTCTGCGGTGTCTCTTGGTAGAAGCCATTTCCGGGTCTTTACACAAACACACAAATGGAAATGAGACGCCCTTTCATGTACCCCGGAATGCACCGCGCACTACTTCTTCTACGGGGGAAATGGAGTCGGCGGCTGCTTATCGCAGTTGCGACACCTGTTTTAGCTCAATATTAATCCATATATAAGGCGCTCCGGGTTATAAGGCGCACCCTGGACTTTAGAGAAAATTTAAGATTTTTAGGTGCGCCTTATAGTGCGGAAAATACGGTACTAATACTTTATCTCGGAGAAAATAATAAAACAGCTGTTTATTTATTTTGGGAGTAAAAACAGAAAGCTGTTTTGTAATTGTTAATAAAGTTTGACTGACCTATATGACTGGGTTTTTTTTTACATTCCCTTTAGAGCAGCACCATTTCGTGGATGCATAACGTAACCCCAGCCTTTACTGTAGTGCCTTATAATGCGGTGCGCCTATGGAAAAAGTTTTTAAAAATGTCATTTGTTGAAGGTGCCCCTTATAATGCAGTGCGCCTTATAGTGCGGAAAATACGATAGTCTGTCTTACTCTGACTAATCTTTATTCCTCTTCTTTCTAGTGCAAACCTCCACCTCTCCAGCTTTTCCTCCACCTCTTCCCTCCTCTCACTACATAGCACAATGTCATCTGCAAACATCATTGTCCACAGGGATTCCTGTCTGACCTTGTCTGTCAGCCTGTCCATCACCATAGCAAACAGCAAAGGGCTCAGAGCAGATCCTTGGTGCAGTCCCACCCCCACACTGAACTCCTCTGTCTCACCTACAGCACACCTCCCCACTGTCTTACAGTCCTCGTACATGTCCTGAACCGCTCTAACATACTTCTCTGTCACACCAGACTTCCTCATACAACACCATAGTTGTATGAATGTATAGCAAAGCTGGTTTGTCATGCGCACTAGACTGACCTCCGACCCATACTACGTCAGAGTTCGTATATTAAACTTTTTTTGTGATATACATTTTTTTTTACGTTTTTATGTTTTCGTTTTTAAATTTACATCACTTTAAATGAAATTCAAAAAGAATAGCAACACAATTAAATAAAATTTTAGACAGAGCTAATTCTAAGTGATTTGTGCTATTTTTAGAACTGGCCTGCGGGCAACTGATGCGGTCGCTGCTGGCGACCTGGTGCCCGCGGGCACCGGGCTGGTGACCCCTGGTTTAGATGATCTCCGGGTGTCTGGGCTCACTCTAACATAAAAAAATCATTAGCCACTGTGGCTAATCCAGTTTAATTTTTATTAACCACATTGAATTTTCTTTAGCCACAAATTCTTTTTCAGTTATTATATGGTCTGTGTCATAACGTGTTAGTTTGTGGTTAACAGTAAATGTACATACGCTTTTAACTTTGTTCTTAACAAATCTGTTGTAATTAATTTCAGAATGTGTCTTTTGATGAATATTAATAAAATTTGTGAGAATCTGTGACAGATTGTTTCCAGCCTGCAGTAGAACTACCCACACTGCACATTTGTTGTTGCTACACAACCATTAGATATCACATAACATACACACCTTCTTTCTCAAACACACACACACACAGACACACACACACACACCCACACACAGATAAATCCCTCTCTCTCAAACACATACGCACGCACACACGCATGTTCATCTCTCTCTCTCAAACAAACACACACACACACACAAGTTCCTCTCTCTCCCCCTCTCTTTCGCTCTATCTCTCAAACACACACACACACACACACACACACACACACACACACACACAAGTTCCTCTCTCTCTCTCAAACACACACACACACACAAGTTCCTCTCTCTCTCTCCCTCTCTCTCAAACACACACACACACAAGTTCCTCCCTCTCTCTCTCATTCTCTCTCTAATCTGGTTGTTCGGTTTGGAGGAGCAGGAGAGAGTTTGGAGTTTTTTGGGAGTTTGTGATCGTTTTGTGTACAATATTGACTTTTTTTCTCGGAATACGTGACTTTAGTCTTCCTGCTGTTACCGGTTGCCGGTACCAGCGTCATGGCCAGTTCAGCTGGTGCTGAGGAAGATTATGAGCAGCTGACGCGGCGTCATGCAGTTAAGTTGGTGCCTACGTGGCATGTTCGGTAGAAGATGCTGTGCATGCTGTGGGCAAGCAGGTTGGTTGCGACCACATCAGGTCCGCGTCCCGGATGAATGACTCGATTGTGCTCTTCCTGTCCAGCACGGAGAAAGTAGCGGAGGCGGTGGAAAAGGGTGCGGTAAGCCATGGCACCTGTGCTGCCTCTGGTGAGTCCAGCCAGCGGATCGTGGTCTCTAGCACGCCACCATTCTTGCGCAATGATACTCTTACTTAGGAACTGTCCCGCTTCGGCCGCATCGTGTCTCCATTGAGAAGGATGCCTCTAGGGTGTAAAACTCCGTCTCTCAAGCACGTCATCTGTCACCGGAGGCGTGCTCTCATTGTGCTTGCGGACAACCGGTCTAACCTCAACGTCTCTTTCAACTTTCGTTTAGATGGATATATGTATATTGTTTTCGCTACCACCGATGAGATGAAATGTTTTGGTTGTGGCAAAGAAGGCAACTTGATCCGCTCCTGTCCTGAACGTGTGGGCCCGGGCCCACCGTGTGCCGCTGCCCCGTGCGCTGCTGCGCCGTGTGATGACGCTGGTGAGGAGGGGGCTACAACGTTGCCCACCAAACCTGATGTTCCTGCCGCTGCTGTTCCTGCCCTTCCCACGTTTTCACCTGAGGATCCTGGATCTTAGCCTGCAACTGACGCCGTGCCCCCTGTTGTGGAGCGCGCTGAGGAGGATTCGTCTCCGTCTGGCGTGGACACAAGCTCTGCCTCTCAGGTTCAGATGGAAGAGCTTTCTACTGTTAAGGACTAATTGAGTGATTCCGACCTCTCTTCCTTTGGGGATGTGGAGATCCCCGTTTCGTCTCGGAAAAGGAAAATGAACGTTTCTCGGCATGGTGACACCCCGCAGAAATTGACGAGGAGTCCCAGGTGGGCCCCTTACCGGTTCTTTTTTGGACTGGAGAAGAGGAACGGCCAGAAGAAGATCATTCAGTCCCTTCGTCCTGATGGTAACAGCATCATCACGGACTCCGGTCAGATCAGATCGTACGCCTCAAGTTTCTACGAACGTCTGTTTACGTCTGGTCTGGGACGAGACCAAGACAGCACTGTGTGGAGGGGTTTCCTGGAGGGTCTGCCTCAGGTAAACAAGGAGCAGAACCGCTATCTATCTGGCCCCGTTACTCTGCCTGAACTGACTGCGGTCCTAGGGGGATGAAGACCGGTAGGGCTCCCGGCATGGATGGCCTCCCAGTGGAGTTTTATAAAGCCTTCTGGGACATATTGGGTGAGGATCTTCTGGAGGTGATCACGGAGGGCCTGCAGGACGGTCGCCTGCCTTTGAGTTGTCGCAGAGCGGTGCTGGCTTTATTGCCTAAGACGGGTGATTTACAACTGCTTCAGAACTGGAGACCCCTCTCGCTGCTCTGCACGGATTATAAGATCTTATCCAAAGTTATGGCCTCCCGTCTTCGTCACGTTATAGCTTCTGTGGTCCATGCAGACCAGACCTACTCCATGCCAGGCAGGCTGATTAGTGATAACATCACGCTGGTCCGCGACATTTTGGATGTCTCCAGCTCGTTGGGCGTCGACCTCGGTCTGAATTTGGTAGATCAGGAAAAGGTGTTCGACTCAGTACCTGTGGCGTGCCTTGGCAGCGTTTGGGGTTGACCCTGTGTTCGTCGGTCATGTCCAGTCTTTGTCCAATGATGTTGTGAGGGTTCTGAAGATCAGTGGGGGTTTGGGTACGCCATTCTCCGTGGGAAGGGGCATCAGACAGGAATGCTCCTTGTCAGGGATGTTGTACTCTCTGGCCATTGAGCCTTTTTTACAGCGGCTCCGGTCAGAATTGCGGGGGGTCAGCCTGCCCGCATGTCCTTCCGCGTTCAAGGTGTCTGCCTACGCTGACGATGTGGTCATCCTTGTGACCGGTCAGGGAGACGTGGACGTGGGGGTTTTAAGTATTTGGGGGTTTTTCTGGGCGAGGACAGTCTCCAGAAGACCTGGGACCAGGCAGTGGAAAAGGTGCAGAGCCGGTTGTTGAAGTGGATTCTGCCTAAGATGTCGTATAGGGGGAGGTTACTGGTCATTAACAACTTGATCTCCTCCCAGCTGTGGCACAAGTTGATGTGCGTGGACCCGCCTCATTTGCTTCTTTCTACTGTCCAGAAGATAATTGTGGATTTTTTCTGGGACAAGCTCCATTGGGTCTCTCAGTCGGTGTTGTTCCTCCCGAAGGAGCACGGTGGGCAGGGACTTGTTCACCTGGCCAGTCGCGGTGCTGCTTCTCGGCTCCAATTCATCCAACGACTGGTATCGGGTATGCAGATCTGCTCTGGAGACCATTGGCGGTGTCCATACTGGGGAGGGTGGGTGGATGAGGTCTCTCTCTCTTCCTCACGGACTGTCGCTCGGACTCTCTCCCTGGGTTCTATCGGACCCTCCTGTCGGTTTGGAGGAAGCTCAGGAGGGAGAGACAGGCAAATACATCTCTGCATTGGCTGCTAAAGGAACCCCTGGTCTACCCTGAGTGGGCAGGCCCTGCTCTACGGGACCGCTGTATCGGCTGGGGACTCACTACCATTGGTGTACTGTTGGACTGGACCAACTGGACCTGACGCTCTAGTCGCTCGTCTGGGCATAAGGTCGGCTCGGACTCTAGAGAGGCTGCTTACCACTCTCAGCAGGAGTGGTGTCTGTTACGGGACTATGGCTCATGTCGCTCCTCACCGACCTCACCGAGCCCTTCCCCACCGCTCCTGCTCCTGTCTCTTTGGACTCAGCCTCCGGAAAGACTCTGTATAGACTACTGGTCCAGGCTCTGAACCACCAGAAATTAAATGGCCGGACGGACACCGCGTGGAGGGATCATCTGGGCTTGGGTCCTGACCAGGGCCCGGCAGGGAGACCTGCATTGGAGGCTGCTGCACGGAGCAGTGGCAGTCAATTCATTTACACGTTGTGTAAATAGTTCCGTGGGTGAGGGGTGTCCATTTTGTGGGGAGAGGGAGACTGTTTTTCACTGTTGTTGGGAATGCGGTCGGCTGACGCAGCTGTTTGATCTGTTGAGGGAGGTTTTCAGGGCTCTGGGGGCGGTTTTTAGTGTACAGGTGTCTGTAGGAGGGGTCGGGTACTCTTGACGCAGCAGAAGGAGGGGGCGCTTCCTGAACTTTCTCCTAGCTCAAGCAAAAATGGCCATCTATGCATGCAGGAGGAGGATGGTACAGACTGGGACGGTTTTGTGTGTGAGGGAGGTGTTTAGGAAGATGGTGGAGGCACGGCTCAGGTTGGAGTTTGGGGTGTTTCAGATAAACAGGCACATGGAGGGTTTTTAGGAGCTGTGGGGGAATGGAGGGGTTTTGGCCTCTGTGAAAGAGGGGAATCTTGCACTTGGGTCTCTGTTTGTGTGAGAGTGGGTGTTTGTGTGAGGGTGAGTGGGGAAAAGGGGTCTTTTTTTTATTTTTTGGCTAACCTGGTCAGATCTTACGCAGCTGGTGTCAGTTTCAAAACAAGTAGGTGGTTCCCGTAGCCTTGTAAACTGCCGTCCTTTAGGTGGATAGCCGGAATCGTAGGAATCTTTGCTCGACTTCCACTCTGAAAAAAAAGTCCTCTTTACTAAACAACTGGAGGAAAGACATCCATACTCCTACAATTTACAGTCTGTTTATTAAATGAGGTATGATTAAATGTTTATGCAAGATATTTCTTTGAAGAGAGGAAAGACTTAATATTTGGGTACAAACACACTTTTACAGTTACAGTTTGTCAGTTTCAGTACCAGCAGGTTGTTCCCGTAGTCTTGTAAACTGCCGTCCTTTAGGTGGATAGCCGGAATCTTTGCTCGACTTCCTTGACTGCCGTCCCTTAGGTCGGTAGTCTAAATCGCCAGTATCTTTGCTCGACTTCCACTCTGAAAAAAAAGTCCTCTTTATTAAACTACTGGATGAAGGGCATTCATACTCCTACAGTTTACAGTGTTTATTAAATGAGGAATGATCAAATGTTTATGAAAGAAAATTCTTTGACGAAACAAAAGACTAAATATTTGGGTACAAACACACTTTTACAGTTACAGTTTGTCAGTTTCAGTACCAGCAGGTTGTTCCCATAGTCTTGTAAACTGCCGTCCTTTAGGTGGATAGCCGGAATCTTTGCTCGACTTCCTTGACTGCCGTCCCTTAGGCCGGTAGTCTAAATCGCAAGCATCTTTGCTCGACTTCCACTCTGAAAAAAAAGTCCTCTTTACTAAACAACTGGAGGAAAGACATCCATACTCCTACAGTTTACATTCTGTTTATTAAATGAGGTATGATCAAATGTTTATGCAAGATAATTCTTTGAGGAGAGGAAGGACTAAATATTTGGGTACAAACACATTTTTACAGTTACAATTTGTCAGTTTCAGTACCAGCAGGTGGTTCCTGGGGCCTTGGAAACTGCCATCTGTCAGGTGTATGGTCGGAAACTTCGGAATACTTTCTAGACTGCCACTCTGAAAAAAGGTCCTCTTTATTAAACCACTGGATGAAGGGCATTCATACTCCTACAGTTTACAGTGTTTATTAAATGAGGAATGATCAAATGTTTATGAAAGAAAATTCTTTGACGAAACGAAAGACTAAATATTTGGGTACAAACACACTTTTACAGTTACAGTTTGTCAGTTTCAGTACCAGCAGGTTGTTCCCGTAGTCTTGTAAACTGCCGTCCTTTAGGTGGATAGCCGGAATCTTTGCTCGACTTCCTTGACTGCCGTCCCTTAGGCCGGTAGTCTAAATCGCAAGCATCTTTGCTCGACTTCCACTCTGAAAAAAAAGTCCTCTTTACTAAACAACTGGAGGAAAGACATCCATACTCCTACAGTTTACATTCTGTTTATTAAATGAGGTATGATCAAATGTTTATGCAAGATAATTCTTTGAGGAGAGGAAGGACTAAATATTTGGGTACAAACACGTTTTTACAGTTACAATTTGTCAGTTTCAGTACCAGCAGGTGGTTCCTGGGGCCTTGGAAACTGCCATCTGTCAGGTGTATGGTCGGAAACTTCGGAATACTTTCTAGACTGCCACTCTGAAAAAAGGTCCTCTTTATTAAACCACTGGATGAAGGACATTCATACTCCTACAGTTTACGGTGTTTATTAAATGATGAATGATCAAATGTTTATGAAAGATAATTCTTTGACAAAACGAAAGACTAAATATTTGGGTACAAACACACTTTTACACATTTACCCTTTTGCTTGAGTGTGTCGGCCAAAACTTGTTGGGATGTTTCTTCAATTGTAGAACTCTGCTGTGAAGGAACAAGAAAATTAAAGAAGAATGTTTTTAAATGACAAACAGTGACCGATTAATAACTCAATGATACGCTAACTTAATTATGTTATAACTAAAAAACTAACGTGGTCAGAGCTTACGCAGCTGGTGTTGGTTTTAGTGCAAGTAGGTGGTTCCCGTGGCCTTGGAAACTGCCGTCCTTTAGGTGTAGAGTAGGTTACCTCTGACACAGGAATACATGTTTACCTGTGCATTGGATTCTTTATTGTCAATGTTCAACTCTCAGAGCTCCACACCCAAACTCTGAGTGAGAGCCCAACTACTCTGCATAGGAAGCTCCTTTTGGCCTCTTATATCCCCGATCTCATTCTTTCGGTCCCACCCACAGCTCGTGACCATAAGTGAGGTCACCATAAGTGCAACAGTAAAATTGTTGCACTTTTCTTTTAAAATTATTATTTATACATATTTCTCTCATTTTAGGGTCGAATTAAAAGCCACAATTATACCGATTGTTGTTTATTTTGTTTGTTTTGTTTTTATTCCAGACATTAAAACATTTTCTTCAAGTACAAGAAGAAAACAATATGTACAAGGTCTGAAAAGGAGTAGGCTGAAGCCAAAGTTTATGATCCCTGCCCCTAACTCATCTACACTATAAATACTGGAGCTGCTGACTCTTTAAAAACAACAAAAAATCCACATGTACAGCAGTTTACTTCAAATCAAAGTGTTTATCTTTAGAGCTCTTTTTATACGTATGATTTTATAATATTTATCTTGAATAAACCTGTAGAGCTATTAACTTTGAGTGCTTCACTCAAAGCGGACATGCGCAGAAACTACACGCAGCCCAGCAAAACATGGCGGATTTTCCCGCTCAAACACCGACTTATACGTTTTCTCGCTGATCCATTTTATTGTTTTACTTTTTAACTCCATTTTCCTTTAATCAATTACAAAAATCGCTCTCACAAACGTTAATGGATTGAATTATTAATAAATAAGTCCAGCAAGTTGATTTTTACAGAGGAAAACTAGAGGTACGGATCAGTTCGTAAAAAAAAAAAAGAAAAAAAACCTTCCGATTAGTAATTTGCCTTACCTTGTCTTTGAACCCTTCTACTTCGGCCCAGTTCAAGTCCTTGATGTCCTTCCACGTCGCCATTCTCCGCTACACTATCAAAAGGTAGATATTACTTAATGGGAATTGAATGAAGAAACGTTCTGCGCGTCCGTTATTCTGAAACGTTTCACATACGGAAATTTCTGTCACTATTAGTCAGGAAGTCAGAGCGTTTCTTCTTCTTCTTCTAATGATTTCCGGCAGGCCATACGCTCGAGTGCGCAATGCTGCCCTCCACAGGTAGACCAAAGGTTGACGTCAGATCCTTGAAAAAAATGCCAGTGCGGCGCAGATAAAAAAGTACTGCTTCTCCAACTTGTTTTTCTTAAGTCAGAGTGTTTTTGTTCACTTCCTGTTTTATTGAAATCACCAGAGGTGTCAAAAGTACCAACATTTTCTACTCAAGTAGAAGTATAAATACCGAGTTAAAAACTACTTTAGTAAAAGTAGAAGTATCAACTCAAGTTTTCTACTTAAGTAAAAGTAAAAAGTAACCTATTTTAAAAGTACTTCAAGTAAAAAAAGTAAAAGTAATTTTCAGAAAAAAAGGAATATTGTTAACAAAAGCGTATGAACATATTTTTTAACTATTATCACATGCTTTAAGGAGCAGAAAATATGATAATAAATGAAAGTGTTTTTGTGTGAAACTTTATGAATCAGAAACATTTATTTCTTAATAATCTTTATTGGAAATCGATTAATGAACACAATCAAATGTATTAACATAAGCAGGGCATTATGTAACGTCCCTTCAGCTACCAAGCTTCACTCTGCATTACCTAATTTAACCAACTTCAGCAGACACAAACACACTCAATGTTAAATAAATAAATGACCAAAAGGCTTTTTCAAGCCTTGAAGGCAGCTAGTTTTCAAAGTTCTTTGAGGCAATGCTGAATAGTGTTTATCAAGTTGATAAGGTTGGGAGTGCCACATACAGCCTGCGTGACACCTGGAACCAGCGTTGCCAGGTGGGAGGTGCTGGATTATCGTACTAATGACGTAAAATTACAAAAAATATCATACACCCAGTAAAACCACGCCCATTGACAAAATAACACCCTTTACATGCACTCGTAAGGCAGTGGGAGTGAAGGAAACACACAGGAGGCAAAATCCTTGGATTCTTTTTCTAAAATTTTAAGAACTGTAAAAATGAAAAAATAACCAGGGAAATAAGATTTTAAGAAACCCAGAAAGAACCCAGTAGGGGCTTTATATATAATATATATATAAATTTATATATATATAAATTTATATATATATATATATATCTATATATAAATTTATATATAAATTTATATATATACATATCAACATATATATGTGTACATATAAGGTTTTTTTTTAATGTTAACCCAAACATCTACATTATACAAATTCTAAGCGATGTGTAGTTTTAATCTCCTCAGTCAGTCTTTATAAACTAATCAATAACATTTTGGATGCTTTTAAGCACAAATACTTCATCCACTACTATTTATGGATTAATCAGTTCAATTAGCTTTGTTTCTAAAGATAAAATAGTGCGTCACAGATCAAAGTTATTTTTATAAAAATACCATCTACAACATTTTCAGCAAAGACGTTTACAATAACTGCAGACTGAAAATAATAATAAAACATTTCTTTGCTGTTGTTTTTTTAAAAAAACTGATAATTCAATCAAAGTTCAGTGTTGCAGCATCAGAAACACTTTGATTTCCGAGCCCGCACCAAGTCTCAAACACGGAAATTAACGTTCCTGGCTGCTCTTTAAAAGTTTGTGGGCGGTGCTACTCGCTCCAAAGTAATGATTGACTGGACCTTTCAGCCAATCGTTCATCGGTTCCTTTGTTTGATGCATTCAGGGTTCATAAAAAAAAAAAAAAAAAACTCCGACAAACAGTCGCGGCATTTTAACGGTGACAAAATGGAGAAAGTGGCGACTACTTTTTATAAAACTAACGAAGTAAAAGTACAGATAATTGCATAAAAAAGTAGTGAGTAAAAGTAAAAAGTAGACAAAAAAATAATTACTTCCTTAAAGTAAAGATAACGAGATTTTCTACTTGAGTAAGGTAACGAAGTAGTCTTACTTCGTTACTTGACACCTCTGGAAATCACTCACTTTATTTCCTTTCAGGTGCTGTGTTCCTCTTGGGGGTGTTTATCACTGGTCTGATCACTACTCTTCCCTAATGTTCTACAACTGGTTCCTATTTTCTCCTGCCAGTATTTAAGGGGTTTCTTTTCCTCACTCCCCGGCGGGTTTGTCTTGTCTTTCTGGTTTCCCGTGCGTGTCAATTGATGTTTAGAAGTGAATCTCGTATTTTCTACCTCTAAGTTTTGAGATTTTTAGTATTTTGCTCGGGGCAAGCTTGTTTTCAGTTTGGATTTGTTAAATAAAAGACTTTGTTTGGAGCATCTACTGTCCTGCTTTGTTTCCACACAACAAACCCTGACAATTTCTGTATGCCCTCAGTAGTGCGCGTGCACAGGACGATTACGTCTCGAAACGTCACACAATTCCATTTTCAAATTTTTTTTGTATTGCCCAAAATAAAAATAGAAAAAACATTTTTGGTTAGCACAGTGGCCTCTCAGCAAAATAGTCGTGGTTTCAAACCCTGGTTGGGGGGACGAGGCTTGAAACACTGGCCTTTCTGTGTGGAGTTTACATTTTCTCCCCGTGTATGCGTGGGTTTCCTTCGGGTACTCTGATTTCCTCCCACCCTCCAAAAACATACGTGTTAGGTTGAGGACCCCCTCTAAAGCGAGATGTGTCATCTCAAAGGGCTTATCCTCCTAATAAAATAAATAAACTAAAAAAAAAAAAAAAAAAAAAAAAGAAGAAGAAAAAGAGGACAGTATAAAGACAAATACACATTAAAATTTTTATGAATAAATAATTATAATTACACATTAGGTATTATTGTTATTATCACACATTAAGTATTATTATTAATAAAAGCTAACTAACAAATGCTGGCTAAACTATTTCAGCACATTCAGACTTTCAGGTCTACACTCTGCCAGTAGGGCATAGCAGGTGTCGGCACACTTGTTTTTTTGTTTGTTTTTTTTAGCATGATGATGTTTCCTTAGAGTTTTTTCTGTTTATATTGTCTTTGTTTAAAAACAAAAATAAAAGGAAGAAAAAAAACATCTTGCTAAATTCTTGCCCAGAGACTCTTGAATAAATGAATGATTTTTATTTGGTAAAAGGAAGAAAAAAAAAAAAAAAACAAGACAAAATTGTACCTTCATAATCAACCAAAATATCCATTCCATCAATTCTCTTTACAATTTTGCATCTAAATTTTCCTCATGATTATTAAAAAGGAGTGAGTAGAAGCAATGTTTATTCACCTCACTTCTCAAGCAGTGCAATCAAAATCAAAACTTATATTTCATTCTTCTTCTGATACAAATAATTAGTAAAAAAAAAATATTTACCTTGTTTCATTCACAAAAAAAGACAAACAAAAAAAAAACTCTCTTAAAAATTCCAGACCGTCCAACTATTAATAAGAATCAATAACTGCTTTTTTAAGTTTAAATTTAAACTTATTGATATTAGAACATTGTTTAGATTCTTCTTATACAGTAGTTCATTCCACATTCTTACTCCACAAACTGAAATACAGAAACTTTTTCTGGTTGTTCGTGCTTACATGTTTTAAACAAATGTTGACCCCTAAAAATTATAAGAACTTTTTCTTCCAACAAAATGTTTTTGAACACTTGATGGTAACTTTTTTTTTAAAGGCCTTGTATATTATTTGTGCTGTCTGCAGCTTAATTATATCCTTAAATTTGATCATTTTTGACAAAATATCCTCGTTCGTGCGATCATAAAACCCCTTTTTATAAATTATTCTCATGGCTCTTTTTTTAAGAGTATTCAGTGGATCTATGACTGTTTTGAAATTATTACCCAAAATTTCTGCGCAGTAATTTAGGTATGGAAAAATTTAACTATTATAAAGAATATGCAAAAAATACCTACTACTTCAATGTGTTTTGCTAGTTTATAATGTACATTTTGGGTATGATAGTTCCATTTTAATTTATCTTCTATCATGACACCTAGAAATGTAATCTTTTATACTCTATCAATTTTTGTACCTTGAATCTGTAATATCTTCTTTCTCATTGTAATTTCCGAAAACCATCATTTTTTTATGCAATTTCGTTTCTTGACATTGTGAATGATTTTATTTTCACTCCAAATGGCTACACAACTGCAGATCTGAAGGCCTTTAAAAGTACTGGATACATACTTCTGGGTCGATGACGTCACGTAAAAAATTCATCAACGTAGTTTTTCTAAACATCGTTTCTTTTTTGTGCGTCAAACCCAGACAATTTTTCTGCCATATCACGCTAATGGCGTGGAAAGCTAATTGCGCCTTTGAATAGAACCACAAGTATAGAACTATAAAAAAAATACTGTGTTGTTGATCGTTTCACCCTGATCTATGCATAAAAAATGGCCGACTTCTGGGTTTTAGTCATGTGGGTGAAAGCACTCTTAATTTATTTAAAAATGTCTACTAAATGTTTAAATCATCTTGAATTCACATTGACTTTTATGTTCCGTCATCTTCCGGTTGTCCGTGGCCGGGTCGCAGGGCAAAAGCCTCCTCCCCTCACTCTCCTGACTCCTCTCCTCTTTCCTGAGTCCTCCTCTTTCTCTCCTGACTCCTTCTCTCTCTCTCCAGAGTCCTCCTCTCTTTCTCCTGTTTTCTCCTCTCTCTCTCTCTCCTTGCCCGTCTGTCTCTCTACGATCCCAGTCTTTTTCCCACTTTGGCTCTTCACTTTTTAATTCTGCTCTATTCTGCCCCTGAAAGGTCTGTTTTCAATGGCTTCTGACTGTTGTTTTGCATCAGCCAAGGATGTGAACCCCCTCAAGGATATGAGCTACTTGGGGAAACAGGTGACCTTGGTTTATGGGACCACGTCATCTTGTGGGGTGTTGGTAGCAGAGGTCTTTTAAATGGATTCACCCTTTTTAATCCCATCAGAGGACTACTTGCTTGGTTATCTGTGAAGAAAAAAGTATACATTTAGAAATTTTGAACAAATTAAATAAACATTAAACTCAAACAATATTGGGTAAACATCTAAAATGGGGGGGTGTAAAAAACAAAAACTAACCCATGCATCCTATCTGAATGTTCCAAAATTGGGGACCATTTGGAACAGCAGGCGTGTTTTTGAGAAGTCCTGCTTTTAATGGCATAGAACCCTCTCCTTGGAATGGGATCGCTCCTTTCTTAATGTCTTACCTTGCATTAAAGTCATTGTAGGCTATTTGTTTTGCCTTTTGCATCTCTACTTTAATCTTATGCTGTTTCTCCCTGTACGCCCAGGTTTTCTAACATTGTTTACCTTTAACACACCTAAATTAGTTTAGCAGAGAATAGTTTACAAGTTCATTAGTTGTTGGATAAATGATTGATTTGACATGTGAAAACTAAATAAAAACTGAGCGAAATTCCAAAAATATTTGGAGGAAAAAGAACACCGGTCTACAGATGAACATCTATCTTGAGCGCATACATCTCAAACAGCAACTGGTTCGTGAGAAATAAGTATTTTTTTCCTGACTCTTCAATTTTGATTGTTGAACGTACAAACACACTTTTACACAATTACCCTTTTGCTCGAGTGTGTGGGCCCAAACGTGTTGAGATGTTCCTTCAATCGTAGGACTCTGCTGTGAAGGAACGAGAAAATAAAAGAAGAATTTTTTATATGACAATCAATGACCAATTAAGAACCCAATGATACGCTCGCTAATTAAACTATAACTGAAAACTAACCTGGTCAAAGCAAACGTAGCTGGTGTCAGTTTCAGTACCAGCAGGTGGTTCCCGGGCCTTAGAAACTGCCGTTCCTTAGGTGGATACGCGGAATCGTCGGAATCTTTGCTCGACTTCAACTCTGAAAAACGTTCTCTATATTAAACTACTGGATGAAGGACATTCATACTCCTACAGTTGAAAGTGTTTATTAAATGAGGTATGATCAAATCTTTATGCAAGAATATTCTTTGAGGAGAGGAAAGACTAAGTATTTGGGTACAAACACACTTTTACACATTTACCCTTTTGCTCGAGTGTGTGGTCCCAGACTTGTTGAGATGTTCCTTCAATCGTGGGACTCTGCTGTGAAGAAACCAGAAAACAAAAAAAGAATATTTTATATGACAAACAATGACCGATTAAGAACTCAATGATAGGCTAACTTAATTAGGTCATAACTTAAAACTAATGTGGCCAGAGCTTACGCAGCTGGTGTTAGTTTCAGCACAAGTAGGTGGTTCCTGTGGCCTTAGAAACTGCCATCCTTTAGGTGTGTAGTCAGAATCGCCGGAATCTTTGCTCGACTTCCACTCTGACAAAAAAGTCCTCTTTAATAAACAACTGGAAGAAAGAATGTTCTATATGACAAACATCCACCTTCCATTAGGTGGATGGTCGGAATTGCCGAAATCTTTGCTCGACTTCCACTCTGAAAAAACGTTCTCTTCATTAAACTACTGGATGAAGGACATTAATACTCTTACAGTTTACATTGTGTTTATTAAATGAGGTATGATCAAATCTTAATGAAACAAAAAATTCTTTGAAGAGACGAAAGACTAAATATTTGGGTACAAACACACTTTTACACATTTACCCTTTTGCTTGAGTGTGTGGGCCCAAACTTGTTGGGATGTTCCTTCAATTGTAGGACTCTGCTGTGAAGAAACCAGAAAATAAAAAAAGAATGTTTTATATGACAAACAATGACCAATTAAGAACTCAATTGTATTTGTATTTATTTGGATCTCCATTAGCTGTGTAAAAACAGCTATTCTTCCTGGAGTCATACAGTAATCACAAATAAAGAGACTTTGGCGGAAATACACATATGAAATAAAAACACAAAACAACAACACATACATTCATACACACACACACACACACACACACACACACACACACACACACACACACTGGACCATATTTTTGTAGGTGCGTTCGAATTTTGATCATATCAATGTCAACACTGACACTGGCCAGTGGTTCCAGTTAATAGGGGCTTATTTCGAACGCACCTACATTACATGATGGCAAACAGAGACCTCATCACTATGAAATTACGATGCAAACAACTTTACACAATACAATAACAGGTTTAGTTAGAGAGCAGATGCCTCTTTAATAAGAATTTAAATTGTTGTTTATTATTTGAATAAATAATGTCATTTGGTAAATTGTTCCACATAGACATGGATCGGAATTTGATAGTATTTTTACCATAAGTAGTTTTTATTTTAGGTAATTTAAATCTGCCATCTGTAGCATGTCTCGTTTCATGGCTGTGCCCATCAGAACTAAAAGACAGCTCTTGATAAAACACATTTGGTAGTTTAGACTCTATAACATTTCTTGTTAATTTCAGCAAAGAGGCATCACATCTCTCTTTAACCTTTAGCCATAATAGCATATCATGCATCCATTTTACATTAGTTCTGTAGGGACATTTAAGAACACAACGAGCTGCCTTATTTTGTATTGTTTTAAGTTTTTTAATATGAGAGACAGCAGCACAAGACCAGATTTCAGAACAATAATCTAACTGTGAGAGTACAAGGGTTTTTATGACATCTCCTACCATGTTAGACGGAAGCAAATGTGAACATCTTTTAATCATTGAGAGACTCCTGCCCATCCTCTGTGCTACAGAGCTGATGTGTTTGGACCAAGACAATTTGTTATCAATTACTACACCAAGACGTTTAGTCTCTTGTACCTGTTCAACAATTGTATCTCTCAAAGTTAGATTTAATTTGGGCTCATCCAGCAGCATATATCTGGTTCCAATAACAATGCATTTAGTTTTATCGATATTTAGGGCTAGTTTATTGTTTATAACCCACTGATGAACACATCTTAATTCTTCCGCTAAAACACTTTGAAGCTCATTGATTGTAGGTTGTGATGAATAAATTGTTGAGTCATCTGCGTACATAGATATTTTAGCTTTTTGTAAGACTAAAGGCAAATCGTTTGTATACATAGAAAACAGGAATGGACCCAGGCAGCTTCCCTGCGGTATGCCACAGCAGATGTTTTTTTCTTCTGAAAAACTGCCATTAAAGAATACAGTCTGTTTCCTGTTTTCTAGGTAACTCTGAAACCAAAGTGATGCTGCTGGACTGAAGCCATAACATTGCATTTTCCTAAGTAGAATATTGTGATCAATGAGATCAAACGCTGAACTAAAATCTAATAAAACTACTCCTGCCAACCTCTTATTGTCAAGTGCTGTGAGCCAATCATTTGTCATTTGAGCCATAGCTGTAGTAGTTGAATGATTAGCTCTTTATGCATGCTGAAAATCTGTATTTAAATTGTTATGTGAAAAATAAATTTGAATTTGTTCAAAAACTATTCTTTCCATAATTTTACTCAGGGTAGGCAGCAAACTTATCGGTCTACTGTTAGGGCCGCAGAAAGGCACAGTTGTATTCTTTGGCAACGGTACAATTTTAGCAGTTTTCTAGGCTTGGGGGTAGACACTCTGACGTAAACTTAAATTTAGAATGTGAGTAATTGGAAGAGCAACTATGTTTGCAACATGTTTCAAAAGTTTTGAGTCAATATTGTCGATACCTGACGGTTTTTCTTTACATTCTAATAAATATTTCTCTACCTTACTCTTTGATACTTCAAGAAATTCAAATTTACAATGTTTACCTGCCATAATCTCGCTTCTTATTAGCATTTCTGCCTTAGTATTGTATATTTGATCCATTTCATTTTGAAGCTTATCAATTTTCTTAGAGAAGTAATCACTTAAATGATTTGCAATATTAAGTGGCTTTGTAATAAACTGCCCCTCTGATTCAAGAAATGATGGAGTACTTTTAACATTCCTTCCCAACATATTATTTAGGATACTCCATAATTTCTTATTATCATGTTTGTCATTTCTTATAAGATTACCATAATACATCTTTCTTTTCTTGTTATTTAATTTAGTCACATAATTTCTCAATTTTCGATACACTTGCCAATCTGATTCGTAATTAGAATTGTTTGCTGCTTTTTTTGCCTCACCTCTCTGTGCCATGCAGTCCTTTAGTTCATCGTCAATCCAACCAGCTCTTATTTTCCTAACAGTTTTCTTAATTATAGGGGCATGTTTATTACTTACCTCTAAAAATAATTTATTAAAAATGTCAACAGCTTCATCAGGATTATCACTTATTAGCACCTCGCTCCAACAAATATTATGAACATCTTCCCGAAAATGATCTGCATTGAAATATTTATATGACCTTTTTAATATTACTTTGGGTCCTTCTTTAGGAATTTTAGTTTTCCTTACACATGCCACAAGGTTGTGATCACTACAGCCTACTGGGACAGATATTGCTTTGCTACAAAGGTCACCAGAGTTTGTGAATATATGATCAATTAAAGAAGAAGTTTTCGTACCGTCACTCCTTAGGTATATCCTTGTAGGCGCAGTCACAAGTTGTATAAGGCCACATGCTTCTGTAATGGAGTGAAGCTCATTCTTAAGGGGACATTGTGATGACTTCCAGTCTATATTAAAGTCTCCTAAGATAAAAATTTCATTTCTGTGATCGCATACATTATCAATCATAGTACATATTGCATCAAAATAATCAGAATTTGCACTGGGTGGTCGGTAACAACAGCAAACTAGCACTGGTTTTAAATGTGGAATATGCACTTGAAGCCATAAAGCTTCAATATTTGGTAACATCAACTCCATTCTCATTTTAACTGGTATATGTTGTCGAATATAGATTGCAACTCCACCACCCTTTGCATTTCTGTCTTTTCTATATATACTATAACCTTGTATATGCAGTGAAGAATATTCAAATGTCGAATCAAAGTGAGTTTCTGTGATTGCTAAAATGTGTAAATTGCCTTCCATGAGAATATTTGAGATATCTGTTAATTTATTCCTAAGACTGCATATATTTAAGTGCCCTAATCTAAGCCCTTTTTTTTGGTAGATTAGTTAAAGCCATCATTGTCTGTTTTATGTATTCTTATCTGACTTATTAATGCCTTTATTAAACTGTAATCTCTGCATTTACATTCAATGAAACTAGGTCCAGACATTAAACAAACACACCCATTCATACACACATAAGACAATAGAAACATACAATAACAAAGCAAAACCAAAAACACAAACTGAAATACTGCGTAGCTCTTCTAACTTCCATGGGTAAATGTCTTTTTCTTTTTTTTATTTCCCTCTACTTTTCTTAACACCAGCAAACAATAGGCCTACATCTCCCATAGACCCCTCCGACCGCTTTCTCTGAGACACCGACGTCATCAATTACGTCCTTTCATAATGCGGAAGAAAACAAAAACAGCATGTCTCATGGATAACCCGACGTTATCCATTACGTCATTCCGTAATGCGGAAGAAAACAAAACCGGCATGTCTCAGGTCCCAGGTGGTCTCAGGTCTCAAACAGCTGTTGGTCAGGCGTTACTATGAATCTCTTTGCTGGAGCTTTTATTCCCTGGAGTCGATAAACTTTGCAGCCTCGCGTGGATCTTCAAAGAGATGTTGTTCAGATCCACGGGTCAGTTTAATGACCGCAGGATACAACAGGAAGGCTTGAAAGCCCCGTGCGCGAGCTCGATCCATTACGGGGTAACATGGGCACCTTCGCTGAGCGGTAGCATCGCTGAAGTCCGGAGTGAAGCGGAGTTTTAGACCAGCTACCTCCACATCAGTCTTCCTGGCGTTTCGTAGGATACGATCTCTGTCTGTGAAGCGCAGACACTTCAGGATCATCGTCCTCGGCTTGTCTGGAGATTTCCGTGGTGGACCTATGCGATGTGCCCGCATCAGCTCCGGTGGATTACCAGCCATTTCGGGGAACCATTTGGGGAAGCTCCGCATCAGGTAGGCTAGTGCGTTTCCCTGTTCTTCTCCCTCCTTCAAGTTAACGATGCGGAGGTTATCTCTTCTCATCCTGTCTTCTTGTGATGTGATTTTATCAAGCAGTTGCTTCAGCAAATCGTCATGTTTAGTTGTCGTAACCTCCACTGCTTTCATCTGTGCTTGGAGAGAGGTGGTTGTTTTGCGTTGGGACTCCAAATCCAAACTGACTTTCCAAGCGTTCAAAGCGTTCCTCAGCTTGTTTGTCAGCTTTAGCGAAAAACCTTTGAAGCGTAGCCTCCAGTGACGCCACCGTCAGCTCCCCTGCAGCGGCCTCGGCTACATCAGTTTGTGTATCAGCCATTTCTTTCATTTTAGTCGCTCTTATCCGAGGCATAAGTAAAGTCCAGCAACGTGATATTAATACGCTTGTATATTCCTCGTTTGGAAGCTTAGATTGCTGTTTAGAGGATTAAGTGCGAACCCAGGGAGAAGACGTGAGGCATGGGACGTCAACTCCGCCATCTTGGTGATTTACAATTATACGCTAACTTAATTAAGTTATCAGGAAACACACAGCACTCCTGATTTAGAGGCTGAGTGGGGCAGGGAGTGGGCTGGTCAGGTGTTTTTTAGCCATGGCTCGTCCAACAGCGCTGGGGTGACACTCTTGTTCTCCAGATCTTTTCTGCCAGTCTCTGTGGAGGTAGAGGAAGTAGTACGGGGGGCGGTTTTGAAAGTTACGGCTCGTTTCGAGAATGTTTTCCTTGTTCACGTCTGTGTGTATCTGCTCTGGGCCATTACGCGGAGGCTGGTGGCTTTAGACTCTCTAGAACAGTGTGTAAGGGAGTGCAGTGACTGTGGGGAATGCATGTCCGTGGTTGGGGATTTTAACAGTACTTTAGAGCCACATCTGGACAGGAACCATGCTGAGCATCATCCCACCTCTGCTCTGAGACTGAGAGAGCTCGTGCAGAGCCACAATCTGCAGGATGTGTGGAGAGCTCAACACCTTATGGTTAGGCAGTACACCTGGTCCCAATGAAAGAATGACTCCCTCTCATTAGCTCGTCTGGACAGGCTGTACCGTTTCACACATCACATGAACATCTGCACATCATCTGACATCAGCCCTGTCGGGCTCTCAGATCATCACCTGGTTACTTGTACAGCTCTCATTTCCAATGTCAGAGTTTGCAGCGCCTATTGGCACTTTAACACCTCACTGCTGCAAGACAAAGTTTTTCTCTGAGCTTTCTGAGAGTTATATAGGTCACACAAACTTTGTAAAACTGACTTTAGTAGTCTTTCACAGTGGTGGGATTACGGTAAGGTCCAGATCAAACAGCTGTGTCAGCAGTACACTTGCGATGTCGGGGGAGGGTACAGGTGTCAGGTGCGAAGGCGAACTGGGCAAAGAGCGAGGCCCGTTTTTTTGGGAATGGGCTGGGTGGTGTCCGACTGCCGGAGAGACTCGAGTGGGGTTCTGGGGGTTTTAAGTATTTGGGGGTTTTTCTGGGCGAGGACAGTCTCCAGAAGACCTGGGACCAGGCAGTGGAAAAGGTGCAGAGCCGGTTGTTGAAGTGGATTCTGCCTAGGATGTCGTATAGGGTGAGGGTACTGGTCATTAACAACTTGATCTCCTCCCAGCTGTGGCACAAGTTGATGTGCGTGGACCCGCCTCATTTGCTTCTTTCTACTGTCCAGAAGATAATTGTGGATTTTTTCTGGGACAAGCTCCACTGGGTCTCTCAGTCGGTGTTGTTCCTCCCAAAGGAGCACGGTGGGCAGGGACTTGTTCACCTGGCCAGTCGCGGTGCTGCTTCTCGGCTCCAATTCATCCAACGACTGATATTGTGTCCTGCAAATCTGCTCTGGAGACCGTTGCTGGCGTCAATACTGGGGAAGGAGGGTGTATGGGGCCTCTCTCTCTTCCTCACGAACTGTCGCTCGGACTCTCTACCTTGGTTCTATCGGAGCCTCCTGTCGGTTTGGTGGAAGCTCAGGAGGGAGAGACAGGCAAATACTTCTCTGCATTGGCTGCTGAAGGAACCCCTGGTCTACCCTGAGTGGGCGGGCCCTGCTCTACGGGACCGCTGTATCGGCGGGGGACTCACGACCATCGGTGTACTGTTGGACTGGACCGACTGTACCCTCACCCGAACAGACGCTCTGGTCGATCTGTGCACAAGGTCGGCTCGGACTCTAGAGAGGCTACTCACCCACTGGAAGGAGCGACTCTCTGAGCAGGAGTGCGGTCTGTTACCGGACTATGGCTCAGGTTCTCTGCTCCCCAACCCCAGTGACCCCTTCGTCACCGTTGTCCTCGATCCTGACCTCCAAGACTCCTCTGGTCACTTGTTGACCGCTCCTGCTCCTGTCTATTTAGACTCGGCCTCCAGAAAGACTCTGTATAGACTAATGGTCCAGGCTCTGAACCACCACAAATTAAACGGCCGCACAGACACCGTGTGGAGGGTTCATCTAGGCTTTGGTCCTGACCAGGGCTCGGTAGGGAGACTTGCAGTGGAGGCTGCTGCACGGAGCAGTGGCCGTCAATTCCTTTATACATCGCGTAAATAGTTCCGTGGGTGAGGGGTGTCCGTTTTGTGGGGAGAGGGAGACTGTTTTTCACGCTTTTTGGGGATGCAGTCGGCTGACGCAGCTGTTTGATCTGTTGAGGGAGGTGTTCAGGGCTTTGGGGGCGGTTTTTAGTGCACAGGTGTTTGTGGGAGGGGTCGGGTACTCTGCGTCACAGCAGGACGAGGGGGCGCTTCCTGAACTTTCTCCTAGCTCAAGCAAAAATGGCCATCTACAGTATGTATGCAGGAGGTGGATGGTACAGACTGGGACAGTTTTGTGTGTAAGGGAGGTGTTTAGGAAGATGGTGGAGGCACGGCTCAGGTTAGAGTTTTTGGGTGTTTCAGATAAACGGGGACTTGGAGGGTTTTGAGGAGCTGGGGGGTATGAAGGCGTTTTAGCCACTGTGAAAGAGGGGGATCTTGCACATGGGTCTCTGTTTGTGTGAGGGTGGGTGGGGAAAAGGGGTCTTTTGTTTTTTGTTTTTTTTTTAATGTGTGTCATGTAAATGGTGTTGATGGTAAAATGTATGTACATTCATAAATGTTGTTCATTGAATGTATTATGTGTTTTTTTTTTTGGGTGTTCATAGTGTACACCGTGTAAACCATGCCGTTTGGAGTTGATGATATCATGTATTTTGGGGTTTGTGTAAACGCAAATGCAAGTTGTAGAATGTTTTTTACAGGCAAATAAAGGTCTGTTAAAAATAAAAAAAAATAAAAATCTTCTCTCTCTCTCTTCCGCTTTCGGTTGTTCGGTTTGGGTCTCTCTCAAACACACACACACAAGTTCCTCTCTCTCTTTCTTTCTCTCTCTTCTGGTTGTTCGGTTTGGAGGAGCAGGAGAGAGTTTGGAGTTTTTTGGAAGTTTGTGATCGTTTTGTGTACAATATTGACTTTTTTTCTCGGAATACGTGACTTTAGTCTTCCTGCTGTTACCGATTGCCGATACCGGCGTCATGGCCTATTCAGCTTGTGCTGAGGAAGATTATGAGCAGCTGACACGGCGTCATGTTGTTCAGTTGGTGCCTACGGTGGCATGTTCGGTAGAAGACGCTGGGCTTGCTGTGGGCAAGGAGGTTGGGTGCGACCACATCAGGTCCGCGTCCCGGATGAATGGCTCAATTGTGCTCTTCCTGTCCAGCACGGAGAAAGTGGTGGAGGCGGTGGAAAAGGGCGGTGTGATCCACGGCGTTCTGACACCTGTACTGCCTCTGGTGAGTCCAGCCAGACAGATCGTGGTCTCTAACGCGCCGCCCTTCTTGCGCAACAATAATCTTACTTTAGAGGCTGAATGGGGCCGGGATTGGGCTGTTCAGGTGTCATGGCTCTAAGCTACTTTTCTAAGCTATTCCTAGAAATCTGCACTACAGTATTTCACAACCAAGACAACACCAAAGAGAAACACTTGTGAACAAGAGACTCAGCAGTGTTTCCTTTGAGGTAATCTGGGAGGGATTTTTTACTAATGGAATGGCGTCAGACTGGATTGAGAAAACTCTTTTTATTCTCCATCTTTCAATATTTCCAGCAAAATGCCTTGACCAGAAAAATAAAACTGATTTAAGTGCTCACATAACAAGACTGTTGGAGCATATGAGTCAGCAAGACTACCCCAACATCTAGCACTTACTATTTTCAGAAACCAAGTCAGTGCCAGTGTTAGGACTGTTTTAAAGACCATGAAAAAGCAAAAGGTTAATTTAAAATTAGGTTAAAACTATCTTTCAGCTCTAGGATCCAATGCAAAAATGCTATCAAAAATATCTGAAAAAGCTCAACAAGCTTCAAGAGCTCTTTTCCAGACTTTTTATTAACTAAAAAGGGGAGGATATATAACTGGAAATGTTAACGTAAGCTTAAATTAAATTTAAATTCTAACCTAAATGTTTTCAAAAAGCTACGTTACCGAGGCCTTTGGAAAATACAAGACAACCCCAACAATTAGCACTTACTGAATACAGAAACCAGGTCAATGCCAGTGTTAGGGCTGTTTTGAAGAACAAGTCCTGCAAAAGAATGCAGTTGTCGGCAATTGTATTTAATTCTCATATACTCACAACATGAAAAGCAAAAGGTTACTTTAAAATTAGGTTAAAACTATCTTTCAGCTCTCTGGTCCAATGCAAAAATGCTATAGAAAATAGCTGAAACCAAGTCAATGCTATTGTTAGGGCTGTTTTGAAGATCAAGTCCTGCAAAAGTATGCAGTTGCCGGCAATTGTATTCAATTCTCATATACTCACAACAGAAATAAAGCTTTTGGAACTAATGCTAGAAATCTGAACTATTTAACAACCAAGACAACCCCAAAGAGAAGCACTTGTGAACAAGAGACTCAGCAGTGGTTCCTTTGAGGTGATCTGGGAGGTGTTCTTTGGTAAAAAAGAATGGCTTCAGACCGGATTGATAAAAGTCTGTTCATCTCCATCTTTCAAGTTGGAGAGATTTTTGAAGCATACGAGTCAGTAAGACTACCCCAACAATTAGCACTTACTGTATACAGAAACCAAGTCAGTGCCAATGTAAGGGCTTTTTTGATGACCAAGTCTGGTCATCCGAAAGCCCTTAAGGGCTCTTAAGGGCTTTCGGATAAAAGCCCTTAAGAGAAACAATCCCACAGAGAAAAAATGCTGAAATCAGCAACCAACAGTAATTCAGTCTGATATTTTCTCTCCATGAATGCTCCATTAGCTCAGCTGGTGTCAGCAGCTTTTACAGGAATAAATACGGTCCTAAAAATAAAACTGATTTAAATGCTCACATAACAAGACTGTCAGAGCAAATGAGTCAGCAAGACTGCCCCAACATCTAGCACTTACCATTTTAAGAAACCAAGTCAGTGCCAGTGTTAGGACTGTTTTGAAGACAATGAAAAAGCAAAATGTTGATTTAAAAGTAGGTTAAAACTGTCTTTCAGATCTAGGATCCAATGCAAAAATTCTATCCAAAATAGCTGAAAAAGCTCAACAAAGCTTCGAGAGATCTTTTCCAGCCTTTTTATTAACTAAATAGGGGAGGATATGTAACTGGAAATGTTGAAGTAAGCTTAAATTAAATTTAAATTCTAACCTAAATGTTTTCAAAAAGCTACGTTACCGAGGCCTTTGGAAAATACAAGACAACCCCAACAATTAGCACTTACTGAATACAGAAACCAGGTCAATGCCAGTGTTAGGGCTGTTTTGAAGAACAAGTCCTGCAAAAGAATGCAGTTGTCAGCAATTGTATTTAATTCTCATATACTCACAACATGAAAAGCAAAAGGTTACTTTAAAATTAGGTTAAAACTATCTTTCAGCTCTCTGGTCCAATGCAAAAATGCTATAGAAAATAGCTGAAACCAAGTCAATGCTATTGTTAGGGCTGTTTTGAAGATCAAGTCCTGCAAAAGTATGCAGTTGCCGGCAATTGTATTCAATTCTCATATACTCACAACAGAAATAAAGCTTTTGGAACTAATGCTAGAAATCTGAACTATTTAACAACCAAGACAACCCCAAAGAGAAGCACTTGTGAACAAGAGACTCAGCAGTGGTTCCTTTGAGGTGATCTGGGAGGTGTTTTTTGGTAAAAAAGAATGGCTTCAGACCGGATTGATAAAAGTCTGTTCATCTCCATCTTTCAAGTTGGAGAGATTTTTGAAGCATACGAGTCAGTAAGACTACCCCAACAATTAGCACTTACTGTTTACAGAAACCAAGTCAGTGCCAATGTAAGGGCTTTTTTGATGACCAAGTCTGGTCATCCGAAAGCCCTTAAGGGCCCTTAAGGGCTTTCGGATAAAAGCCCTTAAGAGAAACAATCCCACAGAGAAAAAATGCTGAAATCAGCAACCAACAGTAATTCAGTCTGATATTTTCTCTCCATGAATGCTCCATTAGCTCAGCTGGTGTCAGCAGCTTTTACAGGAATAAATACGGTCCTAAAAATAAAACTGATTTAAATGCTCACATAACAAGACTGTCAGAGCATATGAGTCAGCAAGACTGCCCCAACATCTAGCACTTACCATTTTAAGAAACCAAGTCAGTGCCAGTGTTAGGACTGTTTTGAAGACAATGAAAAAGCAAAATGTTGATTTAAAAGTAGGTTAAAACTGTCTTTCAGATCTAGGATCCAATGCAAAAATTCTATCCAAAATAGCTGAAAAAGCTCAACAAAGCTTCGAGAGATCTTTTCCAGCCTTTTTATTAACTAAATAGGGGAGGATATGTAACTGGAAATGTTGAAGTAAGCTTAAATTAAATTTAAATTCTAACCTAAATGCTTTTAAAAAGATATGTTACCGAGGCCTTTGGAACATACAAGACTACCCCAACAAATAGCACTTACTGACGACAGAAAACCAAGTCAATGCCAGTGTTAGGGCTGTTTCGAAGAACAACTCTTGCAAAAAAATGCAGTTGTCGGCAATTGTATTCAATTCTCATTACCTCACAACAGAAATAAAGCTTTTGGAAGTACTACTAGAAATCTGAACTATTTCCCAACCAACACAACCCCAAAGAGAAGCACTTGTGAACAAGAGACTCAGCAGTGGTTCCTTTGAGGTGATCTAAGAGGCTTTTTTTTTTGGTAAAAAAGAATGGCTTCAGACTGGATTTTGAAAATTCTTTTCATCTCCATCTTTCAAGTTAAAGAGATTTTTGGAGCATACGAGTCAGTAAGACTACCCCAACAATTAGCACTTACTGTAAACAAAAACCAAGTCAGTGCCAGTGTTAGGGCTGTTTTAAAGACCTGAAAAAGTCTTTCAGATAAAAGCCCTGAGCTCAGAGAAAAAGCCCAGAGAAAAAGTCTTGAAATAAGCAACCAACAGTGTTTCCGTTTGAAATGTTTTCTCTATGAATGCTCCATTTGCACAGCTGGTGTCAGCAGCTTTTATAGGATTTTGCCATGCCCAACAGGAACCTCCTTCCAAATTCAAAATTTGAGACCTCCTTTGTTTGTCTATCTCTTTATAGTGGTATCAATCTCATATATGCACAACTTTTCACCTCTACAGTTTCTATGGTGTTGATAATGGAGTTCAGACGCTCCTTCACGATGAACAAAGAGCAGTCGCCACACGTAAGATAAGCATCATTACTTGCAGATGAGTGGTAGACCGCATTTCTTTTTCCAACACAACTTGGTGATTAGTCATAATAGAGCAAAAATTGTGCTGCATGCCTATATCACTTTTAATCAGAAATTGAACTAATTGTGCGCAGGGGTTATTCAGGCAGTATAAACACTAAGAATTTTGTTGAGGAATAAATTGTTTCATATCTTGTAAAGTCTAAGCTACTCTTTTCCAAAGCTTTTGGAACTAATGCTAGACATCTGAACTATTTCACAACCTTGATAACCCTAAAGAGAAGCACTTGTGAGCGAGAGACTCAGCAGTGGTTCCTTAGTGGTGATCTGGGAGGAATTTTTTACTAATGGAATGGCTTCAGACTGGATTGAGAAAAATCTGTTCATCACCATCTTTCAAGTTAGAGAGATTTTTGGAGCATGCGAATCAGCAAGACTACCCCAACAATTAGCTCTTACTTTACACAGAAACCAAGTCAATGCCAGTGTTAGGGCTGTTTTAAAGACCAAGTCCTGCAAAATTCTTTAGGACAAAAGCCCTTAAGAGAAACAACCCCACACAGAAAAACTCCTGAAATAAGCCACCAACAGTGTTTCAGTTTGATATGTTCTCTCTATGAATGCTCCATTAACTTAGCTGGTGTCAGCAGCTTTTATAGGATTTTGCCATGCCCAACAAGAACCTCCTCCCAAATTTAAAATTTGACGCCTCCTTTGTTTGTCCATCTCTTTTTAGTGGTATAAATCTCATATTTGCACAACCTTTCACCTCTACAGTTTCTATGGTGGTGATAATGGACCTCAGATGCTCCTTCACGATGAACAAAGAGCAGTCGTCACACGTAAGATAAGCATGCAGATGAGTGGTAGACCGCATTTCTTTTTCCAACACAACCTGGTGATTAGTCACAATAGAGCAAAAATTGTGATACATGTCTTTATCAATTTAAATCAGAAATTGAACTGATTGTGCACAGGGGTTGTTAAGGCAGCGTAAACACTTGGAATTTTGTTGAGGAATAAATTGTTTTATTTCTTGTAAAGTCTAAGCTACTCTTAGAAATCTGAACTATATCACCACCAAGACAACACCAAAGAGATGCACCTGTGAATGACAAACTCGGCAGAGGTTCTTTCGAGGTGATCTGGGAGGGATTTTTTACCAATGGAATGGCTTCAGACTGGATTGAGAAAACTCTTTTCATCTCCTTCTTTCAAGTTAGAGAGATTTTTGGAGCATATGGGTCGGTAAGACTCTCCCAACAATTAGCACTTGCTGTATACAGAAACCAAGTCAGTGCCTGTATTAGGGCTGTTTTGAAGACCAAGTCCTGCAAAAAAAAATGCAGTTGCCGGGAATTCTATTCAATTCTCTTTTACTCACAACAGAAATAAAGCTTTTGGAACTAATGCTAGAAATCTGAACTAATTCACAACCAAGAAAACCCCAAAGAGAAGCACTTGTGAACGAAATACTCAGCAGTGGTTCCTTTAGGGTGATCTGGGAGCGTTTTTTTTGCAAAAAAGAGTGGCTTCAGACTGGATTGAGAAAACTCATTTTAGTCTTCATCTTTCAACATCTCCAACAAAGTGTGTTGACCAGACAAATTAAACAGATTTAAGTGCTCACATAACAAGTCAGGGCTCACATAACAAGTCAGTCAGCAAGACTACCCCAACATCTAGCACAGGGGTGTCAAACTCAAATCCTGAAGGGCCGGTGTCCCTGCAGGTTTTCCATGTGTTCCTGGTTCAATACAGCTGATGCACACAGTGAAATCAACAGCCAATCAAATTTGGCACAATGACTCGTTAACCTGAATCAGGTGTGTAGATGCAAGAACACATGGGAAACCTGCAGGGACACCGGCCCTCCAGGAATTGAGTTTGACACCCCTGATCTAGCACATAACATTTTCAGAAACCAAGTCAGTGCCAGTGTTAGGGCCGTTTTGAAGACCATAAAAAAGGCAAAAGGTTGATTTAAAATTACATTAAAACTATCCTTTAACTCTAGGCTTCAACAGCTCTTTTCCAGCCTTTTTATAACTAAACAGGTAACTACTACTTCCTGGAGGGAAAACTACAACTTTCAGCATTTAAGAATACATCTCATAGCTTGAAGAAGTATGACTTCCATCAAGAAGGATTACATCTTCCAGCAGGATGGAAAACAACTGTCAGCAGGAAATACTACATCTCTACAACTTCCATTTTGAAGAGTTACTACTTTTAGCACAAAAGTCTATATCTCCCAAAAAAAAAAAAAACACGAGGGAGAACTACAACTTCCAGAATTAAAGACTTGATCCCCCAGGTTAAAGAATTACAACTTCCATCAAATAAGGATTACAAATTTCAGCAAAAAAAAAAAAAAATACAACTTTCAGGAAGCACTACAACTTCCAGCATTAAGAACTAAAACATCCAGCAAGAAGGACTTCAACTTTCAATAGTGAGGAATACATCACCTAGATAGAAAAACTACAATTTCCAGTAGAAAGAAATACATCTCGCAGCTTGAAGAATTCCAAATTCCATCAGTAAGGATTATATGTTCCATCAGGTAGAAAAACAGCTATCAGCTGAAAGTATTACATCTCCCAGCAAGAATAACTATAACTCTCAAGAAGAAGGACTACACTCCCCAGCAGAAAGAACTAATACTTTCATTTGGAAGAAACACAACTTTCAACAGAAAAAAAACTACATCTCCCAAAAGGAAAAAGTACAACATCCAGGAGGGAGAACTACAACTTTCAGAATTAAGGACTACATCTCCCAATTACAACTTTCAACGGAAATAATTACATCTTCCAGCAAGAAAAACTACAACTTTAAGGAAGAAGGACTACAACTTTCAGCAGGAAAAACTACCAATTTAAGCAAAAAAAAAAAAACTACAATTTTAAGGAAAAAGGACTACAACTTTCGACAGGATGCCAGCAACTTTCTGTAGGAAGTACTACAAATTTCATCAGGAAGGGAAACAATTTCTAGCAAGAAGGACTACAACTTTCAGTAAAAGTGACTATTTTGCAGCTGGAAGAGATACAGCTCAAAGCAAGAAAGACCTAAAACTTTCAGTTGGAAGAACTACAACTTTTAGCACAAAAGACTGCAACAACCAAAATGAAAATCTACAACTTCTGGGAGGGAGAACTACAACTATCAGCATTAAAGACTACATCTCCCAGCTCGAAAAAATTACAACCGCCATCAAATAGGATTACATCTCCCATTAAAAAGAACTACAACTTTCAAGAAAAAGGACTGCAACTTTCTGTAGGAAGTACTGCAAAGTTCAGCTACAACTTCCAAGAGGGACAACTACAACCTGAAAAAAATTAAAGACTAAGGTTTTTATCACAGTATTTTTTATTCTAAGATTTTTTACATGGGCGTACCGAGGATATTCCTTGACTTTACCAACAACCACACTATTAGTTTAAAACTGCTGCTAGCAAGGCTTCACATACCACTTCCTCGTGCAAGGGATGCACGGCATTCAGCCAGAGGCTAGCCAACATGGAGCAACAGATTACGTCACTGCGTAAATTTGTTGATGCGCGAGATCTGGATGAAAATCTTGGGAAGACTCGTACGAGCGCAAGTAGTTCAAGTACAGAAAGTGCAGCAGTTTTTGCAGGAAATCTTTTTCAATTTTTACAAGCTACCAACAGTTATAATCATTGCTTCTTTGACAACCTCCTCGTCTGAGAACGCCTTCTTCTTCGTTATCAAAATATGTGTAGCTCTAAATGAGGCTTCAGTTGCTTTTTGAGAGTTTTTTACCGGCCTCGTAAAAAAAGACTGCTGTTTGCCCAAAGCTGCCTTTGACTCACAGGCTTTTTCCGTCCGTAGGGCGCTGGCTGGTGGGTAGTTAGCATGGTAGCTTTTGTGACATGTACTGAAATGTCTCGCCACGTTGTGCCACTTACGTGTCGCCACAGTCGCACCGCAGATGAGACACACACAGTTTTCTTTCACGTTAGTAAAAAAGAACTCTTCCTCCCATTCACTGTGAAAATGATAAATTTTCTTCCTTTTTTCTGCCATGTTTTTGTGGTTAGAAAACGCGCTCACAAGCTCATCTCAGCAAAGCTGGTTTGTCATGCGCACTAGACTGACCTCCGACCCATACTACGTCAGAGTTCGTATATTAAACTTTTTTTTTTGTGATATACATTTTTTTTTTTTACGTTTTTACTGTATGTATTCGTTTTTAAATTTACATCACTTTAAATGAAATTCAAAAAGAATAGCAACACAATTAAATAAAATTTTAGACTAATTCGTGATTAGTGCTATTTTTAGAACTGGCCTGCGGGCAACTGATGCGGTCGCTGCTGGCGACCTGGTGCCCGCGGGCACCGGGTTGGTGACCCCTGGTTTAAATGATCTCAAGGTGTCTGGGCTCACTCTAACATTAAAAAAAATCATTAGCCACTGTGGCTAATCCAGTTTCATTTTTACTAGCCACATTGAGTTTTCTTTAGACATAAATTCTTTTTCAGTTACGATATGGTCTGTGTCATAACGTGTTAGTTTGTGTTTCACAGAAATGTACATACACTTTTAGCTTTGTTCCTAACAAATCTGGTGTCATTCATTTCAGAATGTGTCATTTGATGAATATTAATAAAATTTGTGACAATCTGTGACAGATTGTTTCCAGCCTGCAGAAAAACTATCCTCACTGCACGTTTGTTGTTGCTACACAACTATTAGATATCACATGACATACACACCTTCTCTCACACACACACACACACACACACAAACACAGATAAATCCCTCTCTCTCAAACACACACACACGCACACACACACACAATTTTCTCTCTCTCTCTCTTTCTTTTCTCTCTCTCTCTCTCTCTCTCTCTCTCACTCTCAAACACACACACACAGACAAGTTCCTCACTTTGTGTCAAACACACACACACACACACACACACACACACACAAGTTCCTCTCTCTCTCAGCAGCTGTTTGATCTGTTGAGGGAGGGGCTCTGTGGGCGGTTTTTAGTGCACAGGTGTTTATGGGAGGGGTCGGGTACTCTTGACGCAGCAGGAGGAGGGGGCGCTTCCTGAACTTTCTCCTAGCTCAAGCAAAAATGGCCATCTGTGTATGCAGGAGGAGGATGGTACAGACTGGGACGGTTTTGTGTGTGAGGGAGGTGTTTAGGAAGATGGTGGAGGCACGGCTCAGGTTAGAGTTTTTGGGTGTTTCAGATAAACGGGGACTTGGAGGGTTTTGAGGAGCTGGGGGGTATGAAGGCGTTTTAGCCACTGTGAAAGAGGGGGATCTTGCACATGGGTCTCTGTTTGTGTGAGGGTGGGTGGGGAAAAGGGGTCTTTTGTTTTTTGTTTTTTTTTTAATGTGTGTCATGTAAATGGTGTTGATGGTAAAATGTATGTACATTCATAAATGTTGTTCATTGAATGTATTATGTGTTTTTTTTTTTGGGTGTTCATAGTGTACACCGTGTAAACCATGCCGTTTGGAGTTGATGATATCATGTATTTTGGGGTTTGTGTAAACGCAAATGCAAGTTGTAGAATGTTTTTTACAGGCAAATAAAGGTCTGTTAAAAATAAAAAAAAATAAAAATCTTCTCTCTCTCTCTTCCGCTTTCGGTTGTTCGGTTTGGGTCTCTCTCAAACACACACACACAAGTTCCTCTCTCTCTTTCTTTCTCTCTCTTCTGGTTGTTCGGTTTGGAGGAGCAGGAGAGAGTTTGGAGTTTTTTGGAAGTTTGTGATCGTTTTGTGTACAATATTGACTTTTTTTCTCGGAATACGTGACTTTAGTCTTCCTGCTGTTACCGATTGCCGATACCGGCGTCATGGCCTATTCAGCTTGTGCTGAGGAAGATTATGAGCAGCTGACACGGCGTCATGTTGTTCAGTTGGTGCCTACGGTGGCATGTTCGGTAGAAGACGCTGGGCTTGCTGTGGGCAAGGAGGTTGGGTGCGACCACATCAGGTCCGCGTCCCGGATGAATGGCTCAATTGTGCTCTTCCTGTCCAGCACGGAGAAAGTGGTGGAGGCGGTGGAAAAGGGCGGTGTGATCCACGGCGTTCTGACACCTGTACTGCCTCTGGTGAGTCCAGCCAGACAGATCGTGGTCTCTAACGCGCCGCCTTTCTTGCGCAACAATAATCTTACTTTAGAGGCTGAATGGGGCCGGGATTGGGCTGTTCAGGTGTCATGGCTCTAAGCTACTTTTCTAAGCTATTCCTAGAAATCTGCACTACAGTATTTCACAACCAAGACAACACCAAAGAGAAACACTTGTGAACAAGAGACTCAGCAGTGTTTCCTTTGAGGTAATCTGGGAGGGATTTTTTACTAATGGAATGGCGTCAGACTGGATTGAGAAAACTCTTTTTATTCTCCATCTTTCAATATTTCCAGCAAAATGCCTTGACCAGAAAAATAAAACTGATTTAAGTGCTCACATAACAAGACTGTTGGAGCATATGAGTCAGCAAGACTACCCCAACATCTAGCACTTACTATTTTCAGAAACCAAGTCAGTGCCAGTGTTAGGACTGTTTTAAAGACCATGAAAAAGCAAAAGGTTAATTTAAAATTAGGTTAAAACTATCTTTCAGCTCTAGGATCCAATGCAAAAATGCTATCAAAAATATCTGAAAAAGCTCAACAAGCTTCAAGAGCTCTTTTCCAGACTTTTTATTAACTAAAAAGGGGAGGATATATAACTGGAAATGTTAACGTAAGCTTAAATTAAATTTAAATTCTAACCTAAATGTTTTCAAAAAGCTACGTTACCGAGGCCTTTGGAAAATACAAGACAACCCCAACAATTAGCACTTACTGAATACAGAAACCAGGTCAATGCCAGTGTTAGGGCTGTTTTGAAGAACAAGTCCTGCAAAAGAATGCAGTTGTCGGCAATTGTATTTAATTCTCATATACTCACAACATGAAAAGCAAAAGGTTACTTTAAAATTAGGTTAAAACTATCTTTCAGCTCTCTGGTCCAATGCAAAAATGCTATAGAAAATAGCTGAAACCAAGTCAATGCTATTGTTAGGGCTGTTTTGAAGATCAAGTCCTGCAAAAGTATGCAGTTGCCGGCAATTGTATTCAATTCTCATATACTCACAACAGAAATAAAGCTTTTGGAACTAATGCTAGAAATCTGAACTATTTAACAACCAAGACAACCCCAAAGAGAAGCACTTGTGAACAAGAGACTCAGCAGTGGTTCCTTTGAGGTGATCTGGGAGGTGTTCTTTGGTAAAAAAGAATGGCTTCAGACCGGATTGATAAAAGTCTGTTCATCTCCATCTTTCAAGTTGGAGAGATTTTTGAAGCATACGAGTCAGTAAGACTACCCCAACAATTAGCACTTACTGTATACAGAAACCAAGTCAGTGCCAATGTAAGGGCTTTTTTGATGACCAAGTCTGGTCATCCGAAAGCCCTTAAGGGCTCTTAAGGGCTTTCGGATAAAAGCCCTTAAGAGAAACAATCCCACAGAGAAAAAATGCTGAAATCAGCAACCAACAGTAATTCAGTCTGATATTTTCTCTCCATGAATGCTCCATTAGCTCAGCTGGTGTCAGCAGCTTTTACAGGAATAAATACGGTCCTAAAAATAAAACTGATTTAAATGCTCACATAACAAGACTGTCAGAGCAAATGAGTCAGCAAGACTGCCCCAACATCTAGCACTTACCATTTTAAGAAACCAAGTCAGTGCCAGTGTTAGGACTGTTTTGAAGACAATGAAAAAGCAAAATGTTGATTTAAAAGTAGGTTAAAACTGTCTTTCAGATCTAGGATCCAATGCAAAAATTCTATCCAAAATAGCTGAAAAAGCTCAACAAAGCTTCGAGAGATCTTTTCCAGCCTTTTTATTAACTAAATAGGGGAGGATATGTAACTGGAAATGTTGAAGTAAGCTTAAATTAAATTTAAATTCTAACCTAAATGTTTTCAAAAAGCTACGTTACCGAGGCCTTTGGAAAATACAAGACAACCCCAACAATTAGCACTTACTGAATACAGAAACCAGGTCAATGCCAGTGTTAGGGCTGTTTTGAAGAACAAGTCCTGCAAAAGAATGCAGTTGTCAGCAATTGTATTTAATTCTCATATACTCACAACATGAAAAGCAAAAGGTTACTTTAAAATTAGGTTAAAACTATCTTTCAGCTCTCTGGTCCAATGCAAAAATGCTATAGAAAATAGCTGAAACCAAGTCAATGCTATTGTTAGGGCTGTTTTGAAGATCAAGTCCTGCAAAAGTATGCAGTTGCCGGCAATTGTATTCAATTCTCATATACTCACAACAGAAATAAAGCTTTTGGAACTAATGCTAGAAATCTGAACTATTTAACAACCAAGACAACCCCAAAGAGAAGCACTTGTGAACAAGAGACTCAGCAGTGGTTCCTTTGAGGTGATCTGGGAGGTGTTTTTTGGTAAAAAAGAATGGCTTCAGACCGGATTGATAAAAGTCTGTTCATCTCCATCTTTCAAGTTGGAGAGATTTTTGAAGCATACGAGTCAGTAAGACTACCCCAACAATTAGCACTTACTGTTTACAGAAACCAAGTCAGTGCCAATGTAAGGGCTTTTTTGATGACCAAGTCTGGTCATCCGAAAGCCCTTAAGGGCCCTTAAGGGCTTTCGGATAAAAGCCCTTAAGAGAAACAATCCCACAGAGAAAAAATGCTGAAATCAGCAACCAACAGTAATTCAGTCTGATATTTTCTCTCCATGAATGCTCCATTAGCTCAGCTGGTGTCAGCAGCTTTTACAGGAATAAATACGGTCCTAAAAATAAAACTGATTTAAATGCTCACATAACAAGACTGTCAGAGCATATGAGTCAGCAAGACTGCCCCAACATCTAGCACTTACCATTTTAAGAAACCAAGTCAGTGCCAGTGTTAGGACTGTTTTGAAGACAATGAAAAAGCAAAATGTTGATTTAAAAGTAGGTTAAAACTGTCTTTCAGATCTAGGATCCAATGCAAAAATTCTATCCAAAATAGCTGAAAAAGCTCAACAAAGCTTCGAGAGATCTTTTCCAGCCTTTTTATTAACTAAATAGGGGAGGATATGTAACTGGAAATGTTGAAGTAAGCTTAAATTAAATTTAAATTCTAACCTAAATGCTTTTAAAAAGATATGTTACCGAGGCCTTTGGAACATACAAGACTACCCCAACAAATAGCACTTACTGACGACAGAAAACCAAGTCAATGCCAGTGTTAGGGCTGTTTCGAAGAACAACTCTTGCAAAAAAATGCAGTTGTCGGCAATTGTATTCAATTCTCATTAACTCACAACAGAAATAAAGCTTTTGGAAGTACTACTAGAAATCTGAACTATTTCCCAACCAACACAACCCCAAAGAGAAGCACTTGTGAACAAGAGACTCAGCAGTGGTTCCTTTGAGGTGATCTAAGAGGCTTTTTTTTTTGGTAAAAAAGAATGGCTTCAGACTGGATTTTGAAAATTCTTTTCATCTCCATCTTTCAAGTTAAAGAGATTTTTGGAGCATACGAGTCAGTAAGACTACCCCAACAATTAGCACTTACTGTAAACAAAAACCAAGTCAGTGCCAGTGTTAGGGCTGTTTTAAAGACCTGAAAAAGTCTTTCAGATAAAAGCCCTGAGCTCAGAGAAAAAGCCCAGAGAAAAAGTCTTGAAATAAGCAACCAACAGTGTTTCCGTTTGAAATGTTTTCTCTATGAATGCTCCATTTGCACAGCTGGTGTCAGCAGCTTTTATAGGATTTTGCCATGCCCAACAGGAACCTCCTTCCAAATTCAAAATTTGAGACCTCCTTTGTTTGTCTATCTCTTTATAGTGGTATCAATCTCATATATGCACAACTTTTCACCTCTACAGTTTCTATGGTGTTGATAATGGAGTTCAGACGCTCCTTCACGATGAACAAAGAGCAGTCGCCACACGTAAGATAAGCATCATTACTTGCAGATGAGTGGTAGACCGCATTTCTTTTTCCAACACAACTTGGTGATTAGTCATAATAGAGCAAAAATTGTGCTGCATGCCTATATCACTTTTAATCAGAAATTGAACTAATTGTGCGCAGGGGTTATTCAGGCAGTATAAACACTAAGAATTTTGTTGAGGAATAAATTGTTTCATATCTTGTAAAGTCTAAGCTACTCTTTTCCAAAGCTTTTGGAACTAATGCTAGACATCTGAACTATTTCACAACCTTGATAACCCTAAAGAGAAGCACTTGTGAGCGAGAGACTCAGCAGTGGTTCCTTAGTGGTGATCTGGGAGGAATTTTTTACTAATGGAATGGCTTCAGACTGGATTGAGAAAAATCTGTTCATCACCATCTTTCAAGTTAGAGAGATTTTTGGAGCATGCGAATCAGCAAGACTACCCCAACAATTAGCTCTTACTTTACACAGAAACCAAGTCAATGCCAGTGTTAGGGCTGTTTTAAAGACCAAGTCCTGCAAAATTCTTTAGGACAAAAGCCCTTAAGAGAAACAACCCCACACAGAAAAACTCCTGAAATAAGCCACCAACAGTGTTTCAGTTTGATATGTTCTCTCTATGAATGCTCCATTAACTTAGCTGGTGTCAGCAGCTTTTATAGGATTTTGCCATGCCCAACAAGAACCTCCTCCCAAATTTAAAATTTGACGCCTCCTTTGTTTGTCCATCTCTTTTTAGTGGTATAAATCTCATATTTGCACAACCTTTCACCTCTACAGTTTCTATGGTGGTGATAATGGACCTCAGATGCTCCTTCACGATGAACAAAGAGCAGTCGTCACACGTAAGATAAGCATGCAGATGAGTGGTAGACCGCATTTCTTTTTCCAACACAACCTGGTGATTAGTCACAATAGAGCAAAAATTGTGATACATGTCTTTATCAATTTAAATCAGAAATTGAACTGATTGTGCACAGGGGTTGTTAAGGCAGCGTAAACACTTGGAATTTTGTTGAGGAATAAATTGTTTTATTTCTTGTAAAGTCTAAGCTACTCTTAGAAATCTGAACTATATCACCACCAAGACAACACCAAAGAGATGCACCTGTGAATGACAAACTCGGCAGAGGTTCTTTCGAGGTGATCTGGGAGGGATTTTTTACCAATGGAATGGCTTCAGACTGGATTGAGAAAACTCTTTTCATCTCCTTCTTTCAAGTTAGAGAGATTTTTGGAGCATATGGGTCGGTAAGACTCTCCCAACAATTAGCACTTGCTGTATACAGAAACCAAGTCAGTGCCTGTATTAGGGCTGTTTTGAAGACCAAGTCCTGCAAAAAAAAATGCAGTTGCCGGGAATTCTATTCAATTCTCTTTTACTCACAACAGAAATAAAGCTTTTGGAACTAATGCTAGAAATCTGAACTAATTCACAACCAAGAAAACCCCAAAGAGAAGCACTTGTGAACGAAATACTCAGCAGTGGTTCCTTTAGGGTGATCTGGGAGCGTTTTTTTGCAAAAAAGAGTGGCTTCAGACTGGATTGAGAAAACTCATTTTAGTCTTCATCTTTCAACATCTCCAACAAAGTGTGTTGACCAGACAAATTAAACAGATTTAAGTGCTCACATAACAAGTCAGGGCTCACATAACAAGTCAGTCAGCAAGACTACCCCAACATCTAGCACAGGGGTGTCAAACTCAAATCCTGAAGGGCCGGTGTCCCTGCAGGTTTTCCATGTGTTCCTGGTTCAATACAGCTGATGCACACAGTGAAATCAACAGCCAATCAAATTTGGCACAATGACTCGTTAACCTGAATCAGGTGTGTAGATGCAAGAACACATGGGAAACCTGCAGGGACACCGGCCCTCCAGGAATTGAGTTTGACACCCCTGATCTAGCACATAACATTTTCAGAAACCAAGTCAGTGCCAGTGTTAGGGCCGTTTTGAAGACCATAAAAAAGGCAAAAGGTTGATTTAAAATTACATTAAAACTATCCTTTAACTCTAGGCTTCAACAGCTCTTTTCCAGCCTTTTTATAACTAAACAGGTAACTACTACTTCCTGGAGGGAAAACTACAACTTTCAGCATTTAAGAATACATCTCATAGCTTGAAGAAGTATGACTTCCATCAAGAAGGATTACATCTTCCAGCAGGATGGAAAACAACTGTCAGCAGGAAATACTACATCTCTACAACTTCCATTTTGAAGAGTTACTACTTTTAGCACAAAAGTCTATATCTCCCAAAAAAAAAAAAAAACACGAGGGAGAACTACAACTTCCAGAATTAAAGACTTGATCCCCCAGGTTAAAGAATTACAACTTCCATCAAATAAGGATTACAAATTTCAGCAAAAAAAAAAAAATACAACTTTCAGGAAGCACTACAACTTCCAGCATTAAGAACTAAAACATCCAGCAAGAAGGACTTCAACTTTCAATAGTGAGGAATACATCACCTAGATAGAAAAACTACAATTTCCAGTAGAAAGAAATACATCTCGCAGCTTGAAGAATTCCAAATTCCATCAGTAAGGATTATATGTTCCATCAGGTAGAAAAACAGCTATCAGCTGAAAGTATTACATCTCCCAGCAAGAATAACTATAACTCTCAAGAAGAAGGACTACACTCCCCAGCAGAAAGAACTAATACTTTCATTTGGAAGAAACACAACTTTCAACAGAAAAAAAACTACATCTCCCAAAAGGAAAAAGTACAACATCCAGGAGGGAGAACTACAACTTTCAGAATTAAGGACTACATCTCCCAATTACAACTTTCAACGGAAATAATTACATCTTCCAGCAAGAAAAACTACAACTTTAAGGAAGAAGGACTACAACTTTCAGCAGGAAAAACTACCAATTTAAGCAAAAAAAAAAAAACTACAATTTTAAGGAAAAAGGACTACAACTTTCGACAGGATGCCAACAACTTTCTGTAGGAAGTACTACAAATTTCATCAGGAAGGGAAACAATTTCTAGCAAGAAGGACTACAACTTTCAGTAAAAGTGACTATTTTGCAGCTGGAAGAGATACAGCTCAAAGCAAGAAAGACCTAAAACTTTCAGTTGGAAGAACTACAACTTTTAGCACAAAAGACTGCAACAACCAAAATGAAAATCTACAACTTCTGGGAGGGAGAACTACAACTATCAGCATTAAAGACTACATCTCCCAGCTCGAAAAAATTACAACCGCCATCAAATAGGATTACATCTCCCATTAAAAAGAACTACAACTTTCAAGAAAAAGGACTGCAACTTTCTGTAGGAAGTACTGCAAAGTTCAGCTACAACTTCCAAGAGGGACAACTACAACCTGAAAAAAATTAAAGACTAAGGTTTTTATCACAGTATTTTTTATTCTAAGATTTTTTACATGGGCGTACCGAGGATATTCCTTGACTTTACCAACAACCACACTATTAGTTTAAAACTGCTGCTAGCAAGGCTTCACATACCACTTCCTCGTGCAAGGGATGCACGGCATTCAGCCAGAGGCTAGCCAACATGGAGCAACAGATTACGTCACTGCGTAAATTTGTTGATGCGCGAGATCTGGATGAAAATCTTGGGAAGACTCGTACGAGCGCAAGTAGTTCAAGTACAGAAAGTGCAGCAGTTTTTGCAGGAAATCTTTTTCAATTTTTACAAGCTACCAACAGTTATAATCATTGCTTCTTTGACAACCTCCTCGTCTGAGAACGCCTTCTTCTTCGTTATCAAAATATGTGTAGCTCTAAATGAGGCTTCAGTTGCTTTTTGAGAGTTTTTTACCGGCCTCGTAAAAAAAGACTGCTGTTTGCCCAAAGCTGCCTTTGACTCACAGGCTTTTTCCGTCCGTAGGGCGCTGGCTGGTGGGTAGTTAGCATGGTAGCTTTTGTGACATGTACTGAAATGTCTCGCCACGTTGTGCCACTTACGTGTCGCCACAGTCGCACCGCAGATGAGACACACACAGTTTTCTTTCACGTTAGTAAAAAAGAACTCTTCCTCCCATTCACTGTGAAAATGATAAATTTTCTTCCTTTTTTCTGCCATGTTTTTGTGGTTAGAAAACGCGCTCACAAGCTCATCTCAGCAAAGCTGGTTTGTCATGCGCACTAGACTGACCTCCGACCCATACTACGTCAGAGTTCGTATATTAAACTTTTTTTTTTGTGATATACATTTTTTTTTTTTACGTTTTTACTGTATGTATTCGTTTTTAAATTTACATCACTTTAAATGAAATTCAAAAAGAATAGCAACACAATTAAATAAAATTTTAGACTAATTCGTGATTAGTGCTATTTTTAGAACTGGCCTGCGGGCAACTGATGCGGTCGCTGCTGGCGACCTGGTGCCCGCGGGCACCGGGTTGGTGACCCCTGGTTTAAATGATCTCAAGGTGTCTGGGCTCACTCTAACATTAAAAAAAATCATTAGCCACTGTGGCTAATCCAGTTTCATTTTTACTAGCCACATTGAGTTTTCTTTAGACATAAATTCTTTTTCAGTTACGATATGGTCTGTGTCATAACGTGTTAGTTTGTGTTTCACAGAAATGTACATACACTTTTAGCTTTGTTCCTAACAAATCTGGTGTCATTCATTTCAGAATGTGTCATTTGATGAATATTAATAAAATTTGTGACAATCTGTGACAGATTGTTTCCAGCCTGCAGAAAAACTATCCTCACTGCACGTTTGTTGTTGCTACACAACTATTAGATATCACATGACATACACACCTTCTCTCACACACACACACACACACACACAAACACAGATAAATCCCTCTCTCTCAAACACACACACACGCACACACACACACAATTTTCTCTCTCTCTCTCTTTCTTTTCTCTCTCTCTCTCTCTCTCTCTCTCTCACTCTCAAACACACACACACAGACAAGTTCCTCACTTTGTGTCAAACACACACACACACACACACACACACACAAGTTCCTCTCTCTCTCAGCAGCTGTTTGATCTGTTGAGGGAGGGGCTCTGTGGGCGGTTTTTAGTGCACAGGTGTTTATGGGAGGGGTCGGGTACTCTTGACGCAGCAGGAGGAGGGGGCGCTTCCTGAACTTTCTCCTAGCTCAAGCAAAAATGGCCATCTGTGTATGCAGGAGGAGGATGGTACAGACTGGGACGGTTTTGTGTGTGAGGGAGGTGTTTAGGAAGATGGTGGAGGCACGGCTCAGATTGGAGTTTGGGGTGTTTCAGATAAATAGGCACTTGGAGGGATTTGAGGAGCTGTTGTTGTATGAAGGGGTTTTAGCCACTGTGAAAAAGGGGGATCTTGCACTTGGGTCTCTGTTTGTGTGAGGGTGGGTGGGGAAAAGCGGTCTTTTTTTATGTGTGTCATGTGAATGGTGTTGATGGTTAAGTGTACGTTTAGTGTTGATGATATTGTGTATTTTGGGTTTCGTGTAAAGGCAAATGCAAGTTGTAGAATGTTTTTTACAGGCAAATAAAGGTCTGTTAAAAATAAAAAAATCTCTCTATCAAACCCACAGACACAAGTTCCTCTCTCAAACACACACAGACATATTCCTTTCTCCTGCCTGCTTTCTTTTTCTCTCTCTCACACATACACACACAGCGCTTTGAGAGGGGTAGGGGCAGCAGCAGCACCAGGCGCTGCTTATTGATTAGAGTTAACAACTTGCTTCCACGTCACAGACTACGAAAATCTCCAATAACATTTGAAAAGGCCGCCTGATTGAAGCTTTAAAAGAAAAAAGCTCGAATATTTTAGTGACTCCTGCGACTAGAGGGCCTGAATACTCGCTAAATGTAGTGACTTCATTTTATTTCCTACACACCTGGTGGTCGATTTGAAATCAGTCCGCGGGTTACCACAAGACCGCAGCTCCGTGAAGCTGGCCCATCTTAAAAAAATATATATACGTATAAACAAAAATAAACAAAAAATATGTCAATCGTTTGTGCTGTAAAATTTTTTTGTTTGTGCTGTTTTATGTATATTTTTTTTATATTCACGATTCTTTTATAGGTCAATCTGCGGTCACCCAGCCCCCCATTTTGCTTAAAAATGCGAGAAAACTCCTAAAAATGGTGGGAATCGTTTGTGCTGCGTTTGTGCTGTGAAAATTTTTGTTTGGGCTGTTTTACTTTTCTTTAAATCAAACAGATTGCCGTTTGTAGACAGAATCTGATTGAGATTTACTCATTTAGGTATATGCTATACATACACCAAAGATGTCAAGAAAAAAGAGCAGAGAAGACCAATAAAGATTTTTATTCTGACAAGTCACAAAGATTCACACCAATGGGAATAAAAAAATATGGGCCAAAGTAAGCAATTAGGTCATTTCAGGCTGGTGGTTGTTTGAAGAGTTGGATGTTGTTTCAGTTAAATGGGTGATATATTGCAAATAGTTGCTTTTAGAGTTTTTGTGACTCCATGAGCATCAGATTTGATTGAGATTTCGGGTTAAATGGATATTGACTCAATAAAATTGGCGTCTGCCCTTACAATTTTTGTTGTGGATAATTTTGCTCTATAATATAAAACTGGTCCTTCACTTGCAATGCAAATCCAGTGGAACAGACTGTCACACAGTTGCTTTTTTCAGTTGGTTATGTGTCAAAATATTATTTTTTGCATGTATTGTTTACACATTTCAGCTAATCTTTTTCAATGGATTCACTGGCATCTTAATGTCATTTGTCAGATTTGTAACACATTAAAAATAACTACTAACATGGCAGGTGGGTATTTCTTCTTACGTGAACACATGGCTGATGTGTGGCTGGCTTGTGATATGAAGATGGATGGATCTTAAAGAAAGACAAATGACTTTCACGTGGTCGTGCTGGGCTAAGTTAGACTGCTCTTGAGGTGTTGAGGTGGGTAATTCCTGTCATGGGGAGGAAGATCGAATGCTTTTTCCTAATGAGAATAAATATGTCAAACAAGTGTATTGTCTTGCTTTGCCGTATTCATCCTATAATTTCATGTCACTTTCCCCTCTGTCTTGTTAATTTCATACTGAGATGGTGAAAACCATTTATGCTATTTAGAGACATATTCTTAATTAATTTAAATTTTATTTAAAAGCAGATAGACATCAGTCCCACACAATCGAATCCTGACGGTTTAACTGAAGCTATTGTCTCTCCAGACACACAGATTAAATTTGATTGTAAAAAAAGTTGTCTTTGAATAAACACTGACAGATTAGCTTTCAGAAAAAATACCTAATTCTGTAGTATGTATTAGTAACACATGTCTCTGTGAATGCAAATACATGATTTATTTTCTCAAAAATAAAAATCAAGTAAATGCCAAGTTAAAAAGGTGGGTTTTCGCCCCCTTCAAAAAACTTGAATGGACTTTGAGGTCCTTTGGCAGGCTGTTCCACAGGCGAGAACCATAATGCTGGTTGGATGCCTTGACATGAGTTTTTGTTCTAACATTTGGTATTGCTAAATGGCCGGTACCAGAAGACCTCAGGGCCTAAGAGGAGTCGTACCTCACAAGGAGGTCAGATAAATGAGAAGGCCCAAGACCACTAAGACTTTTAAAAATCTTTGAAGAACCTTAAAATCAATCCTAAAAAACACAGCAATTTTAAAACTGGTGTAATGTATTCCCGGTCCCTGGTCCTCATCAGTGGTGTATTTCAGAAAGCAGGTCATGTATTATGCTGTACCTGGGTAAGTTAACGTTAGTTGATAACCTCAACTTTTGGTTCCAAAAATGGAGGTAACTTCCGTGTTATGTAAGTAGCCTATGTAAGTAGCCTTAGCAACTTCCCCTCTCGGCATAACCTGCTTCAGAGCAGGTTATGGAACAGATTAGTTTGTTTCGGGAAGTTTATTGAGCATGGTGTGTCCTTTTTGACGACGATTCTGTGGACATGTAAGCACAGATTATACAAGGCTTTTTTTTACCGTGGGAGGGGGATTTGGCCATGTATCATTGTGTTTGCATATCCAGCATTACCAATTTTCTAAAGATTTGTTAATTTATTTGACAAAGCTTTTAAAACCACACATTTCAAATGAGTCAAACCATGGGTCAGCTTTCACCGCAGTACACTTTCTGTGCATTGCTCTCTGTTATTTTGTGACAGGGACATGTCTTTATACCATGGGTGATGGAAAGTGAGGAAAGCAACGGTGTGCAGAGCTGTTATTTTCATTTCGACAAGTTCTTACACTGTTCAGGAATTAAAGTATATATATATATATATATATATATATTCAATTGCAAATGGGTTTTTCATTGAACGTTTCAATGAAAATGGAGTAAAGAAGAACACCCAACTGTCTGACACAATGAGAAGGTTTAAAATGGTGTCATTTGGGCAAAATCATCTTTCTCAGGACCAACAATTTTTATTTCTAAAGGCTTTTCAACAAAGTTTTTGGTGTTTTTTTTTTTTTTTTTTTTTTTTTGTGTTGTGGTTTTATTTAAATTTGCTGTTTGTTGTTCCTTTTGGTCATCGTAGCACTCTGAAATCTCCACTGGAGATATAAAGTGCGTTACAAATAAAACTTATTATTATTAACAATTAAAACTGCAGTTTTATCCAGGTTGAGCTTGAAGAAGTTCTATGCCATCCATGACTTTATATCTACATTAAAATTTAAAAGACCATTAACTGATTGTGGGTCATCAGGAGACATGGCAATGTAAAGCTGTGTATCATCAGCGTAACTTTGAGAATCAACAGTGTCTTCTGATGACGTCTCTAAGTGGCAACATATATGGATCAAAAAGAAACTGCTTAAGTATCTCGGGGTCTTGTTAACGAGTGGGGGCAGGATGGAGTGGGAGATCGACAGGAGGATCGGTGCGGCATCAGCAATAACTAGGACGCTGCATTGGTCTGTCGTGGCAAAGAAAGAGCTGAGCCAAAAACCAAAGCTTTCAATTTACAAGTCGATCTACGTTCCAACCCTCACCTATGGTCACCAGCTGTGGGTGGTGACCGAAAAAATGAGATCACAGATACAAGCGGCCGAAATGAGCTTCCTCTGCAGGGTGGCTGGGCTCTCACTCAAAGATTGGGTGAGGAGCTCTGCCATCCGAGAGGAGCTTGGTGTTGAGCCACTCTTCCTCCAGGTCGAGAGGAGCCAGATGGGGTGATTCGGGCATCTGGTCAGGATGCATCTGGTCGGCTGGTGAGGTGTTTTGGGCATGTTCCATCGGGAGGAGACCAAAAGGCAGACCCCGAACCCACTGGGGAGACTATGTTTCTCAAAATGCTACCCCACGCCCTGCTACCCCACGCCCTGTCGAGTCGTTCCCCTCGGGAACAACTCGGGATCCTTCCGGGTGAGCTGGAGGATGCAGCCGGGGAGAGAGAAGCCAGGCTTCTCTCTCCCCGGCTGCAGAGAGAGAGGCTGCTGAGGCTGTTGCCCCCACGACTCGGCCCCGGGTGAGCGGAAGACAACGGAATGGAACGGATCTAAAACTGGTTCTTGGGGAACCCTACATTACATTTTAAGAATTCTTGAGAAGCAAGCATGTGAAAACCCACCTTATGAAAAATGGTCTATCTTGTAAAACCATTTAAGAACAGTTCCAGAGAGGCCCACCAGACTCCTAAGTCTGTCTAATAAAATCTGGTGATCTACTGTGTCAAATGAATAAAAATATACTATATTCATCCCTCAATGGGAAAACTTGTGTACTGCATTACACCACAGCAATGCAGCACACAGCGCAAATGGTGGGAGAAAGGGGGGGGTTAGGTGTCTTCCCCAAGGACACCTAGACATGAGCTCAGTGGGATTCAATCCTGCAAACTTACGGAGAACTTCTGGTCCAAGGGCAAACGTTCTACCTCTTAGTGACACTGAGATTCTATAGCACCAGGACAGAAAGTCTCTGTGCATCCAAGTCATCGCTAACATCATTAGCAATTTTTAGAAGAGCTGTCTCGGTACTATAGTTTGTCTTAAAACCAGACTGATATTTTTCTAAAATGTTTTGTCTATTTAAAAACTTGGATACAGGTAGATAATTATCAAAAATTTTAGGATCCAAATTGCTCTTCTCCAGAAGGGGGCCTCACCACTGCCGTTTTACAGGCAGATGAAAACACCGGTATAGAGAGAAATTTACAATATTTAAAAGTTCAGACTCAAAGAAACTATAAAAAGTCCTAAAAAGTGATGTAGGACTGGGGTCTTAAAGGTGGGTTGTTTTTTTTATCTGGGAGAAAACTCGATCAAGTGTAAAAGCATCAACCAGAACAAAACTCTTTAGTGTTTCCTCAGGTATGATGCAACAGATCTGACAAAATCATCATCTTGTCATCCTGAAGTAGCAAACAAAGTCCTCACATACAGCATCTGACGTTGTCATGGATTTTCTTCTCCTTCAGGGGTGGCCACAGCAACTCAGTTTCTTCCACCTAATCCTTTCTCCTGAATCCTCTTCGGTTAGATTCCTGTCTGAGCTCGTCCGTCAGCCTGTCCGTCAGTATAGCAAACAACAAAGGACTCAGAGCAGATCCTTGGTGCAGTCCCACCCCCACACTGAACTCCTCTTTCTCACCTACAGCACACCTCACCACAGTCTTACAGTCCTCGTACATGTCCTGCACCACTCTAACACACCAGACTTCCTCATACAATACCACAGTTCTTCTCTAGGTACCCTGTCATACGCTTTCTCTAGATCTACAAAGACACAGTGCAGTTCCCTCTGACCTTCTCTGTACTTCTCAATCATCAGCCTCAAGGCAAATACTGCATCTGTAGAGGGCTGAATGGGTGGAACGGGTGGAGAAAAGTATCAGGTCTGATGTGTTATAGAAGAGTTTCAGCTAAACCATACAGTGCGTATCGGGGAACCTGATGAGCAACACTGGTGCACCACAGGGAACAGTGTTATCGCCCTTTCTCTTCACACTGTACACCACTGATTTTGCTTCTAAATCTGCAATGTGTTTTGTCCAGAAGTACTCAGACAACACAGTGATTTTTGCATGTGTGAAGGAGAAGGACGAGACAGAGTACCGGGACGTCTTTGCTAGGTTCACCACATGGAGTAGAGACAATGGTCTGGTTCTGAACCCCTCCAAGACCAAGGAGATGATCACATCATCCCCTACATGATGTGATCACAAACCGGAAAAGTACCCGAAATTCCTTCAGCCCTCAGGCAATTTAATCAAATTGCAATTTAATCAAATTTAATCAAACAGATATTTCTGGAAGTAACTGAGTCCTAATTTATTATTGTATAAATGTTGTTTTTTTTTTATTTTGTATGTGCAGCTTGTGTGATTTCTGTTGCTGCTGGATACCAGAATTTCTTCTGCAGTAGATTAATAAAGTTTTTATCTATCTATGTAAAATGAATGGGAAAGTGTACAAAACCGTGGTGAGACTGGCTATGCTATTTGATGTAGAGCAGAGCAAACTACAGCCCACAGGACACATGCGGCCCATTACACATTTTAATCCGGCCCGCTGAGCGTGAAAAAATTAAAAACCAGCACTTGTGGTGCTCACCAGTATAGAGAGGTCTGGGGGCATCCACCCAGAACATTTTTGAAAAATAGATAGATAGATAGATAGATAGATAGATCAGAATCAGAATCAGAATGCTTTTATTGCCATGTCAATGAGAATATCAGAGACTAGGAACTTGCTTTGATACAGCTGTGCAGATAAATAGATAGATACTTTATTGATCCCAAGGGAAATTGTCTTAGCATCTGTTGCGCCCATTCTCACATCAGGACACACAATTACAACAGTTCAAAATAAAAGATAAAACAGATAAGAAAGAATAAAATGAGTAAAAGGCTAAAAATGATAAAATGCTTCTAAATTAATGTAAAATAAATAAGTAACAACAGTAGGAATTGGCAAAATCACAGCAGCTCTCTACTGCTCCTGCCCGACGTGGGTGCATTAAAAAGTCTGATTGCATAAGGCACAAAAGAATTCTGCAGTCTGTTCGTGGAGCATCTCAGTGAGCGCAGTCTGGTGCTCACAGAGCTCCTCTGTTTGGAAAAGACCATGTACAGTGGGTGACTCTGGTTGGACAGGACAGATCTTAACTTGGTCAATGTCCTCTGCTCCACCACCTTCTCCACGCAGTCCAGACCAAGTCCAACCACAGAGCCAGCCCTTTGAATGATACGGTCTAGCTCAGCAGTCGGCAACCCGCGGCTCCGGAGCCTCATGCGGCTCTTTCATCCTTATAATGCGGCTCTGATTGGCTTGCGGCTCTGATTGGCTTGGCCCATCTAAAAAAAATTACTAAAAAAAATTTTTAGCAACTTATTTTCCCAAGCCGCTTGGGAAAATAAATTACTAAAACATGGAATGCCATCCCCGACACCTACACGAACATGAAGAAATATGCCTTTGGAGTCCTGTCGATCTTCGGATCCACATATGTATGTGAGCAGCTATTCTCCACCATGAACTGCATTAAAAACAAACACCGCTTACGGCTCACAGATGACAGCTTACAGTCCTGCGTAAAGATGAAAGTGACTTCGTACAGCCCCGATTTGCAGAAGCTGTGCGCAGAGGTTCAGGAGCAGAAGTCCCATTAACCAGGTAAAATAAATATTTATGCAGATATTTTGCAAATATTTAATTTTCATTGTTTAGTGACACAGTGCTTTTTCCCCCAATTTATTTTATATATTCAGGTCAAGGCTCCGCTGCATACTTTGAAAGCCCAAGGCGATATAAGGATGACGGCTCACGGATTTTTCCCTTTTGTTTGCTGCATGCACAATTTAAATTCAGCTTTTTAATTTATTCGAAAGAGACATTCAGACATCATTATTTTTTCAAGAATTCAAAATGTGTTCATTACATCGGTAAAATGTAATTTTCTCCGTAGCACTTCATAAGACATAACCACACTATAGTTGTTTATACAAAGTGTAAAGGTAAGAAAAAGCAATATATACAGTGTTATCTTCATTTTAGATAAATGGATATAAGGATGACGCCTCATGGCATTTTTCTGCTTTCGTTTGCTACATGGACAATTTAAATTCAGCTTTTTAATTTATTTGAAAGAGACATTCATTGTTATTATTTTTCAAGAATTCAAAATGTTCAAAATGTGTTCATTAAATGAATAAAATGTAATTTTCTCTGTAGCACGTGGATTTCATAAGAAACATGCTGCGGTAAAGTAGTAGAAGTTTTTTTTTTTTTTCATTTTAGATGTGCGGCTCCCAGTGTTTTCTTTTCCGTGGAAACCGGGTTCAAATGGCTCTTTCGGTGTCAAAGGTTGCCGACCGCTGGTCTAGCTCCTGAGTGTCCTTTTTCCTCACACTGCCTCCCCGCCCGCCCCTAACACACAACTGCATAAAATAAAACACTGGACACAATAGTCTGATAAAACATGTTCATCAGTGTGGGACAGACCTTGAAGGAGGCCAGCCTCCTTAAAAAGTGCATCTACTGTGGCCTTTCTTGTACACAGACTCCATGTTATCAGCCCAGTTCAGTTTGTTGTCCAGCTGAAGACCCAGATACTTATATGAGCTCACAAATAAGTCATTTTTCTGCATTTTGGTGCATATTTTAACCGAAGTTTATTATAATTAAAGTAGTAAGAACAATTTATTTTGTCAACCATGGGGGGGATGCCCCTCCTTCTCTCCCCGTTGGGTCCGGCCCGCTTGTCAAATGGTAGAACTCAATGTGGCCCACTAGTCAAAAAGTTTGCCCACTGCTGGCCTGGGCCCAGCATGCTTAGCTTCTGAGGTCTAACTGGAACAGGCATTGACTGGCTGGTATGGCCATATACCAGTCCAAAATACCCTATGGTGGGACTTGTTTTGTTTCTGTTTTTTTTTTTTTTAATTTTAAGCAGAGCAACAGCATCATTTGCTGATTTCAGTTTAATGTTAAGACCACCAATAAATCAAACGCAGGGAAAAACAGGGCAGAAGATTCTTTTAAGATGTTAAGAACATTTTTCAGCCACTTCAGAAGTAATATATAGTTTCCTCAGTGTTCTCACCGGGGGTTTCCTTAGGCTAAAACTAGAGATGTTAAAAAAACACTGGAATGGTCCGAAATGGTGAAGTCTACAATATTTTCACACCCAAACATTTTCAACGTTTGGGTCAACATAAAAAGAGCAGGACTTCAAAACAACCACCTGTGTACAAATGCTACGGTAAAACTGAAAATGTCGTCATGTTTTACCTACATGTACGTTTTTAAATCTGAACAAAATGTTTTGTATGTTTTAGACTATCGAACTGACATGGACACTCAAGCTCTGATTGAATGTCCCTATGATGGAAGCCATCACATCAGAGTGTATAGGTTTTCTCGCCATTTGGTGAAATGTAAGAAGGTAGGAAAAGTTGTGGAGGCTGATCAGTCTTGTAGAGTTTCTGCATACCATGATCCTGTATCTAACCAGGCAATAATATTATTGATTAAATGCTAAACCGTACAAAAATAAAAAATAAAAAATTCTAAATACTTTAATTTTCCTAAATCTTTTTAAATCACTAAAACACAATGTGAGTGGAATCTGATTTTGTAAACTAAAAATTTGATTGGCTATCATTGTTTCTTACTGGTACATACTCATCCTCAGCTGGCTGACAAGCTCAAGACCTGCACTTTTAATGCCCAGCACATAATGTCTGAGGAGCTGCTGGCCAACCATGAGAAGGTCTGCCCCAGCAAACCAACTGATTCTAGTGAGCTGCTGATAAATTGTAACATGTGTTGAAATCATGCTCTTTTTTTTTTCTAAGGCTGGATTTTTTTTTTTTGCAATTTTCTAGAAAATCCCCAAAACACTGAACAACATAAATGGTTTGTTCCAAAGACCGAGTTTGTGGTTCCCCTAACAGAAAATTGGGATGAGGGTAAGACCAGTAAAACATGACAGCTATTAACAAACATGGATTCCTTTAAAGTTTCTAAAGTGTTTTTTTTTTTTCCAGAGATTAACAAGAATGCCCCTGCGTTTGTGTGGGGAACTGTTCAAACAAACAGCATGTAAGTGATCCTCTTTGCTTTAGATGTTTAGAAACTTCTCTTGTAGTTTTTTGACTAAAATGTTTGTTTCTTTCCACAACAGACCCAAAGGAAATCCGAGCAAAATGTCACTAAGACTTCCAAGAGAACTGCCATGGCCTCCCTTTCAAACTATGCAATGTCTTTAACGTCCACATGCCAGTTTGTTGAAATAAAACAAAGAAAAAGGATTTCTAGAGAAGTTTAGTCTATGATTTTAAGTTTGATGTTTTTTTGCTTGTTTTTGTTACACTTTTGGTGTTTTCTTTTATACCTGTTTCTTTTTTGTTTTAAACCTTTGAGTAGTTGTTTTAAAAAAATTTGAAAGACACCCAACTTCTGTTAACGAGTGTTAACTAAAAATTCATTTTTTTTGGCTCTGTCTGCCTTGAATAGCCTTTTACAGATTACATATTTAACCCAATTATCCAAACACAAAAATTTTGCGTATTATTGGATAACGGATAATATATTCTAAACAAAATGTCTCCACAAGTTTTACTGGTTTGAATGAGTTTGATTTTGCATAACATTAATTAATAAAATGCCTATATTTTTTATGTAATTAAACTATAATTTTATTTTTGTTATTTTTACTCTATTCATTCCTCAACAAGGAAATTTGTGTGCTGCACTCCTACACTGCAGCAGGCTGCCATGACAGCTCCAATGGTGGGAGAAAGAAACGGGGGTTACGTGTCCTCTCTAATGACCCTAGACGTGCACTCAGTGGGATGCGAACACACCAAGTTCCGGTTGACTTTCAGTTTGCGGGTGAACGTTCTAATAGGGATGGCCAGCTCGAGCCTGTCTGCTCGAGCTGAGCCGAACAGAGTGACACAAAAGTATCGCGAGAATTGCTCCGATTCCATGTGTCGGAATGTCAAACATTGCGCGACCCAATCTCCGAGCTACTGTCACGTGGAGCCAGGTGTCGAAGGGCTCGGAAAGTTTGAAGGGGCGGGTTGGTCAATCAGTCAAAAGATATAAAAGGGTTTCATTCATTCCGGGAGACGTTGGTTTTTGCGAGGAGGAGATTTTCTAGCGATTTGCGACATCACAGCTTTGGATTCTACAGGGATTTTATCACAGTAGGTATTGTACACACGACACGATCACTTTGATCCTTTTAAACTTTTAGTAGGTGTCACTTAAAACACACACATTCAACCAACAGAGTCACACACACACACACACACAGATTTCTTAGATTAGTTTTTAGGATTCACCAACACAAATACTGTTTGGAATTGAGAGGTTGAAAGAGTTTTTGGGTGAATTGTATGAGAGTGAAAGGTGAGTGTGTGTTTCTGTAAGTTGTAAATGGAGGGAGAAACAATTCTGTTATAATAGTCACAACCAGGAGCGTCATCTTCAGCGGAGAAGGACTATTTGTGGGACCTGCTGGACAGCCGGGTTGGTACGTATTTTCATCTGATCAACGATGTCCTCATGTTACATGGTTTTACTAACTTCTATTTTCTTGGTGAAACCCAGAGAAGTCGGTGCGCGATGGCGAACGCCACCGTGGAGGTTCAGAGATGCCTATCGGAGCCCTACTTCTTCAGGGGAGAAGACCCGCTCGCATTCTGGGCATCGAGGACAACAGTTTACCCAAAACCTGCACAAACTGTGAAAAGTGAAAATATCACTCTCCCAAAACTAAAATATTATTTTTATAAAATCTTCACTGCCCGCTCGCACAAAAACATCTCGATGTTAAATTGTATCAGTGTGTTCATTTTCCCTTCCGTAAGATTCTATCAGCCGGTCCTCTGGTTATTCAAGTGACAAAAAAGTGGGTCAGTGTGTGTTTATTGAACATTTAATTACATTGTTAGTAACAGAGTGAAATTTGATTGTTTAGGTAACTGTTACTATGGCAACGGATTAACGCAATTTCATGATTAAAAAACCTAGAGTTATTGTCCAACAATAACCCACATTTCATCTTCTAGTAAGACAGCATTTAAGGCGTATATTTTCTTTATTTCTTGGGGTTTGTTTTTCATCTACGCATGCGCAGCCTGCAGATGTGCCGACTCCTCGTGTCGACTTTTCACAGTTGCTCGAAGTTGCTCGATGAGTCGCGAGGCGTCGGATTTCCCATCCCTACGTTCTAACCACTGACCCACCATCTCCCCTATTTCTCTTATTGTGTTACATTAGTTTACATAATACACTACTGACATTTTTCTATATTGATACAGTACATTTTTTTACAGGACTTCTTTGGTTAGTACAGTTGCCAGTGTAATTCTGAGAAAAACTACAGTTTTTTTTAACAGTATAAAAAAGGTTCACCAATCCACAAAACCCAAACTGTAGGACATGATAAGCAAATAAAACCTAGTGTTTTATTTTTATGAAGCACACTGTAATGTTTGGGAGTTTTGTCAAAAATCATCTGACACTGTTATGGCTAATTTTTTTTAAATTGCCATTTTAAAAAAGATCTTGGTTGTTTTTATTTACTTTTTAAACTTGAAAAATGGGGTGTCCTCACTTGTTTGAAAGTGTTATTGTAGTTTTTAAGTCGATGAATTGTTGATTCAGTCTTCATTTCCTCTCTTCTCTCCTGCAATTTCCTCTCAGCTGCTTAACTTCAGTGTCATGTTATGGTGGGACATGATTTGTTTCTACTTTTTTCATTTTAAGCAGAGCAACAGCATCAATTGCTGATTTCAGTTTATTGTTAGGATCATCAATAATTAAATCAAACACAAAGAAAAACAGGGCAGGAGATTCTTTTAAGATGTTAAGAACATTTTTCAGGGACTTCAGAAGTAAAATATTGTTGCCTCAGTGTTCTCACCGGGGGTTTCCTTAGGCTAAAACTAGAGATGTTAAAAACACACTGGAATGGTCCGAAATGGTGAAGTCTACAATAGAGGCCACACCAGTGGACAGGCCAAACGTGATGACCAGGGTGCATCCTTTGTTGTCAAGTGGCCATGTAACATGTTGATGAAAATCAAAGCAGTTTAAAATATTTAAAAACTCCTTTGTAAAAGGTATTGACTTATTATCAATATGTAAATTGAAATTACCAGTTATTAAAATCTTATGATTAATATGAATACTTGAGAAAATTGTTTTAAGAAATCTGAGAATTCCTTTATTAAACAAAGGGAAGGCTTTGGGGGGTCTATAAACAGTCAAACATAAAATAGGTAGGTCATATTTGTAGATATTTTAGTGTGAAAAGTGTTCATGTTATTAATTCTACTTTGTAAAGACTACAATGCTAATGATTCTAGAAAATATCTAAATTAGACTCAGAGTTTAACTAAAAACTATAAATTGAGAGTACGTACTGCCATCGTAAAGAAATATTATCACATATTAAAATGAATCAGCTTGTTTTAAAAAAGTTTTTTTTTCTGTAAAAAAAAAAACGGACATCCGGTTAAGTGTCCAAGTTTAGCAATAATATATAATTAATTTTAAAATATTGTTAAATACGTTCTATAGTTGTAAAAATGTTCTTTCATATCTTTAAATAAATAAAATAGTAAAAAATGGATGCTTTCTATAAAATTTATTTATTTTTAAAAGTTGACGTTTTTTTACGTCAGTGACGTAAATTGCCCTATAAAAAGGAAGAGGAGGCCATTTCCTTTCTTTCTAACCGTGGAACTCAGCAAAGTAGGTATCTACTATGAAAAATCAGAAAATGTACTTTAATTAATCAGAAGTTAAATGTGGATTCGTATTTTCTTGCTGATTAAAAACAATTTAAAGTTAATATTTCAAATATAGATCTTGAATTGTTTTTGTTTTGCATAAACATTTGATATACTGCCTCAAAACTCTGCAACGTGGTCTATTGAATTAGCCCTTATTACAGGGGATAGATACCCTGATCAGAAGACTACAAATTGTCTTTGTGTTATTATTTTACCGTTATAAAGTGCATCGCATTGGTTAACAAAAGGTATTTTCTGTTAGGTCTGTCTTTTATGCATCACTGAAAACATTCCAGCTTTATCCTGAAATGTGTTTCCTTCAGACCGCTTACGTTGCTTTCATCCACGTGACTAAAACCACAGCGTCGGCCATTTTAAATCCATTGATCAGAAGGAATCTATTGATTACGCAGTAATTTTTCACTTTTTAATCTTATCTTGCTTTTCAGAGGTGCAAATAGTTTTCCCCGTCATTGGCGTGATTTTGCAAAATGCGACTGGTTCATTAGAAAAACCACAGTTGATGTGTTTTTCACATCGTAAACCCAGAAGTCCTTTAAAGGCCTTATGATCTGCAGCCAAATAGAAAATTGGAGTGAAACTAAGGTCCATCATGATAGGTACGTTCGAGATGACACAGGCGGACGCAGTTCTGATCGGTGCGCAATGCATACCGGTTAGTTTTTGAATGCAAAACCTGTCTGAAAGTTGAGTTGATGAAATAAAATCCAGGTATGTTGTGATTTTTTTTTTTAGTTGTCATTTCTATATGTATCCACTAGCTGGGGGTGTTGTGTTTATTTCAGCTTATGACTTTCCGTCTGTGTCATCTCGAACGCATCTAATGTTTGGGTACGGAATTACTGGCATCAAATCGGGATTGTTTTAAAGATAAATAATTTGTAATTATATAACAATCTTCTCTCTCAGTCAACTGTACTCTTCTAAATCTTGTCTTTTCTTCCACTCAAAAACCAGCTGATATTCTGCCATGTTAAGTTAATTTCACAAAAAAAAAAAAAAACTAATTGCACCTCTGAAAAGCATCAAAAGATGTAAAAGAAAATCTGTATGCTGCTCTGTCCATTATTTCATATTGATCTATGAATCAGAAATGATAGACTAGTAAATGAGCTTAGAGCGAACCGGAGGAAGATGTTGTGGTTTTTGTTTTGTTTACATCTAAACATGGCTAAATGGGTTCTTATAAAATTAAATAATTCCATAGTTTTACATGTAGAAATGGAAATGTTTAAAAACATGAAAATACAAAATATTTAAGGTTGTTTTACTTTGTAAATTCTTTTTTTCTTGTGAAGTTTTTGTTTGTTTGTTTTTAGATTTATTTGTATTTATTTCTTGATTATCTTGAGCTTCTCTTTTTTTGCAGGTGAACTGTAAGGATTCTGAAGATGGCAGATTTGAAGAGCAGGACTTCAAATAAACCACCAGTTATCAAATGTTATGGTAAAACTGAAAATGTCGTCATATTTTACCTACATGTACGTTTTTAAATCTGAACAAACTGTTTTTGTATGTTTTAGAGTTCCACCAGGACATAGACCCTCACACCATTATAGAATGTCCATACGATGGAACACATGTAATCAAAGAATGCAAGTTCTCTGCACATCTGATGAAGTGTAAGAAGGTAGGAAAAGCTGTGGAGGCTGGATCAGTCTTGTAGAGTTTCTGCATACCATGATCCTGTATCTAACCAGGCAATGATATTATTAATTAAATGCTAAACCGTACAAAAATAAAAAAAAAATCTAAATACTTTAATTTTCCTAAATCTTTTTAAATCACTAAAACACAATGTGAGTGGAGTCTGATTTTGTAAACTAAAAATTTGATTGGCTAACATTGTTTCTTACTGGTACAGACTCATCATCGGCTGGCTGACAAGCTCAAGTCGTGCCAATTCGAGCCTTGGCATATTATGTCTGAGGAGCAGTTGGCCGACCATGAGAAGGTCTGCCCCAGCAAACCAACTGATTCTGGTGAGCTGCTGATAAATTGTAACATGTTGAAAATATGCTTTTTTTTTTTTCTTGTTTTTTTCTAAGGCTGGATTTTTTTTGCAATTTTCTAGAAAGATCCAAAAACACCGGGCCAAAATGGTTTATTCCAACGAAGAAGTTTGTGGTCCCCCAAACAGAAAGTTGGGAAGATGGTAAGACCAGTAAAACATGACAGCTGTTAACAAACATGGAATCCTAGTTTCTAAAGTGATTTTTTTTTTTTTTTTCAGAGATAGACGATAATGCCCCCACATTTGTTTGGGGACATATTCGACCAAACTTCTTGTAAGTGATCCTCTTTGCTTTAGATGTTTAGAAACTTCTCTTGTAGTTTTTTTACTAAAATGTTTGTTTCTTTCCACAACAGACGCAAAGGAAATCCGAGCTAAATATCACTGTTTCGCCATCAAGTCTCTAATGTTAATATGACAGTTTTGTTTGTTTGTTTGTAAGTTTTGTTAACAAGTGTTAAATAAAAATTCATTTTTTTATTTGGCTCTGTCTTTCTTGAATAGCCTTTTACAGATTACATATTTAACCCAATTATCCAAACACAAAAATGTTGCGTATTATTGGATAATGGATAATATATTCTAAACAAAATGTCTCCACAAGTTTTACTGGTTTGAATGAGTTTGATTTTGCATAACATTAATTAATAAAATGCCTATATTTTTAATGTAATTAAAATATAATTTTATTTTTGTTATTTTTACTCTATTCATCCCTCAACAAGGAAATTTGTGTGCTGCACTCCTACACCGCAGCAGGCTGCCATGACAGCTCCAATGGTGGGAGAAAGAAACGGGGGTTACGTGTCCTCTCTAATGACCCTAGACGTGCACTCAGTGGGATGTGAACATGCCAACTTCCGGTTGACTTCCAGTTTGCGGGTGAACGTTCTAACCACTGAGCCACCGTCTCCCCTATTTCTCTTATTGTGTTACATTAGTTTACATAATACACTACTGACATTTTTCTATATTGATACAGTACATTTTTTTACAGGACTTCTTTGGTTAGTACAGTTGCCAGTGTTTTTCTGTGAAAAACTACAGTTTTTTTTAACAGTATAAAAAAGGTTCACCAATCCACAAAACCCAAACTGTAGGACATGATAAGCAAATAAAACCTAGTGTTTTATTTTTATGAAGCACACTGTAATGTTTGGGAGTTTTGTCAAAAATAATCTGACACTATTATGGCTAATTTTTTTTTAAATTACCATTTTAAAAAGGAACTTGGTTGTTCTTATTTTCTTTTTAAACTTAAAAAATAGGGTGTCCTCACTTGTTCAGAAGTGTTATTGTAGTTTTTAAGTTGATGAATTGTTGATTCAGTCTTCATTTCCTCTCTTCTCTCCTGCAATTCCTTCTCAGCTGCTTAACTTCAGTGTCATGTCATGGTGGGACATGATTTGTTTCTACTTTTTTCATTTTAAGCAGAGCAACAGTGTCAAGGTGTTGCAGGAAGGATGGAAAGAGGAGGACCCAAATGCAGGACTTCAAACATGGTTTATTAACATGATTCAGGAAAGTCTGTAAAGCAAGAAGAACATGATTAACTTAAGGTTTCAAAAGTCCAACTAAAATCAAAATACAAAACATGGTCAGGCAACCAGGGTGACCTGACCGGGAAGTCAGGGAGGGTTCCCCTTAAATACAGGGTGCACAGGTGAGAGAAATTAGGAATCACCCCAGGTGATCCTAATCAGATTGTTGATTCATGGCTCTGGCTTAGCTGCAGAAGAGGGGATCATGACATCATTTGCTATTACACATTGGTGTTTACAGATGGTTCAAGGGATCCGGTTTCGGGGAGGACGGGTGCGGGAATGGTGGTGGAAGGGTCTGGAGTGGAGATAAGGGTTCGCACGTCAGATCACTTATGTATTTTCACGGTGGAGTTGTATGCAGTGTGGATGGCTGTGGTGTGGGCGATGCAACATGGTGGTGGGAAAGTACTTATATGCACGGACTCGTTGTCAGTGGTTCGGGCTCTTGAACTGGGGAGGGTGTAGTATCATCAAGGTTTGTTTTGGGATGTTTTGAATATAGTGTCGGGGGTGTTAGGAGGGTCGTTAGTGTTTATGTGGGTTCCGGGCCATTCTGGGTTTGGGGGGAATGAGCGGGTGGATGAGGTGGCAAAGAGGGCTGCGGATCGGGTGGTGGTGGAGAGGGTCGTGGCTCTGTCACGAGGGGAGGTGAAGGCGTTGGTCTGGAAGGGATAATGCAGCAGTGGTAGATGGAGTGGGAGTCAGAGGTGAAGGGACGACACTTGTATGAAGTACAGAGGACGGTGGGGGTGATTGTGGATCCGGTGGGTGGTGGAAGGCGGGGGCAGGTGGTTTTTAGCAGGTTACGTATTGGGCACACAGGATTGAATAAAATGCTCAAGTTTCTGGGTAAACATTTGGATGGGTGTTGTGATTTCTGTGGGGAGTTGGAAGGGGTTAGTCACGTGGTGTTATCATGTAGAAAGTATGAGGAAGAAAGAGAGGCTATGATGGTGGTGCTGAGGAGTGTTGGGATGAGACAAGTGAGCTTGAAGGAGGTGTTTTTGTTTGGACGTCAGGGGAAGGGTTTTGGTGCCCTGTACACTTTTTTGAGGCGTACAGGGTTATTGAGGAGGATTTAAGGTACATGACAGTCAGTAGATGGCGGTAATGCACCCAGGTTGGTGCTTCATGCCGCAAACTAAAGAAGAAGAAGAAGCATCATTTGCTGATTTCAGTTTACTGTTAAGATCATCAATAAATGGTAAATGGACTCTACTTGTATAGCGCTTTTCCACCTGTGTCGGCACTCAAAGCGCTTTACAGTGTAGCTCACATTCACCCATTCACACACACATTCATACCTGATGAGGATGCCTCCATGCAAGGAGCAAACCACCATCAGGAGCAATTGGGGGTTCGGTGTCTTGCTCAAGGACACCTCGGCATGAACTCCTGGCGGGGGATCGAACCGGCAACCCTCCGGTTACAGGGCGGTCACCCTACTCACTGAGCCATCCTTCCCCCAATAATTAAATCAAATGCTAAGAAAAACAGGGCAGGAGATTCTTTTAAGTTGTTAAGAACATTTTTCAGGCACTTCAGAAGTAATATATCGTTTCCTCAGTGTTCTCACCGGGGTTTTCCTTAGGCTAAAACTAGAGATGTTATAAACACATAAAAATGGTGAGGTCTACAACAGAAGACACACCAGTGGACAAGCCAGACATGTTTTTTTGTTCATTTTTGTATATATATATTATTTTAAGAGAGGCCAACTTCACGAAGCTCAAGACCGCGATCCAGTGGTTGAGCACCCGGGATATAGAGTGTGCACTTGAGATCTCCGTCAAGTTTTAGTAAAAAAAATCCTTAAAACCACTTAACCTGAACAGATCGTGAGTCATCGCGAACATATTTTGTCTTCTTTAACTTTTTCCTGATACATTTTCTTTGTTTGGATATGAGTTTTTTGCGCGATAGACAATATGGATTCCAACGTCAATCACAGGCGAAATTACGATCTTTTGATTGTTGATTCATCTAAAAACAAATTCACCACAGATTGGCAGAGTGGCTAATTCTGCAGAATTTCAATTAGCAACACTGAAATAAAATTTGTATTTGCGAACGTGGCGAGCGTGTAGCGTGAGCCCTGCACGGTGTCATGATCCCCCTCTCATCTAGATCACTCCTTCCCTTACTATTCCGCCCTAATTTGGCACACTTGGTCCCAAACCCACGGTGTGCCTTATCTTCCTTTGGACGATTTAAGCTCTGGTGTCTCTTATTTCCTTGCTGGAGCATTCTTCCCTAGCTCCTGGTGCACCCTGCCCTCATATTGAGCTGCATAGTTCTGATTCTCATCCTGCTGAGTTCTTACCCCTAGCTCCTGGTGCACCCTGCCCTCATATTGAGCTGCATAGTTCGGATTCTCATCCTGCTGAGCTCTTACCCCTGGCCCCTGGTGCACCCTGCTCTCATGTTGAGCTGCATAGCTCTGATCCTCATCCTGCTGAGCTCTTACCCCTAGCTCCTGGTGCACCCTGCCCTCATATTGAGCTGCATAGTTCTGATTCTCGTCCTGCTTAGCTCTTACCCCTAGCTCCTGGTGCACCCATGCTCCCAGACCACTTTACACACCGCTTTACCCTCTCACCCCCTTTAGAAAATCCTGGATTCGCACCTGGGAACAGGATCAGATGGATGACATGGTTTGGTAACCGCTAAATTAGACCAATACAATGGTGCTAGATTTTAAACAAGCGCGCTAAATGTTCCCTCAAGAGCGTTAAATTTCAAATCTAGTGGCGCTAGATCTGAAATCTAGTGCGATAGCGCTTAAAAACGTGCATGTAGCGGTGCTAGGTTTGAAATCTAAGCGCTTGATGTAACATTTTGCTTGATTTAACATCTAACACGCTGTTTACGTGCGTGTATTGGGCCCCGATGGCTTTCCTTATCTGTGCACACGGTTTATTTTGAAGGTGTCCGCATCACGGAGACACACACATTTTAATGGGAACAGTGTTGTGTTTTTGGCGCCATCTAGTGACGAACATCACAATTTCGGGAAAAATAAAACAAACGTGGTTTATTTATTTAATTTTTTCTAGTTAGGATTAAACCGTTTAATGGGCCGCATGTGGCCAGCGGGCCGTAGTTTGTCCATGCCTGGTTTAGGATGATTAATAGTTTAACTGTGACCGGACCACTGGTTCAGGATCGGGCGGGGAGCGCCAGGGAAGCAGAGGCACAGAACATAAGAACAATTTTAACATTATTATTTATAGAATCAGAAGCAGAAGCAGAGATGGAGGTAGCAGAGATGAAGATGCTGAGGATCTCTCTGGGAGTGACCAGGATGGACAGGATCAGAAATGAGTATATCAGAGGAACAGCACATGTTAGAGGTTTTGGAGATAAAGTCCGAGAGGCCAGGCTGAGATGGTTTGGACATGTACAGAGAAGAGAGACCGAGTACATCGGAAGAAGGATGCTGAGTTTGGAACCACCAGGAAAGAGGGCTAGAGGAAGACCAAAGAGGAGTAGTGGCGGCTGGTGATAAAAAAAACTGGGGGGGCGCACATTTTTCAAACACACACAAATTTTTTTTTTAGATATATTATATAAAAGTATATATAAATATATATATATATAATAAATATAAAATTATATTATAAATATAAAATTATTTGTGACAATATGTGTCTGTTTTTGGTGACTTCTTCATTATGTTTTCTTATGCCAGTTCGATAGCCTTCATTTAATTGTGCCAGGATGTTACTACTGCCACAAACACCTAGCTTATAGCTACTATCAAGATGGCTGCAGCAAGTTTCACGACGTTTGCACTTTTCAGACAAATGCTTCAAGTCACTCACCCCTGTTGATATTTTTATTTTTTTATTTTTGTTTATTTTGAATTACTCTATTCTTCCCTCACCGGGGAAATTTGTTTGCTGCGCTCCTTACACCGCAGCAGGCTGCCCTTCAACGGCGCCAATGGTGGGAGAAGCGGGGGTTAGGTGTCTTCTCCAAGGACCCTAGACGTGCTCTCCGTGGGACGCGAACCCGCGACCTTCCGGTCCGCGGGCGAACGCGCTAACCACGCGGCCACCGTCTCCACCCTTTCATCCATATCCACACCTTTTCAGTTGCTGCTGAACGAAACAATAAGCAGGGGAAACAAAAAAGTGTTTCTCATCAAGTTAGCCACTGCCACTTTTCATAGACCTTCATTATCCTCTCACATAAAAATGGCCGCGATCTCCACTGTTTGTTGCACAGTCAAATCTGGGGTGTCCGGTCCAAGCTCCTTCACTCTCCTTTTTTCTTCTTTAGAACGCTTAGAAAACGAATTCTGTAGAAGGGAGGACACTGAATTCTCTTTAAAAAAAACCCTAGCATTGTTAGCAACTGAACTAGCTTCCGACGCCATGATGAAGACTCCCAGAATTCCGCAGTGAAAAGAAAGGGCGTGGCGTGGGTGGGATTTATAGGTCAGCTTAAAGCTAATTGATTGGTTCATGTAAAATACTGACAGAGAAGATAACCTATCACACACCCGATGGGCGGAAAATATCTGCGCCCCGCGGGCGTGGTTATGGTTTGCAATACACATGAATGGGAAAAAATTTAGAGCTGACGTCACGTTTTTTTCCATAAAAACCGAAAACCACATACACACCAATACGTTTTCCTGGTGGGGCGTACCTACTCCGCACCCTCGTTCCGGTTTGCACAGGAAGTAAGAAAATAAAATAAAATAAAACGGCGTAAAACATTCTTAAAATGCATGTAATCTTCACACTCGACAGTTTTGCATACTTATAAACACATACATGTTTATATATGTATATAAAAACATATATGTTTTTTGGTGATCAGGTCGGGGGGGCGGCGCCCCTGCGCCACACGTCACCAGCCGCCACTGAAGAGGAGGTTCATGGATACAGTGAAGGAAGACATGAAGATAGTTGGCGTGACCGAAGAGGATGTAGCAGATAGGGTTAGATGGAAGAAACTGACTTGCTGTGGCGACCCCTAAAGGGAAATGCCGAGAGGAGAAGAAGAAGAAGCAGATTTATAGAATCTTAACGCCAGACTTCTTTATATCGCCGATACCGATATTTTATTTTTTTAAATGACTATTTTTGCATCAAGGGTTAGGGTCATATAAATAGTATGACCAAGTATACGTATGTATATACACAGGTTGGTAGACAGATCGATAGAAGTGCCCAGTTGCACGCAAACCAATGTTAACTATTGTTGAAGATGATTAAAAAAAAAAAAAAAAAAAAAAAATGAATTACTCTATTCATCCCTCACCGGGGAAATTTGTTTGCTGCACTCCTTACACCGCAGCAGGCTGCCCATCAACGGCACCAATGGTGGGAGAAGTGGGGGTTAGGTGTCTTCTTCAAGGACCCTAGACATGCTCTCCGTGGGACACGAACCCGCAACCTTCCGGTCCACGGGCGAACGCTCTAACCACGCGGCCACCGTCTCCCCATTATGATTATGTTGTACTTTCACAATTAGTACCTACCTTGGTGTTCTCTGGAAAATTGGAGCATCTCTGTTAATGAGCGCTGCCTCTGGGAAACAGAAGGGGTCAGGGTTTTCTCCTCCACTCGCCGTTTCTGAAATTGCTCATTTTCTTTGGGGTGATTCTTTAATTTGTAGTGTTACTACTATATTTAACAGCCTTTCTGCACATGGTGCTGGTAACCTCAAAGTACAGCCACACGCTACTTCTCTTTTTTCCTTCCATCTCTCTCTACTTTTGCGGAATTTCGTTTTTTTTTTTTTTGTTTCCTGGCCCTGAGTCCCTGAGTCATGTGACAAGTCAAAGCGAAAGAGAAGAGAGAGGGGGCGTGGCCGCCTCGCTTTAGCATACAGGCGCGACACACAGCATTTACGCATATTTTGCAGACAGATAAGTTAGGTTGCCTTTTTGAAAAAAACGGAAGCAAAGTGCGAGGGGTAAAACTTCAACCAAAGTGTCGATATTTCAGTTGGAGTATCGATCAATATCGATACTAGCGTTGGTATCGATATTATCAATATTAGGATCGATACGCCCACCCCTATTATACACCCACTCTTCGCCAGATTGTTTGTTTACCATGCTTGACCTGCTATCCAGTTTTTGGCTCCAGCTCCTACATCGAAACCAGCCTAGTTAATCTGTTTTTGTCTTCTTCATCTGAACCTTTCATCAATCTAATTAATCTGTTTTTGTCTTCTTCATCTGAACCCATCATCAAACTAATGAATATGTTTTTGTTTTCTTCATCTGAACCTTTCATCAATCTAATTAATCTGTTTTTGTCTTCTTCATCTGAACCTTTCATCAAACTAATGAATCTGTTTTGTCTTCTTCATCTGAACCCTTCATCAATCTAATACATTTGTTTATGTCTTCTTCATCTGAACCTTTCATCAATCTAATAAATTTGTTTTGATTTTTTTCATCTGAGCCTGTCTGTTGTGTCAAGGGTATGTTTTTGGTTTCAGCTCCACATCATGACAGAAACCCACACATACATGGGGTAAACATGCAAACTCCACACAGAAAGGACAGGGATTCGAGTCTCGTCCGACTCTGGAATTCGAACCACGACCTTCTTGCTGTGAGACCACTGTTCTAACCACTGCACCACCGCACAGTGCCCCCCATCCAGATGTTTCCAGTCAAATTCTAAGTAGTTTTGGTTTTGTTACCACATACTATAAAAACAGATCTTGATGTACAGATGACCTGGGTTTCCAAGCAACCATGTGAAAGCAGAGAGGTGAGGGGTGTTTAAGGTATCTGTTCCTCCCCCTCCTTCTGGAGGTTTCTGATTTATTGCAGTGATTTAGATCTCACTGATGAGCCAGCTGAGCCAGTTTTATAGTGTCTTTATGGAGATGATCTGAAAGCTTTGACACCTGGTTCACCGCCTTCATCTGTGATCAAATCCTCTTTAACTTGACTTCCTCTCCTTTATCTATTTAGATTATTCCTAATGTGTTCCTGCTTTGTAAACGATTGATCATTTGGGGCTCGTACCATCATGCTTTGCCTGGAAACCATGGTGCGTCAGGTGCTTGGTTAATCATTGACACACTGTAAGTAGTGTGTGTGTGGTTCACAGCTGGCTGATCTCTTCTGAAATCATCTGGGCATGGTGAAGTAGAGAAGACTTTAACAAACTGGAGATCTGATCCCAGTAAGAACAGGAATAATGATCACTCTGCTCTCACTTGGTGCCTTTTTGCTTTTTTCTTTTGGAGACGCAAAACCTAACGCAGGTTTGAGAACCTGGAGACACTTTGAAAAGCTTCCCTATCCTGGAGACAAGGTTTTCCTTTACGACACATTCCCTAGAGACTTCATTTGGGCTGTGGGAACAGCAGCATATCAGGTGGAAGGTGCGTTTGAGAAGGATGGGAAGGGGCTCTCTATTTGGGACACTTTTACGCGTGGAGGGAGCCGCTTGGTTACAGGAGACGTGGGGAGTGACAGCTACCACAACATCCACGCTGACATCAGAGCTATTAAACAGCTGGGGGTCAGTCACTACAGGTTCTCTTTGTCCTGGTCCAGGATATTTCCTAACGGAACACGTGGGAGTTACAATCAAATCGGTACAAATTACTACCGCGCGCTCATTAATAGGCTGAAACAGATCCGCGTCCAGCCTGTAGTCACCTTGTATCACTGGGACCTTCCAGATCATCTCCAGCAGAGTTTAGGAGGATGGAGTAACCCTGAACTGGTTGGAATCTTTAAGGACTATGCTGATTTCTGCTTCCAGACGTTTGGAGATGATGTCAAGTTCTGGATCACTATTGACAACCCGTTTGTTGTTGCTCAGCATGGATATGGAACAGGAGTGGTCGCACCGGGGATCAAATCCGACCCTGATCTGCCTTATAGGGTTGGACATAATCTCCTCAAGGTGTGTAGAATCACTGCTTTTAGGATAGACTTATTTCTCATCAACAAGGCAGTTCATAGCGCTTTATAAAAACATAGAATAGAAATAAAAAAAATCAATAAAAGGATTTATTGACGCAGTGCCGTAGTGCCCGGAAGAGCCGTTCCTCTTCCGGGTCAAGAGAAGCCAGATGGAGTGGTTTGGCCCTCTGGTAAGGATGCCTCCCGAGAGCTTTGCTGGTGAGGTGTTTCAGGTATGTCCCACCAAGAGGAGACCCAGAGGCAGACAACGAAACGGTGGGAAAAAAAAAAAAAAAAAAAAAAAAGAGAAATTAATCTTCAATCAAATGTATGAGTAAACAGAACTGTTTTCAGTCTGTGCGGCACGGGGGCGCAGTGGGTAGCACAGTGGCTTCACAGCAAGAAGGTCGTGGGTTCGAGTCCCGGGTGGGGACGAGGCTTGGAACATTGTCCTTTTTGTGTGGAGTTTGCATGTTCTCCCCATGTTTGCGTGGGTTTTCTCCGGGTACTCCGGTTTCCTCCCACCCTCCAAAGACATGCATGCTAGGTTGTTTGGCTGGTATCAAATTGCCCCTAGGAATGAGTGTGTATGTGGATGGTTGTATGTGTGTGGCCCCACGACAGACTGGCGACCTGTTCGGGTTGTGCCTGGCCCCTCGCTTTAAATCAGATGGGCACCGGCACACCCCACAAGCTCGTAAGGGATAGACGAATAAGAAGGTGACTGACTGACTCTGACTGTTTTCAGTCTAGATTTAAACATGATCACAGTGTCGGCCTCTCTAACGGCCTCAGGGAGTTTGAATGTTACCACTGCAGAGATAGAACCATGTTTAGTCCTGGCTCTGGGCAACCTCACTGAGGTTGTAACGCAACTTAACGTCTGTCAATCTCCTCCAGGCTCATGCAGCTGTTTGGCATCTCTATAACAGCCACTATCGCCCCCGGCAACATGGCAAAATCTCCATGGCACTGGCCTCTCATTGGATCAAACCCAGTCACACCCGCTTGGAGAGCTTGAAGGAGTGCCAGTGCTCCTTGGACCACGTACTAGGCTGGTTTGCTCGGCCTTTGTTCGCAGATGGAGACTATCCCCCATGCATGAAGGAAAAGCTGGGTTCCCGTCTGCCTTCCTTCACCAAGGATGAAAAGGAGCAGGTGAGAGGGACAGCAGATTTCTTCGCCTTGTCTCACGGAGCCACTCTGAGCTTCCAGCTCATCAACGACAGTCTGAAGTTTGGCCAGACAGAAGATCTAGACCTGAGAATGCTCCTCTACTGGATCAGCGTAGAATACGATAAGCCACCCATCTTTGTGGTGCAGAGTGATTGGTGGGTTTCTATGAAATGTTGTTGATGTTTGCTGGGTTCTCTCACTCTGCTCCTCCATACAGGTACGTATTGGGAAGCACCAAAACTGAAGACCCAAAACACATGTACTACCTGAAGAAGTTCATCGCAGAAACTCTGAAATGTGAGTATGTTTTTCTCCTCAGCTGGATGAAAAGACATTCCGATTGAGTTGTTCTGTTGGGTGTGTACTGTAGCTACAATCATAGACAAGGTGAAGGTGATAGGATACACAGCCTGGTCTCTGATCGACGGCTTTGAGTGGCACAGAGAATACGGGATCCGCCGTGGACTCTACTACGTGGACTTTAACACTCCTGATATGAAGAGGGAGCCAAAGACATCGGCTACCTTTTACAAGTTAGTCTCATGCTCATTGTTGCAAAATCCTAGCGTGTCCGTTAGGATTGAAACTCTAATCTGAAAAACCAAACTGCTTCTTTTCAGAAATGTCATCAAAAGAAATGGTTTTCCAGAATCTCCAGAGAACATACCAGCACAAGGACACTTCCCTTGTGACTTTGCCTGGGGTGTATCAGCCAACTCCATACAGGTGGGCATTCAGGTGTCCGTGAATCTGTCCGTCCATGCTTTCGTGACATTTTGGTAAACGTGATATCTCACAAACCACTGAAAGAATTTCAATGAAACTCCCTGTAGTCACTCAGCACAAACTATACTGCAGTGGTTCTTGACCTTGTTGGAGGCACCGAACCCCACCAGTTCCATATGCTCATTCACCAAACCCTTCTTTAGTAAAAGATTAAATATGATTTGTTTAAACTGGTGCACGGAATGAATTGTGCATCAACATCACCTTGTTGATAGGTACAAATCCAAGAGCAGGCAGAGTTGCCTTTTTGTCAAATCTGGCTCTCTTCACCTTGAATTCAGCAAGCGTTGTGTTCTTGTATTCCCCAACTTCATGCAGCTTCTAGAAGGGTTCCTTCAGTTTTGCAGGTGCGAGACTAGAGTTGCTCAACTTGGCATTGCAAATCATGCAGATGGGACCCTGACTCCCGTCACGTTCCGTGATACATGTAAATCCATGTTTTACATATTTGTCCGACCAATTTCTTTTTTTACCCGACATAGTTAGCATTAATTAAAATATTCCGTAAGAAATCACACGACACAGCGACAGTCACACGTTGTGGCGGTTGGATGTGGCCATGGGGTCAACGTCATGAACACTAACCCAACGTCACTGACGCACACCGCTGGTCAGACGGAGGGTTATTTAAGAAGGTGTTATTAAACCCGACTGAGAAAGAGGTCTCACTCTGCTGCTTATCCAGTGCTCTCAAAGCGGACCGGTAGGGAGTCTCTCTAAACCAGGGGTGGGCAATTAATTTTTATCAGGGGCCGCATGAGAAGCCTGAATTGTGTCAGAGGGCCACCAACTTTCTTTCATTGTAAAATACTTAAATATTTTGAATAGCTGGTACTGATAATCAGAAGAATAAAGCACTCTGTAAATATGTATATTAGGTTATGTGAAACTGTGGTCTATTGGTTAAATAAGAAAAACAATTTATTTTTTAACTTGTTAATAACTTGTAATGTTTTCCACCTCATGTTACCTCTTCAGTGAGAATAATCCAGTCTGTTCTGGGCTTGAACAAGGGACAGCTGAGAGGTGGTCATCAGTCATAGAGGATCTGTGTTTGGATTTATTGAACTTCATAACTGAGAATGTCTGTTCACATTGATAGGTAGATCCAAAGAGGACTAGGATCCTCTGAGCATGCCTCCTCAGGTGTGGAAAGTTCTCCTCTTCGAGGGTGGAGTAAAAGTCCAGCAGTGAAACTGACTTGAAGTGATCTGCCAGATGTGTGTCAGACTGCAGATCACTTCACTTGGTGCATCATCCACACTGCAGTTGAAGGGAGAACAAACCATGTGCATTTCACTCTCAAGAGTTTTGAAATCGCCTTGAAAACTCTGCATGCGTGCATACGTAGCGACGTAACGCTTTTCAAAATAAAATAAAATTTCAAAATAAAAGTAAAAAAAGTTTAATTTATGGTGTTTATGATTGGCCTCACGCGGGCCGGACAGGGACGTACAAAGGGCCGGATGTGGCCCACGGGCCTTAATTTGCCCAGGTCTGCTCTAAACGGTCTGATAGGGAGGTCTCACTCTGCTGCTTATCCAGTGCTCTCAAAGCGGACTGGTAGAGAGTCTCACTCAGACACATAAACAGCCCTCTCTAAGCGGTCTGATAGGGAGGTCTCACTCTGCTGCTTAAACCAGCGACCTCAAAGCGGACCGCTAGGAAATCCCAGAGCAGGAAGTTTTCAATGACTGTGCCCACTAACTGCAGACTAGACTGAGGGGCTAACCTCTGCGGTGGAGGCTCCATCGAACCCCTCAGACCAACTCACCAAAATCCTAGGGTTCAATCGAACCCAGGTGAAAAACCACTGCTATGCTGTATTCATCCCTCAAATGGGGAAACTACTTTGCTGCATTGCACCGCAGTAGGCAACCAGGACAGTTCCATTGGTGGGATAAACAGGGGATTAGGTGTCTTCTCCAATGTCATGAAGTGGTGTGCAGGTGGAAAGAGAAGGACCCAATTGCAGACAGAAAACATGGTTTATTTGAATTTTGCAGTCCATTAATACTGTGGAAAGAAAAACAAAGTTTCAGTGGCATGGTAAAAGGTTATTTTGAGACTGTGTTTTTGGTCAGGCGACCAGGGAGACCTGGCTGGAAAGGATGGTATGACCTGACCGGGAAGTCCGGGATGATTGCCCTTAAATAGATGGCAGGGTCCACAGATGTGTGGAATCAGGAATCATCCTCAGGTGACCCTAATAAGGGTGATGAGGAACAGCCAGGGCTTAGGCATGGCTTAGGCATGGGAATTGAACCGGCTTCTTCCGGTCCAAGGGTGGACATTCTACCGCCAAGCTAAAGGCCTCCTCCAAGGATTTCAGGGTCATGCAACCAAAGAAGAACGTCACAAATTCTTGTGCACGTGATATATCTCAAACTACTGAAAGGATTTTAAGTACCTCAGTACTAACTATATATGAGCTGATTAGGTTTTTAATGTGCCACTTAACACAAATCTACATGGCAGGTGGAGGCATGTTGTTTGATGCTTGTCATCGACTTATTCTTGGTTTTGTTTGTACCTGATTTTTAAACATCCAGCTGTTGCTCCACATTCATACCAATACCTACCATCCAGATGTTTTCAATCAAATCCAAACTGGTTTTAGAGTTCGTTTCCCTCGCTGTTCTTCTAATACTAATGTTTACTGTTTGATGTGAGCGAGCAGTTTTAATGGTGAAAGTCCACGTGAAAAACAGTGATGGCAACAAAACCTCTTTTAATGGTAAACCACATGACCCCCACACTGCGGAGCTGCATGGCTCTGAACCAGCCACTGTGATTCGTTTGCCATTTGGCATCTCACTGGAGCGGTGAGCGTGGTCACAGGTGGAGCAAACACATATTTACACAGGTTTCTGTTGGTTTATTTTGTAGGTGGAAACCACTCCCACTCAGTTTGCGGACCCCAGCGTGTACCTGTGGAACATCTCCAACAATGGTGAGCTAGTTAAGCTGGAGGGCCTGGTCGCACCGCCGTTACGCCGAGGGCCACACTGCGCCGATTACGCCACCATCCGCCAGCAGGTCTGCCAGCCATTCAGCATGTTAGATTCATGCGTCTGGTTTATGGATATGTTTCAATACCAGTGTTTGTCTTTTTTAAGCTGAGGTCATTAAAAGACTTGAGATGTTCCTTTTAAATATTTCAGATTTGGTTGTGAAAAGCTGGAGAGGTGGAGGTTTGCTCTCGAAAGAAGAGGAATGAAGATTAGTCAGAGTAAGACAGAGTACATATGTGTGAATGAGAGGGATCCTAATGGAAAAGTGAGGTTACAGGGAGAAGAGATAAAGAAGGTGGAAGATTTTAAGTATCTAGGATCAACAGTCCAGAGCAATGGAGAGTGTGGAAAAGAGGTGAAGAAGCGTGCGCTGGCAGGTTGGAATGGGTTCAGAAAAGTATCAGGTGTGATGTGTGATAGAAGAGTTTCAGCTAAAATGAAAGGAAAAGTGTACAAAACCGTGGTGAGACCGGCCATGCTGATGGGTCTAGAGACAGTGGCTCTGACGAAAAGACAGGAAGCAGAGATGGAGGTAGCAGAGATGAAGATGCTGAGGATCTCTCTGGGAGTGACCAGGATGGACAGGATCAGAGGAACAGCACATGTTAGAGGTTTTGGGGATAAAGTCAGAGAGGCCAGACTGAGATGGTTTGGACATGTGTAGAGGCGAGGGAAAGAGAGTACATAGGAAGAAGGATGCTGGATTTGGAACCACCAGGAAAGAGGGCTAGAGGAAGGCCAAAGAGGAGGTTCATGGATACAGTGAAGGAAGACAAGAAGGTAGTTGGTGTGATCAAAGAGGATGCAGCAGATAGGGTTAGATGGAAGAAACTGACTTGCTGTGGCGACCCCTGAAGGGAAATGCCGAAAGTAGAAGAAGAAGATTTGGTTGAGAAAGTCGTCTCAAACAGTGACACAACAAAAACTGTTCTAGTCCTCATTTTTTCTTCCCAGAAACCCGATCCTAGCTTGTCTGTGTGAGTGGACTTATTGACCGAGCTTCTTGTCTTTAGGTGGATGAAATCCGGCAGGTTGGAGTAAACCACTTTCACTTCTCTCTTAACTGGTCTGCTCTGGTACCCACCGGTGACGTGTCTCATCCCAACGCCACACTGCTGGGGTACTACCGCTGCTTCACCCAACAGCTGCTGCGAGCTAACGTCACACCCGTGGTCACCCTGTGGCATCACACACGCCAACGCAGCGGCCTACCCGCCTCGCTGGATACAGAAGGAAAGTGGCTTAACAGGTACAAACACTCTGGGGACACACAAGTGTCTTCCGGCGCCACCTAGTGCCTCCGCTCAATTTTATTTTACTCCAGCAACTAGGACAGGTATTGCTGGCATTAACTCATGATTGCAGCTACTTATCCAGCCAATCAGAGAAAATAGATGATGCTGTGACATGAACACAAGCATCTGTCTGGGTCATGTTTGTAGTCCGGTCCTCGAGGGCCGGTGTCCTGAAAGTTTTCCATGTGTTCTTGTATCCACACACCTGATCCAGGTTTTTGAGTCATTGTGCTGATTTCACTTTAAGTACATCAGCTGTATTGAAACAGGAAGATATGGAAAACCTTCTGGACACCGGCCCGACTGGAGTTAGACACCCCATCCTAAAAACTCCCAGACGACTCTCTTTATCTGCCGGCCATCTACTATACCCACACCCTGTGCACACTGCTCCGCTGGTCTGCTCGTCGAAAAGTGCAGTGCCGCGGTGCAGTGTGTAGTGGGACGCCGCATCGTAGTGGCACAGTGGAGCACTGCATTGCAGCAAAGCAGAACACTGCATCGAAACGTGAAGTCATGCAGTGAAGCCAAACACTGCATCGCAGTGTGCAGTGACGCAGTTCGCAGTGACGCAGTTCGCAGTGACGCAGTTCGCAGTGACGCAGTTCGCAGTGACGCAGTTCGCAGTGTGACGCAGTTTGCAGTGCATCGCAGTGCATCGCAGTGACGCAGTTCTCAGTGAAGCTGCGCAGTTCTGCGCAGTTCATCGCAGTTCGCAGTTATCACTGCATCGCAGCGTGCAGTGAGGCAGTTTGCAGTGAAGCCGTACAGTGCATCGCAGTTCGCAGTGACGCAGTTCGCAGTGACGCAGTTCGCAGTGACGCAGTTCGCAGTGACGCAGTTCGCAGTGACGCAGTGACGCAGTTCGCAGTGACGCAGTTCGCAGTGAAGCTGTGCAGTGCATCACAGTTTGCAGTGTGCTGTGAAGTCGAGAGTTCCAGTGCAGTGCCACAGTGTGCAGTGGAGCGCTGCATTGCGGTGCACTGCGCTTCACTGCACGCTGCAAAAAAAGAAAAACAAAAACATGCCAGTGAAGCCAATGGGTCATTTTCATTTTGACTGAATTTATGCAGTTGTCTTTGTGTCTGGTGACCTGTTTTGGGTGTACCCTACCTCTTGTCTGCCATAGGCTCTCTCACTCAATTTAGAAATTTAACAAACAGTCATTTCTCTAACCCTTTTATTCTTAATTTGTTGGTGGTGGGGTGACGGAGCCTATCCTGGCTGATTCAGGGCAGGAGGTATGAATCAGTTTATCCACTAAAATCTGCATTTTCCTCAGAAAGACTCCTCAGGCCTTCGCAGACTATGCCAGGCTTTGTTACAGAGAACTGGGGGCCCACGTTAAGATATGGATCACTCTAAATGAGCCTAATGATGAAATGGTAAGCTATCAAGAGGGACACCAGATGCTGCTGGCCCACGCGCTGGCCTGGCATGCATACGACAAGGAGTTCCGACATCTGCAGAGAGGACAGGTGAGAACGCTGATAGACACGACGTACAAGCCATCTGGAAAATGTAACAGATTTTGTCCGTAAGAAGGGGGGACATAATATTTTGTGGTCCAATGTTTTATTTTGTCTCAGGTGTCTCTGGTTCTGCACATGGATTGGGTTGAACCGGCGTTCGCTTTCAGCCGAGAAGACGTGGAACCTGCAAAGAGAGTCCTGGACTTCTGCGTGGGCTGGTTTGCAGAGCCTATCTTTGGAAGTGGGGACTACCCTCAGAGAATGAGAAGCTGGCTCCGACAGCTCAACTCGTTTGAGTAAAACAATTAATTCATACTTTATGATTGTGGATTAAATGTTGACATAAACACTGCTGAACGTGTCAGGTGGGGTGTGAGGTTACGGACACAATCACACGACAGTTGCATTTTAGCAGGAAACAGATTTATTTCTAGGAACAGCTCAAAATCTGAAGAACAAACAATGAAGTCAACTTGAGGTCTAAAGAAGACATAACAACCAGGCAAAGAAACAAAGACAAGACACTCTTTATATACAGACAGGAGGCGGAGACAATGAGACACACGTGAGACACATTAGGAAGGGAGCTGGCAATCACCAGAACAGAGGGAGAACACGAGGAGGGGAACCGAGACATCTGAAACGGGACAGAAGTTAATATTACAAAATCAAACAGGAAATAAACCGAAAATATAACAAAACCACCGGCTAAAACCTGAAACGCTAACATAACACCTGTCATTGTTTACAAAGAGAACTGAGGGTGGGATTTGTCAGGATTATTCAAAGAGGTGGGGTCTTTTTAAAAATAATTTATACAGTGGTTAGCACAGTGGCCTCTCAGCATGGGTGAGGCTACCTCTAAGTACCCCTTCTTAGGTAACCCTAAGAAGGGTGAGGGTTCGACTCCTGAGTGGGGACGGGACCCGAAACACTGGTCTCTCTGTGTGGAGTTTGCATGTTCTCCCTATGTATGTAGGGTCACCAGCGATGAGGGTGGGAACGTAGATCGACTTGTAAACCGAGAGCTTTTCTTTTCTGCTCAGCTTTCTTTACCACGACGGATCGATGCAGCGGCATTTGAAAATGCTGATCTGCTTAACAATGTGAACCACCTTCCTTCTTCTTTTGGCATTTCCCTTCAGGGGTCACCACAACAAGTCAGTTTCTTCCATCTAACCCTGGTATGGGCAAACTACGGCCCGTTAAACAGTTTAACCCGGCCCGGCAAACTTGAAAATTTTTAAAAAATAAACCTTGTTACATGTTTTATTTTTCCTGCAATTCTGATGTTTCCTCACTAGATGGCACACTCTATGATATGGAAAGCCATCGAGCCCAATACACACACGTAAACAAGCGTGTTAGATGTTAAAACAAGCAAAACGTTACATCAAGTGCTTAGATTTCAAACCTAGCGCCGCTAAATGCATGTTTTTAAGCGCTATCACACTAGATTTCAGACCTAGCGTCGCTAGATTTGAAATTTAACATTCTTGATGTAACATTTAGCGCTTGTTTAAAATCTAGCGTCATTCTATTGGTCTAATCTAGCGGTTACCAAAGCATGCCATCCATCTGATCCTATTCTGGCCCCCTTGTCGAGAGTTAGGATGTGGCCTGCGAGTCAAAAAGTTTGCCCACCCCTTGTTCTAACCCTATCTCCTGCATCCTCTTCAGTCTACCTCTAGGCCTAAACACTCTTCCTCAGAAGTTTTTTTTTTCTTATTTAAGGTACATTTTTTTCTTGTCTTAACAGCCTGCCTGCTTTCAACGAGAGAGACCAAAAGCTGATTAAAGGAGCGTACGACTTCTTCGCTCTCAGTCACTTCAGCTCCAAACTTGTTGCTCGTGCGAAAGAAGACTCGTAAGACCAAAAAAAAAACACCCCCAAGTCTTTTACACCTGTTTGATCTAAAACAAGTTTTTGTAACAATAAAAAGAAAAAAAATGACACGAAGGAGCACGATGTCTGATATGAATGTGTCCTCTACGCACACAGATACACATACGTCGCAATGCTCGAGGTCCAAGACATGGTTGACACAACGTGGATCATGTCACCGTGGCCTGTTGTCCCATGGGGTCTGAGGAAATCTCTCAACTGGGTAAGATTTAGAATTTACAAATAGAAACAAAACAATCTCAGTTTTTTTTCTATTAATCCTATTTTAAATACCGTATTTTCATGTCTATAAGGTGCATATAAAGGTCTTATATTTTCTTCAAAATGAGCGGCCCGCCCTATCGTGCAGTGCGCCCTATCGTGCAGTGCGCCTATCCTGCAGTGCGCCTATCCTGCAGTGCGCCTATCCTGCAGTGCACCCTATGTGTGTTGTGAATCCGGGAGGTCAGACAAAGGAACCGCTGGACATCAGCATGAACTGGCAGTTCAAAGTAAGGCTGCTTGCGGCGTGGGAGCGATGGATGACCAGAGGAGACCACAGCTTCATGAAGGGTGGAAAGCAACGCTGGGCGAGTTACGTGTAGATGCTTGGGCTAACGTGTCTGCTGGCACTGTTGTCTGAGCTTTCGCAAAAGCCGGCATCATTTCCGCAGAGCCACACGGTACAGAAAGTGACTCTGACAGCGAGGAAAGTGAACCTGCTATGTTGGATTTAGCGCACCTGTTAGATTCGGAAACAGAGGATGAGGACTTTAATGGATTTGTAGATGACTTTATGACGACTGTAACTAATATTTAAATAAAGCACAACCAAACTCAGTTTTACTCCTGATCTATTTTTAAATACACACACTTGTCTGCATGTGTGTGTGTTGTTGTAAGGCAGACGTACGTAGTAGAGGATATGTAAATAAAACCCGCCCCCTGTCATCAGGTGTGCCTTATGTGTGTGTTAAATACAGAGCACATGAAACTGGGACTGCGCCTTTTAATACGTTACGCCTTTTGGTCGTGAAAATACGGTACTTTTATTGGAAATTTTTGGCGATATTTTGAATGCGATTCTCGCTTTTTATTTGAAGAAAATTCGGAAAAAATTCAAGTGTCTGACAAACTGAATAAACTTATTACAGAGCTGTAAAAATAAGATTTTAAAGCAAACGGAAATAAAAAGTAGTGTGATCTCCAGCTCATCCCGGCTGGGATGAGAATCAGCGCCTCAAAAATCTGGGGCTATGTTCCTCACCCCTGAAAAGCGTGGAGTGCCCCCTGCAGGTCAGTGAAGGAGTTCTAGTATCTCGAGATCTCGTTTACAAGTGGGGGAAGGATAAAGCGGGAGATCGCCAGATGAATTTGTGCGGCGTCTGCAATAATTAGGACAATTAAAACCCGCGCCCTATCAGCAGGTGCGCCCCATATGTGTGTTAAATACAGAGCACACAAAACTAGGACTGCGCCTTTTAATACGGTGCGTCTTTTGGTCGTGAAAATACGGTATGTGAAGTTATACTTGATTCTTTTTTGTCACTATTTTCATCGTGAATTTTAATAGACAGTGATGTTTGTTTTAGGTGAAGCAGCGCTATGGTAACGTATCCGTCTACGTGATGGCTAATGGAGTCCATGAAGACCCCGCTCGCTTCAAAGACAACCTGAGAGTTTATTACCTGTACAACTATATTAACGAGGCTCTGAAAGGTGAGGGGGCGCTCTCCTCGGCATTCTAATGGACTTCTTTTTTTTTACCTCATAGAGAGCAGCTCTTCTCTCCGACCCGCTTCGGTGGGGTTTAATCATTGAACACGTTGGAGTCAATGACCCTCTGGAATAATCAGCTGACTCAGCACACACAGATTTGCTGGCTCCAGCATATACAGTCCACACTTTGAGATTTCTCTGAACAGCAGTGATTTTTGGGCATTTTGAAACATATTTTTTTTACATGCCAACAATGATTGTTGGCATGTAAAAAAAAAAAAAAGTTTCAAAGTCACAGTTAGACCCCTAGATACTTATCTTGACTTATACTTATATTGACCCATATCTCGGGGTCTTGTTCATGAGTGGGAGAAGGATATAGCGGGAGATCGACAGACGGACCGGTACGGCGTCAGCAATAACTAGGACACTGCATCGGTCCGTCGTGGTAAAGCAAGAGCTGAGCCGAAAAGCAAAGCTCTCGATTTACAAGTGGATCTAGGTTCCTACTCTTTCCTACGATCACCAGCTGTGGGTGGTGACCGAAAGATTGAGATCACGGATACAAGCGGCCGAAATGAGCTTCCTCCGCAGGGTGGCTGGGCTCTCACTCAGAGATCGGGTAAGGAGCTCTGTCATCCAGGAGGAGCTCGGTGTTGAGCCACTCCTCCTCCAGGTCGAGAAGACCCAGATGGTGGTTCGGGCATCTGGTTGGAATGCCTCCAGAACCCCTTGTTGGTGAGGTGTTTAGGGCACGTCCCACCGGGAGGAGACTAAAAGAAGGAAGACCTGGCTGGAAGGAATGATCGCCCAACCCCGAATGAAAGACAGACTGCCTCTAAATAGGCAGCTGTGCAATCACCGTCAGGTGTCTCTAATCAGGGAGATGTAAGACGGTCTCCAGCTCCCTCTGGTGGTGGGCAAGGCAACCATGACACCCAGCCAGGTGTGAGACATAGTCTCTCCAGCCGGTCTAAGGTCTGACTCCTGGTCTCTTCCCGATGGGATGTGCCTGAAACGCCTCGCCGGTGAGGCGTTTTGGAGATATCATAACCAGATGCCCGAACCACCCCATCTGGCTTCTCTTGACCCAGAGGAGCAACGGCTCTACTCTGAGCTCCTCCTGGATATAAGAGCTCCTCACTTTATTTCTGAGTGAGACCCAGCCACCCTGCAGAGGAAGCTCATTTCAGCCGCTTGTATCCGTGATCTCATTCTTTCGGTCACCACCCACAGCTGGTGACCACAGGTGAGGGTTGGAACATAGATCGACTTGTAAATCGAGAGCTTTGCTTTTCAGCTCAGGTCTTTCTTCACCACTTCGGACCAGTGCAGCGTGTAGTGTACTACTCTTCCTCTCGGGGATTCATTTTAACATCCATCTACGCGTCGGCCTAACCCTGGATCATACGAGTCGTAACAACCGTAAATCTCAATAACACCTCACATGTTGCTTTCCGTCTTTGATCTACAGCCTACTCTTTGGACGGAGTCAACCTGAAGGGTTACTTTGCTTACGCTCTGAACGACCAACGGGACCCGGGGTTTGGTTTGTACGGGCAAGTCCACGAAGAGGTCATCATTAAGGCTTCACTCTCCAACTACCAGAACATCATCCAACACAATGGCTTTCCCATTCAGGGAGCTGCTCCTCAGGAGTGTCCTACCGTGGACTGTGAGGTCCTCATCAACAGCCGTGTGCTGGGCTTCTTGGTGTTGGTGGGTTTTGGGGTGCTGATCACGTTAGGGCTCATTATTTACTACACGGCAAAGAGGCACGAGGAGTGTTATTGATCAGATGAGATCAACTGATTACAGTTTAAAGTTTTTATTTTGTGATTTTGAATGTTGACTTAGTTACTTTTATTTTACGATTTTTTTTTTTTTACTGGAGGTTACAGACGTCGACGCAAAATATTCTAAACTTTATTTATTTATATTTGATTCAAAGTGACACGAACCGTATATCAGCTAGCCTCGCTGATCACTGTAGTTTCTAACAATAACGCAGCTTTTCAGGTAGCTAAACACGCTTCCGAAAATCTTCAAAAAAGTACGACATTTAAAGAGTATTGTTCCGTTCTGTCATCTTCCGCTTGTTCCGGGGTCGGGTCGCGGGGACAACAGCCTCAAACGGGCAGCCCAGGCCTCTCTCACCCCGGCTGCATCCTCCAGCTCACCCGGAAGGATCCCAAGCCGTTCTCCAGCCAGCTGTGAGACATAGTCTCTCCAGCGGGTCCAGGGTCTGCCTCTTGGTCTCCTCCTAGTGGGACGTGCCCGAAACACCTCGCCTGCGAGGCACTCGGGGGCATCCTAACCAGATGCCCAAACTACCCCATCTGGCTCCTCTCGACCTGGAGGAGGAGCGGCTCGACACCGAGCTCCTCACCCGATCTCTGAGTGAGAGCCCAGCCACCCTGCGGAGGAAGCTGATTTCGGCCGCTTGTACCCGCGATCTCCTTCTTTCGGTCACCACCCACAGCTGGTGACCATAGGCGAGGGTAGGAACGTAGATCGACTTGTAAATCGAGAGCTTTGCTTTTCGGCTCAGCTCTCTCTTTACCACGACGGACAGATGCAGCGTCCTAGTTATTGCTGACGCCGCACCGATCCACCTGTCGATCTCCCGCTCCATCTTTCCCCCACTCGTGAACAAGACCCCGAGATACTTAAACTCCTCCACTTGGGGCAGGACCCTGACCCTGACCTGCAGGGGGCATTCCACGCTTTTTTGGGCGAGGACCATGGTCTCGGATTTGGAGGCGCTAATTCCCATCCCGGCCGCTTCACACTCGGCAGCTGAGTATTGTGTAAAACTAAAAAAAAAGAAAATACAGAATTTCCCTCCTTTAAAAGTAAACATCAAACATCTTCATTAAGTCTATCATGTCAAGTAAATCGGTAGATAACCGAAAAGGATGCAGAAGATAGGGTTCGATTAGGGGTGGGCTAACTTTTTGACTCGCAGGCCACATTGAGGTCTAACATTTGACAAAGGGGCCGGATCCAGGTGGCGATCCACAAAAAAATAACAGGAACAGGATCAGATGGATGGCATGCTTTGGTAACCGCTAGATTAGACCGATTGAATGTGGCGCTAGATTTTAAACAAGCTCGCTAAATGTTACATCAAGAGCGTTAAATTTAAAATCTGGCGGCGCTAGGTCTGAAATCTAGTGCGCTAGCGCTTGAAAACGTGCACGTAGGTTTGAAATCTAAGCTCTTAATGTAACATTTTTCTTGTTTTAACATCTAACGTGCTTGTTTACGTGCGTGTAGTGACCCCGATGGCTTTCCATATTTGTGCACACTGTTTATTTTGACAGCGTGCAGATCACAGAAATAAACACATTTTAATGGGAGCAGTGTTGTTGTTTTCTCAACAAAATCAATATAGCCAGAGTGCGCCATCTAGTGACGAAACACCAGAATTGCAGGAAAAATGAAACATTAATATGGTAAAAAAAAATTACATTTACAAGTTAAGCGGGCCTGATTAAAACATTTAATGGGCCACATGAGGCCCGCGGGCCATACTTTGCCCACGTGTGGGTTAGATGGAGAAAACTGGCTTCCTCTGGTGACCTCTAAAGGTAGAAGCTGAAAAGACAAGATGATGCAATTTCAAGCTGGTCAAAAAAAGTGTTTGCATTTTTTGTTGTTTTTTTTCAAGCCAAAGTCCATGATTTTAATTTTTTTTTTTAAATTGTTAAAAACATATGAATAAATTTGGAAGTAAATTTTTTTGTACAAATATTAAAAATTGAGCAAAACTTTTTAACGCCTTAAATATTCATTTGTTTTCTTAAAGGGCCCATCTCATGCAAAATGGACTTTCCAGAGTTTTCTACCTTGTAAGAGTGATGTCCGGGCATTGTATATATGTGTGTGTGTGTGATGTCCGGGCCTTGTATATAGTATGTGTGTGTGTGTTTGTCTGTGATGTCCGGGCCTTGTATATAGTATGTGTGTGTGTGTTTGTCTGTGATGTCCGGGCCTTGTATATATGTGTGTGTGTGTGTCTGTGATGTCCGGGCCTTGTATATATATGTGTGTGTGTGTGTGTGTCTGTGATGTCCGGGCCTTGTATATATCTGTGTGTGTGTGTCTGTGATGTCCGGGCCTTGTATATATATGTGTGTGTGTGTGTGTGTGTCTGTGATGTCCGGGCCTTGTATATATATGTGTGTGTGTGTCTGTGATGTCCGGGCCTTGTGTGTGTGTGTGTGTGTGTGTGATGTCCGGGCCTTGTATATATATGTGTGTGTGTGTGTCTGTGATGTCCGGGCCTTGTATATATGTGTGTGTGTGTGTCTGTGATGTCCGGGCCTTGTATATATATGTTGTATATATATGTGTGTGTGTGTCTGTGATGTCCGGGCCTTGTATATATGTGTGTGTGTGTCTGTGATGTCCGGGCCTTGTATATATATATGTGTGTGTGTCTGTGATGTCCGGGCCTTGTATATATATGTGTGTGTGTGTCTGTGATGTCCGGGCCTTGTATATATATGTGTGTGTGTGTCTGTGATGTCCAGGCCTTGTATATATATGTGTGTGTGTGTCTGTGATGTCCGGGCCTTGTATATATATGTGTGTGTGTGTGTGTGTGTGTGTGATGTCCGGGCCTTGTATATGTCACCAAAGGGGTTTCTAGATTGATTTAGCCTGTTTTTCACAAATTGTTGTGGATTTCTGGTACGCTCAGACAAAACAACCAATGAGCAGATTAAAAAAAGAGTGAGCTGAGCCGAAAAGCAAAGCTCTCGATTTACAAGTCCATCTACGTTCCTACCCTCACCTATGGTCACCAGCTGTGGGTGGTGACCGAAAGAATGAGATCACGGATACAAGCGGCCGAAATGAGCTTCCTCCGCACAGTGGCTGGGCTCTCACTCAGACATCGGGTGAAGAGCTCTGCCATCTGGGAGGAGCTCGGTGTCGAGCCGCTCCTCCTCCAGGTCGAGAGGAGCCAGATGGGGTGGTTCGGGCATCTGGTCAGGATGCCCCCCGATCGCCTCGCAGGCGAGGTGTTTCGAGCACGTCCCACCGGGAGGAGACCAAGGGGCAGACCCTGGACCCGCTGGAGAGACTATGTCTCACAGCTGGCCGGGGAACGACTTGGGATCCTTCCGGGTGAGCTGGAGATTGCAACCGGGGAGAGAGAGGCCTGGCTGCCCGTTTGAGGCTGTTGCCCCCGCAACCCGACTCCGGAACAAGCGGAAGATGACGGAACGAAACGAACGGAGCAGATGTCTAAAGTATGACGCATTTGACGCACACGCCCCCCTCCGCAGTGAACCCTCCCTCCTCACCACCCGCCCGCCCTCCTCACCACCCGCCCGCCCTCCTCACCCACCTCCACTCCGGCCTTACGCCCTCACAAACTCGCTTTCAACGTCCGATATACAGGCTGGTTCTCTGCTCTGCGTCTTTTTTATTTTCTTGCTTGAAACACGCTTTTTTGATGAATCGACATGATAAAATCTTATTTCAGACGCTACCACATTTTAATGTGGTAGCTACGTACGGGTTTACGCCTGCCTTCCCCCTCCCGCTCAGAGATGGGCGGAGGAATAGCAGCTCAGTGAGACCAGAGGGCGGAGCTTGTACTTTCTCAGGACAGGTGGGGGGGGATGAGTGATACCCGGCCTTTCTTAGTTCCAGGTCTGTGATTGCGCTCCACCAAATCAATATATTTTCATAACTATCGTGTAATGCATGTTGCAAACCCCACATTTTGCGTGTGTCTGTGCAGAGGATACAATGTGAAAAGAGTTATTTTTCATGAGATGGGCCCTTTAAACTATCCATCCCTAACGAGGTCGCGGGGGATGCTGGAGCAGTGGTGGAACGTAACGAAGTAAATGTACTTCGTTACTGTACTTAAGTAAAAAAATTGTGTATCTGTACTTTAATTAAGTAAAATTTAAGACCGGTACTTTTACTTTTACTTCACTACATTTTTAGAGCAAATATCTGTACTTTTACTCAGATACTTTTTAAAAGTGTGTTTTACATTTTTCGTTACATTTTCGTTCAGGAATTTAAAAAATACACAGTTTTTTTTTTTTCAGCGCATCTTGAAGCTGCATCGCCAAAATAAAAAGGAGCAGTTGATCGGGAGAAGAAGTCATGAATCGAGAAACATTTTCCGCATTCATTCAGCGCCAAAAACCTAACATCAAATCTAGTACAAATTAAAAAGAGTCAGAAGATCGTTGTTTGTTGTGTTTACTTCTAAATAAAAAAGTTGAGCCATCATTACACAGAGCAGGGGCGGATCTAGAATTTTTCAAAGGGTGGTGGGGCTTTGACAAAGCCAATATATAGTGACTGGGGGGGCCTCCCCCCCAAAACATTTTATGGCCAGTGAATGGGCTCCAAAATGGAGCCCATTCACTGGCCCTTCTAGGGGATAGCTTGACTTGTCCCCTTTTCTTTTATTTATTTTTTTTGTGGACCAAAAGAGGCGGGAGAGGGCGGGGGTCACACCCCTGCAATGTATTTATCCTGGTTACCATGGTGACACCCTATAGCACAAAAAATAACATTTGAATTATGATCGAATACTTTTACTTTTTACTTAAAAAGTACAATTTACACCAACTACTTTTGTACCTTTACTTAAGTAGATTTTTTTTTATTGGTACTTTTACTTAAGTAAATTTTTTGCCTAATTATCTGTACTTTTACTTAAGTACAAAAAGTGAGTACTTCATCCACCACTGTGCTGGAGCCTATCCCAGCTGATTCAAGACGAAAGGCAGGATACACCCTGAACAAGTACCCCCAACCTTCTTGCTGCGAGGTCACCGTGCTAGCCAACATCTTAAACATCGCGTTAAATTTCAGAAGTTAAAACAAACAAACAAAAAAAAATATTGTGATAATTAAAAAAAAAATTTGAAATCAAATTTACAAACAGATTGAAAAATTCGAAAACAACATCGTCACAAAATAAACACGTCCAACTGGACCCATTTGTTTCATACACTTGTTTATTTTTGCTATGATTTAACAACAAATAAAAACAAACCGCACACGATCGATAGTAAAGCTAAGGTACATTTTGAGCTTTTTTTTGGCCCGATGTGACAAAAATTTGTCTTTTTTTTTTAACTGTGACCAAAAAAAGTTTTTAAAAAAATCCTGTAACATCCCCTTGTTATAAATCAGTTGATATTAAACTGGATTTGATAACATTTAAACATGACTCAACAGTTTAAGTCATTTTTTTGTTGCTAGCAGGGTGCGTCGTGCTTCAGGTTTAAAAGTTGATGTCTTCTAGTCCTTCTTCCATAAACTGTTTGTAGATTACCATGAACTTGGCCACAAAGCCCTCCAGGTGGTAGATGGCTTTGTTCCCCATCTGGAGCCTGTGTTCATAGAAAGCGGCATAGTGGGTCACATCTGCTTTCAGCTGGCCGTCGCAGTTATTCAGCAGCTCGTTCACGAGACCCTGCAGAGACAGAAAAAACAACCTTGATTTCACGACCTGAAGGCGCACATAAAAGTCTCAAATTTTCTTCAAAATGAGCGGTGCACCCTATCGTGCAGTGCGCCCTATCTGATTTGTGATTTGCGGATGTATTAGAGAACCATGAGGCGGACGTAGCTCAGAACAGCAGTGGATCATCAAGCAAAGAACGGAGGAGTGTTTCCACTCTCACTATTCGGCTAAAGGCAGTAACGCTAGCGGAGGGAGAGAAAATCAAGCATTTCCAAGGAGAACCATCTTGGTGCTTTCGCTTTATGAAACGCTGCAATTTTTCCATCTGGACCAGGACTGGCACTGTGTTCCGAGCTTTCGCAAAAGCAGGCATCATTACCGATGAGCTGCACGGTACAGAAAGTGACTCTGACAGCGAGGAAAGTGAACCTGCTATGTTGGATTTAGAGCAGCTGTTAGATTCGGAAACAGAGGATGAGGACTTTGATGGATTTGATAAATGACTTTATGACGACTGTAACTAATATTTAAATAAAACCAACCAAACTCAGTTTTTCTCCCGATCTGTTTTTAAATACGCATACTTGTATGTGTGTGTGTGTGTGTTGTTGTAAGACGGAAGGTGTGGAGGATATGTTTATAAAACCTGCGCCCTATCGTCAAGTACGCGTTATGTGTGTGTTAAATACAGAGCACACAAAACTGGGACTGCGCCTTTTAATACGTTACGCCTTTTGGTCGTGAAAATACAGTACTTTTATCGGAAAATTTTGGAAATATTTTGAATGCGATTCTCGCTTTTTATTTGAAGAAAATTCGGAAAAAATTCAAGTGTCTGACAAACTGAATAAACTTATTTCGAAGTTGTAAAAATCAGATTTTAGAAAGAACAGGGAAAAAAATGTAGCGTCATCTCCAGCTCATCCCGGCCGGAATGGGAATCAGCGCCTCAAAAATCTGAGACTATGTTCCTCACCACGGAAAAGCGTGGAATGCCCCCTGCAGGTCAGTGGAGGAGTTCAAGTATCTCAGGGTCTTGTTCACGAGTAGGGAAAAGATAGAGCTAGAGATCGGCAGACGAATTTGTGCGGCGTCCGCAATAACCTATGGTCACCAGCTGTGGGTGGTGACCGAAAGAATGAGATCACGGATACAAGTGGCCGAAATGAGCTTCCTCCTGCAGGATGGCTGGATCTCATTTAGAGATCGGGTGAGGAGCTCTGCCATCCAGAAAGATCTCAAAATAGAGACGTTGCACCTCCGGATCGAGAGGAGCCAGATGGGGTTGTTCAGGCATCTGGTAAGGATGCCTCCTGAGCGCCTTGCTGGTCAGGCGTTTTGGGGCGTCCCACCGGGAGGAGACCAAGAGGCAGACCCCGGATCTGCTGGAGAGACTATGTCTCACAGCTGGTCGGGGAACGACTTGGGATCCTTCTGAGTGAGGTAAAGATGCAGCCGGGGTGAGAGAAGCCGAGGCTTCCCGTCTGAGGCTGTTGCCCCACGTGACCCGGGTCCCGGATGAGCGGAAGACGACAGAACAAAATGGATGCTACGAGATACGAATCATGAGCCCCAAAAAAAACCCTGAAAAGAGTTACTTGTGCTACCTTCATGATGATGTCTGGAGGAATGCAGTGAGTCAGGAGCTCGTACAGTCGGGCTCGAACCTCTTGTAACCTGGATCACACACACACGCGCACACACACGAACCAACAGGATTATTTAACCCACACCAAAAAACCTGGACATTTCCTTTCAGAATAAAACTCTTATCATACTTCTGAGGAGTCTGCTGACTGACGATGGCGTAGGCCGTGTCTCTTAGATACACCTCCCAGTCGGTTTCCACTACTTCCTGATCTGCTGTGAACGGGTACCTGGGAGGAGAAGGGGTGTCGGGGGGAGAGAGACGGATCAGTTAGCGCAGCTTAAAGAAACAGACACCATGTTTTATTGTGAAAGGATCTGACTCACTGCTGCACCCTGCAGGACTCGCACATCAGTAGCGCTTTGCGGAGATTCCGCTCCGACTTGTTGCTGATTTTTGCCGCCAGCTCGGGAGGCAGCGTCAAACCCTCTTTTTTACACACCAGCGTTAGAACGTTGCACACCTGGAAAAACACGAGGACACAAAACAGATACTTTGTAACCGAAAAAAAAAAAAAAAAAAAATCAGATCACGGATACAAGCGGTCGAAATGAGCTTCCTCCTGCAGGATGACTGGGCTCTCACTCAGATAGAGTGAAAAGTTTTGCCATTCGGGCGAAACTCGATGTCGAGCCACTCCTCCTCAAGGTTGAGAGGAGCCAGATGGGGTGGTTCGGGCATCCGGTCAGGACGCCCCCCGGAGCGCCTCGCTAGTGAGGTGTTTCGGGCACGTCCCATTGGGAGGAGACCAAGAGGCAGACCCCGGACCCGCTGGAGAGACTATGTCTCACAGCTGGCCGGGGAACGACTCGGGTTCCTTCCGGGTGAGCTGGAGGAGGCAGCTGGGGTCAGAGGAGCCTGAGCTTCCCGTCTAAGGTTGTTACCCCTGTTCCCCGGTCCCGGATAAGCGGAAGACAACGGAACAAAACGGAACTTTTCGACGATTTCTCGCGTCTCTTACCTCCTCCGAGCTCGGCAGAGGAACTCTGACGGCCAGACAACGACTCCGGATGGGCTCGATGACTTTAGAAGTGGACGTGGTGCAGAGGATCAACCGGCAGGTGGCCATGTACTTCTCCATGGTGCGTCGTAAAGCGTGCTGAGCGTCCTTCGTCAGTCTGTCCACCTCCGTCAGCAGAACCACTGAGAAGAACTGGTTTTTAAATAAAAACAATCCCCACAGATCCAATCAAATGAAATGGTTTACCTTTGAATTGTTTTTGAGCACCAGAGTAGATCTGGTTGGACTGGGCCACCGTTTTGATCAGTTCTTGAACAACGGCGCGGTCCTGGTTTCCCGCGTCACTGAATCACACGACACAAATACGTCAGATCGAAAATCGAGAGGGTTTTACTTTGAATGGGAGACTGGGGTCACCTGGCGTTGACCTCTAAGTGGTAGTTACTGGAGATGGTGTTGATCTCGACTCGTTTCTTTGAAGACGTCTGTAATCAGAGAAATCGGGTAAGGGTTTTGTTTGGACGTGGATCGATGGTTTCCAGTCCTCACCACTATGGTTTGTTGTTCGATCCGAAGCCTCTCCACTCCGACTCCGTACAGCTCCCTCAGAAGACACATGATCCGGGTCCTCTTCCCCGCTCCGGACGGTCCGTACACCAACAGGTGTGGGAAATCACTGCAACTCACCTGGACGGACACACACACACACGGACACACACACACACACACAATATGTTTTCTTTTTAGGATCACTTACAGTAGATGAATGATCAGATGAACGATTGGCGATCGGGCGAACGATTGGCGATCGGGCGAACGATTGGCGATCGGGCGAACGATTGGCGATCGGGTGAACGATTACATGAACGATTAGTGATCAGATGAACGATTAGTGTTAAGATGAACGATTAGCGATCGGATGAACGATTAGTGTTAAGATGAACGATTAGCGATCGGATGAACGATTAGTGTTAAGATGAACGATTAGCGATCGGATGAACGATTAGGTGAACGATTAGTGATCGGGTGAACGATTAGTGATCAGAGGAACGATTAGTGATCAGATTAGTGATCAGATTAGTGATCAGGTGAACGATTAATGATCAAATTAATGATTAGTGATCAGGTTAGTGATCAGATTAGTGATCAGGTGAGCGATTAGTGATCAGATTAGTGATCAAGTGAACGATTAGCGATAAGGTGAACGATTAGTGATCAGGTTAGTGATCAGATGAACGATTAGTGATCAGATGAACGATCAGTGATCAGATGAAAGATCAGTGATCAGATGAAAGATTAGAGGAACGATTAGTGATCAGGTTAGTGATCAGATGAACGATTAGTGATCAGATGAACGATTAGTGATCAGATGAAAGATTAGAGGAACGATTAGTGATCAGGTTAGTGATCAGATGAACGATTAGTGATCAGATGAACGATCAGTGATCAGATGAAAGATTAGAGGAACGATTAGTGATCAGATTAGTGATCAGATGAACGATTACATGAACGATTAGTGCTCAGGTGAATCGATTAGTGATCAGATTTATAGATCAACGATTAACAGTAAGATAAACATTAACAGGTGCAGTTATTTTAAAATCAGTTTAAACAATCATTTTCTTCATAAAAACACATTCATTTTCCAAACAAAAGGTTTTTTTTTTTTTTTTTTTTTTCTTACCAGGTTTTTTAGCTGCACAGCCTGCTCTTTATGGTAGTCTAATTTGGTTAAAGAACGAGGACGATATTTATCAACCCACAAACTCATCGTGTTAAAAAATAAACCTCTGAGAATTCAGGAGAAACAACGCAACGGTTCGCGAATTTCCCGCGATTTTTTTTTTTTTCAGACTAATACGGAAGTAAAACAGCAGCAGAGCTGTGACGTAGTTCCTCTGATACGGCAAGCAAAGAGGGTCAAACTTCTAAAACGCGAAACTTCACCATTCATCATCAAAACATCTGAAACTAATTAAAATCATTAACAACTAAAAGTCAGACGTGAGTAACGAAAAAAAAAAGAGAACTTTTAACAATATATAAGTTTATTTTATAATTAATTTCCATTTAATATGACTAGGGAGTGTTTAATTATTATAAAATAATCAATATTGTTTTGATTATTGACAAAAAAAAAATGAAGAAAAAAGTAATTATATCTTTTAAAAACGCTTTTTAATCCTTAAGGAATTTAAAATAGAGTTTTCTGTAACTATTAAATATTATAAAACAAGTTTAATTCTTCATAAACACTCAAATATTGACTGAAAAGTCAAAGTTAATGAGGAATCATTAGCAGCATGCTATCTATAATGTGTGTGTGTGTTTGTGTAAAAAAATTACATCTTTTTAATCCAAAAATCCTAAATCCTGATGGTGTAAAGACAGTTAATCCATTGGATTGTAGGTAGAAAGGGTCCAAACATGGCCTAAAGTTTGGAGAATGACACAACCAATCATTTTTTATAAAGGAGAAGAGATAAAGAAGGTGGAAGATTTTAAATACTTAGGATCAACAGTCCAAAGCAATGAAGAGTGTGGAAAAGAGGTGAAGAAGCGTGAGCAGGCAGGCTGGAACGGGTGGAGGAAAGTATCAGGTGCAGTGGTGGATGAAGTACTCACTTTTTGTACTTAAGTAAAAGTACAGATAATTAGGCAAAAAATTTACTTAAGTAAAAGTAAAAGTACCAATAAAAAAAATCTACTTAAGTAAAAGTACAAAAGTAGTTGGTGTAAATTGTACTTTTTAAGTAAAAAGTAAAAGTATTCGATCATACTTCAAATGTTATTTTTTGTGCTATAGGGTGTCACCATGGTAACCAGGATAAATACCTTCCAGGGGTGTGACCCCCCTCTCCCGCCTCTTTTGGTCCACAAAATAAATAAATAAATAAATAAATAAAATATGCATTAACCTGTCAGAAGGAACTTTTTTTTAGGATTCTTGTGGAATAAAGTTTGATATCTTATCACTTAATTTGGTGTGCGTCAGAAAGGGGACAAGTCAAGCTATCCCCTAAAAGGGCCAGTGAATGGGCCGCCAAAATGGAGGAAAATGACACTTTAAAATGTTTTAGGGGGAGGCCCCCAGTCAATATACCTGTATATTGGCTTTGTCAAAGCCCCGCCCCCCCTTTGGAAAATTCTAGATCCGCCCCTGCTCTGTGTAATGATGGCTCAACTTTTTATTTAGAAGTAAACACAACGAACAACGATCTTCTGACTCTTTTTAATTTGTACTAGATTTGATGTTAGGTTTTTGAAGCTGAATGAATGCGGAAAATGTTTCTCGATTCATGACTTCTTCTCCCGATCAACTGCTTCTTTTGATTTTGGCGATGCAGCTTCAAGATGCGCTAAAACAAACCTGTGTATTTTTCAAATACCTGAACAAAAATGTAACGAAAAATGTAAAACATACTTTTAAAAAGTAGCGAAGTAAAAGTACAGGTATTTGCTCTAAAAATGTAGTGAAGTAAAAGTACTGGTCTTAAATTTTACTTAAGTAAAGTACAGATACACAGTTTTTTTACTTAAGTGCAGTAACGAAGTACATTTACTTCGTTACGTTCCACCACTGATCAGGTGTGATGTGTGATAGAAGAGTTTCAGCTAGAATGAAAGGAAAAGTTGACAAAGCCGTCGTGAGACCGGCCATGCTGTTTGGTCTAGAGCAGTGGTTCAGCAGTGGTTAACCTGGGTTTGATCAAACTTTAGGGGTTCGGTGAGTCAGTCTCAGGGGTTCGGTGAAGCCTCCGCCGCGGAGGTCCGCCCCTCAGACTAGTCTGCAGTTAGTGGGCACAGTCATTGAAAGCTTCCTGCTCTGGGATTTTCTTCTGGTCCGCTCAGAGAGGACTGGATAAGCAGCAGAGTGAGACCTCCCTATCAGACTGCTTAGAGAGGGCTGGATAAGGAGCAGAGTGAGACCTCCCTATCAGACTGCTTAGAGAGGGCTGGATAAGCAGCAGAGTGAGACCTCCCTATCAGACTGCTTAGAGAGGGCTGGATAAGCAGCAGAGTGAGACCTCCCTATCAGACTGCTTAGAGAGGGCTGGATAAGCAGCAGAGTGAGACCTCCCTATCAGACTGCTTAGAGAGGGCTGGATAAGCAGCAGAGTGAGACCTCCCTATCAGACCATTTAGAGAGGGCTGTATAAGCAGCAGAGTGAGACGTCCCTATCAGACTGCTTTGAGAGCGCTGGATAAGCAGCAGAGTGAGACGTCCCTATCAGACCGCTTAGAGAGGGCTGGATAAGCAGCAGAGGAGACCTCCATTACAGACCGCTTAGAGAGGGCTGGATAAGCAGCAGAGCGAGACCTCCTTCTCAGTCAGGTTTAACAACACCTTGTTAAATAACCCTCCGTCTGACCACTGGTGTGCGTCAGTGACGTTGGGTTAGCGTTAGTGACGCTACTAAAGAAGGGTTCGGTGAACGAGCATATGAAACTGGTGGGGTTCGGTGCCTCCAACAAGGTTTAGAGCCACTGGTCTAGAGACAGTGGCACTGAGAAAAAGACAGGAAACTAAGATGGAGGTAGCAGAGATGAAGATGCTGAGGATATCTCTGGGAGTGATAAACATGATCAGAGGAACAGCACATGTTGGAGGTTTTGGAGACAAAGTCAGAGAGGCCAGACTGAGATGGTTTGAACATGTGCAGAGGAGAGAGAGAGAGTACATAGGAAGAAGGATGCTGGATTTGGAACCACCAGGAAAGAGGACTAGAGGAAGACCAAAGAGGAGGTTCATGGATACAGTGAAGGAAGACATGAAAATAGTTGGTGTGACCGAAGAAGATGCAGCAGATAGGGTTAGATGGAAGAAACTGACTTGCTGTGGTGACCCCTGAAGGGAGATGCCGAAAGAAGAAGTCAGCCACCAAGTGATCAAGTTCTCTTGTTTAAAGTATTCTTTTTCAAATTTAAATGATTTAATCAAATGTAATATCATATGTAACCATGTGTCATAATGAGCCTTGTGTTATTCAGTGCACTTTTGAAAGTTTTGCCCCTTTTTTCTCATCCAACAGCCCCAAACCATGATGCTTCCACCTCCATGTTTTACTGTAGGTGGAGTTCTTTGGTGAAAATTCATGCAAGAATGGACGGCCATCAGTCAGGATTTGGTTGAGAAGTCGATCGACATCATGCCAGGGAGAATTGCACAGGTGTGAGAAAAAGAAGGGTCAACACTGCAGATATTGACCTATCGCATGTAATTCTCAACAAAAAACTTTAGAAATTTTTCTGTCAAACACTTAAAAACCCTGAAAGAAGCAGACTTTTTTTAAAATGTAATATTTGTCATTCTCAAAAAACTTTTGGCCATGACTGTAGATGTCATTCGTTCCGTCGTCTTCTGCTCATCCGGGGCACGGTCGCAAAGGCGACAGCCTCAGACGGGACGCCCAGGCTTCTCTCACCCCGGCTGCATCCTCCAGCTCACCCGGAAGGATCCCGAGTCATTCCCCAGCCAGCTGTGAGACATAGTCTCTCCAGCGGGTTCGGGGGTCTGCCTCTCGGTCTCCTCCCGGTGGGACGTTCCCGTAACACCTCACCAGCGAGGTGCTTGGGAGGCATCCTAACCAGATGCCCGGACCGGCCCATCTGGCTCCTCTCGACCTGGAGGAGGAGCGGCTTGACACCGAGCTCCTCCCGGATGGCAGAGCTCCTCACCCGATATCTGAGTGAGAGCCCAGCCACCCTGCGGAGGAAGCTCATTTTGGCCGCTTGTATCTGTGATCTCATTCTTTCGGTCACCACCCACAGCTGGTGACCATAGGTGAGGGTTGGAACATAGATCGACTTGTAAATCGAGAGCTTTGTTTTTCGGCTCAGCTCTCTCTTTACCACAACGGACCGATGTAGCGTCCTACTTATTGCTGACGCTGCACTGTCGATATCTTGCTCCGTCTTTCCCCCACTCGTGAACAAGACCCCGAGATACTTAAACTCCTCCACTTGCGGCAAGCCTTGTCCATGACCCGCAGGGGGCATTCCATGCTTTTCCGGGCGAGGACCATGGTCTCGGATTTGGAGGTGTTGATTCCCATCCCGGCCGCTTCACACTCGGCAGCAAATCGATCCAGATGGATCGCTGGAGATCCCGATCCGATGAAGCCAGTACGATGATTTCATTTTATTACCATCATCTCTTTTGATTTTGTTCAATCTTAAAGTCTCTCATCATCAAAGTTAAAAGGACACTTTGAAGTCGATTTGTTTGAGATTAAGATAAAAAGCTGTTGTCAAAACATGTTTTTTTTAAACTCAAACAGTATCAACGTTACACACGTCAGCAGGGATTAACTCTCTGTTGTAGAAACTACTAACATCTTGTTTCTCTCCTGCTTTTCACAACATCGCTGAGACTTTAGCCGCCTGTTTCGTGTCCTTCTTTTCCAGTGGTGGAACGTAACGAAGTAAATGTACTTCGTTACTGTACTTAAGTAGAAAAATTGTGTATCTATACTTTACTTAAGTAAAGTTTAAGACCGGTACTTTTACTTTTACTTCACTACATTTTTAGAGCAAATATCTGTACTTTTACTTCGCTACTTTTTAAAAGTGTGTTTTACATTTTTCTTTACATTTTCGTTCAGGAATTTGTAAAATACACAGGTTTTTTAGCGCATCTTGAAGCCGCATCGTCAAAATCAAAAGAAGTAGTTGATCGGGAGAAGAAGTAATGAATCGAGAAACATTTTCTGCATTTATTCAGCGCCAAAAATTTAACATCAATTCTAGTACAAATTAAAAAGAGTCAGAAGATCGTTGTTCGTTGTGTTTACTTCTAAATAAAAAGTTGAGCCATCATTACACAGAGCAGGGGCGGATCTAGAATTTTCCAAAGGAGGGGCGGGGCTTTGACAAAGCCAATATATAGTGACTGGGGGGGCCTCCCCCCCAAAACATTTTAAAAAATAAGTGTCATTTTCCTCCATTTTGGCGGCCCATTCACTGGTCCTTCTAGGGGATAGCTTGACTTGTCCCCTTTCCTTTTATTTTTATTTATTTATTTATTTTGTGGACCAAAAGAGGCGGGAGAGGGGGGGTCACACCCCTGCAAAGTATTTATCCTGGTTACCATGGCGACACTCTATAGCACAAAAAATAACTCTTGAATTATGATCGAATACTTTTACTTTTTACTTAAAAAGTACAATTTACACCAACTACTTTTGTACTTTTACTTAAGTAAATTTATTTATTGGTACTTTTAGTTTTACTTAAGTAAATTTTTTGCCTAATTATCTGTACTTTTACTTAAGTACAAAAAGTGAGTACTTCATCCACCACTGTTCTTTTTCCAAAGCAGATGGAGGGAAATTCAGGAATGCGATTCAGTAAAGCATGCCTCAGCAGGTTAGCATATCTCCCCTCTGAAAGCCAGGCTTTAGTCATCCCAAATGCAAATGATAAAAAGATGTCATCCTTGTTTTTGAAGGTTCGTTAATACACAGATGGATGAATCCATCGATTTAGGATGATTTAGGATGGATCCCTCCTGGACCAATCAGGGATCGTTACACGTATCAGTAAACGATACCTAACGTCTTATTTTCTACATCGACGTGTAATATTTGAATTGATTTTCCGTTTCGATTCCATCCGTTTTTTTTTTTCAAATTGACTCCATCCGTTTTTCACAATAAAAAAATGAGTTGTTTTCAAGTAAGAAAAAAAAAAAAAAAGGTGTTACTGTCACAACTCGTTGCACGACCGAAGTTCCTGAGAACAAGTTCCAGCAAGCTGCGTCTTTTTTTTTTTTTTTTTCCAGAATGAGTTTACAAATTGTAGGTCTTTTTTTTTTTTTTTTAACTTTTTGACCAGACATTCCTTCAAAAAAAATGAACAATTTCACAATTTCTTGCGAAAACGTCGGAACGTTTGCCACACGTTTAATGATAGCGGGCGTTGCAGATGATTTGGAATTCTTACCTCATTGGAATGTGTGAGGTAAAGGTGAGGAACAAGTCGCCCTCAGGCCGTGTTTGAGCGGAGAGACACATTAACGTCTTAATATCTTGGTCTGATTTGACGTGAAGCATCTTAATGTGACTTGAACAACAAAATTGTTCGTATGTGTGTGTGTGTGTGTATATACATGTCACCCCGAGGGCGTCATTTCTCTTGTAAACACTCGCCTTCACGTGCTGAGCTCGACTCCCACATGGAAGTCACAAGCACCTGCCCGTGGAGCTGAGGTAATGTTAGAAAAAAAAAAAAAACCCTCCTTCCATCTGCCCCGTCGGTCTCTCCCCTCTCAGAGTCTCTACATCGTTACTTAAATAAACATCTCCGTGTCGGCAAAGCGTCTTTAAACGGATCCATCTTTTAATCTTCTGGAAATCTTCTTGGACGTTTCAGATTTCGTTGATTTCTGTTTGGTAAGTTTTCAAATTAAATCTAATGAACTCGATCAAATCAATTGATTAACTTGTTTAAATTCCTCTTGATTTTTAATGGGTTTAAATAGAGAGGATAAAAAGAACTCGTAAAACAAGGACAGGGTGTGTTGGTTTTAAGTGAGGATAGATTTAAACCAGGAAAAAAAAAAAAAGTGTGACAGCTGGAGTGAGACTCAACGCTTCACCTGGAGATGATGTCACCTTGATGAAGTTTAATCCTGACTTGTTTGGGTGGATGAGCGGTTTATAATCCCAGATAGAGATGGTGGTACGTGTAGATCAGGATGTCCTGAAGGAGGCAGAAAAATTCTGATCTGAACTGAAATTTTTAATTCGATGAGAGTTAGGATGAATTTCTAGGTCTTTTTTTGGGGGGAGTTACTGGATTTCAAATGTCTTGACCAGGGGTGGGCAAACTTTTTGATTCGCGGGCCACATTGAGTTCTAACATTTGGCTAGCGGACCGGAACAGGAGCAGATGGATGGCATGCTTTGGTAACCGCCAGATTAGACCAATAGAATGACGCTAGATTTTAAACAATCACGCTAAATGTTTCATCAAGAGCGTTAAGTTTCAAATCTAGCGGCGCTAGGTTTGAAATCTAAGCGCTTGATGTAGTATTTTGTTTGTTTTAACATCTAACACGCTTGTTTACATGCTTGTATTGGGCCCGACGGCTTTCCATATCTGTGCACACTGTTTATTTTGAAGGCGTGCACATCACAGAGACACACACATTTTAATGGGAGCAGTGTTGTTGTATTTTGCCATCTAGTGACGGACATGAAAATTGCAGGAGAAATCAAACTAACATGATTTTCCATTCCGTCATCTTCCGCTTGTTCCGGGGTCGGGTTGCGGGTGCAACGGCCTCAGACGGGTAGCCCAGGCCTCTCTTACCCCGGCTGCATCCTCCAGCTCACCCGGAAGGATCCCAAGTCATTCCCCGGCCAGCTGTAAGACACAGTCTCTCAAGCGGGTCCGGGGTCTGCCTCTTGGTCTCCTCCTGGTGGGACATGCCCAAAACACCTCGCCCGCGAGGCCCTCGTGGGCATCTTGATCCGATGCCCTGACCACCCCATCTGGCTCCTCTCGACCTGGAGGAGGAGTGGCTCGACACTGAGCTCCTCCCAGATGGCAGAACTCCTTACCCGATCTCTGAGTGAGAGCCCAGCCACCCTGCGGAGGAAGCTCATTTCAGCTGCTTGTATCCGCGATCTCATTCTTTCGGTCACCAGCATAGGTGAGGGTTGGAACGTAGATCGACTTGTAAATCCAGAGCTTTGCTTTTCGGCTCAGCTCTCTCTTTACCACGACAGACCGATGCAGCGTCCTAGTTATTGCTGATGCCGCACCGATCCGCCTGTCTATCTCCTGCTCCATTCTTCCCCCACTCGTGAACAAGACCCCGAGATACTTAAACTCCTCCACTTGGGGCAGGACCCTGTCTCTGACCCGCACGGGGCATTCCATCCTTTTCCGCGGCGCTAGGTTTGAAATTTAAGCGCTTGATGTAACATTTTGTTTGTTTTAACATCAAACACGCTTGTTTATGTGCGTGTATTTACCCGATGGCTTTCCATATCTGTGCACACTGTTTATTTTGAAAGCATGCACATCACGGAGACACACACATTTCAATGGGAGCAGTGTTGTTGTATTTTTGGCACCGCCTAGTGACGAACATGAGAATTGCAGGAAAAATCAAACTAACATGGTTTATTTTAAAAAAAAAATTTCTAGTTCGACGCGCCGGATTAAAACGTTTAATGGGCCGCATGTGGCCCGCGCGCCGTAGTTTGCCCATGCCTGTTCTAGGTCTTATTCTTTTGGGAGGTTGTGAGATCCGTCTTCATTGCTGGATTTCAAATGTCTTGATTAGGGGTGGCCAAACTTTTTGATTCGCGGGCCACATTGAGTTCTAACATTTGGCTAGCAGACCGGATCAAGATTAGATGGATGACATGTTTTGGAAACCAATAAATTAGACCGATAGAATGGTGTGCTAGATTTTAAACAAGCGCGCTAAATGTTACATCAAGAGGGTTAAATTTCAAATCTAGCGGCGCTAGGTCTATCTAGTGTGGTAAATCTAGGAAAAAACTCGGTAAATCCAGTGCGATAGCACTTAAAAACGCGCATTTAGCGGCGCTAGGTTTAAAAACTAAGAGCGCTGGTTGTAACATTTTGCTTGTTTTAACATCTAACATGCTTGTTTACGTGCGTGTATTTGGCCCCGATGGCTTTCCATATCTGTGCACACTGTTTATTTTGACAGCGTGCGCATCACAGACACACACATTTTAATGGGAGCAGTGTTGTTGTATTTTTGACGCCATCTAGTGACGATATGGTGAATTTTTTTCTAGTTCAACGGGCCGGATTAAAACGTTTAAGGGGCCACGTATGGCCTGCGGGCCGTAGTTTGCCCATGACTGGTCTTGATAAATAATTTACTATCATTTCATTTTTAATCTTAACAGATTGTTTCAAACTGAGTTTTTATTGAAAATCTTTAAAGCTGCTGATAAAAAAAATGCGACTGATTTGATCCAACAGGTGATCTGATAGGGTTGAACCTGCAGCCATACCGTCCTCCATACCTTCCTGAACAGATTCCAAATTGTTTTTGCAAATCTAGACTTGATTCTCGTGTCACCTCGTTACATATGCATTTATTCGTCATGGCGCGTGCGTGCGGGAACATGAACCCGATCGGCCCTGAAGCCTTAAAGTTGACGCTCTCACTCTGGTATGAAGCATCACAGCTTGTGATCTCTCCAGGTATCGTAGGTAGATTTGAACTTTAAGAGTTTTTTTTTTTCCTCCTTCAGGCTGTAGATGTCCCTTCATTCAAACTCCAAGGACAGATCGACTCTGAGCCATGTCTGGACCCGTCGGCCTCCTGGATGGAGATGATGAACCAACGACCATCAGCAGCTCCTCTTGTCATCCAACTGAGTCCGACTTAAAGCCGAACGGACGCTGTCAATGCAGATGGAGCGCAGACGATCAGGACGTGGAGGTGACCGAGGTTTGCAATGCTTCCGTTCAGGAGATCAAACACTGCGAAGCTCCTTCGGTGTTGGACACACGTGCGAACCACCTCCCCGTGTGTGTGAGCGGCTGCTCGGTAGACGTGCTGAGGATAGTCAAACACAAGCCGAGTGCCATCGTGTTCTGCGATCACCACAGCAGCTCCGATCAGCCGCTGATTGCCGAGAGCTCCAACGGTAGAGAGTCGTCTCCGTCCAAAGACGAAGACGACGAGGACGACGAGTTTCCCGAAACGATACAATATAAGGAATTCGTGGTCAGCCGTCATCGCAGAACTCTGAGCAGGAACAGGAAGTGCATGAGGAGGAGACCGGATGTCCTGTGTCCCGGTTTGACTTCTGACAAGGTCAAACCTGGAGCCGCAGGTGGCTGCGGGGAAGCGGAGGCACAGCGGAGCGACGGGGAAGACGGGAATCAGGTATGAAAACCGAATCAATCACAAACATGTATTTTTTATGTAAAAATACATGAAATTCATTTAAAATTATAACTTAATTATTTCATTTAAAATAAAATCAAAATAATATTAAAAAAAAAAAAAAAAGAAATTTGTATAAATTTTAGAATGCTATACTTACATACACCACTAGAGGGCGACAGTGATTTTAAATTCTAATTCAAATTCATTTAACGTTTTCTTTCATCTTCTGAGTTACCGATCTCTAATGGGGTGCTGGAGCCTATCTAGGTTGATTTAGGCATTAAGGCAGGGTGCACCCTGTACAGGTCACCAGTCTGTTGCAGGGCCACACACACACACACACACACACACACACACACACACACTCATTCCTAGGGGCAATTTTGTTGCAGCCAATCAACCGAACACGCATGTTTTTGGAGAAAACCCACACATAGACGAGGAGAACATGCAAACTCCACACAGAAAGACAAGTGTTTTCAGATGTGCCTCCTTTCCGGGACTAGAACCCTGGTTCTTCATGCTGTGTGCTACCCCCTGCACTACGTACACCCCCTTTTGGGGGGAGACAGTGGCTCAGTGGTTAGAGTGTTCGCTTGCGGACCGGAAGTCAACCATAAGTTAGCGGGTTTACATCCCACTGAGTTCACGTCTAGGGTCCTTGAAGAAGACGCCTAACCCCCCGTTTCTCCCACCGTTAAAATCAAGAAAATGTTATTGATCTTTTTCTAAAATGAATCAGAATTAATTGATATTTAGAAATAATCGATGATGATTTTGTTCACTATAAGTTGCAACGAGGGGCTTCACAGCAACAAGGTCAGGGTTCCAGTCTTGAGTGGGACGATTCTTGGAACGCCGGTCTTAGATTTTTCTTCCAGTTTTTTTAAAATCTTCCAAATCGTTTTAATTCTGTCGTTTTTTTGTAATTTTTTAAAATTAGATTATAAATCAAATCGATTTTTTTCACTCTGAATAAATTCCTCTTATATTTTCCTCGGACTCTAAGCCCCGCCCCCTCGGCCCTCACGCACACAGCGGTCGTCTGGCTCGTTGATCCACTCTGTTGGCCTGAAATGAAAGGATTACTTCTGGCTGGCCTTCTTTTGGGATGCTCATCTCTAAGTTTGGGCTTTTAAAGTGGGGTACAGGCAGGTAGAAGCTGCCGGTACGATTCCACATCACCGCCACGTTTCGAAATAAGGTCGTTTTAGTCTGAAATTTGAAAAAGAAACAAAAACAATGCAGAAACTATTTGATTTTTATAATTTAATCGACGTTAACGAACAACGACCTTCATTTTGAATCTTTGCACAGTGGCCACACAGCAACTAGGTCAGGGATTTGAGTCCTAGGTGAGATGAGACTTGGAACACTGGTCTTTCTGTGTGGAGTTTGCATGTTCTCCCCATATATGTGTGTGTTTCCTCCTCCAATTCGGCTGCTGCAAAATTGTCCTGAAGAATGAGTGTGTGTGGCCCCGTAACAGACTGGCAACCTGTTCTGTGTGTACCCTGCCTCTCGCCTTGAATAAGCTGGGATAGACTCCGGCACCTCCCGCTATCCAGTAGGAACGGACGGTTTATAAGACGAATGAATGAAAACTAATACTTGAACCCTGCAGAGTTTAACATCAGCCAGCAGGGGGCAGTGTGACAAAAAAAAAAACTCAACCAGATGAATCACTGGTATCATTGGATCCGCTTTCTCCAGCACTTAACGAGCTCGGAGTCTGGATCCCCGGCTCGTTAGCTAATCATGTTTCTTTTCTGTTTGAAAACTTTAAAACCATCTGGATTGACCCACCGGAGTTAGACCCCACCCACCTGACCAGACCAGGTAGACCAGGTCAAGGTCTCATGGTAGAGGACCTACCTGAGGAACACTGATAGATCACCGCATCGTAAACAGGGTCCCTTTCGTTTGCTTACTGTAGATTTTTAACTAATGTCATGAAATCAATCGTATTGTTTATTTATGGAAGAATTTTAACAAAAAAAAAAAAAAAGTTAAAAAACTTTAATTATTATAAACTTTGGTCAAAATATGCACCAAACTGCAGAAAAATGGATGCCATGCTTTGGTAACCGCTAGATTAGACCGATTGAATGATCCTAGATTTTAAACAAGTGCTAAATGTTAGATCAAGCGCGTTAAATTTCATATCTAGCGGCGCTAGGTTTGAAATCTAAGCGCTTGATGTAACATTTTGTTTGTTTTAACATCTAACACGCTTGTTTACGTGTGTGTATTGGCCCCGATGGCTTTCCATATCTGTGCACACTATTTATTTTGAAGGCATGCACATCATGGAGACACACTTTTGAGTGGCGCCGTCTAGTGGCAAAACATAAGAATTACACGAAAAATAAAACTAACAAAGTTTATTTTTGACCAGATGACCAGATGCCCGAACCACCCCATCTGGCTCCTCTCCACCTGGAGGAGGAGCGGCTCGACACCGAGCTCCTCCCGGATGGCAGAGCTCATCACCCGATCTCTGAGTGAGATCCAGCCACCCTGCGGGAGGAAGCTCATTTCGGCCCCTTGTACCCGCGATCTCATTCTTTCAGTCACCACACACAGCTGGTGACCATAGGTGAGGGTTGGAACGTAGATCAACTTGTAAATCGAGAGCTTTGCTTTTCGGCTCAGCTCTCTCTTTACCACGACGGACCGATGTGGTTAGGGCATCGGGTCAGGATACCCTCCCGAGCGCCTCGCAGGCGAGGTGTTTTGGACACGTCCCACAGGGAGGAGACCAAGGGGCAGACCCTGGACCCGCTGGAGAGACTATGTCTCACAGCTGGTCGGGGAACTACTCGGGATCCTTCCAGGTGAGCTAGAGGATGCAGCCGAGGTGAGAGAGGCCTGGGCTTCCCGCTTGAGGCTGTTGCCCCCCCGACCCCGGAACAAGCGGAAGATGACGGAACGAACGGAATGGAACGGAAAGTTTATTTTTTTTATTTTTTCTAGTTCGACGGGCCGGATTAAAACGCTTAATGGACTGCATGTGGCCCGCGGGCTGTTGTTTGCCCATGCCTGTTCTAGGGTCTTGTTCATGAGTGGTGGAGTTGGTGCAGCGTCAGCAATAACTAGGACGCTGCATCGGTCCGTCGTGGCAAAGAAAGAGCTGAGCCGAAAAGCAAAGCTCTCGATTTACATTCCAACCCTCACCTCTGGTGACCGACAGAATGAGATCACAGAAACAAGCGGCTGAAATGAGCTTCCTCCTGCAGGGTGGGTGGGCTCTCACTCAGAAATAGAGTGAGGAGTTCTGCCATCCGGGAGGAGCTCGGTGTCGAGCAGCTCCTCCTCCAGGTCAAGAGGAGCCATATGGGGTGGTTTGGGCATCTGGTCAGATGCCCCCTGAATGCCTCGTTGGTGAGGTGTTTTCGGTCACGTTCAATTTTTTTAAACATGAATTATGCTGTTTTATTTTTTCATATTAATAAATTTACTGTGTGAATATTTGAGGTATTTATTCTTATTATTTTAGAAGCATGTTTCTGCTCCTACATGCATGTTTGTAAGCAGCGGTGCCACAGAAAAGCCTCCTGTCACCCCTCCACCCCTACACAGTGAGGGTAAAAATAGCTGCCCGGTGCGTACAGACTGCGCTCTGTGTTCCTGTGTGCAGGAATCTGGGGGCCGCTACGCACAGGAAACGTTTTGACTGCCAAAGCCGTTACTGCTGGTCAACATGTCAGTGTTGGGAGCAGGAGTGGAATAGCAGGGTGTGTTTTGCTGCATCTGCGTGAGAGTGGTTAAGTGGGTGGGTTTGATGAAGGCTCGTGTGTGTGTGTGAGTTAGAGGGCTGTTTTTGGATTTGAAACTCATCAAAGAGGCCCTATGTGCTGCTATCAGCCTCTGGGACTCTGGGATTGGCAGCAGAGCACAGAAACAAAGCAGTTTGTTCATTTCCTGGAAGCCTCTCTGAACAAGTGTCTAAGTCTGGCATGGGCAAAGTACGGCCCGCGGGCCACATGCGGCCCGTTTAATGTTTTAATCCGGCCCGTTGAAATAGAAAAATTTAAATAAATAAACCTTGTTAGTTTTATTTTTTCTGTAATTCTGATGTTTTGTCACTAGATGGTGCAAAAATAAACAACACTGCTCCCATTAAAATGTGTGTGTCGCCTTCAAAATAAACAGTGTGCACAGATATGGAAAGCCATCGGGGCCACTACACACATGTAAATAAGCGTGTTAGATGTTGAAACAAGCAAAATGTTACATCAAGCACTCAGATTTCAAACCTAGCGCCGTTAAATGTGCGTTTTCTAAGCGCTATCGCACTAGATTTCGGACCTAGCGCCGCTAAATGCGCGTTTTCTAAGCGCTATCGCACTAGATTTCGGACCTAGCGCCGCTAAATGCACGTTTTCTAAGCGCTATCGCACTAGATTTCAGATGTAGCGCCGCTAAATCCGCGTTTTTAAGCGCTATCGCACTAGTTTTCAAGCCCAGCGGCGCTAAATGCGCGTTTTCTAAGCCCTATTGCACTAGATTTCAAACCTAGCGCCGCTAAAAGCACGGTTTCTAAGCGATATCGCACTAGATTTCGAAGCTAGCGCCGCTAAATGCACGTTTTTAAGCCCTATCACACTAGATTTCAAAACTAGCGCTGCTAAATGCACGTTTTTAAGCGCCATCGCACTAGATGTCAGAAGTAGCGCTGCTAAATGCGCGATTTTAAGCCCTATCGCCCTAGATTTGAAACCCAGTGCCGCTAAATTCGCGTTTTCTAAGCGCTATCGCACTAGATTTCAAAACTAGCGCTGCTAAATGCACGTTTTTAAGCGCTATCGCAATAGATTTCAGACCTAGCGCCGCTAAATGCGCATTTTTAAGTGCTATCGCACTAGATTTCAAACCTAGCGCTGCTAAATGCGCGTTTTTAAGCGCTATCGCAATAGATTTCAGACCTAGCGTCGCTAGATTTTAAATTGAACGCTCTTGATGTAACATTTAGCGCTTCTTTAAAATCTAGCGTCATTCTATTGGTCTAATCTAGCGGTTACCAAAGCATGCCATCCATCTGCTCCTGTTCCTTTTATTTTGTGGATCCCCCCCTGGATCCGGCCCGGGTGTCAAATGTTAGACCTCAATGGGGCCCGAGAGTCAAAACGTTTGCCCACCTCTGATCAAAGTCAAGGACCAATGACGGGCGAGAGACCCAGGTCTGTTAAATCTGAACGGATCCAGCACACACACGGATGCCTTATCAACACATGTCTTCGTATTTTTAGATTTGGGATAATCCCATTGAGAAGGTGTCTGTCCTTCACCGAGGCGGGGTACACCCCACACCCACACTCACCTAACCTGAACGTTTTTTTTTTGAGCCTCTCTTTCTTTGACCTGTTTTCAGATGTGCGACGCCATGACGCTGCTGAGGAGAAAACTGGATCATCTCAACGAGAAGAACAAGGAAGTCGTGCAGAAAGATGAGTCCTGCTGTTTGGACAGGAGAGAGGAAGAGGAGCAGAGCATCGCGGTGAGTCGGGATTAGAACGCAAGACGCCACCTAGTGTTCACCATGTTGCAGAAATGTCGTTCTCTGAGTAGAAAACCCTTTGAATATGGACGTCAACAAATTAAGACTGTCGATTCCTAACGGGGAGCCTATCCCGGCTGACTCAAGGGGAGGCAGGGTACACCCCGAACAGGTCACCTGTCTGTAGTTAGGCTACACACACTCATTCCTAGGGGCAATTTTATGGCAGCCAATCAACCTAGCATGCATGTTTTTGGAGGGTGAGAGGAAACCGGAGGACCTAGAGAAAACCCACGCAGACACGGGTAGAACATGCAAACTCCACACAGAAAGGACAGTGTTCCAAGCCTCGAATCTTGACCTTCTTGCTTTGAGGCCACCGTGCTAACCCCTCCAACATCATGCAGCCCAAATTAAGATTCTCCTTGGTGTAAATCCTGGAAACACCAAGTCCTCATTTTCCAACTGAGGAAAAATCCTTTCTGTTGGTTGAGCTTTTTTTTTTTTTTTTTTTTTCTTTTTTTTTTTTAAAAAAAGAGATAAACGATCCTAATGATAAATTTAAGGTCACACGTTCCGCTGGTTTTGTCTGATCTGTGTGGATCGTTCATCATCAACGTCTCCACTTCAAAGACCAGTGAACTTTGAAGACTCAGAGCGCCGAAAACGACGTGAAATGTCAAATTTTTGGCAGAAAGAAACATTCCCAATCAGTGAAGGTACGAAGCTGGAAGTCTGTGGTTCAAAAGAGTTCTCATTAAAAATCATCTACGACTGCTAAAAAATTTACTTTGATTTGAACCAATCAGAACAATGTTGTTTTTGGCAGAGATCTGAGTTTTAGTTTTAGTCTTAGTTTGTTTCGTTCCGTCGTCTTCTGCTGATCCAGGGTCGGGTCGCAGGGGCAACAGCCTTAGACGGGAAGCCCAGGCTTCTCTAACCCCGGCTGCATCCTCCAGCTCACCCGGAAGGATCCCGAGTCGTTCCCCAGCCAGCTGTGAGACATAGTCTCTCCAGCGGGTCTGGGGTCTGCCCCTTGTTCTCCTCCCGGTGGGACGTGCCTGAAACACCTCGCCCGCGAAGCGCTCGGGGGGGGGGCATCCTGACCCGATGCTCAAACCACCCCATCTGGCTTCTCTCGACCTGGAGAAGGAGCGGCTCGACAACGAGCTCCTCCCGGATGGCAGAGCACCTCACCCAATCTCTGAGTGAGAGCCCAGCCATCCTGCAGAGGAAGCTCATTTCGGCCGCTTGTATCCGCGATCTCATTTTTTCGGTCACCACCCACAGCTGGTGACCATAGGTGAGGGTTGGAACGTGGTTTGTGACTTCCTCGTGGCTGCAGGTGTGTTGTGTAGACGGTGTGAACGTGCAGCATTGTGGCGGGCGTGCCGCCGTGAGAGACAGATGCAGCCGCTGTGTTTTTTTCTTTTACAGAAATGTGAAAGTCTGACGCCTATTTCGTTACATTTTCTTCTCGTCAACAGAAACTTCCAAACAAATCACATTTACGTCACCAAAAAGACGTATTTATTTCGTTATCATTACGTTATCGTCATAAAAAAAAGCCTCCTCAAGAAAATCATTTTGTTGTCGTTATCGTTGACAAAAACAACACTGAATCAGAGCCTTTAGTTCAATGTTTTTTAATCCTTTTTATGTCAAGATACATTTTTTCCATTGTAAAAATCTTGACTCACACCCCAAAGTAAAACGATTAAAACTGATTCACAATGGTCACAGTGGGCGTTGGCCTAGTGGTAGAGATACTGTCTTTTGACCGGGAGAACCTGGTTCGATTCCTGTAGGCCCAAGGTTACAATATATAAACCAGTATATGTATTTAGTTCCAGACAATCAGTATTTCAGATCATTTACCCAGAATGCAAGAGAAACTTTTTTCTCTTTAATATCTTACAGAAAATGTGAGATTTTATTAAAATCTGCAATTTTTCTGCTTTAAAATTCAACCTAAATTTTCTCCTAATGTCTCATAAACATGTAGAAATTACGATCCACTAGGTGGAGTAGTTTTTAGGAGAGACGGACATCAGCATGCAACAAAAAAACAGAGAAGAAGAGTGGGTTGCTATGGTTACAGGATACAGATAAATATAGATAAATACACTTTAATTTAGTTTAGGAGGCATCCCCCCAGAACATTTTGAAAAATAAGTAATTTTTCTGCATTTTGGTGCATGTTTTGCCCAAAGTTTATAATAATTAAAGTAGTAAGAACACTTTTTTTTTTTTTGGTGGAACAAAAGGAGAGCGGTAGGAGGGGGTTGCCCACATGGCCCCTCCGGATCCGTCACTGCGACTGACTTGTCCATGTCTGTTGTGTTGGACCATTGCTCCATTGTTAATTTGCCAGCATAGCCGATGTAGCACGGCCAAGAAAACTACGGGTCCTTCAATAGGCTAAAATTCAAATGCTCAAGCATTGGCTCACCGTCGTTAATACGTCATAATTAATTGCGTTAATTTTTTTTAACGCGTTAAAATGCTTCATAATTAATTAATCGAATTAAGGCGTTAAAATGCCAGCACTAATTTGAATGTGTGTTATTTGGGTGTAAAGACGTGACCAGGTTGTTCATCAGAGACTACATGTTTGTTTAATCAGGCCTCTCGTTCCTCGCCGGCTCCGCCCCCTGTTAAACACGAGCTTGAATTCTTCACGGGTTTGGATTTTCTCCAACTCTGTTTTTCCATCGTTAAAACTCTTAGAAATCCTGCTGTTTCTGACTCATCGACTAGAATTAAATCTTTGATTGAAGTAAACAAAAAAAGGCTGGTTCATCACGGCCTCGGGTATTTTAAAGGTGTGTATGAGAACGGAGCGTGGGGTTCACTTCAAGTTCTCTTTTTCTCCCACACGGCATTCCGACCGCCTCATTACGCTTAGCCGGTGGTAACCTCAAACAGCCCTTAAAGCAGAAGAGATGGAATCCTTATAAAAGAAATAAGAGCTTTACAACGCCATCTTTTAAAAAGGACTTTTAGACCATTTGGTTGAAAAAAAACCCCCCAAAAGCAAAACAACCCCGCCGCCCCCCAAAAAAACCCCTAAATATCTCTCGTTCAGTTCAATTCAAACGCAGTCGTCTTGACGTGTTTCATACATTAACAATAAGACTGAAGGCCGTGATCTCCAGCTCGCACTGGACCGATTTACTGCCGAGTACAAAGCGGCCAGGTTGGGAATCACCGCCTCCAAATCTGAGACCATTGTCCTTATCCGTAAAAAGTGGAGCGCCCCCTGCGGGTCAGGGACAGGGTCCTGCCCCAAGTGGAGGAGTTTAAGTATCTCGGGGTCTTGTTCATGAATGGGGGAAGGATGGAGCAAAAGATCAACAGACGGATCGGTGCAGCGTCCACAATAATTAGGACGCTGCATCAGTTCGTTGTGGTAAAGAAAGAGCTTAACCGAAAAGTAAAGCTCTCGATTTACAAGTCGATCTACGTTCCAACCCTCACCTATGGTCACCAGCTGTGGGTGGTGACCGAAAGAATGAGATTGCGGGTACAAGCGGCCGAAATGAGCTTCCTCCTGCAGGGTGGCTGGGCTCTCACTCAGATATCGGGTGAGGAGCTCTGCCATCCGGGAGAAACTCGTTGTTGAGTTGCTACTCCTCCTGGTCTAGAGAAGCCAGATGGGGTGGTTCAAGCATCTGGACAGGATGCCTCTCGAGTGCCTCGCTGGTGAGGTGTTTTGGGCATGTCCCATCGGAAGGAGACCAAGAGGCAGACCTTGGACTCTTTGGAGAGACTATGCCACACAGCTGGCTTGGGAACGATTTGGGATCCTTCCAGGTGAGCTGGAGGATACAACCAGAGTGAGAGAAGCCTGGGCTTCCTGTCTGAGTCTGTTCCCCCCGCGACCCAGTCCTGGATACCACTTCATCGAGCGATCAGGTGACACAAAGTTTGACATTTTAGAAAGGTTTCAGTTTGATCTTTAACGGAGGTACTCATCGTTTTTAAACCCAGTGACTCATCTTTAAATGGTTGGTGTTCCGTAGCTGCTGGTAACTTAGAGACCCAACCCCAAAGCCATCCTGCCCATCTGCCATCACCAGATCACATGGTTATTTTAATGAAGAAGAACCAACGAGCAGTCTGAAGAAAACCTGACCCAGGGCACTGGTAGACTTTCTAATCATCCACGACATAAAACCACAGGTCAAACATCAACGAGATGGGGTAAAGGTGGGAGGGGTCCAGCAGAATCTGAAAGAGGACCAAAAAAAGTGGCGCCAAATCCGGATGAATTTATCTGAAAACAAAACATCATCCTCCACGGTTTCAAACAAAAACTTTCATTTCATCCTCTGAGCCGCTTATCCCGGCTGATTCAAGACAAGGCAGGGTACACCCTGAACAGGTCACCAGTTGTGGGGCCACACACAGACCCTCATTCCTAGGGACAATTTCATAGCAACCAATAAACCTAGCATGGATGTTTTTGGAGGGTGGGAGGAAACCGGAGTACATGGAGGAAACCCACACATACATGGGTAGAACATGCAAACTCCACACAGAAATACAAGTGCATCAAGCCTCGCCCCTACTCTGGGACATGAACCCTGGCCTTCATACTGTTAGACCACTGTGCTACCCCTCCACCATCGTGCCACCCAAATATGACCCTACTTGGTAGAAATTCTGGAAACGACTTTACTCATAATTTAAAAAAAAAAAATCTAATCCGATTTTGTTCCGATTTTTCCGTCGGATCAAACGGAAAATCCGCTTGAATTCAAATAGGGATACCAGGGTGGTCTTGAGAAAGCGTGGAGTCTCCATTCCTCTATCAAATGTCCCCCACAATGAAGTGAGAGGAGAAGACGGTGGCTCAGTGGTTAGAGCGTTCGCCCACGGATTCGCATCCCACTGAGTGCACGTATAGGGTCCTTGGAGAAGACACATAACCCCCCGTTTCTCCCACCATTGGCGCCGTTATGGCAGCCTACTGCGGTGTAGGAGTGCAGTACACAAATTTCCCCGGTGAGGGCCGAGTAGAGTGAGCAAAATAAAAACAAATCAAGGCCATTAAAGAAATGGGATTTATTGGTGAACCAGTCGGATGTTCCCCTCCAGGGAACATAACGTCCTGTGCGTTATGGAATTGTGCCCACACAGTTTAAAAAGAAGCGGCGGCATCATGTTTTCTGCACGATGGCAACACTCCTCAAGGTCACAACGGGACCTTCTCACACAGACAAGCATTGTGTTCCGGAAGAAGAACAGAATCCATCTCTATGTGCTCCCAGTCGGAGATTGGGGGGTCTTGGTAGTAAAACTGCTGCACTTTTACACGTGTGAATACCATTCCTCTCTCTCTCTCTCTCTCTCTCTCTCTCTCTCTCTCACACACACGCGCGCGCCCATGCTCTGCCCAACAAGAGTAGAGAGCGGGAAGCCCGGCGGGGTCTTGAGAGGCAGACAGTGTTCCTACATTTAAAGGGAGGCTTAAAGCATTCCTGTTTGAACAAGCTTATCAACAGGCCAGATAGAAACAGTTTCAATTAGCTGATATAATTAATAGTTGGCTGCTAGATAGTAAAAGCTGGGGAAAGTATGGTACATTGGGGTTCGGTCCTCTAATTCTATCTTCTATTCTCTGCCAGACTGCCTTGGCTCTTTCCCCGTACCCCCTACTCTAACCCTCTACCCTAAACAAGCTGCCCGCCCAGATGTTGGTGCAGTTTTACAGAGCCATCATCGAGTCTGTCCTCACCTCCTCCATCACCGTGTGGTACGCTGGAGCCACAGTCAGGAACAAACACAGACTGCAGCGCATTGTGCGCTCTGCAGAGAAGGTGATCGGCTGCAGCCTTCCATCTCTCGAAGACCTGTACGTCTCCAGGACTCGGGGGCGTGCAGGTCGGATAGTAGCTGACCCTTCCCACCCTGGACATGGACTTTTTGAGCGACTCCCCTCGGGCAGGAGGCTCCGGTCCATTCGGACCAGAACGTCCCGCCACAAAAACAGCTTCTTCCCTTCTGCCGTTGGACTTATGAACTCTTTATAACCTGGATCCCCACATCTCTTAGTCACTTCCCTCTTGTCACTTCACTATCTTTATTATTTTCTATTATTTTCTATGACATTGCACTACTTTTCTTTTTCTTCTGAGCACTCTTAGTTTTGTAAAAATTATTATTATTTTTATTTATTTTATTTTTATTATTTTTATTTTATATGTTTGCACACCAGTACCAGAACAAGTTCCTAGTCTCTGATGTTTTTCACTGACATGGCAATAAAAGCATTCTGATTCTGATTCTAAACCCCTGGCTTTCTATCTCATTCATTGTTCTCTATTGTCTGTTTATTTAGAATTACACTGCTAGTTGGTACAATACAATTCACATGTTGTCCACCTCTCTCCCTCCTCTCTGGGAGAGAGCCCCATTCAGGACTCTGCGTTCCTGTCCTGGGCATGGCATCCCCGCTCCATCAGGACGAAATCCATCAACTCATCCCCGCCGTGGGCATCGCTGGGCTGAGGAGTCCCCCGTGTCTCCATCAGCATGAAGAACATCTACTCATCCCCGTACTTGACATCTCCGGGCTGAGGAGTCCCCCGTGTCTCCATCAGGATGAAGAACATCTATTGACTTCTTTAGATATTTAGCTGTAGAGTAGAATAAGCTAATATTTAAACAATAATCTTTGACACATTGTTTGCTCGTCCCGGGGGAGGGATCTCTCTTTCACGTGGATCCCCATGAGGTTTCTTATTTTTTCCCCACTGATGGTTTTTTTTAGGAGTTTTTCCTCACCGAGAAGGAGAGTCTAAGTGCATAAATGTGCTAGTCTTGTTTAGTTAGCATTTGTTAGTTATTTTTCTTGCTGTGTATTTGTGTTAATACATTCCTCTTTTTCTTGTGAAGCCCATTGAGACGGACATTCTGTGATTTTGGGCTATACAAATAAAATTGAATTGAATTGAATTGAAGGGTTTACAGTAGTTAAGTCATGAGGATGGACTTTTCAGATAAAATGTGTCTAAAATGATAAGAGTGAGAAGGACGAGCACACCAGTACACTCCACTCAAACTGGACAGGAGGTAAAGGAACCAGTTAGGGACCAGGGGAAGAGTTTTAGGTGAAAAAAACCGACTGGTTTTCAGTTTCAGAATCAGATTGAAGAGTTTTATCAAGAAAAATGGAAGGAAACGTACCGTTTTGTTGTTTTCCGTTTATCTGGGGCTGGGTTGCGAGGGTAACAGCCTCAGACAGGAAACCCGGGCTCCTCTGACCCCGGCTGCCTCCTTCAGCTCACCTGGAAGGATCTTGAGGTGTTCTGCAACTAGCTGTGAGACATAGTCTGTCCAGCAGGTCCAGGGTCTGCCTCTTGACCTCCTCTCAGTGGGGTGTGCCCAAAACACCTTACCAATGAGGCATCCTACCAGATCTCCAAACCACCCCATCTGGCTCCTCACAATCCGGAGGATCAACGACTATACTCCGAGTTCGACTTGGATGGCAGAGAAAGGATTGAAGAAACATCAGAACCAACTTGTTATCTTGAGAACTGGTTGTTTAGAAGATTTTTTTTTTTTTACAGGTTCTATTTGATACATTTCTTCATCTAGTTTGTCCGTTCCGTCATCTTCCACTTGTTCCGGGGTCGGGTCGCGGGGGCAACAGCCTCAAACGGCAAGCCCAAGCCTCAGCTGCATCCTCCAGCTCACCCAGAAGGATCCCAAGTCGTTCCCCCGGCCAGCTGTGAGACATAGTCTCTCCAGCAGGTCCGGGGTCTGCCTCTTGGTCTTCTCCCGGTGGGACGTGTCCGAAACACCTCACCAGCGAGGCGCTTGGAGGGCATCATGACCAGATGCCCGAACTACCCCATCTGGCTCCTCTCGACCTGGAGGAGGAGCGGCTCGACACCAATCTCCTCCCGGATGGCAGAGCTCCTCACCCAATCTCTGAGTGAGAGCCCAGCCACCCTGTGGAGGAAGCTCATTTCGGCCGCTTGTACCCGCGATCTCATTCTTTCGGTCACCACCCACAGCTGGTGACCATATGTGAGGGTTGGAACCTAGATCGACTTGTAAATCAAGAGCTTTGCTTTTCGGCTCAGCTCTCTCTTTACCACGACGGACCGATGCAGCGTCCTAGTTATTGCTGATGCCGCACCGATCCGTCTGTCGATCTCCCGCTCCATCCTTCCCCCACTCGTGAACAAGACCCTGAGATACTTAAACTCCTCCACTTGGGGCAGGACCCTGTCCCTGACCCGCAGGGGGCATTCCACCCTTTTCCGGTTGAGGACCATGGTCTCGGATTTGGAGGCGCTAATTCCCATCCTGGCCGCTTCACACTCGGCAGCAAATCGATCCAGTGAGAGCTGGAGATCACGGTCCGATGAAACCAACAGGACCACATCATCCGCAAAAAGCAGAGATCCGATCCTGAGGTCACCAAACTGGATCCCTCCAACACCTCGGTTGCACCTGGATATTCTGTCCATAAAGGTGATGAACAGAGGTTCAAAACGGGGTCTCCCGGATTCTTCCAGGATGGGTCTTCCTATCTCTGGTGCCGAGGTCACCAAGGTAGTCAAAAAGCTCCGCGGCGGCTGGGCTCCGGGGGTGGATGAGATCCGCCCGGATCTCCTAAGGGCTCTGGATGGTGTTGGGCTGTCCTGGCTGACACGCCTTTGCACCATTGCATGGACATCGGGAACAGTGCCTCTGGATTGGGAGACAGGGGTGGTGGTCCCTCTTTACAAGAAGGGGGACCGGAGAGTGTCCTCCAACTAGCGAGGGATCACACTCCTCAGCCTCCCTGGGAAGGTCTGTTCAGGAGTATTGGAGAGGAGGGTCCGTCGGATTGTCGAGTCTCGGATTGAAGAGGAGCAGTGTGTTTTCCGTCCCGGACGTGGAACTACGGACCAGCTATATACCCTCTTCAGGATCCTGGAGGGTCATGGGAGTTTGCCCAACCAGTCTACATATGTTTTGTGGATCTGGAGAAGGCATTCGATCATGTCCCTAGGGGACTCCTTTGGGGGTACACTCCCGTACTCCGGGAGTACAGAGTCTCGGAGCCCTTGGTATGGGCTGTCTGGTCTTTGTATGACCGCAGCCAGAGCTTGGTCCGTATAGCCGGCAGCAGTGTTCCCTTTAAGCTGCGCCTGCGCAATTGCGCATTGCTAGCAGATTAATAGCGCACAAGAAAACCTATGCAGCACAAAATAAAAATCTATTTCAACTAAAGATGGTAAAATGAGACAGAGCTCTGGAGCATACGGTATCTCTTTCTTCTTTCGTTCTGAAACAAACTGGTTCAAACTGCTGCTTTGGAGTGTGGTTCGTCACTGCTGGTGATGTCACAAAACAGTAAAAGTTTTAGCTCCGCCCCCTTCTACTCAGGAAGCTGGTGTGTTTGCTCAGACATATAAAAAATTAGAGGGAACATTAGCCGGCAGTATGTCGATTCCATTTCCAGTGAGAGTTGGACTCCGCCAACGCTGCCCTTTGTCACCGATTCACTGAAAATTATTTTTATTTATTTTATATTATTATTTTTTTTTTTTTGCACACTGGTATCAAAGCAAGTTCCTAATCTCTGATCCTCTTCATTGATCATGACAATAAAAGTATTCTGATTCTGAACCACAACGAAATCGATCGTAGTTTGTTTTCAACCAATAAAAACATGATTATAAGATTTTTTTTTTAATCTGTTTAAAAAATGTAATATTTCCAAAGCTTTTTTTTTTTTCTGGTGTCTGTTTGTCCGTCCTCCCAGGCTGCAGCTGTGAGCAGGACAGCAGGCCGAGCCGCTCACGACCAGGGTGCTCCCAGATATGCAGACAAAGCTGAACCTCAGAGCAGGCGGCGCTCACGACCTTTGACCCGCAGCAGACCTCTGACTCGCTCCTCCCTGTCGTCTCCTACTCATCTCCAGACCCGCCGTGCACGGGTCAGTTTGTTTATTTTTTATTATTAGCTTCGTATTCTAAACTGTTTATCTCAAAAGGGGTCGCTGGAGCCTATTTCAAACAAGAGGCAGGGTACACCCCAAACAGGTCACCAGTCTGTTGTGAGGGTACACACACAGACAACCGTCCACATACACACTCATTCCTAGGGACAATTTCAGTCACAGTCATCTTCTTACCCGGGTTGGGGGTGCCGGAGCCCATCCCGGCTGAGTCAAGGCAAAGGGCAGGATACACCCTAAACAGGTCGCCAGTCTGTCACGGGGCCACACACATACAACCATCCACACACACACTCATTCCTAGGGACAATTTCAGTCACAGTCACCTTCTTACCCGGGTTGGGGGTGCCGGAGCACATCCCGGCTGAGTCAAGGCAAAGGGCAGGGTACACCCCAAACAGGTCGCCAGTCTGTTGCAGGGCCACACACACATTCCTACGGGCAATTTAGCACCGGCTAATCAATGTTTTTGGAGGTTGGGAGGAAACCGAAGTACCCGGAGGAAACCCACGCAGACACGGGGAGAACATGCAAACTCCACACAGAAAGAACAGTGTTCCAAGCCTCGTCCCCAGCCAGGACTCGAACCCACAACCTTCCTGCTGTGAGGCCACTGTGTTACCCACTGCGCCATCGTGCTGCCCAGGGGCAATTTCATAGCGGCCAATCAACCGAGAAAGTGGGAGGAAACCAGAGGAAAGCGACCTATACGTGTGGAGAACATGAAAACTCCACACAGAAAGACCAATATACATATGAAAGTGTTTGACCCCTCTCAGTTTGATCGGATCAGAGATTCAATCACAACATGAAACACTTTGAACTGTAATGATTTGTCTGATTGATTTAAATGAACCGGTTACAGATGAGGGGTGACCAACTCCGGTTCCTCGGGGGCCGGTGTCCGATCAGTCGGTTCAATACGACTGATTCAGATTTTTATCCATTTGGTCAGACTTTACCATGTCTTAGCCGGGATGGGAATTAACGCCTCCAAATCTGAGACCATGGTCCTCGCCCCGAAAAGGATGGAATGCCCCCTGCGGGTCAGGGACTGGGTCCTGCCCCAAGTGGAGGAGTTTAAGTATCTCGGGGTCTTGTTCACAAGTGGGGGTAGGATGGAGGGGGAGATCGACAGGTGGATCGGTGTGGCATCAGCAATAACTAGAACGCTGCATCGATTCGTCGTGGTAAAGAGAGAGCTGAGCCGAAAAGCAAAGCTCTCGATTTACCAGTCGATCTACGTTCCAACCCTCACCTATGGTCACCAGCTGTGGGTGGTGACCGAAAGAATGAGATCGCGGGTACAAGCGGCCGAAATGAGCTTCCTCCGCAGGGTGGCTGGGCTCTCTCTCAGAGATAGAATGAGGAGCTCTGCCATCCAGGAGGAACTCTGTGTCGAGTTGCTCCTCCTCCAGGTCGAGAGGAGCCAGATGGGGTGGTTCGGGCATCTGGTCAGGATGCCCCCTGAGTGCTTCACTGGTGAGGTATTTCGGGCCTGTCCCACCGGGAGGAGACCAAGGGGCAGACCCCAGACCCGCTGGAGGTAGTTTTAGTATCGTGTATATATTTCTGTAGTAATATTTCATATTGGCAGCATGTTGGCGCAGTGGGTAACACAGTGGCCTCACAGCAAGAAGGTCATGGGTTCGAGTCCCGGGTGGTGATGAGGCTTGGAACACTGTCTTTTCTGTGTGGAGTTTGCATGTTCTCCCCGTGTTTGTGTGGGTTTCCTCCGGGTACTCCGGTTTCCTCCCACCCTCCAAAAACATGCATGCTAGGTTGATTGTCTGGTGCCAAATTGCCCCTGGGAATGAGTGTGTGTGTGGCGTTGCGACAGACTGGCAACCTGTTCGGGGTGTACCCTGCCCTTCACCTTAAATTGGCCGGGATGGGCTGAAGAAGATGACTGACTGACTATATATTTCATAATGATGCACATTAAGTGAAATCAACAGCCAATCAAATCCCATCGATTTAATAACCTGGATCAGGTGTTGGCCCTCCAGGACCCCGGCCCTCCAGGACCCCGGCCCTCCAGGACCCCGGCCCTCCAGGACCCCGGCCCTCCAGGACCCCGGCCCTGCAGGACCGGACTTTGACGCCTGTGCATTAGAGGAAGGATGTTAGTGAACTTAGAAGTGGTGTTTTTTTTTCCGCTGCGTGTGTTTCTGACCGTGTGTTTTAATTTTTTTCTTGGTCCAGTTAAAAGTCATGTTTGTCAAGGCGTTTACCCGCTCTCTGTCTGAGCCCCCGTTCAGTCTGCATGCCCCCCTGCTGTTGTGTAAATAAGAGGAGGGTAAAACCATGAGACAGCACAGCTTCATCCAGCACACACACAAGGTCACCTCCTACTTGCTTCGTCAGCACTGCAGCAACCAAACTGAGACACAACTGGAAAGCTCTGCAGCACACAGACAACAGACCGATAACCCAACCCCCAAATGTTTAGGGTTCAAACAGAGTTTTAATGGAACGCTAAAAAAAAAAGAAATTCAGAGATGGTTCATTTAAAATCCTTTCTTCTAGTTTCTGGAAGAAAAAAATCTAAATTAATGAAATCTATCCAGTTTCTATAGTTTTGAAAAAAGTTGGACCAGTTCATTACTGTCCAGTTAGAAAAACGAATTATTGTCCATGTGTCAGTGGTGGAACGTAACGAAGTAAATGTACTTCGTTACTGTACTTAAGTAAAAAAATTGTGTATCTGTACTTTACTTAAGTAAAATTTAAGACAGGTACTTTTACTTTTACTTCACTACATTTTTAGAGCAAATATCTGTACTTTTACTTCGCTACTTTTTAAAAGTATGTTTTACATTTTTCGTTACATTTTCGTTCAGGAATTTGAAAAATACACAGTTTTTTTAGCTCATCTTGAAGCCGCATCGTCAAAATCAAAAGAAGCAGTTGATCGGGAGAAGAAGTAATGAATCGAGAAACATTTTCCGCATTCATTCAAAAACCTAACATCAAATCTAGTACAAATTAAAAAGAGTCAGAAGATCGTTGTTCGTTGTGTTTACTTCTAAATAAAAAGTTGAGCCATCATTACACAGAGCAGGGGCGGATCTAGAATTTTCCAAAGGGGGGTGGGGCTTCGACAAAGCCAATATATAGTGACTGGGGGCTTCCCCCCAAAACATTTTAAAAAATAAGTGACATTTTTCATCCATTTTGGCGGCCCATTCACTGGTCCTTCTAGGGGATAGCTTGACTTGTCCCCTTTCCTTTTATATAATTTTTTTTTTTTTTTTGTGGACCAAAAGAGGCGGGAGAGGGTGGTCACGCCACGCCCCTGCAGAGTATGTATCCTGGTTACCATGGTGACACCCTATAGCACAAAAAATAACATTTGAATTATAATCGAAAACTTTTACTTTTTACTTAAAAAGTACAATTTACACCAATTACTTTTGTACTTTTTCTTAAGTAGATTTTTTTATTGGTACTTTTACTTTTACTTAAGTATTTTTTTTGCCTAATTATCTGTACTTTTACTTAAGTGCAAAAAGTGAGTACTTCATCCACCACTGCCATGTGTGTAACCTTGCAGCAGACTGGTGACCTGTTCAGGGTGTATCCTACCTCTCGCCAGAAATCAGCCAGGATAGACCAGGGGTGGGCAAACTTTGTGATTTGCCAACCACATCACGTTCTAACAATTGAGAAGCGGGCCGGAACTGGGAATGGGCGGGGTGGGGCGGCAGGGTATGTGCCCCCCCTCTCTAGGTCGACAAAAAAAAATTGTTCTTACTACTTTAATTATTGTAAACTTTGGTTAAAATATGCACCAAAATGAAGAAAAATGACTTATTTTTAAAAAAGGTTCTGTGGGGGCAGGATGCCCCCAGACCTCTCTATACTGGTTTTTGCCCCCCCCCCCCTTTAGAAAATCCTGGATTTGCCCCTGGGAACAGGAGCAGATGGATGGCATGCTTTGTTAACCGCTAAATTAGACAGATAGAATGACGCTAGATTTGAAACAAATTCGCTAAATGTTACATCAAGAGCGTTAAATTTCAAATCTAGTGCGCTAGATCTGAAATCTAGTGCGATGGCGCTTAAAAAAGTGCATTTAGTGGCGCTAGGTTTGAAATCTAAGCGCTTGATGTAACAAGAGAGGCAGGCCAGAAGACGGCTTTCCTTATCTGTGCACACGGTTTATTTTGAAAGTGTGCGCATCTCGGAGACACACACATTTTATTGGGAGCAGTGTTGTTGTATTTTTGGCGCCATCTAGTGACAAACATAAAAAAAAATCAAGAAAAATCAAACTAGCATAGTTTATTTTTTTATTTTTTCTAGTTCAACAAGCCGGATTAAAACGTTTAATGGGCCGCATGTGGCCCGCGGGCCGTAGTTTGCCCATGCCTGGGATAAAACTCTGACACCTTCGTGACCACATCGGGGATAAGAGGTGTAGAAGATAAAATGAAAATGCCTCCAGTTATTCAAGCTCTTTTTAAAATGAATGTAATTCATAGGTACGTTTGATGTCAAGTATTTAAAGCAGTGGTCCCCAACCAGCACCGCTCCGTGGGTTATGTTGTATGGGACAAGGATGGCTCAGGGTTTAGGGCGTAACCGGAGGGTCGCCAGTTCAATCCTCCACCAGGAGTTCATGCTGAGGTGTCCTTGAGCAAGACACCGAACCCCCAATTGCTCCTGATGATGGTTTGCACCTTGTATGGCAGCTTCTACCATCAGGTATGAATGTGTGTGTGTGTGAGCTACACTGTAAAGAGCTTTGAGTGCCGACAGAGGTGGAACAGCACTAGATAAGTAGAGACCATTTATCAATGCGTTTTTAAATATTCCAAACTGCGAGGTGCTCAGGGGGCATCCTGACCAGATGCCCGAACCACCCCATCTGGCTCCTCTCGACTTGGAGGAGGAGCGGCTCGACACCGAGCTCCTCCTGGATGGCAGAACTCCTCACATACGGTAGATTTTAATTAATCGGATAGCAATTTATTAGAAAATAATGTCATTTCTCGGATAAAGAACGTAGTTTATTAAATATGAGCAAACAAATCCTGACGTTTTCTTCTGGACCTCCGCTTAAATAAAAAAAAAAAAAAAAATGTCCAGAAATATGAAATCTGGACGAACACAGGTGTAGACATTTAGAGTGTAACCTCAAAAAAAAACCCCAAACAGACACTCCTTTGTCGTTTCAAAGTTTACTGTGTTCATGATTTAGGGAGATCTCATCTTCTTTGCATGAATCTGGGGGGTTTCCTGTGACAGGGATCACCTCCTGTGCGCACCGCTCAGGAAATTAATCTAGCCTGAAGTTTAAAGATGAGTCATTTCTTGTGGACAGTGAGGCCTGTGTGTCTGTGTGCGGCTGTGTGTGACTGTGTGCGACTGTGTGCGTCTGTGTGTGACTGGTGTGTGACTGTGTGCGCGGCGTGCATCGTTCGAGCACGATGTCAAAGGACAGCTTCGTCCTGGAAAAAATTTGAGTTCAACTGGCTTTATTGGTTTCCTTTCTTTCTAGATGTGATGTTAGAGACCAACTCACACACACACACACACACACACACACACACACACACACACACACACTCACAAAAACTGTGTTATTCTGTCTAATTTCCGCCAATTTAATAGCATTATTTAATTTTATCAAGGAGCTTTTTCAGAGTAGTTCATGCAGAATGCAAATAACTATTAATTAGTTTGAAAATAAACAATAGCTAACAAACTCAGAACATTCCTGTCCTTAGACCACTCCTCTCAGTGAGAAAAAAAAAACCTCATGGAGGTCCAGATAAAGGAGGGATCCCCTCTCAGTACTGGTTGGAAATACTTATAAGATTGTTAGTTAAATATGGCTAAAGATAACTAGACAGCTATTTATTTGATGGTACAAAGATGAAGTTTCGGGTGGGGAAGAGGTTTGAAACGCTAGCCTTTCTTTGTGGAGTTTACATGTTCTACTTGTATATGCGTGGGTTTCCTCTGGTTTCCACCCACCCTCCAAAAACATGTATATTAGGTTAATTGGTCACTATGTAATTGCCCCTCAGAATGAGAGGGTGTGGCACTGTGACAGACTGGTGACCTAGTCGGCGTTTACCCTGCCTCTCGCCTTAAATCAGCCGAGATAGGCCCCGCGGCCCCATTAGGGATAAGTGGTTCATAAGACGAAACAGAGATGTTATGATGTTGAAGGAGGAGGTGGACCCAAATGCGGGACGTAAACAGGATTTATTTACCAAAAAGTCCGGCAAGGCTGTACGGTAAAAACACAGGGTACACAAAGGAATGTCCTAAAGTTCCAAGATATAACAGAGTTCACTGATTATAAACTTGGTCAGGTAGCCTGGGAGGGATGGTGATGACCCGACAAAGAAGTCAGCGGTGATTACCTTTAAATAGGCAGCAGGTAAAAGGATCCACAGGTGTGTGGCATCAGGGTCTCAAACAGCCGCAGGTGTTTGAGATCTGGGAGAGAGCGGAAGGTCCAGGGGTCCCCTCTGGTGGCAGGTGAGGAGATCATGACAAGAGAAGGACTAGAGATGAAAGGAAGGCCACAGAACTGTAAAGTCAAGGATCAACCAAGGGTGATGTGGATACATCAAGGACCGAGGTCTCCTCACGACTGTCCCTCTGTCATCTTCCACTCATTCGGGGTCGGGTCGCGGGGACAACAGCCTCAACCGGGTAGCCCAGGCCTCTCTCTCCCCGACTGCATCCTCCAGCTCACCCGGAAGGATCCCAAGTTGTTCCCCAGCCAGCTGCGAGACGTAGTCTCTCCGGCAGGTCCAGGGTTTGCCTCTTGGTCTCCTCCCGGTGGGATGTGTCCGAAACACCTCACCAGCGAGGCGCTCGGGGCGCATCCTGACCAGATGCCCAAACCACCCCATCTGGCTCCTCTCGACCCGGAGGAGGAGCGGCTCGACACCGAGCTCCTCCCGAATGGCAGAGCTCTTCACCCGATATCTGAGTGAGAGCCCAGCCACCCTGCAGAGGAAGCTCATTTCGGCCGCTGGTATCCTCGATCTCATTCTTTCGGTCACCACCCACAGCTGGTTACCAGGGTGAGGGTTGGAACGTAGATCGACTTGTAAATCGAGAGCTTTGCTTTTTGGCTCAGCTCTCTCTTTACCACGACGGACTGATGCAGCGTCCTAGTTATTGCTGATGCCGCACCGATCTGCCTGTCGATATCCCGCTCCATTGTTCCCCCACTCGTGAACAAGACCCCGAGATACTTAAACTCCTCCACTTGGGGCAGGACCCTGTCCCTGACCCGCAGGGGGCATTCTGCCCTTTTCTGGGTGAGGACCATGGTCTCGGATTTGGAGGCGCTAACTCCCATCACGGCCGCTTCACACTCGGCAGCAAATCGATCCAGAGAGAGCTGGAGATCACGGTCCGATGAAGCCAACAGAACCACATCATCCGCAAAAAGCAGAGATCCGATCCTGAGGTCACCAAACCGGATCCCTCCAACACCTCCTCACGACTGCCTTCACATTTTACTTTGAGTCCTTTTATTCTAATAAATCCCCAAAAACGTGAATAAAGAAGATGTTACAACACAAAGTTGTTTCTGTTTTTCCAACAGCATTTAAACCGTAGTTAGTATCCCCAGGTTTCCTTCGGTTAGGAATTAAATGGTTCAAACAGACACGACATCGATGGCTGGAGTTTACATTCCTTCCCGCTTCAGGCTGAGTCTTCTACGTGTCTCTGTTTTGGTTCTTATCTTCTATTTTTGTTTCTTTTGTCACGTCAGGCTGCTGCGAAGATGACCAGCGGATCAGCAGGTAAGAGACCCTTTTAAAGTCTTTCCTAGTGTGTGTGTGTGGGGCGGTGGGCGGACACGCTTTCTGTCTGTCTTTTACATGTCAAGTTAGGGTTGTACCTCTTTAGGCCAGTGCTTCTCAAATAATGGGGCGCGTGTGACCCTGTGGAACATTTTTTTTTTTCCGTACCAGAATAAAGTGTAATTGCACATCCACTACAGCAGAGGTCACCAACCTTTCCTGCGCTACGGACCGGTTTAGTGTCTGATAATATTTTCACGGGCCGGTGATGAGACTAGCCTGAAAAAAATGTTTTTTTAAAATAAATAATAAATTTAAATCTTTTTTGACCTCACGAGAAAATTAACTAGCTGCACCTTTTATAACACGGAAACATTCTCTCTGCTCGAATGTAATCTGGTTGCCTTGGTAACGGTAAACATACCTTCAAAATAAAAGACATCAGAAAAAAAAAGTGAATAAGAAAACCAGTTAGTCTCCTCACAGTAAGACTAGATCAATCGGAGTTCTGAGTTTGTTTTGCTGGAACCAGACAGTCCCATTTTGACCTGAAACCTGAAGAGTGTTTCTAAAGTCCAGTCTGCTTCGTGACTGTATCCGGTCACTTTTCAAATTAAAACATCGTCATCAAGAAAACCTTTATAATAAAGGCTAAAAAAACAAAAAAAAACAAATGGAAATAATGGAAGTTATTTCTTCTTTCTGTGCAGCCCGGTGCCACATGACCGACGGTCCGGTACCGGTCCACGGCCCGGTGGTTCGGGACCACTGCACTACAGTATTTGGTGGTTTTTGAATTTCAAGTTAATTGATGCGCAATGTTATGCAGAGGTGTACTTAGAACAATTTCATAGACAAATGATACTAATTATAATCACGGTGGAGAGTCGGGGGGGGCGGGTATGTTCTTCTTCCTGGGGGTCGAGGGGGGCGCAACAGGAAATAATTGCGAAGCACTGTTTTAGGCCAAGGGGGAAATCAAAGTTTGGTCAATTTTGTCATCCTAAATACAAACAACGACACCCCACGCCCACCCAGACCCCTACTTTTTAATTCCTTTTTTTTTTTCCGTAATTTTTTCCGAAAGTTTTCCTGAGATGATTCATGACCTCCGACCTCGTTTATCTCTCTTACTTTCAGAGCTTGTCGTCATGGCGACTGTAATTAAGTGCGTCCCAGGGAGATGTCCTGACAACGGGGTCTCGTGTGTGTTGCTAAGTGTGTTTTGTGTGTGTGTGTGTGTGTGTGTGTGTTGGCACTGCCAGTCAGCCAGGTCACATTACTGTCAGTGATAGGCCACTGAGGAGCGGTGCATACTGGGTAATGAGACCCCAGGGGTTTTTCAGGAGGGTCAGGGGTGATGCTGTATGTGTAGAAGGTGAGAGTGTGTGTTTGTAAGAGTAGGAAATGTCAGCGATTAGAGTCACTGTTTGGACGTTCGTCATTGATCAGGTTTGTTTTCTCACTCGGATTCGTTTATTTTCTCCTCTGACAAAGAAACCTTTTCTGATTGGTCAGATTTTCCCGCCATGTTTGGTCCGGGTCTTTGATGCTAAGCTGTATGATATGGTCAAATCTCAGCCCACATGGCTAACATCCAGTGGGCTCTATGCCAGATAAACGGGTAGTAGAGCTTTAAGGATGGAGCGAAAGATCGACAGATGGATCGGTGCAGCGTCCGCAATAATCAAGACGCTGCATCGGTTCGTCAAAGTTTCATGAGCCAATAAACAAAGCTCTTGATTTACAAGTCGATCTACGTTCCCACCCTCACTTATGGTCACCAGCTGTGGGTGATGACCGAAAAAATGAGACCACGGATACAAGCGGCTGAAATGAGCTTCCACTGCAGGACTGCTGGACTCTCACTCAGAAATATAGGGAGGATCTCCACCATCAGGGAGGAGCTTGGAGTAGCGCCGTTGCTCCTCCGGGTCGAGAGAAGCCAGATGGGGTGGTTATGTCACCTAATTCGGATGCCTCATGAACTCCTCGCTGGTGAGGTGTTTCGATCACGTCCCACTGGAAGGAGACCAAGAAACAGACCCCGCACCTGCTGGAGAGACTATGTCTCTGTCACACATCACACCTGATACTTTTCCCCACCCGTTCCAGCCTGCCTGCACACGCTTCTTCACCTCTTTTCCACACTCTCCATTGCTCTGGACTGTTGATCCTAAGTACTTAAAATTGATCCCTCTCTCCATTTCGATTAAGTTGTTTAGAAATGATAATCAGCTGGACACACACCACTGGCTGACGTTGTTGCACATTCCTTTCTGTAAGCAGCCGTCCCTGATGATGGCGGTCACGGTGCCCCCCTGACTTTAGACGCTTTGACCTGCCTTCTTCTGAGGTCCTGATTTAATTATCTGTTGGCCCAACAAGATCACGTCTGATCCACAAAGGCTCCAACCTGTAGGACCTAAAGGATGTGCTGTCGACATCCTGGTGCCAGACACAACAAGAGACACATTTTTTGTGTTCACGGTGGTCCGAGTTGACGGTATGTGATGGTCCACACGTTTAAAGAGAAGTTTTTATTTAGTTGTTTATTCTAAACCAGAGCAGAAGAGATACGTTTGGTTGGTCTATTCCAAAGTATATCAGGCATTTTATGTCGAATGCAAATAAATATACTTTCCTGTATTTACGTAATTTGTATCGTCCAATGTCACGAGGCTCTCGTATCCTCAGGCTTCACACTGAAAATTCACCAAAAAAAATACACAAAATGTCAGTTTGAAGATAAACAACAGCTAATTCTTGACCTAACCAAACAAACTACTACCCCTCTCAGTAAGAAAAAAAAAAACTCCTCAAAATCCGTGCAGTAGAAATGAAAAAAAAAGAAGAAACCTCATGGAGATCCAGATGAAGGAGGGATGCCCTCTCAGAACTGTCTGAAAAGCACTAGCAGTAGCTAGGGGCACAGAGAGGGACCAGAAATTCATTGAGGGCTCCAGAATAGGAAAGTCAAGAATCATCCAAGGGCAGTCCTGCCTTCACATATTACTTTGTGTTCTTTTATTTCAGGCTTTTAATAATCTTGATACCGCAATTTGAATCTGTCAAGTTTGCATTTTCTTTCCTGGAAATGAAAAAGCAAAAAAAAAACAAACTAACTTTTAGTTTGTGTTGGAATAATCCAAACCCAGGCTCTGTCATTGTTTTTTTCATCTCTGCCCCATTTTCTTATATTTCCCAGATGAGGCGTTCACGTACTCGCACGCAAACACTGTCCAAAATTTTTAGTTGAAACTCTTTATTTGTTAATTAGTTAGTCTGGTGTGACAGAGAAGTATGTTAGAGTCGTCCAGGACATGTATGAGGGCTGTAAGACAGTGGTGAGGTGTGCTGTAGGTGAGACAGAGGAGTTCAGTGTGGGGGTGGGACTGCACCAAGGATCTGCTCTGAGTCCTTTGCTATTTGCTATGGTGATGGACAGACTGACAGACAAGGTCAGACAGGAATCTCCATGGACAATGATGTTTGCAGATGACATTGTGATCTGTAGTGAGAGGAGGGAAGAGGTGGAGGAAAAGCTCGAGAGGTGGAGGTTTGCACTAGAAAGAAGAGGAATGAAGATTAGTCAGAGTAAAACAGAGTACATGTGTGTGAATGAGAGGGATCCAAATGGAAAAGTGAGGTTACAGGGAGAAGAGATAAAGAAGGTGGAAGATTTTAAGTATCTAGGATCAACAGTCCAGAGCAATGGAGAGTGTGGAAAAGAGGTGAAAAAGTGTGTGCAGGCAGGCTGGAACGGGTGGAGAAAAGTATCAGGTATGATGTGTGACAGAAGAGTTTCAGCTAAAATGAAAAAGAAAGTGTACAAAACCGTGGTGAGACCCGCCATGCTGTTTGGTCTAGAGACAGTAGCACTGAAGAAAAGACAGGAAGCAGAGATGGAGGTAGCAGAGATGAAGATGCTGAGGATCTCTCTGGGAGTGACCAGGATGGACAGGATTAGAAGTGAGTATATCAGAGGAACAGCACATGTTAGAGGTTTTGGGGATAAAGTCTGAGAGACCAGACTGAGATGGTTTGGACATGTGTAGAGGAGAGAGAGAGAGTACATAGGAAGAAGGATGCTGGGTTTGGAACCACCAGGAAAGAGGACTAGAGGAAGACCAAAGAGGAGGTTCATGGATACAGTGAAGGAAGACATGAAGATAGTTGGTGTGACCAAAGAGGATGCAGGAGATAGGGTTAGATGGAAGAAACTGACTTGCTGTGGCGACCCCTGAAGGGAAATGCCGAAAGAAGAAAAAGAAGGAACAAAATCTGTGGTCAAAAACAACCTGGTATTCAAGTGGTATCCAAATATTCTATAGTTTTTTGCATCCTTGTGTCTCTAGACAGTCTTCACCAGGATACTTATCTGTTTGTACAGCATCGGCTGTGTCTGAGTAAGCCGATGTGGGAGCTGCAGCTCCTTCCAAGTCTGAGTCATGGGGGGAGCAGTGGCAGAATGACTTTTTTGGGTTTTTTTTGGTCTTCGTGGCCTCTCAGTGATCTCCAGCTCTCACTGGATCGATTTGCTAACGAGTGTGAAGCGGCCGGGATGGGAATTAGCGCCTCCAAATCCGAGACCATGATCCTCGCCCGGAAAAGGGTAGAACGCCCCCTGCGGGTCAGGGACAGGGTCCTGCCCCAAGTGGAGGAGTTTAAATATCTTGGGGTCTTGTTCACGAGTGAGGGAAGGATGGAGCGGGAGATCGACAGGCGGATCGGTGTGGCGTCAGCAATAACTAGGACGCTGCATCGGTCCGTTGTGGTAAAGAGAGAGCTGAGCCGAAAAGCAAAGCTCTCGATTTACAAGTCGATCTACGTTCCTCACCTATGGTCACCAGCTGTGGGTGGTGACCGAAAGAATGAGATCGCGGGTACAAGCGGCCGAAATGAGCTTCCTCCGCAGAGTGGCTGAGCTCCCACTCAGAGATCGGGTGAGGAGCTCTGCCATCCGGGAGGAGCTCGGTGTCGAGCCGCACCTCCTCCAGGTCGCGAGGAGCCAGATGGTGTAGTTCGGGCATCTGGTCAGGATGCCCCCTGAGCGCCTCGCGGGCGAGGTGTTTCGGGCACGTCCCACCGGGAGGAGACCAAGGGGCAGACCCCGGACCTGCTGGAGAGACTATGTCTCACAGCTGGCCGGAGAACGACTTGGGATCCTTGCAGGTGAGCTGGAGGATACAGCCGGGGAGAGAGAGGCCTGGGCTGCCCGTTTGAGGCTGTTGCCCCCACGACCCGACCCGGAACAAGCGGAAGATGACGGAACGGAACAGCCTCTCAGTGGATCTATTTGTTCTCCTTGGCCTGCTTGATACCAATTTTGCCAGTTGCACGCCACCTGTAGCGTTCAGAGGTCACTGACTTGAGATCTGCTGCGTTGATGTTGCGCGACTTTAGATACCTCTTTGTACGGCCACGCTGATGGTCCAGTTGGCCGTGTTCTTGTGGCGAACTCTCCGTAGAGGATGTCCTTTGGAATGCGACCATCTTGCATACATGGCCTAGCCCACTCTATTGAAAGGCTACTAAAATGATTTTTGGTATATTTCTGATGTGGAAATCATTTTTAAAGATGGTAAAGACGTTCATAAAGCTGATGTGTGTCGATCAGTACAGAAGTTGGCCTCATAAATTCATGCTGCAGACCCCCACCATTAAAAGTCTGCATTGCTAGGAGGTCCCTTATTAACTCCTCAGTAATTGAGCTTGTGTTTGTGTGTGCGGTGAGGATAAATTGCAGCGGTGTGCAGCAACACTTTAACAAGTCTGGAAGTGGATTTGGCAAATGTCCCGGTTCTTTCTTCCATTCCCCTGTACCCCCCATTCATCCCTCACCGTTTATCTCCTGTCTGCCGTCTGCCGTCATTTTTATTCGTTCAAACGGCACAGATTTACAACGACTGAAAGTAGAAAAAAAAAAAGGTTAAAACAGTAGACGTCGAGTTTTTACAATAAAACTTGACAGTTTAGTTTTTGTCGCAGAAACTTTTATTTTTTTCTCAAATTTGTGTGAAATGAATCTTCATTTAGGAAAACGGTTTTGCTCAGTTGGTCCGTTGGGTTATAAAGTGAGCACACGTCCAGTCAGCAAGTGGAGTAATGGTGGAAAACCATCACGTATTGGCACAATAAACACTGGGCTTTACTGGCACTTCATTCCTCTGTATTTTCTTTAGAATTTTACAATCGGGACATTTTTATGCAGTGCCAGATTTTGAATTCAGAAACTCATGAATTTTGGGGATGTGGGGTTTTGAAACTGTTTGTATGGGATTCAATTTAAAAACAAGTGTTTGCTAACGTGCTAAAATTTTAAACTGGCATCTCTAGGACAGAAGTAACAGAAACTTTAGAAACAAATGTATAAAAAGCCAAAAGATGTGCTCCATAAAAAAGCTTATTTCAAAGAAAACATAGTTTCACTCTGATTTTATCTGTTTCTAATCGGTTGTTCAATTTTTGTATCATAAGTTCGAAGAAATGTGTTTGATAAAAATGTAATTTGTCAGCTGATTAGTTTAAACTTGTTACGGTCAGCCAGGAAGAGCTTATCGTATTCTTTTCTTTTTTTTTTTGCTTTTCTTACAAAATATATTGAAATACTTCTAAATCAATGGTGCCCAACCAGTCCATCACAGTGTACTGGTAGCCCGCGGACTGATTGCCAACTCAGTGACTTTGACGCGAGCATTCAAACTCTCTGGTGACTTTTATTTTTTCAAAAAAGCGACATTTTGGCGGCTTTTTGTAGCGTTATAAGAGACTTTTCGAGTCTTTGACATGAAAGCGTGTTGTTAAGCCTGTTCTCAATGAACAGTGGATGCTGCTGCTGTGGCCACTCCCAAAGCACTTAGTGCGGAAAATGTCTCTATGTGGGTTTGAGAGAGAGAAAAAGAGACTGAGCAAGAGAAATTTCTCTGTTTGTTTTGTGTTTGGGAAAGAGGAATTTGTCTGTGTGTGTATCTGTCTGTTTGCGTGTATTTAGGGGTGGGGTTGTGATGTGATGTCAAATGGTTGTGTAACAACACCAAAACATTTTGCAGCTTTTTTCTAGTGTTATAGGAGATTTTTGAAGTCTTTGACATGAAAGCATGTTGTTAAGCCTGTTCTCAATGAGCAGTGGATGCTGCTGCGGCCACTCCTAAAGCAATGTGTACGTGTGCAAAATGTCTGTATGTGTGTTTGAGAGAGAGAAAAAAAGAGAGTGAGCAAAAAAAATTAGTCTGTGTTTGAGAAAGAGGAATTTGTGTGTGTGTGTGTGTGTGTGTGTGTGTGTGTGTGTGTGTGTGTGTGTGTGTGTGTGTGTGTGTGTGTGTGTGTGTGTGTGTGTGTGTGTGTGTGTGTGTGTGTGTATCTGTCTGTATCTGGGGGGAAGCGGGGCGAGGTTGTGAGGTGATGTCAAATGGTTGTGTAACAACACCAAAACATTTTGCGGCTTTTTTCTAGTGTTATAACAGGCTTTTAGAGTCTTTGACATGAAAGCATGCTGTTAAGCCTGTTCTCAATGAGCAGTGGATGCTGCTGCGGCCACTCCTAAAGCACTGTGTACGTGTGCAAAATGTCTGTATGTGTGTTTGAGAGAGAGAAAAAAGAGAGTGAGCGAGAGAAATTTGTCTGTTTATTTGTGTTTGAGAAAGAGGAATTTGTCTGTGTGTGTATCTGTCTGTTTGTTTTTTTAGGGGTGGGGTTGTGATGTGATGTCAAATGGTTGTGTAACAACAACAAAACATTTTGCGGCTTTCTTCTAGTGTTATAGGAGATTTTTGAAGTCTTTGACATGAAAGCATGTTGTTAAGCCTGTTCTCAATGAGCAGTGGATGCTGCTGCGGCCACTCCTGAAGCACTGTGTACGTATGCAAAATGTCTGTATTTGTGTTTGAGAGAGAGAAAAAAGAGAGTGAGCGAGAGAAATTAGTCTGTTTGTTTGTGTTTGAGAAAGAGGAATTTGTGTGTGTGTGTGTATCTGTCTGTATTTGGAGGGAGCGGGAGAAGGTTGTGATGTGATGTCTAATGGTTGTGTAACAACAACAAAACATTTTGCAGCTTTTTTCTAGTGTTATAGGAGATTTTTGAAGTCTTTGACATGAAAGCATGTTGTTAAGCCTGTTCTCAATGAGCAGTGGATGCTGCTGCAGCCACTCTTAAAGCGCTGTGTACGTGTGCAAAATGTGTGTACCGTATGTGTGTTTGAGAGAGAGAAAAAAGAGAGTGAGCGAGAGAAATTTGTTTGTCTGTTTGTGTTTGAGAAAGAGGAATTTGTGTGTGTGTATGTGAATCTGTCTGTATTTGGAGGGAGCGGGGGGAGGTTGTGATGTGATGTCTAATGGTTGTGTAACAACACCAAAACATTTTGCAGCTTTTTTCTAGTGTTATAGGAGATTTTTGAAGTCTTTGACATGAAAGCATGTTGTTAAGCCTGTTCTCAATGAGCAGTGGATGCTGCTGCGGCCACTCCTAAAGCACTGTGTACGTGTGCAAAATGTCTGTATGTGTGTTTGAGAGAGAGGAAAAAGAGAGTGAGCAAGAGAAATTAGTCTGTTTGTGTGTGTTTGAGAAAGAGGAATCTGTCTGTGTGTGAATTTTTCTGTTTGTGTATATTTAGGGTGGGGGTGTGTTTGTGATGTGATGTCAAATGGTTGTGTAACAACAACAAAACATTTTCTGGCTTTTTCTAGAGAGAAAAAGAGAGCGAGCAAGAGAAATGTGTCTGTTTGTTTTGTGTTTGAGAAAGAGGAATTTGTCTGTGTGTGTATCTGTCTGTTTGTGTGTATTTAGGGGCTGGGTTGTGATTTGATTTTTAATAGTTGTGTAACAACAACAAAACATTTTCTGGCTTTTTGTAGAGAGAGAAAAAGAGGGCGAGCAAGAGAAATGTGTCTGTGTTTGAGAGAGAGGAATTTATCTGTGTGTGTATCTGTCTGTTTGTGTGTATTTAGGGGCTGGGTTGTGATTTAATTTTTAATAGTTGTGTAACAACAACAAAACATTTTCTGGCTTTTTGTAGAGAGAGAAAAAGAGGGCGAGCAAGAGAAATGTGTCTGTGTTTGAGAGAGAGGAATTTGTCTGTGTGTATTTATTATTTTTTTTTTTTTAATTCTCAAATAATTTTTCATTTAATCTCTTTTTACAATAACTTTTTGCCTTTTTTTTTGTTTTTGTCTTATTGGAACTGCTGCATTTCCACTTTTTGCTGCAGTCATTTCACACAGGCAGATATTTTCCTGAGTCATGCTCATGAGAGCCGAGAAGCAGCAGCAAAAGGTTAGAGTTACATTTTAGAAAAACGAAGCGTCCAGAGCCGTGCGAATGGAGTAGCAATTTGTTCAAACGGTTATTATGTCGTTTGATGATTTGGCGTTCTGCTCGTGATCATCTGAGATAATTATGGGGATAATAATTTGATGATTGCAGCTAATAAAAATAAAAAAACTCATTTGAGCTTCTAAGTATCGCTTAGTTAGATTGGACTAGTTTTCGTGGTTTGGGAGGGAGTTACTGTCTGAAAACATTTGTGTGAGGTCTGTTTTACTTTTTCTGGAACAAAAGAAAAAGAGCCTCTGGGAGGAAAATTGTTATCGAGAATCTAACGAGTAAAATGCTATTTTAGCTAGCGCTGTCATTTTAACGCGTTAATTCGATTAATTAATCACGCCGCATTTTAAAAAAAATGAACGCAAATAATTAAGACATATTAACAGTAGCGAGCCAATGCTAGCGTGTTTGAATTTCGGCCCATTGAAGGACCCGTAGTCTTCTCGGCCGTGCTACATCGCCTGTGCTGGCAAATTAAAAAGGTCAAACACAACAGACATGGACAAGACTCAGGAGGGCGAGACAGTCGGGTCACTGAACGGCAAGATTTTATACAAAAATAATAGAAACAGGACAAGAAATGTAGTCATCTGTAGTTTTTTCAAAAAGGAGTTTTCCTTCCACCGGAGCAACTCCAGCCTGACATACCATCTAAACCAGTGGTTCTTAACCTTGTTGGAGGCACCGAACCCCACCAGTTTCATATGTTCATTCACCGAACCCTTCTTTAGTAGCGTCACTAACGCTAACCCAACGTCACTGACGCACACCGCTGGTCAGACGGAGGGTTATTAAAGAAGGAGAAGGAGGTCTCACTCTGCTGCTTATCCAGCGCTCTCAAAGCGGACCGGTAGGGAGTCTCTCTAAGCGGTCTGATAGGGAGGTCTCACTCTGCTGCTTATCCAGCGGACCGGTAGAGAGTCTCACTCAGACACATATAGGGCCCACTCTAAGCGGTCTAATAGGGAGGTCGCACTCTGCTGCTTATCCAGCCCTCTCTAAGCGGTCTGATAGGGAGGTCTCACTCTGCTGCTTATACAGCCCTCTCTAAGAGGTCTGATAGGGAGGTCTCACTCTGCTGCTTATCCAGCGCTCTCAAAGCGGTCTGATAGGGAGGTCTCACTCTGCTGCTTATCCAGCGCTCTCTAAGCGGTCTGATATGGAGGTCTCACTCTGCTGCTTATCCAGCCCTCTCTAAGCGGTCTGATTTGGAGGTCTCACTCTGCTGCTCATCCAGCCCTCTCTAAGCAGTCTAATAGGGAGGTCTCACTCTGCTGCTTATCCAGCGATCTCAAAGCGGACCGGTAGGAAATCCCAGAGCAGGAAGTTTTCTATGTCAGTGCCCACTAACTGCAGACTAGACTGAGGGGTGGACTTCTGTGGCAAAGGCTCCATCGAACCCCTGAGACCAACACAGCGAACCCCTAGGGCTCTATCGAACCCAGGTCAAGAACCACTGATCTAAACGCAAAACATGTTCAGGTAAGTTCCTCTGTAGTGAGTGTGGCTACCAGGAGCTCGCTCCGCCAAACCAAGCTAGCTGAATTTGGCAAGTGAATGAGCAAATCCACAACAGAAAAACTGACAAATACTATCGTAAAGTGGGGTGCTGCTGATTGCAGAACAATTTCTATCCTTGAAGATAAGAACAAACCCTAACCCTTGTTTTACTTTTTTTAATGACGCACCTGACCTCATGAGGCACAGTTCACCAATAATAAATTGGATTTAAAATCTTCTCCTTCTGTTCCATCATCTTCCGCTTGTTCCGGGGTCGGGTCGCAGGGGCAACAGCCTCAAACGGGCAGCCCAGGCCTCTCTATCCCCGGCTGCATCCTCTAGCTCACCCAGAAGGATCCCACGTCGTTCCCCAGCCAGCTGTGAGACATAGTCGCTCCAGCGGGTCCAGGGTCTGCCTCTTGGTCTCCTCCCGGTGGGCCGTGCCCAAAACACCTCCTGGTCAGGTCATCTGGTCAGGATACCCCCCGAGCGCCTCGCGGGGCTCATTTCGGCCGCTTGTACCCACCCGGTCACCACCCACAGCTGGTGACCATAGATGAGAGTGGGAACGTGGATCGACTTGTAAATCGAGAGCTTTGCTTTTCGTCTCAGCTCTCTCTTTAAAACCATGACGGACCGTGGCCCATGGACAATGGTCTCGGATTTGGAGGCGCTAATTCCCATCCCGGCCGCTTCACACTCGGCAGCAAATCGATCCAGTGAGAGTTGGAGATCACGGTCCGATGAAGCCAACAGGACCACATCATCCGCAAAAAGTAGAGATCCGATCCTGAGGTCACCAAACTGGATCCCTCCAACGCCTCGGCTGCACCTAGATATTCTGTCCATAAAGGTGATGAACAGAATCGGTGACAAAGGGCGGAGTCCAACTCTCACTGGAAATCTTCTCTTACTGGATTCAATTGATTAATCATACAGTACATTTTTTAATATCCTAGAATTCAAATTTTTTATCAGGAGACCTTTAACAAATATGTCGTTAAAATGCGATTAATTTTTAAAAATTTTTTTTTAAATTCTGCTTCAAAATGAATGACTGAGTCACAAAGCGGTGGTATCAGCGTTTGACCTGCTTTCTCATGACCTGTAGAGTTTCCTTTATGTCCATCAGCTATTGTTTTCAATCCCGGTGTTGCTTGAGATCCTGCTGTTTTCATACCACAGTGTGCACCCCGTGGTCTTCAGCACGCAGCCTTTTAAACCCCCTCTTGTCTCCAAACATATAACTTTTCCCTGTCTGCCGTCAGTACAGACAAGACTCATTCCTAAACTTTGTACCCCAGCCCCAGTGTGACTCCACACATACCGTTTCATTTGACTCCAGCTTTCATGGTCCACGATGGTCCAAGTTATGTGCTGGATTTATTTGATGTGTTTCAGTTATCCACCGTGGCTGGACCAGGAAGTTGGTGTTATTGTTACTAGTGTGTGTGTGTGTGTTTGGAAAGACAATCGGAATTAGCTCCTGACCCACTTTCACCTTGGCCCATTTTTCTTAGGGATATAACCAGCAACAGCATTCCTCAGTGACCGGCGCAGAAGAATTGACAGAGACATGTTGATATGGTCGATTTAAGCCGACGTGACCAGATGGTGTACGATGTGGGCGCTTTACTCGTTTGGTTGTTAGCGTCGATGCCTATGTGATGAAATATGATCACAAAGACAAAAACGAAGCGGATTCTGTTCTTTAATGTCGTAAAAAAGGTATAAGTACATACAGACAAATCAGTGCGGCATCCGCAATAACTAGGACGCTGCATCAGTCTGTCGTGATGAAGAAAGAGCTGAGCCGAAAAGCAAAGCTCTCGATTTACAAGTCGATCTACGTTCACTCCCTCACCTATGGTCACCAGCTGTGGGTGGTGACCGAAAGAATGAGATCGCGGATACAAGCGGCTGAAATGAGCTTCCTCCGCAGGGTAGCTGGGCTCTCACTCAGAGATAGAGTGAGGAGTTCTGCCATCCAGGAGGAGCTCGGAGTAGAGCCATTGCTCTTTTGGGTCGAGAGGAGCCAGATGGGGTGGTTCGGGCATGTGGTTAGGATGGCTCCCTAGCGCCTCGCTGGTGAGCTGTTTCGGAGGGGTTTTTTGTTTGTTTGTTTTCTTCCGTTGGCCTGTTTTTTTTTTTTGTTGGCTTGTTTGTTTTTTTGTTTTTTTCTGTCAGCCTTTTTTTATTTGTTTATTGTTTTTCTGTTGGCTTGTTTTGTTGTTGTTTTTCTGTCGGCCTGTTTTTTGTTTTTGTTTTTTTTCCCTGTCTGCCTGTTTTTTGTTTTTTTTTTATTTGTTTTTGTTTTTTTTCTGTCTGCCTGTTTGTTTGTTTTTTGTTTTTTTTTCTGTCTGCCTGTTTTTGTTTTATTTGTTTTTTGTTTTTTTTTTTTCTGTCGGCCTGTTTGTTTGTTTTTTTGTTGTTTTTTTCTGTCTGCCTGTTTTTTTTATTTTGTTTTTTTTTTGTTGTTTTTTTCTGTTGGCCTGTTTTTTTTTCTGTTTAGTTCACAGTTTTCAGCTGGAGTTAGTTTTGCTGACGTTATCGAACCTCCTCAAGACTGAACACATAAGCAGATACCGTGATCTGAATCTGGTGAGCTTCAAGCTTACTCTAGATTTTTTTTTTTTTTTTTAAATTTCTCTGAGAGCAACAGAACGATGATTGAACGGCCGTATCCTCGTGAATAAACGTGATCGTAGATCAATACAAGTGCATATTTTGTGGAAGGAATTTAGGTCAGTGTCACACTTTGCCATCTGTTCTCTGCTTTCATTTAGTCCGGAGGTTTTCGACTCCGAGCTGACTGGTTCCATCGGCTGCATCTCACTGATTTATTTTGCATGAAGGAAAAAAAAAAAAAAAAATTGGAACGCGATCCCTGCCTTGATTCATTGTTTTAGATTTTTTTTTTTTATGTCGATACACCTGCAGATTGTTGGGATGTAAACATTAGAGACGTACACGTGTGTGTCCCAGTCTCAAACGGTTGGTGGACGTCGAGCTGCTCGGCCTGAATGACCGAGTGTTGCTGAAAATAGAACAGCTTGAAAAACAAGGTACCGAAAGAGGAACGTGCCAGCAGATAGGATGTGCAAATCTAAGCAAGCTGGAAGAAGAAGGGGAGGTGGATGAGATGATTTGTCACAGTTTTTTTTTTATCAGGGGATCTGTTGAATCATTGATTAGGTTGAACTCGGTAACCCAGGCTTTGCATGCAGACGCAGGGTTCGGCTCATTTCGTCTGAAAAGCTCTTGGAAATATAAAAATAGAAGGTTTGGTTGGAATGAAAAAAAAATCAAAGCTGATCATCCTTCCATTCATTTTTAAACTCCACAACAACGCTAGTGGGGTAGGAGGCAGGGTACACACTGTAAAAGTTGCTGGTGTGTCACCCGTAGAAAGACAAACGCGTGAATATTTTCGCTCATCTACGCGAATTTTATAGAGACGGTATCAGTCATCTGGTTGGACAGTGGTGCGGTGGTCAGGTTAGTACGTGGCCTCACAGCAAGAAGGTCAGGGTTTGAGGCCGCAGTGGAACGAGGCTTAAAAAACTGGTCTATTTGTGTGGAGTTTGCATGTTCTCCCTCTGTAAATGTAAGTTTCCTCGTTCCGTCATCTTCCGCTTATTCGGGGTCGGGTCGTGGGGCAACAGCCTCAGACGGGAAGCCCAGGTTTCTCTCTCCCCAGCTGCATCCTCCAGCTCACCCGGAAGGATCCCAAGTCGTTCCCCAGCCAGCTGTGAGACATAGTCTCTCCAGCGGGTCCGGGGTCTGCCTCTTGGTCTCCTCCCAGTGGGACGTGCCTGAAACACCTCATCAGCGAGGCGCTCATTGAGCCTGACCAGATGCCCTAACCACCCCATCTGGCTTCTCTCGACCTGGAGGAGGAGCGGCTCGACACCGAGCTCCTCCCGGATGGCAGAGCTCCTCACCCGATCTCTGAGTGAGAGCCCAGCCACCCTGCGGAGGAAGCTCATTTCGGCCGCTTGTATCCGCGATCTCGTTCTTTCAGTCACCACCCACAGCTGGTGACCATAGGTGAGGGTTGGAACGTAGATCGTCTTGTAAATCGAGAGCTTTGCTTTTCGGCTCAGCTCTCTCTTTACCACGACTACCGATGCAGCGTCCTAGTTATTGCTGACGCTGCACCGATCCACCTGTTGATCTCCCGCTCCATCTTTCCCTCACTCGTGAACAAGACCCAGAGATACTTAAACTCCTCCACTTGGGGCAGGACCCTGGCCCTGACAGTTTCCTCCTATCCTCCAAAACATACATGTCAGCTTGATTGGCCGCTACACAGAATGAGCGCGTGTGTGGACGGTCTGGCCCCTCTACAGACTAGCGACCTGTTCAGGGTGTACCCTGCCTCTCGTCTTGAATCAGCCGGCAAAGGCTCTAGCACCCCCGCGACCCATGAATAAAATATAAAACCAGTTCAGAGGACCTTTAAAGATGTCATGCTGGTATTTCCGATGCCGGGTGACACAACTCCTAACCTCAAATGACCCAGCAGGAAGACAGGGCGGAAACTCATCCTCCTTTTTTTTTTTTTGCTCCACCCTACTTCCTCCACCCGTAGAAAACAGCTGCTTTTCTCCAAACTCATCCCGTTCGTTTCTGTAACCACTACCAGCGGAGACGCCCATGTTCTGCTGTGTATTTGTCTAAAGAGTCAGATCCCGGGTTCTTTCATTGGGCTGTTTTGATTGGCTGTGTGAGCACTGGAATGTGTCAGGTTGCTGTTTTGATTGGCTGCTGCTGTGGTACTGTTTCTCCCTGCCAAGCCTGGACGCCAAACTCAGGAACCAGTTCACATCTCACTGACTTTGAAATACAAAACGAACCCATCGCTGGTCATTTAGCAGGTTTTACACACGTGTTTTTGTATAGATAATATGAAGAGAGGTTAGGACAGTGGCCTCACAGCAAAAAGGTCAGGGTTCATGTCCCGGGAAGGGACGAGGCTTGAAACACTGGCCTTCCAATGGCCGCTATGAAATTACCCTAGGAATATGTGTGTGTCACCCCGCAATAGACTGGCGACCTGTTCGTGGCCATACCAGCCTGTCAATACCTGATTCCGTCAGATCTCAGAAGCTAAGCATGCTGGGCTTGGGCTGTACTTGGATGGGAGACCACCGAAACTACAGGTGCCACATTTGGACGGGTGTTGAGATCAAATTGTCGTTGTGTCCCTGGGCAATACACTTCCTTCATCCATGTTACCCAGTCTGGATGGTGTGTGTGATTGGTTAGTGATGGTCAGAGGGGCCGATGGTGCAAAAATGCCAGCCTCGCTTAGTCAGTTTGCCCCAGGGCAGCTGTGGCTTCAACAGTAGCTTACCGTTAGCTGGTATGGCGTGAATGGATAGCATCCTGGAAAAGCGCTATCGAAGTACAATGCATTATTACCCGACCGCTCGTCTTAAATCAGCCGGGATAGGCTCCGACACCCCCATAACGTTAAAAGGCTGCCCCGGGCGGCTTCCTGCTGCGGTGTCTCCTGTTTTTTTGGCGTCTGGTCGTCTATTTTCACATTTTTTTCCACTCAGTTTCTGTTTGTCTTTGGCCTGTGTTTGATCCTGGTCTGGAGATGTGACGTTGTGCGCTCTTTGGACGTCGTTTTGGACTGCACTGTTTTGCTTCAGACGGCTGTTTTTAGGCTAGCCGTTTTTTGGTTTCAACGACTAGCTCTCCGTTTTGTTGGTCATGGAGTCGTTTCGCTTTGTTAGCGTGGACTCAACCAGCAGCTAGCTCTCGGAACAAGATCCACCGTGGCTGGAGGAGTCAATGCAGTCCTGACAGAACTGAGAAGGAGACGATCAGAAAGGAGGCGCTTTGAGCCCAGTGTCCTTGTGGTTGTCATGGGTAACATCCGGACGCTCACTGGCAAGATGGAGGAACTGGGGACACTCGTTCTGACCCAGCAGGAATGAGGAGGGGTCACTTGGTGTGCTTCATTGAAGCCTGACTTCGTGGACTCATTATGGACTGTTTTTTAACCGTTCAGTCGCCAGCTTTTACCCCATGTAAGCGGACCGGGAAGGCATCGAGATGTTAGCACCGCAGCATCAAATTTTCCGTTCCGTCATCTTCCGCTTGTTCCGGGGTCGGGTTGCGGGGGCAACAGCCTTAAGCGGGCAGCCCAGGCCTCTCTCTCCCCAGCTGCATCCTCCAGCTCACCTGGAAGGATCCCAAGTCGCTCCCCGGCCAGCTGTGAGACATAGTCTCTCCAGCGGGTCCGGGGTCTGCCCCTTGGTCTCCTTCCGGTGGGACGTAACTGAAACATCTCGCCCGCGAGGCGCTCGGGGGGGCATCCTGACCAGATGCCCGAACCACCCCATCTGGCTCCTCTCGACCTGGAGGAGGAGCGGCTCGACACCGAGCTCCTCCCGGATGGCAGAGCTCCTCACCCGATCTCTGAGTGAGAGCCCAGCCACCCTGCGGAGGAAGCTCATTTCGGCCGCTTGTACCTGCGATCTCATTCTTTCGGTCACCACCCACAGCTGGTGACCATAGGTGAGGGTTGGAACGTAGATTGACTTGTAAATCAAGAGCTTTGCTTTTCGGCTCAGCTCTCTCTTTACCACGACGGACCGATGCAGTGTCCTAGTTATTGCTGACGCCGCACCGATCCGCCTGTCGATCTCCCGCTCCATCTTTCTCCCACTCGTGAACAAGACCCCAAGATACTTAAACTCCTCCACTTGGGGCAGGACCCTCAAATTTTTCTTCGGGGATTAATAAAGTTTTTTCAATTCAATTCAATGACCCTATTAAAGATAAACCGTTCAGAAGACGAAACAAATTTGAAGAGATCATCCACCTTCTGAACCGCTTATGACACAGTATTCTTCCACATACTGTGTTTCTATTTTCCCAGTGAGCTTCTTTCTAGCCTTCAACGTTTCCAGCGCATCCTGGCTTGTTTCTGGTTGTCACTGGCCATCGAGCCAATCGAGATAAACCATCTGGAGGTGAATGACGAGAAACACCAAAGAGCAATGATAAGACGTCACTATTCAAAAGGAAGTTGATAAGACTCTAGGATTCTTATCAAACATCCTGAAATGAGTTTTACAACGAACACAAGCTTGGTCGACTGAGGATTCTTCCTCCCTAAATTAATCACAGCAGGTTAGTTTGTAATAAAACGTGATCGGATTTAATAAATATATATAATCATTCTTTATAAAGGTCAAAGGGCATGTTGAAGAACTCGTTTAATGAACCGTCTAATTAATCAATTAGTTCTCAACTTATTTGTTACTGCGATTTAACGCTAACGTTACAAAAAAGATGGCTGACTAATTCTGTATATATTCAAATTATAATATTTACGTATATGTATCCGCGACAGACTGGCGACCTGTTCAGGGTGTACCATGCCCATCACCTAGAATCAGCCAGGATGGGCTTCGGCACCCTCAGCTACCCGTAAAGCAGGGGTGCCTGTTATGTCGATCGCAATCGATCGGTCGATCGCAATCGGCTGGTCGATCGCAATCATTATGGGTAGATCGCATGGCATTGAAAAAAAAGTTAAAAAAGAAAAAAAGTTGGTGCCAGCGTATCATCAGCCTCACAATGACATCTGCTCTGAAGTCAGCTGCTAAAATTGCTAAAATTTAGGGAATCTTTTTTTTTTCCCAAAAAAGTGTCAATCTAGCAGCTTTTCTGATGTTACTGGAGATTTTTGGAGTCTGACGTGAAATTATGTTGTTAAGCCTGTAATCAATAAGCAGCCCGCGGTGCTGCTATGGCCCCTCCCCCTCGCAAAGCACTTTGAGTGTGTAACAAATCTAGTTGTAGGGGTTGTTACAGCAGGCTGGAAACAATCTGTTGGGGTTTGTGATGGTACCACGGGACTGGTAGATCTCAGGAGGTTTGATACACTATATTGCCAAAAGTATTCGCTCACCCATTCAAATGATCGGAATCAGGTGTTCTAATCACTTGGCCTGGCCCCAGGTGTATAAATTCAAGCACTCAGGCATGCAGACTGTGAAACAAGACATTTGTGAAAGAATGGGCCGCTCTCAGGAGCTCAGTGAATTCCAACGTGGAACTGTCATAGGATGCCACTTGTGCAACAAATCCAGTCGTGAAATTTCCTCGCTCCTAAATATTCCACAGTCAACTGTCAGCTCTATTATAACAAAATGGAAGCGTTTGGGAACAACAGCAACTCAGCCACGAAGTGGTAGGCCACGTAAAGTGACGGAGAGGGGTCAGCGGATGCTGAAGCGCATAGTGCAAAGAGGTCGCCGACTTTCTGCACAGAGCTACAAACTTCATGTGACCTTCATATTAGCCCAAGTACAGTACGCAGAGAGCTTCATGGAACGGGTTTCCATGGCCGAGCAGCTGCAGCCAAGCCACACATCACCAAGTGCAATGCAAGGCGTCGGATGCAATGGTGTAAAGCACACCGCCACTGGCCTCTAGAGCGGTGGAGACGCGTTCTCTGGAGTGATGAATCACGCTTTTCCATCTGGCAATCTGGTGGACGAGTCTGGGTTTGGAGGTTGCCAGGAGAACGGTACATTTCAGACTGCATTGTGCCAACTGTGAAATTTGGTGGATGAGGAATTATCGTATGGGGTTGTTTTTCAGGAGCTGGGCTTGGCCCCTCAGTTCCAGTGAAAGGAACATTGAATGCTTCAGGATACCAAAACATTTTGGACAATTCCATGGTCCCAACCTTGTAGGAACAGTTTGGAGCGGGCCCCTTCCTCTTCCAACATGACTGTGCACCAGTGCACAAACCAAGGTCCATAAAGACGTGGATGACAGAGTCTGGTGTGGATGAACTTGACTGGCCTGCACAGAGTCCTGACCTGAACCTGATAGAACACCTTTGGGATGAATTAGAGCGGAGACTGAGAGCCAGGCCTTCTCGACCAACATCAGTGTGTGACCTCACCAATGCGCTTTTGGAAGAATGATCAAAAATTCCTATAAACACTCTCCTCAACATTGTGGACAGTCTTCCCAGAAGAGTTGAAGCTGTAATAGCTGCAAAAGGTGGACCGACATCATATTGAATTCTATGAGTTAGGAATGGGATGGCACTTCAGTTCATAGAATGAGTAAAGGCAGGTGAGCGAATACTTTTGGTAATATAGTGTATTTGTAAAGAAGATCTTAAGACAAAAAAGGTCGGACACCTCTGCCGTAAAGGATAGACGGTTAAGAAGGTGACTGACTGACATATGTGTGTATCCTCCATTTGTGTGTTCATGATATTTAAATATTTTTTAAAGGAGAAAAAAAATGATCCCATTTTCTGACTTTAATTTTTATTCATTTTAAGACACAATAATAACATTCTGTGCGTCACGGTGGCGCACTGGTTAGCACAGTGGCCTCACAGCAAGAAGGTCGGGAGCTCAAATTCCGAGTGGGGATGAGACTTGGAACACTGGTCTTTCTGTGTGGAGTTTGCATGTTCTTCCTGTGTATTCGTAGCTTTTTTTTGGGTACTCCGGCTCCCTCCAAAAACATGCGTGTTAGGTTGATTGGCTGCTATGAAGTTTGCTCCTAAGTCAGAGTGGGTGTGTGGATGGTTGTCTGGCGACCTGTTCGGGGTGTACCCTGCACCTTGCCTGAAATCAGCTTGGATAGGCTCCGGCACCTGCCGACCCCATAAGGGATAAGCGTTTCAGAAGACTAAATAATTCCACACAAGTCCAAATGCACAATTGCAATATAGTTGATGATGCATAGAAAAAACGAAAAACGAAACCCCTAAACATTAAAAAGTGAAACAAGTGAAAAATAAAACTGACATTTTCAAAAGCTAATCAAATCAGAAACAAAGTGAAGAAAAAAATTTCACATTTTCATCAATTTTTCTCTTGTGCCGTCTCATTGTTAATATTCCGTTCCGTCGTCTTCAGCTTATCTGGGGCCGGGTCGCGGGGGCAACAGCCTCAAACCGGAAGCCCAGGCTTCTCTCACCCCGAGTCGTTCCCAAGCCAGCTGTGAGACATAGTCTCTCCAGCGGGGCCGGGGTCTGTCTCTTGGTCTCCTCCCGGTGGGACGTGCCCAAAACACCTCACTAGCGAGACGCACGGGGGGCATCCTGACCAGAGGCCCGAACCACCCTATCTGGCTCCTCTCAACCTGGAGGAGGAGCGGCTCGACACCGAGCTCCTCCCAGATGGCAGAGCTCCTCACCCTATCTCTGAGTGAGAGCCCAGCCACCCTGCGGAGGAAGCTCATTTCAGGCGCTTGTATCAGTGATCTCATTCTTTCAGTCACCACCCACAGCTGGTGACCATAGGTGAGGGTGGGAACGTAGATCGACTTGTAAATCGAGAGCTTTGTTTTTCGGTTCAGCTCTTTCTTTTAAAGTTCTTTTCTTAATTTTCTCTATAAATATTTGTAAATCTCGTTCTCCTGCCGAACCAATCAAAACAAGAAGGACTCTTCGGACGAGATTTATCCTCCCAAGTGTGTCATTTTAGATTTTTCGGCCTCTTTCATGTTGGAGCTCAAGTGTCAAATGTTGGTGGTCCTGTCAGGTGACTATTTGTCTCCCTCCAGTTTCAGTTTCCGTCTGTCTTTCAATTCACTTTTCGTCCTCATCTCTGACACCCCTTCCATTCCGCCAATCGTTGTCGTCATTCCTTTGCGCCAAAGCCCTTTTTCCTCTGAATCCTCATGCCAGCCATGTGTCTTTCCTGGCCTCAGCCGTCCAGTGCAACGGCATAAATCACTTTATTTTTTTCAGTCAAATCGACAACAGACCGAGTAGAGCAGAGAACCGTGAGCTTCCAGTCAAAATATCCTCCACTCACAACATGTTACGTGTCTGATGAAGAACCATCGCTCATATTTTGGGGTGAAAATAGCTCCTGAACTGATAATTCCGAGCTCCATCTTTAGCAGTCCACTTTGCCAGTAAAGTGGTGTTTGGTGTCCACATGACCTGAGGATTTTGCTGACTGCTCGAGATGTCTAGCGTGTTTCGACAGGTCGGACTGTTGAATCAGGCTCATGGATCCATGCTGACCTGCAACCCAACACCACAAACAGGACATCCGACGGTGTCAGGCAGACGGCAGCTGAGGAGCGTCCCGGCCAGTGTGAGAGCTCCGTCTGGCATTCCTGGAATAACAAGAGAATAACTTCAAGCTCAGGATGAAATTCCCAAAACTCTTAACTTGTCAGAGGGTGAACATCGCTCACAAAGAGAGACAACTTAAGCACTTTCACTTGACGTTGTCAGGCTGACTGGAGCATGTCAGCTGCTGAGTGCACTTCTCTTTATCTTATTTTGGTAAGCTATGGTCCCATGTCCAGGTGCTCCTTTTGAGGCTAAGTTACAATTTAAAAGAAAAAACAAACATCGCTTTGAACACTGAAGAACGCTTTCAAACACACACCACTTGATCTAATTAAATATTGTGTAAAAATGAATCCACAACAAAAATGTTGTTAAAAAAACCCTACAAAGGCTAAAGTAAACCCTCAAATGGCGGGAGTGGTCGTACACGACCCGCGTACTAGCCCACATAGCCATGCGACGCATAAAAAAACGAATCCTTTTATGAGTTAAGCTCTGATTTGGATTGTTAGCTCAAAGTTTTAGATGCTGCTCTGATGCTGACGAGTTGGAACAAACTTATGAAGCGGTCTTATTTACTGATAAAACTTCTTCAAGAATTGGACCAGTGTTGTTTTCGTCAACGATGACCACGACGAAATGATTTAGTTGACAAAGCTTTTTTTCATGACGATGACGTAACGATAACGAAATTCTTCTTCTTCTTTCGGCATTTCCCTTCAGGGATCGCCACAGCAAGTCAGTTTCTTCCATCTAACCCTATCTGCTGCATCCTCTTTGGTCACACCAACTATCTTCATGTCTTCATTCACTGTATCCATGAACCTCCTCTTTGGTCTTCCTCTAGTCCTCTTTCCTGGTGGTTCCAAACCCAGGATCCTTCTTCTGATGTACTCTCTCTCCTCTACACATGTCCAAACCATCTCAGTCTGGCCTCTCCTCTCTGACTTTATCTCCAAAACCTCTAATATGTGCTGTTCCTCTGATATACTCATTTCTAATCCTGTCCATCCTGGTCACTCCCAGAGAGATCCTCAGCATCTTCATCTCTGCTACCTCCATCTCTGCTTCCTGTCGTTTCTTCAGTGCTACTGTCTCTAGACCAATCAGCATGGCCGGTCTCACCACGGTTTTGTACACTCTCCCTTTCATTTTATCTGAAACTCTTCTATCGCACATCACACCTGATACTTTCCTCCACCCGTTCCAGCCTGCCTGAACACGCTTCTTCACCTCTTTTCCACACTCTCCATTGCTCTGGACTGTTGATTTTTCTTTTTTTTTATAACACAAATAATCTCCAGGCCACACGGTGGCGCACTAGTTAGCACAGTGCCCTCACAGCAAGAAGGTTCCTTAATAAATGCGACTTTTTGGTGACGAAAATGTGACGAGACTTTCGCAAGTTTCTGTTGACAAGACGAAAACGTAACGAAATAGGCGTCAGACTTTCACATTTCTGTCTGTGAAAAGAAAAGCACAGCGGCTACATTCTGTCTCTCACGGCGGCACGTAATCCAGCACGCTAACGTTAAAATCAATCGCCGTAGTGCTTGAAAAAAACGTACATCTAGCACGCTAGGTGTAAAATGTAGGTTTGTAATCTCCTGACAATCTATTTTGACAACGTGCGCATCACGGAAACACACACATTATAATGGGAGCAGTGTTGTTGTTTTTGCAACAAAGCCAATACATCTCGAGTGCGACATCTAGTGAGGAAACATCAAAACTGCAGAAAAAATAAAACATTAACATGGTTTATTTATTTAAATTTTTTCGGGCCGGATTAAAACGTTTAACGGGGCGTAGTTTGCCCATGCCTGTCCTAGCCTCACCTCCACTCCGGTACTCAAACCTCGACCTTCTTGCTGTGATGGCACTGTGCTAATCAGTGCGCCACCGTGTGGCCTGGAGATTATTTGTGTTATAAAAAAAAGAAAAATCAAAGCCATCATCAAGGCGTGAGTGTAAAGTTCGGATTAGAGTCTTTAATTCTTTTCATATGTGTACATAAAATCAAACTCCATACGCACTAATGTTCTTATCAACTGTTTCGACTGAGATAAACAAACCTTACGAAAGTGAATTTTTAAAAATGAGTTAAGAGCCATGAAATTGGTGAAATGTAAGTTTCCCAGTTTTTAGTGCAACATAAGTAGCAAATTTTATCATGGGATGAGTCTCTTTTTAGTTGCTTTGGATTGTAAATGTGATCAGTTTGCCAGTAAAAAACGGGTTTAAAAGAATATGAAAAGGATCACAAGTTAGAACTTTTTGGCTTCACACATAAATCAAAAATGTCTTTCTTTTTTCATGCACTAAAACGTGAGAGTCGTCCAGTTAAATACGTAGACGACACTAACTTGCACTAGTTTTGCTGAATACACGATGAATACATGGGTTGTCCTGTTGGAATGCTTTAAGAAACTAATTTAAAGTTCGACAGAACGTACTTTGTTTTTTGGGTTACTCGCAGGGCCTCCGTTTACTTGGAGTCTGAAAGCAAATAGACCATTAGCGCAGTGACATAAAGCACATTGTAGCACAAATGTCTGACACGTCTCCTTGTGCTTCGGATCTTAGTGAAAGACGAGGCTCGTTGTTAATCCTGGTTAGTAAAGAAGAGAAGTTTTTCTCTTGATTGGTGATTGTTTTGGGTTCAGTTGTTGAAACTGCATGAAATAGTTTAGACCAGGGGTCCCCAACCTTTTTTGTCCCAAGATCTACTTTTAAACTAGCAAACCTCTTGAGATCTACCAGTCCTGCGAGTTCTACCAGTATGGGTCCAATCCGGACGAAGTATGCGTCCAATTCGGACGCATACTTCCACCAACCCGGAATTATGCGTCCAGTCCTTTATTAGCCTTCAGATCTGCAGTTGAGTAGAAATTCGGGGTGAATTGTTGGCGTCAAATCGGGATTGTTTGAAAATAAATGATTTAGAATTGTATAAGGATCTTCTCCACCAGTCAACAAAAATGTTGCTTTGACAGTTTCATCCTGTTCCTGGCCAAATTCCAGGTTTTAATCACATGGGTTAATGCGCTCTATAATTTAAGAAAGACGCTAGATTGTTGCTAGTAGCTTTTTTGAGCGGCTGAATGGTCGATAAATTTAGCGTCAAAGTCGCTAAATTGACAACATTAAAAAAAAATTGTCATAAAATATATATATATATATATATATATATTTTTCCAACATGTCTTGCGGTTGACTCTGGACCAGTCCGCGATCTACCGGTAGATTGCGGTCGACCGATTGGGCACCCCTGGTGCATCAAATACTTTTTGCACTTTCTCCTCGAGTCAAAAAAAGTCTTTGGACAATGCTGTTGCAACCATCACCATATATAACTGTACATATTTAATCAGAAGTTTGCGTGTTCGCATCCCACTGAGTTCACGTCTAGGGTCCTTGGAGAAGACACCTAACCCCACGTTTTTTCACCATCGGCACCGTCACAGGTGGCAACTTGCTGCGGTGTAATGCAGCACACAAATTTCCCGATGAGGGATTAATAAGTATATTAAAATAAATAACTAAATACCTGTTAAGTTTTACAGTTTTGACATATTTTAATACGAGAGAAATGGGATTTTACCAAATATGGGCGTATCGTCATTTCTATATGGCCGAGTTTTTTTGTCAACGTGTGTCATACATTAAAATGACTACAAAATTACTCACTTTCAAGCCAATTATGGTCAATTCTAGGCGGCCATTGTTACAGCACAGTCAGAGCTAGACTGGTTACCTTCCTTTATGTCACTCTGGTTCATTATAAATTGACTGCGCATGCACAATCTTTTTTTATTTTCAAAATCCATAATACGGTTTTAAGTACTCCCCAATATGTGACGCAAGAGGAACGCCTTGACAGGTCTGCATCACTACTCACTCTGAACTTGGGAGGAACTGTGGCCTAGATTTAAACATGGCCACAGTGTCGGCCTGTCTCACAGCCTCAGGAAGTTTGTTCTCCATGTTTAGTCCTGACTCTAGACACCAGCAGGAGGCCGGTCCCAGAGGTCCTCAGAGTTCTAGATGGTTCATGTTTAGTCCTGACTCTAGACACCAGCAGGAGGCCGGCCCCAGAGGTCCTCAGAGTTCTAGATGGCTCATAAGGTACTAACATATCACGGATGTTCTTTGGTGCTAGACCAGGCATGGGCAAACTACGGCCCGCGGGCCACACGCGGCCCATTAAACGATTTCATCTGGCTCGCCGAACTAGAAAATTCTTAATAATAAATCATTTTAGTTTGATTTTTCATGATTTTATTTTTTATATATATTCATCACTAGATGGCGTCAAAAATACAACAACACTGCTCCCATTAAAATGTGTGTGTCTTCGTGATGCGCACACTTTCAAAATAAACAGTGTGCACAGATATGGAAGCCATCGAGCCCAATACATGCACGTAAACAAGCGTGTTAGATGTTAAGACGAGCAAAATGTTACATCAAGCACTTAGATCTCAAACCTAGCGCTGCTAAATGCACGTTTTTTAGCGCTATCGCAATAGATTTCAGAACTAGCACCACTAGATTTGAAATTTAACGCTCTTGATGAAACATTTAACGCGCTTGTTTAAAATCTAGTGCGCCATTCTATTGGTCTAATCTAGAGGTTACCAAAGCCATCCATCTGATCCTGTTCCCAGAGGCGAATACAGAATTTTCTATCTTTGAAAAATAAGTAATTTTTCTGCATTTTTGTGCATATTTTAACCAAAGTTTACAATAATTAAAGTAGTAAGAACAATTTTTTTTGGTCAACCTAAAGGGGGGGTCACGCCCCTTCCCCCTGGGCCCGGCCCGCTGCCCACCCCTGTGCTAGACCATGAAGAGACCTAAACACAACCAGATCAGCTTTAAAGTCTATTCTCTGAGCCACAGGAAGCCAGTGCAGAGTCCTGAGCACAGGACTGATTTGGTCATATTTTCTAGTTCTTAATCAAACTTTAGAACTTTACCAAAGCAAAGATTGTTTTCCAGATTTTATAAAGCAGTATTTTAATTTACTTTGAGCCTCATTCTTGCACCAACTTGTGGTCCCATTAATAAAACTTTCAGGTACACCAGTTAGATTTGTGACTTAAAGGTTTTAGTAAACTTTGGTCTGGATTTCAGACTCAGAATGTGTGGTTTGACTGAGCGTTATTAGGCGGAGCATCCAGGGGATTGAAAGAAATCCTTGTCTGGGTGAGTGAGTGGGCTGGAGAGTGAGAGAGAGAGAGAGAGAGAGAGAGAAAGGGAGGGAGGGCGATGAGGGGAAAACCGCCTCTCACATCTGGCTCTGTAGCCTCACATGCACAAGTTATGTTGAAACATTTCTCTACCTTCGCCTCGCGCACAATCAAGAGTCAGAAAGGCTGGATCAGTGGATTTGCTGCGGGTCGTAATAAACCCCCCCATCCTGCGCTGGTGCAGGAAGGTGACGCAGTGCCAGAGGAGTCCTGGATTATTCCAGGTAAAGCGGTGACGATCATTGCGGCAGCCAGACGCAGCATCCGGCGCACACTGCTGGACCTTCACATTGGGAGTAAAGGATCAGGGGAACAAGAAGAGGGGGGCCCGGGGACTATGCGTCCTGCAGCGCAGCAATGACAACCCAGCGAAAGTCTGTCAGTAAGCTTCAGCTGCGGCGATCTATTAGCGAGCAGCTCCGGGACTCTACGTCCAAAGCTTGGGATCTACTGTGGAGGAATGTCCGGGAGAGACGACTGGCAGGTCATACACACATATTTCATTCTTCTAAAAAAATCAAACCAGCGCTGGTCGAAGCGGTGTTTTTATGGACTTGATTCATTTTGTTTTAATGATAATGAAGTGGATCGTTAGCAGAGAGATCGACTCCTTCATTCCACAGGACGGTTAACCACAGTAAAGTTATCTCCACTGTGTGTGTAGGCTGCTCCATTTAACCTCATAAGCCTGGAGCGGCGTGCACTGCGCGCTCCACGATTATTTTGGGAAGGTCATTGTCAAATTTAGTGCTCAAAACAGCGCAGGCATGTGCGGTGGAAAACTGTCCAGAGAGGCTTTGGGATGCCAGGCATTTAGTTTGAGTCTGTTTTGAAGCTGGATGACTTTAAAATGATTGTCTGTAGGTGGTCTATATTTATCTGCATGGGGGGCAAAGGGGGGGCAGACCCTCTCTCTCGTGCGTAATGCAGCAACTTAGAGTGATTCTGTGTTTTTAAAGAGTCTAGATACGCAGACTGGTTCAGCCGTGCGTCATAGAGAGAGGAAGAGGAGGAAATCTCAAATAAAGCTGCTACAGAATGACAGAATAAGAGTTCAAGCTCATTTGATTTTGATCATAAATAATCAATCAAAACACAGATACATCCAACAAACGATTCCCTCAGTCCGTCAGATAAAAGTCAATCAGAGTTCCTCTGAAGGCAGGGGTGTCAAACTCCAGTCCTCGAGGGCCGGAGTTTGAGACCCCTGTCTTAAGGTATTCTCAACATCCAAAGGGGTATGTAGGCCCGGGTTGCATCTGTCTCACCCTCCCTTGTTCAGGTCTTTTGGGGTTGAGGAAATCCGTTACCCCTTATAAGCACATGGTTCATATATGTATACATACATAAATCTTCACTGTCATACTGTTTACTGTCCGCTATGTTCCTTGTTACAAACCAATGTTATAGCCTTGGTAATATGGGTCTGTATTATTGTTTCACTTTGTCCCCCTCTTTTCTTCTTCTGTACCCTACCCCTCTTCTTTCTCACTTCCCTCTCTTCGCGAAAAAAAAAAAAGGTATGGTCAAGATCCAAAATAGACGTGTTAAAATTTCTCTCAAAAACAACAAAAGTTTATAAAACCTAAACTATTTTCTTCAGTTCATAAAGACAGTTAGGTACGGAGAGCACCTGCTGCCATGGTAATCCCCTTTAGCCTAATTTTTTACTCCATCTCGTCCTGAATATCCAGAACCCAAGAGTCCACCTCCTCCAAGCATTACCCCTCCTTCCACTGCTCAACCCATCAGCCCAAAAGCATGCAATCCACATCTGTTTGAATCAAATTGGAAGATGGGGATTCCTTAAAAATGTGCACATCTGGCCGTACAGTCGTGCTGTTATTCAGCAGAGCCTTTTCCACTCGCCGAATCCGTCAGGAAGATGGAATATGCAGGTCAGACGAATGGTTTCAATTTAACTTCTCGGTCATCTCATTGAAAAACGTGAAGCAAAGTCAGTCGGTAATTTTTGTTTTACTGGAGTTTTTAAAACTCTGATTTTAAGATCACACACATATTGAATTTAAATTTAGGAAACAGTTGGGACGTATGAAGTATGTTTCCAGATAGATGATTATAACTGGAAGAGTGTCGCTCTACATGCAGGAAATGGGGCTTTAAGTTCATCTGGTTTGTGAATTTATGAGGGTGTGTGTGTGTGTTTGAGATGTTTGTAGATGACATTGTGATCAGTAGTGAGAGGAGGGAAGAGGTGGAGGAAAAGCTGGAGAGGTGGAGGAAAAGCTGGAGAGGTGGAGGTTTGCACTAGAAAGAAGAGGAATGAAGATTAGTCAGAGTAAGACAGAGTACATGTGTGTGAATGAGAGGGATCCAAATGGAAAAGTGAGGTTACAGGGGGAAGAGATAAAGAAGGTGGAAGATTTTAAGTATCTAGGATCAACAGTCCAGAGCAATGGAGAGTGTGGAAAAGAGGTGAAGAAGCGTGTGCGGGCAGGCTGAAATGGGTGTGATGTGTGACAGAAGAGTTTCAGCTAGAATGAAAGGAAAAGTGTACAAATCCGTGGTGAGACCGGCCATGCTGATTGGTCTAGAGACAGTGGCACTGAGAAAAAGACAGGAAACAGAGATGGAGGTAGCAGAGATGAAGATGCTGAGGATCTTTCTGGGAGTGACCAGGATGGACAGGATCAGAAATGAGAGTATCAGAGGAACAGCACATGTTAGAGGTTGGTTTGCCAGACTGGGATGGTTTGGACATGTGCAGAGGAGAGAGAGAGAGTACATCTGAAGTTTGGAACCACCAGGAAAGAGGACCAGAGGAAGACCAAAGAGGAGGTTCATGGATACAGTGAAGGAAGACATGAAGATAGTTGGTGTGACTGAAGAGGACGCGGCAGATAGGGTTAGATGGAAGAAACTGACTTGCTGTGGCGACCCCTGAAGGGAAATGCTGAAAGATGAAGAAGTGTGTGTTTTTGAGAGAATATTTGGAAATAAAGGGATTTAAATAAACCACATTTTTTTTATGAACTTTTCTCAACAAAGGGATGCTCTCCTGAGGGGCGTCGTGGATAACGAGGATGTAGGTCGTGAATTCAAAAGTGTTTGTAAAGTTGGGATTTTGACAAGAAATTGTAAAAATTTGTGCAATAACAACTACTTTGTTTTTTTTTCTTTTTCATCTCGATTTATAAACAAACTAATTCAACTTTATCATATTGATAAAATATGTTTGAGGAAAAAAAAACATGAATGTACTTCAAAGTATTTTTGAGAAAATAATTTTTCTTTTTTTTGCGATCAAAATGAGTTAAAAACGGTAAAAAGATTTAAATATCTTTCTCGCACTATGAAAATATTTTTTTTTCTCTCTCTCTTGCACAAGAGGGAACGTTTGGCCAGGTAATCGAATTATATAACTTTACACAGTCTTAAAGTTTTAGTAGTCCTCTTCTGTCCAAATGCTAGAGGTAGATTATTAAATCAATAGTTCTCGCAGTAAAAATGATTTTTAAGCCTCTGCGTTGAATGGTTTTTAGTTTCCTGTCCTTCTGGCTGTAAGTTGGTGCGATGCTGGGTTTTATATTACTGACTGCTTACTACAGCCCTGCCCCTCCGCTTACACACGTCTATTTGACGCAGTGTAACGTTACTTTGGCAGCCAGTTGCTGCCCTAAATCACAGCTCACTCTCTGTTCCAGATTGTATTTTTGGCTTATTTACGTTAGATCATTTATTTGAAGATTCAAAGCACTTAAAGATAGAAGTAGTTTCTTCTAAAGTCCCTCAAGAGGGCACTGCGATCAAATCCAATAAAGTTTTACGACTCCACAGGAGTGGATGGTATAGATCTGGAGGACATTTCTGAATGAGATTACGATCCTACTCAGCAGTTGAAACAATCAGTTTCCACATACATGCATTCCTCAGCGGAGCCTCACACCCACATACCCTCTATTGTTCTACTCCTTCCTTATTTCACATTGGGATGTGGCTGCTGAGATCATATTTTTTTTTTCAGGCCTATCTTCCCTGATCACAGATATGTCCGTCTCAGGCACATATTTCCACACATGCCCGGGGCATGTACCAAATAGTTTCCTTGGCAGAGCTTCAGGAAGCGGGGCAGTGTTCCCCAGAGCACTCGAGCCGTTTGGCTGCCGGTCACATGATTAGATTAGATCCTTGTGGAAGCAACAGTTTGTGAGTTTATCTTCTTCGCATCTGAGCGGGGCAAAGTGTGGGTGGGGAGAACAAGGGCTGTCTTCTGAGTCAGGTGGTTTGATGAAGCATGTGTATTTGTTCGAATAAGAGCCGGAGCGAGGAGGCGGGCGGGCAGCTTCCAGTGAGAGCATGTTGGAGGCAGGAATGTGTGAGGAGTGCTCGCATAACAAGTCAACTGGGCTGGAGCAAGGAAGATTTTGAGCTTTCTGATATTTTACAAGCTAGAGATTGCACCATGGATGATGTGGATGCTGCTGTGAACTTGGACGTTAGAGCTGCCTCGGCACATCGTGAGGATGCAGACGGGAACGAGAAGACCGAAGCGGATCTAGTGGATGATGTAGCCAAAACAGAAACTTACGAAGAGCAGGATAGCACGGAGAAGGCAGAGGGTGCTGGCACTGCCCACAGCAAGGGCAGCACGGACACCACTGAGCTTGTGGAAATGACTAGTGAAATGGACAGTAGGGACCAAAGTACTGCAGGCGACAGCAATGACTGTGAGAGTGATGGTGACAGCACCAGTGAGAGAACCTGTCTGGGAGCCATGACACCTGATGGTCAGGAGTACTACTTGAGACTGGGCGACACCCCCCGAAGGCGTTCTGCCCTCCGCTTATCACGCATCATCGCTCGCCAGCAACTGCTTAAAAAATTGGCACAAGGTAGATACAGAGAGTGTCGGTGCAAAGAAGTGGTTTTAAAATGAAGCGTAATTTGGCATGTTTATACAGATGAATTATTGAGTAAATTAAAGATTTTTTTTACTTTATATTAATTGATAAAGTCTAGAAAATACTTATCAAAGCCATTAGTGTCTTGTGGTTCAACTCATGCAACTCCTCATCTGGCTCGAGGTCCAAACAATGTGAGCTTTGATGTGAGGTTTAAACACGAACAGGAAGTTACTGATTGCTTTTTTTTTTTTCAAATTATGCCCATTTGTTTAGGATTTTCTGATTTTTAACCAAAGGTAAACATAGAGAAAATCTCGACTTTACTTTACTTTTTTTTTTTTTTTTTTTTATAATTTTTTTCAAAACGTCACTGGTCGAATTGGAAGGAAATTACATTGACAAAAAAAAAACTCTTATAAATCTGATAGAAGTCATAACAAACCATTGAGGGCCAAAGGGTTATTGTTTTTGTCTGTGTTCCACCTCCTCAAATGGTCACTTCCCCAACTTCCTGACACATGACTCATGTTACCCAACGACCAACCCAACACAGACAAAGCAGATTGATTTCGGCTTCGTCATTTCCGAATTTGTAGCTGGTTTTGGAGAAATACCATGATTTTATTTGGTACCAATTTCTTCAAAATTCCAAATACTTTTTTTTTTTTTAGTGGTTAAGTAAGACGAGTCAAAACAATAAATGTGGTAGAAAGCTATGAGAAAAATGTAAATGTGTTTTCACCCGCAAGGGAGGATGGCACGACTTACCCACCTCTTACACTCATACGCCCTATTCTCTCTTCGCCTATTTTCCACTCAAACTGACACACACCATTGGTCGGAGTTTTCCTTTTCTTGGCTGAAGGCCGATTTCAACAATTCACACGGTAGATAAATCCTCAAAAGAAACATTCCGTTATGAGACCAAACTAAAAAAAAAAAAAAAAACAGACACGTTTAACACTGCAGATAAAAAAGAAAAAATAAACTTTCAAGTGGATCTGAAAATAATGCAAAAAAGTGTTCCGTCATTTTCTGCTTATTCTGAAAGGATAAGGCAGCGGTGCCCATTATGTCGATCGCGATTGACTGGTCGATCGCAAAGGCATTACGGGTAGATTGCATGGCATTGAAAAAAGTAAAAAAAGCTTTCAAAAAAAGTGTTAATCTGCTGTTACTGGAGATTTTTGGAGTCTGTGACGTGAAATCACGTTGTTAAGCCTGTAATCAATAAGCAGCCCGCAGTGCTGCTGTGGCCCCTCCCCCTCACAAAGCACTGTGAGTGTGTGCCTATCTAACAAATCGTGTTGTAGGGGAAGTTATAGCAGGCTGGAAATGATCTGTGGGGTTCGTGATGGTGACATGGGACTGGTAGATCTCAGGAGGTGTGATATTTGTAAAGTAGATCTTGGGACAAAAAAGGTTGGGGACCCCTGGAATAAGATATAAGGAATGAGGATTCCGCTTAGGGGGAGACGGTGGTTCAGTGGGTAGAGCGTTCACCCGTGGACCTGAAGTCAACCGGAAGTCCACGGGTTCGCATCCCACTGAGTGCACTTCAAGTCTCCTTGGAGAAAACACCTAACCCCCTGTTTCTCCCACCATTGGTGCCATTGTGGCAGCCTGCTGCGGTGTAGGAGTGCAGCACACAAATTTCTCCGGTGAAAAAAAAATATTCAGAGCCAGGTACAGGGCCAACCTGGAAAGCCAGGCTTCTCTCACTCCGGCTGCATCCTGCTGCTCAACCGGGAGGATCTCGAGGTGAAAGTGTCCTCTTGTTAAATTAAATCTTAACATTTTGTTACTAATGAGCTGGTCAGAGCTCCCTCACCTGGTCCGGGATAAGTTTGGCTCTGTTTTCAAAGCGGAACATTACTTGTCATGTTAGTGAGTTGTTTCCATAAACGTTCCTGGATTCTCTTTGATGTCATGTTTCTGTTTTAAAGTGCCAAACCGTTTGATGTTAGAGGTATTTTATGAACAGGAATGTGATCCTTAAAGACATGTTGTTGATGTAAAGACAGTTAATGCCCACCAAATGCCATCCGTTCAGAAATTTTTTTTAGATTTGTGCCAAAATTGAGTCACAAAACTTCTAAATTACTTCAAATTTGTAGTGTTTGTAAGAATCTTAAAATATACTTTTAAGCTGTGGTGGAATAAGCTGATGATGCGGGAGCTGCAGCTCCTACCACACTTCCTACAAATGTGATAGGTGGTATGAGTGATAGGGGGAGCAGTGGCAGACTGACTTTTTCGCTGTTTCCCGATCTTTGTGGCCTCACGCTGGATCTCTCTGTTCTCCTCGGCCTGTTTGATTCCGATTTTGACAGTAGCACGCCACCTGTAGCGGTCAGAGGTCACTAACTCGAGATTTGCTGTGTTGATGTTGCACAGTTCCTGATTCCCTTTTGCAGGCATCTTTGTAGCCATCGTCCATCCTGCATACATGGCCTAGCCAGCGAAGGTGCCTCTGTGACAGGATGGTTAACATACTGGACATGCCCGTCTGGGTCAGGACGCCCACATTGGATACTTAATCCTGCTAGGTGATGCCCAGGAGACGTCTAAGGTTACGCAGGTGGAAATCGTTTAGTCTCCGCTCTTGGTAGGTGATTGGGATCCGCATTTCACAATAGTTGTGAAATCATACTGATTTACAAGGTTTTATCAAAGATCAGAAAGTGAGAACACCTGATCTTCACTCATCCCTCTACCAGTCTTGAAAAGCACAGGCTATGCCAGGGGTGGGCAAACTTTTTGATTCCTGGGCCACATTGGGTTCTAACTTTTGATTAAGGGACCGGAACAGGAGCAGAGGGATGGCATGCTTTGGTAAACAAGCACACTACATATGGAAAGCCATTGGGGCCGCTACACGCACGTAATATAGCACGGTAAAGTTAAAATCGAGCACACTCAATTACGGTTTAAAATGTAGGTTTGAAATCTACTGACAATCTATTTTGACAACGTGCGCATCACGGAAACACACACATTTTAATGGGAGCAGTGTTGTTGTTTTCTCAACAAAGCCAATAAATTTAGAGTGCGCCATCTAGTGAAGAAACATCAGAATTGCATGGGAAATAAAACATTAACATGGTTTATTTATTTCGTTTTTTTCGGTCCGGATTAAAACATTTAACGGCGGCATTTGGTCCGCTGGTTGTAGTTTGCCCATGCCTGGGCTATGCCTTGAAAATTCAGGAGCGGTAGAGTATCAGAAAGGAGAAAAGTGTCATCGATGTAGCTAAAAGTGTAGTCGAAGTAGCGCCATCCATTAGAAAGTGGGCAGAGATACTAATACGATATTTTTCAAAAGCCACTGAATCATTTAAAAAAACTACCTTAGTGACAAATACAAAACCCACACATCAATATTAGAAGATAGAAAACTCTGAAAAGGAGATTCAGCATGAAATGGGGCCTTTAAATTACAGATAGTTTTGCTCTCAGACGATACTTTGCGGGGCTTAACGAGGGTTTAGACCAGGGGTGGGCAAACTTTTTTGGTTTGTGGGCCACATTGAGTTCTATCATTTGACAAACGGGCCGGAACAGGAGCAGATGGATGGCATCTGCTCCTGTAACCTAGCAGCTTTTGTAACTGCTAGGTTAGACCGATAGAATGACGCTAGATTTTAAACAAGCACGCTAAATGTTACATCAAGAGCGTTACATTTCAAATCTAGCTGCGCTAGGTCTGAACTCTAGTGCGATAGTGCTTAAAAACATGCATTTAGCAGCGCTAGGTTTAAAATCTATGTGCTTGATTTACCGTTTTGCTTGTTTTAACATCTAAAATGCTTGTTTATGTGTGTGTAGTGACCCCGATGGCTTTCCATATCTGTGCACACTGTTTATTTTGACAGCGTGCGCATCATGGAGACACACACATTTTAATGGGAGCAGTGTTGTTGTTTTCTAGACAAAGTCAATATATCTAGAGTGCGCCATCTAGTGGGGAAACATCAGAATTACAGTGGAAATAAAACTAGCAAGGTTTATTTAATTTTTCAAGTTTGGCCGGCTGTAGTTTGCCCACACCTGGTTTAAACAGACAACAATTTACGATCGGATAGAAATAGAAAGAAATGTGCATCAGCATTCAACCAAAAACATTCAAATGTCTGTGGTGATGGGAAGTGTAGACTGGTGTGGCTGGTTTTACTGTTTCTCAGTATTTGAGAAACAATCAAGTAAATCATGGAGATTTGAAGTGGATTAGGTTTGTCGGTATGTTTCTCCGCTAATTAATTTAGACATTTCTTTAAGTCTAATTTGATTTGAGAGCGTGCGTCTTTCAGAATGAGTGTTAGGACATGACTACGGGCCGTCTCACTGACAACTTGATCGTGTCGGATTAACACCCAATCAAAAACGGATAGAAAATAAACTGAGGTGAACGTATACCAAGTTGGGTTGAAATGATGCTGTGGTCTGATGTGACTTTCTGTAACGCCCTCTGCTGGAGGGAGAACAGCATCACCCAACAGGACGACCTTCAGCGTGATTTCTGGAATATTCTTTTTTATTTTTTCACTTGGAGGACTGAGTGTTTTAACATATGTGGGAATGCGGCTACTTGTAAACTGCATCTGTGTGACTTTGTGGTGGATTTCTAAAAAAAAATCCTGAACAGGTTGCCAGTCTGTTGCGGGGCCACACACACACACACACACAAAACCCTCCACACACACTCATTCCTAGGGGCAATTTCATAGTGAACAATCAACCTGGGATGCATGTTTTAGGAGGGTGGGATGAAACTGGTGTAACCGAAGAAAACCCACACATATATATGGGGAGAAGATGCAAACTCTACATAGAAAAATTTGTGTTTCGAGCCTCTCAAATGAACTCAATCAAGAAAAAAGCAAGAACAGGGGACATGGGCCGCCCTTCCAGTGGGTTCACCACCTGCAGGAGGTGGACATAGGGGTCGGGTGAAGGAGGCAATGGGCAGCAGCCAACGATGGGGACCCTGGTAGTCAGATCCTCAGCTGCATGACCCCCCCGGAACCCAGCCCCAGATATACTGAAGACGACGAATGAACAAAAAAAAAATCAAGAACTGTATTTTGTTTCATTTTTTTCTCCTTAATTCAACATGTTCTGCTTGTTTATGAGCAGAGCGTAGTTTAAAAGTCACTTGGCCGAGTTCCACTGACATGTTCAGCCCGGGAACTTCCTCTTGGTTCTGTTCTTAGCTCTGGACACATGGGAAATCCAGAGCAGGAAATGATGTCATGCAAAGCCTCTTAAGGCTGCTTGAGACCCAGCAGACATAACACAGAAAAGAGTCAAGGTTAGTGGCAACGGATGACAGGCAGGAAATGAAAAGTCGAGATGAGAGACAAACTTTCCATCCTCGAAAAAAAACCAAACTTGTTTGGACATCTGGGGTCATTGTGATGGGTTAGTTATGTAACGCTGCTGGCACACACTTGTAACGTAAGGAATTCAGACCTTATATTTCCCATGGCTAAGCTCTTTGTCACTATCCATTTGTCTTCTCAGCTGTCGGTTCTGTCGCTTGCAGCTCGTTGTGTGCTCTTCACAGTAAAATTGTTGTCATTGAAAACAGATAAAAAGCTCACTGGACAGCTTGGATTAGTTTAAACAGAATACACACTCTGTGCATAGATCACCCGTGAACTAACTCATCTCATCTCTGCTTCTTTTCTTGTAACACAAAGACAAAAGTAGTTTTCTAATAACATGTATGCAAAGACACAAGACAGGATTCTTTGGGATGCGCCTAAACCTGGCATGGGCAAACTACGGTTCGCGGGCCATATGCGGCCCAATAAATGTTTCAATCCGGCCTGCCAAACATAAAACATTAAATAAATAAACCTTGTTAATGTTTTATTTCCTCTGCGATTCTGATGTTTCGTCACTAGATGGCGCACTCTAAATACAACAACACTGCTCCCATTAAAATGTGTGAGTCTCAGTGATGTGCACGCTGTCAAACTAAACAGCGTGCACAGATATGGAAAGCCATCGGGCCCAATACACGCACGTAAACAAGAGTGTTAGATGTTAAAACAAGCAAAATGTTACATCAAGCGCTTAGATTTCAAACCTAGCGCCGCTAGATTTGAAATTTAGCGCTCTTGATGTAACATTTAACACGCTTGTTTAAAATTTAGAGCGCCATTCTATTAGTCAAATCTAGCGATTACGAAAGCATGCCATCTGTCTGCTCGTGTTCCCAGGGGCGAATCCAGGATTTTCTAAAGGGGAGGGGGGGCACAAAACGTGTTGCCAGGATAGAAGGGTGTGGGGACATCCCCCTTTTTAAAAAATAAGTCATTTTTCTGCATTTTGGTGCATATGTTAACCAAAGTTTATAATAATCAAAGTAGTAAGAACACTTTTTTTTTGGTGGACTTGGAGGGGCACGCTCCTGCCCCTCCTTCCCTGGTTCCGGCTCGCTTGTCAAGTGTTAGAACTCAATGTGGCCCGTGAGTCAAAAAGTTTGCCCACCCCTGTCCGATACCATAAACATGCCAATGGATTCGGCTATAGCTTTGGCCCCATCTGAATTACCAGACAGGCTGCTTGAATGCCGACCAACTGTATTTTCACGTTGTGTTTTTTTTGTGGAAACCAGAGCTATTTACTCTGGGTTGGTGGCATTTCAGGTGAGTTAGCATATTTGACCTGCCGCCAAAAAGGTACACAACTTCAGCTTCAAGTGTTCAAGTTCCGGTTGGTCACTAGAATTAGCCACACAGCTCGAATGCTCAAACAATGTCGTACACACACGTACATACATGTAATCATTTGTGCCCATGCCTGTGCTAAAACAAATGTCCTGGTGTTCTATCGAGATCTGTGGCCTCATCGAGATCTGCGACCGGTCGCAGGTCTCAATAGATTGGAGTTCCGAAAACTAACCGTAACGCTAATTCTAATAAAAGTATGGTAGGTGGCAGATCTCGATGGTTAGGTCGCAGATCTTGATGGTTAGATTGTCTGGAAGGGAGGGGGAGCGTTCTGGGCATGCGCAGAGGCGTAAAGTCGCAATCTCGATGGTCGCAGATCTCGTCAGGACACTGGAACAAAATTTTGGTAAAAATACATGCAAACAAATGCAAAAATTTTGAGTTCGGTATTTACCTCTAGAATCGATCAAGAAAACCTTTATTAGACCCACAGCGGGGTAATTGTAAGAATTAAGGCCTGCAGCCGAAGATGGCGCCGCCTTTGTAGAAGACAGAGACACAAAAGGAAGGGGAGAACAGGGGGTAGATTGGCTTTGTCCTAACCACTGCGCCACCGTTCCGCCCAAAACTGTAAACAAAACTAACAGCAGCACTAAAACTTTGACTGAATATGGTCTTAGATTCTAAGTTAGAGACCAGGGGTTTCCAAACTCAAATACCAAGTGGGCCAACGTGGATGTTTACAAAAAAAAAGTAAAACAACAAGCGTTCTGATCTGAACCGAGACAGTAAAACAAAAAGATTTCATAAACCTCCTTCAATAATAAACAACTGTTTTGTTTGTCCTCTCGGTGGTTTTCCCACAAGGTTTGGTTCAGTTCAGCCTCCCCGCCCCCACATCTCCACGACTGTCTCATCCCTTTCACATTCCCTGACTCACTGGGGGCAACATCTGGGATGTTCTAACTGTGTCAGTGCATACGGGATCGCCCCTCTCGTTCTGGTCTCTTTTACTAGCTGTCGATAGAGCTTCAGCCAACATGTGAAGTTAGCATCAGGTGGTGTTAGCCTACGACTGGGAGGGTCAGGATTAGATATGATGGAGAGACAGTGAGGATGTGAGACGAATGAAAACCAAAGTTCTGGAAGGTTGGAGAAGGAATGCAGTGAAGGGATGAGGAAGTTTTAACATAAAAATAAAAAAACATGGTAACAGGTAGGCGCGGAAAGTTCAAAACGGGATAAAGAAGAGAAGCCAAATTTTTTTTTTTTTAGTCGGGAGAGCGTTTGTAAAAAATAGAACGACGTCGTATGTGGATCCGAACAAAGATGAAATATGAGAGAGGTTGCGTAGAAAATTAGAGGGAAGGGAAAACCTGCATGGGGTAGGCTGGAGGATAGAGGCGAAGCGGTGAAGACGAGGGTTAGCGAGGCAGAGAGGAGAGACGGAACAAGAGTTGCTGCCACTTGATGGAAAAGCTGCCTAACGTTAAACGGGACGTGTCACGCTACGGAGAGTAACTTTGATCTGGAGTAGAAGACACACAGGAACATGTCAGCTCTCTGATCATGAGGACCTTCAGTAAGTTGGGATTGTTTTTCACAGTCTGGCCTCACGTTGCTTCATGTGTCATTGTGAGTGAGGAGCTATGCGGAGAATGTTGGAAGAGGTATGTAATTGCAGGATTGCGGTGACAGTGTCATTTCCTCTGAGCGTTCTCATCTGTGATGGTGAAGTCTGAGGCTTTTTATTACTCCGCTGAACTTTGTCCTCTGTGTTTCTGTGGTGCCGCTCTCGTTCGGAGCCAGCAACCTCTGAACAAGTGAAAGTGAATAAAAAGGCACGTTTAAAAAAAACCCAGATAAGAATAGATCGGTAACTATTAAGTTCTACGATGTTCTATTTATGTCTTACATTGGTGGTGCCCCACCGGTCGACCGCAATCTACCGGTAGATCGCGGACTGGTCCTAAATCGACCGTGAGACATGTTAAAAAAATGTTTTATGACTTTTATTTAATGACAGAAAGTCAGCGTTGCCAATTTAGCGACTTTGACACTAAATTTAGCGACCATTCAGCCGCTCAAAAAAGCGACTAGCGACAATCTAGCGCTTTTCTTGAGTTATAGAGCACATTAACCCACGTCACTAAAACCCGGACGTCGGGCAGAATGAGGTTTGCTTGTTGAAAAGTAGATCTTGGGACAAAAAAAGGTTGGGGACCCCTGTCTTACATTTTTATCGGCAGGTTTACGATCTCTTAAATTATTCCGTTTTGTTTTTATTTACTCAGTCTTTTCATTTCAATGACTTGAAAATTCAATTTCCGTGTGTTTATACGTGTCCGGCTCTTTAAGCTCACTGGTACCAATTCGTCCACTTGTCTTTGTCAGCACAAAAAGCAGCTGCAAAGAGTGTGTGCTCATAAAAAACAAAAAACGTTTACACACACATTTCTTTGATGCCTTTTAAGCAGTGTGTGCAAAACACGTGCTTGTGAAAAAAAAACAAAAAACAGTAGTAAAACAAAAGGCAGTAAAATATCTGGCAGTAGCAGCTAATAGGTTGTGGTTCCATGTGTACTTCGACGTTAACAACCGAAGGGTCTGGAAGTCGACGCATATGGGGGTGGAAAATCATTTGGGAACGCAGTGTGTGTCTCTTGTGTTCTTCGGGTCACATGCATCCCTGTCCGATTGTTTTTCATCCTCATCATTCCAGCGATTTCCCAGAGGAGAAATACATCTTTAAGATGTTCTTGTTTTTATGCTTTTAAAAATTCTCGCTCAAGGATAAAAAACACCATCACAATCAGATGTTCTGTACTTTTGGTTTTGACCTCCTTCATTGAGTTTTTAAAAGTTTGATGACGCAGGAAAAAGTCGATACTGAAAAAAAAAAAATTTGATGGTGATTTTTCTTTTTTTTAATTAATCTTCAACAGCAAGTCTATGTAGTCCCTCATTCATCCAGGAGTGATCCATAGTGGAAAAAGTTTCAAAAAAGTCTTCTGTACAGTTAATTCTTGATCGAAATGTTTCGACTTCCATCCGGAAATCATTTTTAATTTGAAAGAAATGGATTGAAAACTGGATCTATTTATAATAACCTGAGTAAAAGGTAAAAAATAGTAAGGAAGGGCTCGACCAATGAGCCTGTGTTACCTAAGATGGCCGTCGACCAATGAGCCATCATAGGTAACACAGGTTCATTGAAAATAATTTCCGGATGGAAGTCGAAACGTCTTGATCAAGAATTAAATTGTCCAGAAGACTTAATTGAAACTTTTTCTACTATAATCTTTAACAGCAGATAATGAATGATTTCTTTTGTTGTTCTTTTTATTTGCAGAGATTGAGGCTAAAGAGGCGTGTGATTGGCTCCGAGCAGCTGGATTTCCACAGTACGCCCAGCTTTATGAAGGTAACACACTCCGTAGTCAACGTCCAGATTTGACGCATCGGCCTTGTTTCACATAAAAACCTCCCTCTTTCTTTTGTTTATCCTTTTTTTTTTTTTCATCTAACATTTCTTTTTCTCTTCCTGCCATCCCTTCTTTCCCCATCTCTGTCCTCCGGGCGGCTTCGTTCTATTTCAAGGCTTCAGTTCCTGTCCAGAGGGGAGGGGTCATGGGAAAGGCCTTGTTATCACCGCTGGGATTCTCATAGCTTCTCCCCCCTTCTTCGTTCTCCCACCTTTTCCCCCTCGCACCATGACTCACCATCTCTGCTTTTAAACCGATTGCCTTTGAAACGTCGAAATAAGTTCTGGAGCAAAAACTCCTAAAAAAAAAAAATTAGAAATGAAACAAGACGTCCCTTTAATTTCTCCATGTTGTCTCTTTGTCTGGCAAAGCTACAGGCAGTCGCTCATATGACGATCATCAGGTCTCATACGGCCGAAACACTAACAGGAAATGGCTTCTAGTAATCAAGAAAGACGCTCCTTAGAATTCAGCAGTCTTTCATCAGAAGCACACACTTTAAAGCTGCTTGAATTGAATTGAAAATACTTCATCAATCCCCGAAGGGAATTTAATGCTGCGGTGCCAACATCTCGATGCCTTCCCGGTCCGCTTACGGTGTAAAAGCTGGCAACTGAACAGTTAAAAAACAGTCCATAATGAGTCCATGAAGTCAGGCTTCAATGAAGCACACCAAGTGGCACCTCCCCATTCCTGCTGGGTCAGAACAAGCATCCCCAGTTCCTCCATCTTGCCAGTGAGCATCCGGATGTTACCCATGACAACCACAAGGACACTGGGCTCAAACCACCTCCTTTCTGATCCTTCTCAGCATAGACTCCTCCAGCCACGGTGGATCTTGTTTCGAGAGCTAGCTGCTGGTTGAGTGCACGTTAACAAAGCGAAACGACTCCATAGCCAACAAAACGAAGAACTAGCTGTTGAAACTAAAAAAAAAAAATGGCTAGCCTAAAAACAGCCGTCTGAAGTAAAACAGTGCAGTCCAAAACGACATCCAAAGAGCGGACAAAGTCCCATCTCCAGACCGGGACCAAACACAAGCAAAAGAAGGTACAGAAACTGAGTGGAAAAAATGCGAAATAGACGACCAGACGCCAAAAAAACAGGAGACACTGCAGCAGGCAGCCACGCGGGGGCAGCGCCTTTTAACGCCTTTTATAGCTGCTCTGCTTGTGTTTAAGTCTCTCCATGGTCTAGCACCAAAGTACATCTGTGATATGTTAGTACCTTATGAACCATCTAGAACTCTGAGGACCTCTGGGGCCGGCCTCCTGCTGGTCTCTAGAGTCAGGACTAAACATAGACCATCTAGAACTCTGAGGACCTCTGGGACCGACCTCCTGCTGGTCTCTAGAGTCAGGACTAAACATAGACCATCTAGAACTCTGAGGACCTCTGGGGCCGGCCTCCTGCTGGTGTCTAGAGTCAGGACTAAACATAGACCATCTAGAACTCTGAGAACCTCTGGGACCGGCCTCCTGCTGGTGTCTAGAGTCAGGACTAAACATAGACCATCTAGAACTCTGAGGACCTCTGGGACCGGCCTCCTGCTGGTGTCTAGAGTCAGGACTAAACATAGACCATCTAGAACTCTGAGGACCTCTGGGGCCGGCCTCCTGCTGGTGTCTAGAGTCAGGACTAAACATAGACCATCTAGAACTCTGAGAACCTCTGGGACCGGCCTCCTGCTGGTGTCTAGAGTCAGGACTAAACATAGACCATCTAGAACTCTGAGAACCTCTGGGACCGGCCTCCTGCTGGTGTCTAGAGTCAGGACTAAACATAGACCATCTAGAACTCTGAGGACCTCTGGGGCCGGCCTCCTGCTGGTGTCTAGAGTCAGGACTAAACATAGACCATCTAGAACTCTGAGGACCTCCAGGACTGGCCTCCTGCTGGTGCCTAGAGTCAGGACGAAACATGGACCATCTAGAACTCTGAGGACCTCTGGGGCCGGCCTCCTGCTGGTCTCTAGAGTCAGGACTAAACATAGACCATCTAGAACTCTGAGGACCTCTGGGGCCGGCCTCCTGCTGGTGTCTAGAGTCAGGACTAAACATAGACCATCTAGAACTCTGAGGACCTCTGGGGCCGGCCTCCTGCTGGTGTCTAGAGTCAGGACTAAACATAGACCATCTAGAACTCTGAGGACCTCTGGGACCGACCTCCTGCTGGTGCCTAGAGTCAGGACGAAACATGGACCATCTAGAACTCTGAGGACCTCTGGGGCCGGCCTGCTGCTGGTGTCTAGAGTCAGGACTAAACATGGATCATCTAGAACTCTGAGGACCTCTGGGACCGACCTCCTGCTGGTGTCTAGTGTCAGGACTAAACATGAACCATCTAGAACTCTGAGGACCTCTGGGACCGACCTCCTGCTGGTGTCTAGAGTCAGGACTAAACATGGAGAATCAGCATTTCAATTTTATAATGCAAAAGTCTGGAACAAACTTCCTGAGGCCGTGAGACAGGCCTCTACTGTGCCAATGTTTAAATCTAGACTGAAAACACTTCTGATTAACTGCATTTGATTAATTACTCGTTTTATATGTTTTAATTTTTTTTTTTTCAAACTTTTTGATTCTATGTTTTGTGATTTTAATACATTTTGTTTTCCTTCTTGTGAAACACTTTTAATTATGTTCCGTTCCGTCATCTTCCGGGGTCGGGTCGCGGGGGCAACAGCCTCAAAAGGGGCAGCCCAGGCCTCTCTCACCCCAGCTGCATCCTCCAGCTTACCTGGAAGGATCCCAAGTCGTTCCCCGGCCAGCTGTGAGACATAGTCTCTCCAGCGGGTCCGGGGTCTGCCCCTTGGTCTCCTCCCGGTGGGACGTGCCCGAAACACCTCGCCCGCGAGGCGCTCGGGGGGCATTCTGACCAGATGCCTGAACCACCCCATCTGGCTTCTCTCGACCTGGAGGAGGCGCGGCTCGACACCGAGCTCCTCCCGGATGGCAGAGCTCCTCACCCGATCTCTGAATGAGAGCCCAGCCACCTTGCAGGAGGAAGCTCATTTCGGCCGCTTGTATCCGTGATCTCATTCTTTTGGTCACCACCCACAGCTGGTGACCATAGGTGAGGGGTGGAACGTAGATCGACTTTTAAATGGAGAGCTTTGTTTTTCGGTTAATTAAAATTAACTTTTAATTACGTTTTGTATAAATTGTGCTACAAATAAACTTGAAGCACACAAACACACACTGTCGCTACTCAGAGAAACACTTAGAATCCAGTAATGTCACGTTGTGAACGCTGAGCTGTGGCGTCTCATCACACCGCTACAATCAGCAATAAAAAAAACTTCTTTACTTCCTGTATTTTTAACGCTATGTGGTTTTCAAGTTATTCTCGATATGTGTTTAAATGTGGACGGTCAAACTGCAAAAACAGTTTGGATTAAAATATACCGATTCCATCGACAGCTGAACAGCAGACAAATAGTTTCTAATGTTTGTTCATTGTTAACCAACAAAAACCCTCTTTATTTCACTCAGATTCCCAGTTTCCAGTCGATATTTCCTCAGTGAAAAGGGACCATGACTTCCTGGACCGGGATCTGGTCGAGCCTCTGTGTCGGTAATAAAGCCACTCGTACACACACACACACACACACACACACACACACAGCTGTTTCTGTCACTCACTTCAGGGCACATTCAGTCCACCGTCTGATCGTTGGAGTTCAGAGCTAAACGTTTCTCATCGGGGGGATTCATTTGTAAAGCGGGATTACCACTGAACATCTGTACGTATACCGACTTATACTCCGAACGTCTATACGAGTATTTAGATGAACTGTCGTTTAACGTTACGGCAACTCAGGAGCTGACGTACGCTGACCCCACAACGCTAGGAAGGGACAGAAGTACACTTTTTGTACTTAAGTAAAAGTACAGATAATTAGAAAAAAGATTCCTTAAGTAAAAGTAAAAGTACCAATAAAAAAATCTACTTAAGTAAAAGTACAAAAGTAATTGGTGTAAATTTTACTTTTTAAAAAAAGTAAAAGTATTCGACCATAATTCAAATGTTGGGTTTTTTTGTGCGTTAGGGTCACAGATAAATACTCTGCAGGGGTGGATCCAAGGGGAGTGTGGGTGGCGCACGTCCCCTCTGACCCCCCTTCCTTTTTGGTCCACAAAAAAAAAGAAGAAGAAGAAAGGAAAGGGGACTAGTCAAGCTATCCCCTTGCAGGGCCAGCAAATGGGCCGCCTAAATGCAGGAAAATGACACTTATTTTTCTAAATGTTTTGGGGGGGCTTAGTCCCCCTATCCTGGCTTTGTCAATGACCCCCCCAGCCCCCGTCCTTCAGAAAATCCTGGATCCGCCCCTGATCGGTCTGACCGAAAATGTAACGTCAGTCATCTTCTTATCCGTCTATCCCTTTCGGGGTTACGGGGGGTGCTGGAGCCCATCCCGGCCAATTGAAGTCGAAGGGCAGACTGGCGAACAGGTCGCCAGTCTGTCGCGGGGCCACACACACACACACTCATTCCTAGGGGCAATTTCGGCGCCGGCCAATCAACCAAGCATGCATGTCTTTGGAGGGTGGGAGGAAACCAGAGTACTCGGAGGAAACCCACGTAAACACGGGGAGAACATGCAAACTCTACACAGAAAGGAGTGTTCCAAGCCTCGTCCCCACCCGGGACCCAGGTTACGAACCCACGGCCTTCTTGCTGTGAGGCCACTGTGCTACCCACTGCGCCACCGTGCTGCCGAAAAATACAAAAAAAAAAGTAGTGAAATAAAAGTACAGATATTTTCTCTAAAAATGTAGTGAAGTAAAAGTACAGGTCTCAAATTTCATACGGTAATCGCAAGAAAAATCGCAAAACAATGGACCACAGTGTGTCTGCTTCCACGCCGTATTTCACATCGGACACATAAATATAATTATTATCAACTATAATGAGTTAATCTAATTATCACGTAGAGTTGAGAACGACTCGTTCCACCTCTAGATGCTCACATTAATTCCTAGTGCGCTGCTAGTTTATTTTTAGTCACCAGTTTAAGAAAGAACCTTTTTTTGTTTCAGTCAAAGAGTTGCAGGCTGCGTCACAAGACCGCCTGCCACTCCGCTTGTGGGCGACGCCACCGTGATCGCACAATGGCGACACATCGCCCTCTGAGCAGTTCATTTGAGGACAAGTATCACATTATCGGTGTGATTCATATTTAGAGGCGGGGTTAGGTGTGGTTATCGATACCGGTATCGATACCAGTACTCTAATTGGTATCACTTATCGATCCAGTATCTTATCGATACTCTTATTGATACTTTTTAGTGTAAAAACAAATAAATAAAAACAAACAAACCATGCAGACACAACTAAAGCTTTTATTTTGAAAATAATTTGTTAGAAATAATGAGATGATCTGAACTTTTAACCTTTAAATTTTTTTTTTTACACGCTGATACCCAAATTAATTTTTATTCAAATTTCAGGACTTTTTTTTGTATTTGGCTAAGCATGGCATGGTGCGGCGCTCACGCACGATTTAAAATCAGTCAGTAAGAGACAACCGGAACAAAAAGGGTGGGGGATGTTGGGTTGGCTCTCTTGCTCCGCCCCTCCGCTGATACCATTAAAAATACCGATAACGCCAAAAGTTTTTGGTCCAGTAAAAAAAAATGCTAATGGCATACTGGTGCCAAAGGGTATCGATTTTGGTATCGCATCCCTAGGCGTGGTTGGTGATAGGGGCGGGATGGAGATCAAATTGACTTCCTCTGTGATTTGTCACAAGTGTAATTTATAAAGCTTAAACTGCGAAAACGGAGTTCTAAAGGTTTTAATAAATCTATCATTTAGACGCGTAAAGTAATATGTGCTGCTTAAAACACTCGCTCAGATTAAAATCTAAACAAGTCTTTCTAAACGAGACTCCTGACGTCTAACTCTAAACCAGAGTGGATTCTCCAACGGCCTACTGACCCAGGCCTTGGTCTGATTTTCCGCACAAAGAGGAAAGAGACCCTCAGAGGTAAAAAAAAAAAAAAAAAGGCCCAGACCTGGGTGTGAATGGGAGATGGTAAGAAGGAACGAGTCAGGGAATTCCAGTTCACGGCTAAAAGTGGAATTTCGGTCTGTTTCCACCAGTGTTGTTTTCGTCAACGATAACGACAACAAAATGATTTTGTTGCCAAAGCTTTTTTTCATGACGATGACTTAACGATAACAAAATAAATGCGACTTTTTGGTGACGAAAATGTGACGAGACGTTCGCAAGTTTCTGCTGATGAGACGAAAATCTAACGAAATGGGCGTCAGACTTTCACATTTCTGTATGTGAAAAGAAAAAACACGGCGGCTGCATTTGTCTCTCACGGCGGCACGCCCCCCACAATGCTGCACGTTCACACCGTCTACACAACACACCTGCAGCCACGAAGAAGTCACACACCATGGTGAAAACAGCAGCAAAGAGGCTTGGTGGTCAGAAACTTAAAGTTTTTCACATATTTTGCGCAAACAGCATGCTAACTTCAAGCTAATGCTAGCTTGTCGGCGCTGCTAACTTCCTTAGTTAGCTTGGTTGCGCTAACAACTGCTTCAAAGACACAATGCGATGTTTACCTTGTTTACAGGGTTTATTAAGAGGTGTCATTTTTAAGTATTCATAGGTTAAAACGTTCCTCACTCACTAAAGAATTTCTATTTATTCTACGTTGTACAATGTTCGCTGTTTTGCGCAAGTTAAACCTCAGCAGAGTTTTTTTTTTCTTTTAACAAATTACCTGCATCATTCACAGTAATAAAGCCACGATTGTTAAAGTAAGAATATATTTATTTACACTAAAACTAGACGAAAACTCTTTTGGGTTTTCGTGACTAAAACGAAAATATAAAGAGATGACAAAAATGTGACTAAAACTTAAATTAATTTTTGTTCCAAAGACGAAGACCAAAACAAAAACTTAGATGGCTGCCAAAAACAACACTGGTTTCCACAACCGTGTGGTCTTGCTTTGTTAAATCTACACGTTCGTTTTTCTTGTTCCTCACAACAGCAACTTTTCCTCGGCTCGGTAACAACGCCTGCTTCTCTAAAGAAGTGGTAATTACAGCATCAGGGATTTCATGACAGCTGTTTTATTAGATAAAACTCTTCCAAACCGCCAGCAAACTGCCTGTAAAAAAAAAAACTTTCACTGCTTGCAAATGATTCATGCTGGCATCGTTGCTGGCACCGTTGCGGCCAATCCCCACAAAGAAGCAATCTTTGTGAGCTTGTTTATCGTTCGGGACAAAGAATGTTCACATTTAACAAATCGTTTAGCAACCGTGTCGTTAAAATGTTTCAGATGACACGTTTAGTGAATCAAGCAAGCATTCAGAAAGTGGAGAATGCGGGCGGGGCAGATCGAAGATGGGTGGTAGAAAGAAGGGAGGAGAAGCCAGAGGAGATGGTTATGTTTTGGTAGAGATGGGACTCCTCAAGCGGCGACCATCGGTTTAAATCAGAACCAGAGAGGAAGGAGGAAGTGGGTTAGTGTCAGAAAAAAAAAGATTATTAAAGCAAATCAAAAGGGATCACTCTGACCGTGACTAATCCAGGGTTCTTCAGTCAGTGTACCGTGAGAGATCCTCAGGTGTTTGCGATCAATCGCTAGTTCCCAAAGATTGTTTTGCTTGATCTAATGGTGTTTCTGGAAAAAAAAAAGATGAAAGTGTATTTATTTATGTTTATTATTATTAAATCTTGTCATTTATTTAGAGACAGGCTGTCCTGTAACCATAGCAACCCACTCTTCTTCTCTGATTTTTTTTTTTGTTGCATCGCTCCCAAAAACTACCCCACCTAGTGGATCATATTTTCTACATGTTTTTGAGGCTTAAAGAGAAAAATTTAGGTTCCGTTTTAAATCTGGAAAGTTGCAGAATCTGATTATTTCTCTCATTTTCTGCGAAACATTCAAGAGAAAAAAGTAACTAAACTTTTTTATTTGAAAAACAAATCATAAAAGATGTCAAAATAGGTATTAATGTGTCGTAAAAAGTTTGAAAAACACTGATGTTTTGGTAGAGATCATCGGTTTAAATCAGAACCAGAGAGGAAGGAGGAAGTGGGTTAGTGTCAGAAAAAAAAGATTATTAAAGCAAATCAAAAGGGATCACTCTGACCGTGACTAATCCAGGGTTCTTCAACTTGTGTACCGTGAGAGATCCTCAGGTGTTTGCGATCAATCGCTAGTTCCCAAAGATTGTTTTGCTTGATCTAATGGTGTTTCTGGAAAAAAATAGATGAAAGTGTATTTATTTATGTTTGTTATTATTAAATCTGGTAATTTATTTAGAAACAGGCTGTCCTGTAACCATAGCAACCCACTCTTCTTCTTTGTTTTTTTTTTGTTGCATCCCTCCCAAAAACTACCCCACCTAGTGGATCGTATTTTCTACATGTTTTTGAGGCTTAAAGAGAAAAAATTAGGTTCCATTTTAAATCTGGAAAGTTGCAGAATCTGATTATTTCTCTCATTTTCTGCGAAACATTCAAGAGAAAAAAGTAACTAAACTTTTTTATTTGAAAAACAAATCATAAAAGATGTCAAAATAGGTTTTAATGTGTCGTAAAAAGTTTGAAAAACACTGATCTCTTCACACTTAAGAGGAAAACGAGCTGAGTGAAAAGTAAGACGATGGCGCGCAATTGAGCGGTATTAAAATAAAAAAATACAAGTACAATAAAACAAATTTTTATTTATTTTTTTTATTTCAACGTGTGTCTCTTCATCTGGGTTCCAGGCGTTTAAACACTCTGAACAAGTGTGCCTCCATGAAGTTGGATGTGGGCCACCCCAAAAAGAAGGTAAGAGTTGTTCATGTTTTCATTGAAGAGCTTAGTTGTCCATGTCATGACGAGGATGTGGAAGGAAGGAGGACCAAAATGAAGGACAACAGACATGATTTATTTTGAAAAGCAGTCCAATAAGCTGTAACAGAAAAAAAAACATTGATCAGCAGGATCGTTTCATGGTTAAAGTTCAGAACAGCATGTCTTGGTCAGGCAGCCAGGAACACCTGGCTGGAAGGGAAGAAGATGACCCGACACTGAAGGGAAGGCAGCTGCACAAACACCTTCAGGTGTCTCAAATCAGGCAGATGAGGGAAGGCCACAGGCTCCGAGACTTTTTTTGGTGGGCAAACTTTTTGGTTTGCGGGCCACATTGAGTTCCAACATTTGGCCAGCGGATCAGGACCAGGAGCAGATGGATGGCATGCTTTGGTAACCGCTAGATTAGACCGATAGAATGGTGCGCTAGATTTTAAACAAGCGCGCTAAATGTTTAATCTAGAGCGTTACATTTCAAATCTAGCGGCACTAGGTTTGAAATCTAAGCGCTTGATGTAACATTTTGTTTGTTTTAACATCTAACACGTTTGTTTACATGTGTGTATTTGGCCTGATGGTTTTCCATACCTGTGCACAGTGTTTATTTTGACAGCGTGCACATTATGGAGACACACACATTTTAATGGGAGCAGTGTTGTTGTTTTTTTTCAACAAAGCCAATATGTCTAGAGTGCGCCATCTAGTGATGAAACATCAGAATTGCAGGGTAAATAAAATGGGGTGGAGAAGCCTGGACTTTGTTTCTGAGGCTGTTGCCCCCTTGACCCAGCCCCGGATGAGCAGAAGACAACGGAACATTAATTTTAATAATATTATCGCTCTTATCTCAGACGGTAGAGCAGCGAGGCTCCGTACAACATTCATCACTGAGATTGAGTTTTCTTTTTTAAAGACTCCCGCTGGTTCCGCCCTCGTCATTTCCTCCAGGGATCAGTTAGACCTGCTGCTTTGTATCAAGATGGGATGGATCTGAAACTTAAAGTCGATCCTGTTAAAAACCTTCACTCTCTGAATCTCTCATTTTTATTGGTCTGATCAAACTGGTTGCTACGGTCGGTGGACTCGTTCAGCTGGATTGTAGAGGCTTGAAGTCCATGGCGTCATCTTTGGAAGACGGCCACTGCAGCTGTGATTAGTGCTGCTATCACTCCCTCTGCTCGTCTTGATCCCTGCTGGAACTGCACTCTCTCTGATTCAGATTGAACCCGTCTGCTTCGGTTCATTTTATTTTCTTAAAAGCCTCCAATCGGTTTCTTTCAGTCCTTCATCAGCGAAAAGACAGATGAGTTCAAAGTGTGTGTTATCTGGTTATGAATGTGGTCAGGTTGGATCAGGTCTACTTACTCTATCATTTATATTGATTTTCTGTTTGAAGAGCTGTTTTTTTTGGGGGGTTTTTTTTACGCAGCTCTTTAATTTTTAAGTCATCTGAAGAATAAAAAAAACTTTTTTTTTTACGACCAGAAATGTCCGTATTTATCATTTTGAACGATCGTTTAGTTTAGTCTAGTCTCCAGTGGGGTCATTGGGAGGGGGTGCCGGATCCCGGCTGATTTCAGGCAAGAGGCGAGATACACCCCAAACAGGTCACCAGTCTGCTGCAGGGCCACATTTTGAACACGACATGAATCCTAAACATTCCTAATCTACGTTCCAACCCTCACCCATGGTCACCAGCTGTGGGTGGTGACAGAAAGAATGAGATCGTGGGTACAAGCGGCCGAAATGAGCTTCCTCCGCAGGGTGGCTGGGCTCTCACTCAGAGATCGGGTGAGGAGCTCTGCCATCCGGGAGGAGGTCGGTGTCGAGCTGCTCCTCCTCCAGGTCGAGAGGAGCCAGAAGGGGTAGTTCGGGCATCTGGTCAGGATGCCCCCCGAGCGCCTCGCAGGCGAGATGTTTTGGGCACGTCCCACCAGGAGACCAAGGGGCAGATTCCGGACCCGCTGGAGAGACTATGTCTCACAGCTGGCCGGGGAACAACTTGGGATCCTTCCGGGTGAGCTGGAGGATGCTGCCGGGGAGATAGAGGCCTTGGCTGCCCGTTTGAGGCTGTTGGCCCAGCGACCCAACCCCGGAACAAGCGAAAGATGACTGAACGGAACGAAATGAATCCTAAAGTAAATGAGAAAAGAAACTTTTGAAAAAGGCGGCACGGTGGCCTCACAGCAAGAAGGTCAGGGGTTTGAGTCCCGAGTGGGTATGAGGCTTGGAACACTGTTCTTTCTGTGTGGAGTTTGCATGTTCTCCTCTTGTCTGCATGGGTTTTCTCCCGGTACTCCGGTTTCCTCCCACCCTCCAAAAACATCCACGTTAGGGTGCGAAATTACCCCTCGGAATGAGTGTGTGGATGGTTGTGTGTGTAGGCCTACAAAAGACTGGCGACCTGTTCAGGGTGTACCCTGCCCCTTTGAATCAGCCAGGATGGGCTCCGGCACCCCCACGACCCCTAGAGGGATAGACTGTTCAGAAGGTGACTGACTTGATAACCAATCGTCTTTCTTTCCCAGAGCGATGACTCCGATGAAGACGACCCTCTGGCCATCAGTAAAAGATGGACATTTGAGTGGACCAGTCGACGCTGGTCCCGTCAGCAGGACTTTCTGTTGGACAGCACCAACGAGAGCAGCCCGACGGGTCAGGAGGAGGGGCTCCGCAGCACAGTGAGCAGTGAGAGCGTGCTGACGGACCTGAGCGAGCAGGAGATCACCGAAATCTCCTCGATTCACAGCGAGGACTCGGCCTCGGCCATGCCCGACTCGATATCCATGGCGTCACTCTCTGCCTCCTACCAACCCCCCCGAGAGTTCCCACACTACAACTCTCTACCAATCAAAAGCAGTCGTCACGGGCAGGGGGGGAGGAGTAAAGCCAAAGATTTTTTACGTCGGATGGAAATAATGCGCACGTGGGGGCCGTCGACGAGGCGGAAAAGTTCAAATCGGAGGCCGCCGCTGGTCATCAGTGGGCCGGTTCTACAGGGGGAGGAGCCTCAGGCACTTCAGGTGCTTCAGTGTACCCCCATTAGCCAATTAGAACAAAACTTCAAACAAAACAACCCGACTTGTAGTGAAATCTCCAAGAACGGGAAAGACCAGTGTAAAATGAGCGTGAGCCCCAACGATGAGACGGTGGCGACCAGCGGAGCGGAGGCCGGGCACACCAAACCCCGCACTGCCAGCAAGAGGAGCAGCATGTACCTGGAAGACATGGAGCTGCCCTCTCAGGGTAAGAGGACTGACGCTCAAAACCAGTTCGGCCGACACCAGTTCCACTCGTACGAGAACCTTCTCATTCACGTCCCCAAAGACCACAAACCGGGCACCTTTCCCAAAGCACTGTCCATAGAAAGCCTGGCACCTTCTCCCGGCGACAGGATCAACGGGTCCCAATCAAACGCTCAATCTTCCTCTCCTGAAAACGCGCTAGGTGAACCTTGGTGTGGAAAACCGTTATCCAAACCCAGCTGTCCCGGAGCGCCCCGAGGCAGCAGGGTGAGTGTTTATGACAACGTGCCGGGGTCACACCTGTACGCCAGCACAGGTGACCTGCTTGACCTGGAGAAAGAGGACAACCTGTTTCCTCACTTAGACGACATAATCCAGCACGTCAGTGGTTTGCAGCAGATAGTGGACCACTGGAGCCGCAGCGTGCTGCCAGAGGGGGAGAATGGTGAAGGAGAAGAAGAGGGGGATGGCAGGACCACTCCGAGCGAAGGTGAAAGAGATGGTGTCTCTTTAAATGACACGGATTCTACAGGAACGAGTAGAGAGAGGCGGGACTCTGGAGTCGGGGCGTCGCTCACAAGACCACGGTGAGTAGCATCGCCTGCGTATTATGACCATAAGTGAGGGTGGGGGCGTAGATGGACTGGTAAATCCAGAGCCTTGCTTTTCAGCTCAGCTCTTTACTCACCACGACGGATCAATGCTGCGTCCTAATTATTGCGGACGCCGCACCGATCCGTCTGTCTATCTCCCGGTCTATCCGTCCTCACTCGTGAACAAGACCCTTAGATACTAACTCCTCCACTTGGGGCAGGACCCTGACCAGCAGAGGGCACCGCATCCTTTTCCAGGCGAGGATCATGGTCTCAGATTTGGAGGCGCTGATTCCCATCCCGGCCGCTTCACACTGTGGGGGTGACCGAAAGAACAAGATCGCAGATATAAGCGGTTGAAATGAGCTTCCTCCGCAAGGTGGCTGGGCTCTCACTCAGAGATAGAGTGGGGAGCTCTGACATCCGGGAGGAGGTCGGAATAGAGCCGTTGCTCCTCCGGGTCGAGAGAAGCCAGATTGGGTGGTTTGGGCATATGGTTAACAATCTACCTCAGAATCTACTTTTCAATTACTGTATCAAACCTCCCGTGATCTACCAGTCCTGTGTCATGATCACAGACACACACCGGGCTTTGGGTTGGGCAGCGGTGCTAAATGAAAACGGGCTTAATAACGTGTTTTCACCAGAAAAAGATGCTTATTTTTAAAAAAATGTCGCTAGAGGGTCTTAATACTCACTAAAAATAGCATCAAAGTTGCTGAGTTGACATCAACAACTCACTGTCATTTAATGTTTTTTTTTCTACACACCTGGCGGTCGACTTCGGAGCCTTCTGCGGGCTACCAGTAGATCGCAATCGACTGGTTGGGCACCCCTGGCATAATTGGTCAGGCCCTGCTGATATGTAACTTAAACATGCACAAATATCAGCAAATAAAAAGTGTTCCTCTCTGTGTTTTGTACTCTTGACAAATTTGGAGTTAATTTTAAGCTCCAGAAAATATTCTTTTGAACTGAAAGTGACACAAACTTTATCCTAAAGATAACACGATCCTACAGATGAGATGGTTTTATGTCAAATATTTATCATTTTTATTCACATTTGAAGACAAATGAGTCAAGTGTAGTCATCGTCATAAAGTACAGATATTAGTAATGATCCTACACACCTGGTGGTCTACTTGGGATCAGTCCATAGGCTACCAGTAGACCACAATCGACTGGTTGGGCACGCCTGGCATAAGAGTCGTTACGCGTGTTGGTGTGTTGATATGTTCTGTTTCATCATTTTTCGCTCCATGTCTTATTATGGGATGTAAGGATGATGTTATTACTCCGATTCCCAATGAATGTAGGAATATTCTAACGCTTAAAGTGAAGGGGAAGCGGTAGGCGCTGCTCATTGAGAACACGCTTAACAACATGCTTTCACGTCACAGACTCCAAAAATCTCCATGAACCCTTGAAAAAAATGCTAGATTGTGGCTTTATTATTATTATTATTATTTTCTTTTTTAAAAAGAGTCTCTGGAGGGTCTGAATACTCACTAAAAATAGCGTCAAAGTCGCTGAGTTTGCAACACTGACTTCCTGTTACCGTATTTTCACGACCATAGGGCACATCGTATTAGAAGGCGCAGTCCAAATTTTGCCTGCTCTGTATTTAACATACGCATAAGGCGCACCGGATGATAGGGTGCGGGTTTTATATACATATCCTCTACTACATACGTCCGCCTTACAACAACACACACACAAACACGCATACACACGTGCATATTTAAAATAGATCGGGAGTAAAACTGAGTTTGGTTGGTTTCATTCAAATATTAGTTACAGTCATCATAAAGTCATTTATCAAATCCATCAAAGTCCTCATCCTCTGTTTCAGAATCTAACAGCTGCGCTAAATCCAACCTCGCAGGTTCACTTTCCTCGCTGTCAGAGTCACTTTCTGTACTGTGCGGCTCCTCGGAAATGATGCCGGCTTTATCGAAAGCTTGGACAACAGTGCCAGCAGACACGTTAGCCCAAGCATCTACAATCCACTGGCAAACTGTGGTGTAACTTGCCCGCTGCCTTCCACCCTCCGTGAAGCTGTGGTCTCCTCTGGTCATCCATCGCTGCTGGAGTCTTTCCTCCAACTCTGGCCACCTCGTCTTATTTCTGTGGAAACTCAGCTGCGTCTTCTTCAGCTGTCGCAGCTTGTTTCCCAGCTTCCTCCACTTACGAACCATCGACTCGTTCATTTTAAATGTTCTCACGGCGGCTCAATTCCCATGTTCCTCCGCATAGCTGATTGCCATCAGTTTAAACTGAGCTTCATAAGCGCGTTTCTTTTCCATTTTCAATGTTATTAAAACAGTGATATTCTGCACAAAGCACATACCTGTTCTTTTATACACAATTCACGCCCACTCTTCCTCCCTTAACGTTCTCATGTTCTCAATTACGTCCGCCTCATGGTTCTCTAATACGTCCGCAAATCACATAGGGCGCACTGCACGATAGGGCGCACCGCTCATTTTGAAGAAAATTTGAGACTTAGGTGCATCTTATGGTCGTGAAAATACGTTATTTAATTTTTTTTCGACACACCTGGCGGTCCACTTGGGATCCGACCAGAGATTTTCTTGCTTATGTCACATTTAGTGATCAATAGCTGCTATCACATGTCGTCCTGCTTGAAAATAGATTCTTTATTAGTTTTTATTGTCCGTCTCAGGTTACGATGGCCCAGTTTCCGAACCTCCGATCATCTCAACCAGCCAACGTCCTCCCTGCAGATCAGCAGCCAATCAGCAGGCCAGCTCAGCCTCCTCCAGAAGTTCTCCTTACTCCGTCTCACCGCCATCATGGAGAAATACTCCATGTCTAATAAACACGGCTGGACATGGTGGGTTCACACACATAAACACTCCTCTGTCTGTTTTTTTTTATTAATTATAATCCATGATTATAATTAATAAAAAGACGTCAAGACGTCACATCGGACGGGAACGAAAACTGTTTACTTGGCTCTGATTGGTCTAATATTTTCTCTTCGCTTCAAAGCTCAACAATCTGTTTTATGTTTGAAGTCAGCGTGTAATAAAAACAACACCACGTGCACAATCAACACCTTCACACACACTGTAAATACTTTGAAGATCAATGGTTTTATGTGGGCTAAATAAAAAACATTCTCTAAATGAGCACAGCGTCTGTTTTTGTTAACAGCCACGCCTTTCATTTCACCCCAAAGGGAAATCTTTTTTTTTAACCAGCATGAAGAGATACTGTTCACACAGACGACTCATTCTCTCACACACTCGTCTAATTGTTTTCTGTGTATGGCCGCCAGGTCCGTGCCGAAGTTTATGAAGCGCATGAAGGTGCCGGACTACAAAGAGAAGAGTGTGTTTGGTGTTCCTCTTATCGTCCACGTCCAACGCTGTGGCTTCCCGCTCCCTGTGTGTTTACAGCAGGCGTTCACACACCTCAGAACACACTGCTTGGATCAGGTTAACACACTTTTTAAAATATCACCTCCTCGTGTCTGACTTCATGGTTTATTAAAGTGGTCCGTGTTAATTTTTTTTCGGTTTCAGGTCGGGTTGTTTCGGAAGTCGGGTGTAAAGTCTCGGATTCAGGCTTTAAGACAGCAGTGCGAGTCGTCTCCTGATTGCGTGAACTACGAGGATCAATCGGCGTACGACGTGGCCGATATGGTCAAGCAGTTCTTCAGGGATTTACCCGAGCCCTTGCTGACCAACAAGCTGGGGGAAACCTTCCTACACATTTACCAGTGTAAGTTTTATCATCGCATTTATCGAAGATTCCGATCATTAACCGCTTTATTTTTTGAATCAGATGTTCCAAAAGAACAGCGGCTGCAGGCGGTCAGAGCGGCAATTTTACTGATGCCGGATGAGAACCGAGAGGTTCTGCAGACGTTACTCTACTTCCTACGAGACGTTACGTCCTTGGTGGAGGAGAACCAGATGACGCCGATGAACCTCGCCGTTTGTTTGGGACCATCACTTTTTCACCTCAGCATATTAAAAAACGAGACTCTGTCGCCCAGGTATAAAAATCTATGATGGAAGGTGAACTGTTAAGGAATGATCTAAATCCAATATGAATCATTTAGATCAGGGGTGTCAAAGTCCGGTCTTCGAGGACCGGTGTCCTGAAGGTTTTCATTATGTTCCTGCTTAAACACAGCTGATGCACATAAAATTAAAGCAACAACCAATAAAATTTGGTACAATAACTCGATTTGCTGCCGAGTGTGAAGCGGCCAGGATGGGAATTAGCGCCTCCAAATCCGAGACCATGGTCCTCACCCGGAAAAGGGTGGAATGCCCCCTGCGGGTCAGGGACAGGGTCCTGCCCCAAGTGGAGGAGTTTAAGTATCTCGGGGTCTTGTTCACGAGTGGGGGAAGGATGGAGCGGGAGATCGACAGGCGGATCGGTGCGGCATCAGCAATAACTAGGACGCATCGGTCCGTCGTGGTAAAGAGAGAGCTGAGCCGAAAAGCAAAGCTCTCGATTTACAAGTCGATCTACGTTCCAACCCTCACCTATGGTCACCAGCTGTGTGTGGTGACCGAAAGAATGAGATCGCGAATACAAGCGGCCGAAATGAGCTTCCTCCGCAGGGTGGCTGGGCTCTCACTCAGAGATCGGGTGAGGAGCTCTGCCATCCGGGAGGAGCTCAATGTCGAGCCGCTCCTCCTCCAGGTTGAGAGGAGCCAGATGGGGTGGTTCGCCTCACTGGTGAGGTGTTTCGGGCACGTCCCACCGGAAGGAGACCAAGAGGCAGACCTTGGACCCGCTGGAGAGACTATGTCTCACAGCTGGCCGGGGAATGACTTTGGATCCTTCCGGGTGAGCTAGAGGATGCAGCCGGGGTGAGCGATACGACCCCAGATAAGCGGAAGATGACGGAACGGAACAATAACTCACTAACCTGGATCAGGTGTGTATTGAAAACCTTTAGGACACCGGCCCTCGAGGACCAGACTTTGACACCTGTGATTTAGACAAAGAAATGTCTTTTTTTTTTTAGGTGTGTTCTGTCATTTTTACCAGGTTTTTATCCAAATTAGCTTCATTTTAATCTTAGGTTGGACTAAATTGCATTTTTTACGCTTGAATGTTTTGCAAAAAATGTGACTTTTTATTCCAATTTTTCTGCTTTAAACGCAACCTAAATTTTCTCATAATGTCTCATAAACATGTAGAAAATAGGATCCACTAGGTGGGGTAGTTTTTTGGAGGAATGAACAGCAGCATGCAACAAAAAAAGCAGAGAAGAAGAGTGGGTTGCTATGGTTACAGGACAGCCTGTCTCTAAATAAAATAAGATTTTATACTAATAAACATAAATAAATACGCTTTAATCCATTTTATTTTATTTTTTTTTACAAAAACACCATGAGATCAATTAAAACAATTCTTAAGAGCTACTGGTTGATCACAAACACCTGATGATCTCTCATGGTACACTAGTGAACACTGGTTGAAGAACGCTGTCTTACTCTTCTTTTCTACATCTTTAAGATAATTATTCTGTATGTTATATTTTTTGTTGTGTTTTTGTTCCGTTAGGTCGATTCAGAGGAAGTACACCACCGGCCGTCCCGATCAGAAAGATCTGAGTGAGAACCTGGCCGCCACACAGGGTCTGGCACACATGATCACAGAATGCCATCGTCTCTTTCAGGTCAGAATTTGAACTTTTTTGCTTTTCTAACCACTGAAAAAAAAACAACTACCGTAATTTCCGGACTATAGAGCGCACCTGATTAAGCCTCACCCAGTATATTTTTAAAGAAAAAAACATTTTGTCCATAAATAAGCCTCATGTGCCCACATTGAAACATGAGATATTTACAAAGAAAGACGGTACACAGAAAGAGTTTTCAAAGTTTTAATAATATGCCAAAGATTTTCTTTCCAAACAGTGCCTGTGACGCGGCAGTAACACAGGAAGAATACGGTAGCATAGAACTAACAGGGCTGGTTAAAAAAACACTGGTAAAAGTCACTGAGATGCGGCAGTAACACAGCACGAATACGGTAGTACAGAACTAGCAGGGCTGGTTAAAAAAACACTGGTAAAAGTCACTGAGATGCGGCAGTAACACAGCACGAATACGGTAGTACAGAACTAGCAGGGCTGGTTAAAAAAAAAACAGACCGGTAAAAGTCACTGAGACGCGGCAGTAACACAGCACGAACACGGTAGCACAGCACTAATAAGGCTGGTTAAAAAATCATTCCGGTAAAAGTCACGGCGATGCGGCAGTAACACAGCACGAATACGGTAGCACAGCACTAACTAGCTGGTCTGGTTAAAAAAAAAAACAGACCAGTAAAAGTCATTGAGATGCAGCAGTAACACAGCAATAACACGGTAGCACAGCACTAACAAGGCTGGTTAAAAAATCATACCGGTAAAAGTCACTGAGACGCGGCAGTAACACAGCAATAACACGGTAGCATAGAACTAACAGGGCTGGTTAAAAAAAACACTGGTAAAAGTCACTGAGATGCGGCAGTAACACAGCACGAATACGGTAGCACAGAACTAGCAGGGCTGGTTAAAAAAAAAAACACACCGGTAAAAGTCACTGAGACGCGGCAGTAACACAGCAATAACACGGTAGCACAGCACTAACAAGGCTGGTTAAAAAATCATTTTGTTAAAAGTCACGGAGATGCGGCAGTAACACAGCAATAACACGGTAGCACAGCACTAATAAGGCTGGTTAAAAAATCATTTTGTTAAAAGTCACGGAGATGCGGCAGTAACACAGCACGAATACGGTAGCACAGCACTAACTAGCAGGGCTGGTTAAAAAAAAACAGACCGGTAAAAGTCACTGAGACGCGGCGGTAACACGGCAACAACACGGCAGTAACACAGCAATAACACGGTAGCACAGCACTAACAGGGCTGGTTAAAAAATCATTTTGTTAAAAGTCACGGAGATGCGGCAGTAACACAGCACGAATACGGTAGCACAGCACTAACTAGCAGGGCTGGTTAAAAAAAAAAAACAGACCGGTAAAAGTAATTGAGATGCGGCAGTAACACAGCAATAACATGGTAGCACAGCACTAACAGGGCTGGTTAAAAAACACCGGTAAAAGTCACTGAGATGCGGCAGTAACACAGCAGCAACACGGTAGCACAGCACTAACAGGGCTGGTTTAAAAAAAACACTGGTAAAAACACTGAGAGCCGTCTTCATCTGAAACCATGGAAGTCAGCTCTGTTTCCTTCTTTATCAGCCAGCTCGATTTCTTTTATCTTGAAAGCTGCGTCATATGCAATTCGTCTTGCGTTTTTTACGATGAGGGTCTGTTCGTGCTAATTTTATTCATGGACAAAGCGTGAAATTACATTAAACTTACATCTTCCTCGACACATGTATTCCAGCTGTCTCACTTTTACCGTCTCTGCTTGAGCGCCCCTGGTGGCCGTTAGAAAAAAAGCATAAATTAGCCGCAGCATTGCATAAGCCGCAGGGTTGAAAGCGTGTGACAAAAATTGCGACTTATCGTCTGGATATTCCGGTGTGTATCCTATCAGGTGGAATGTATTTATATCAGATCTTTTTTGTTTGGTATCGTAGAAACGACTGATTGTTAAAACAGGTTTCCTAAAAGCGTGACGCTCCTGTCTCGTGTAACACTACACTTGTTCTTGACTAACTCTCAGAGGTGTAGTAAATACTGTCCTCTTTAAATTCTCCTGGGTTCTACATGAGAGCCTGGAGGCTTTTACAGTCTAATAAAAATCTTCACGGCTTCATCAATCTTCTGTTTCTCCGAAGAAAAAAAAAAGCGCTACTATTAGCTGGAAACTAAAAAAACAAAAAAATGTCGGGGCAGGTTTTGTATTTACGTCCATTTTCTTTCCAAAAACATTTGTAAACATGTGTGGGTAGATAATCGTAGAGACGTTTTCTCTCTTTGGATTCTCTGTCCTACGTAGAAGTGTTTTTTATGATTCCGTTCCGTTGTCTTCGGGTTGCGGGGTCAACGGCCTCAGACGGGAAGCCCAGGTTTCTCTCACCCCAGCTGCATCCTCCATCTCACCCTGAAGGATCCGGAGTTGTTCCCTGTCCAAATGTGAGACATAGTCTCGCTTGTAGGTCCAAGGTGGCCTCTGGGTGTCCTCACGGTGAGACGTGCCCGAAACACCTCACCAGCGAGGTGTTCAGGAGGCATCCTAACCAGATGCCCGAACCACCCCATCTGGCTTCTCTCGACTCGGAGGAGCAATAGCTCTACTTCAAGCTCCTCCCAGACAGCAGAGCTCCTCTCTCTATCTCTAAGAGAGAGCCCAGCCACCCTGCAGAGGAAGCTCATTTTGGCCGCTTGTATCTGTGATCTCATTCTTTCGGTCACCACCCACAGCTGGTTACCATGGTGAGGGTCGCTTTTTGGTTCAGTTCTTTCTTCACCACGACGGATCGATGCAGCGTAGGATGAAACAAAAACTTTCTTACGTGTAGATTTTTTGTCTCAGTTTGTGACGGTAACCAGTGGTGGAACGTAACGAAGTAAATATACTTCGTTACTGTACTTAAGTAAAAAAATTGTGTATCTGTACTTTACTTAAGTAAAATTTAAGACCAGTACTTTTACTTTTACTTCACTACATTTTTAGAGCAAATATCTGTACTTTTACTTCGCTACTTTTTAAAAGTGTGTTTTACATTTTTTGTTATATTTTCGTTCAGGAATTTGAAAAATACACAGGTTTTTTTAGCGTATCTTGAAGCCGCATCGCCAAAATCAAAAGAAGCAGTTGATCGGGAGAAGAAGTAATGAATCGAGAAACATTTTCCGCATTCATTCAAAAACCAAACATCAAATCTAGTACAAATTAAAAAGAGTCAGAAGATCGTTGTTCGTTGTGTTTACTTCTAAATAAAAAGTTGAGCCATCATTACACAGAGCAGGGGCGGTTCTAGAATTTTCCAAAGGGGGGTGGGGCTTTGACAAAACCAATATATAGTGACTGGGGGCTTCCCCCCAAAACATTTTAAAAAATAAGTGTCATTTTCCTCCATTTTGGTGCCCATTCACTGGCCCTTCTTGGGGATAGCTTGACTTGTCCCCTTTCCTTTTATTTTATTTATTTATTTATTTTGTGGACCAAAAGAGGCAGGAGAGGGGGGTCACGCCCCTGCAGAGTATTTATCCTGGTTACCATGGTAACACCCTATAGCACAAAAAATAACATTTGAATTATGATCGAATACTTTTACTTTTTACTTAAAAAGTACAATTTACACCAACTACTTTTGTACTTTTACTTAAGTAGATTTTTTTATTGGTACTTTTACTTTTACTTGAGTACAAAAAGTGAGTACTTCATCCACAACATGACAGTAACGTGATGCTTCATTTCGTTTGGATCCACAGATCCCAGAGGAAATGGTCACCCAGTCTCGTAACTCGTACATGGAGGCGGAGCTTCTAGTGCCCCCGCTGGACGAGCTTTGCAAAGCTCACGAGGAGGAAGTGGATGAAGACGTAGAAGAAGAAGACGAGGAAGGATCCTACCGCGCTCACCTCGAAGGTCTGATCCAGAACCTGCTGAAAGAAGCCAAAGACAAAAGCAAAGGATGGGTGTCTCGCTCGTCTTCGGACCACACTGAACTGGCATTTAAAAAGGTCAGAGGTCATCCGCACGTGTTCATTTCTTGGAGCCTCTTTAAGATTCTCCGACAAATCTTAAGCAACGGATTCCGAACCCAAATCCTGCTTGTTTATCTGCTTGAGGAGGGGTCGTCTCAGTCTCACTGTGTCTCTGTGTGTTAGGTCGGTGACGGTAACCCTCTCAGACAATGGCGAGTATCCGTTGAGGTCGCGGCGACGCCCTCTGAGGTGCTGCAGCGGCTGCTGAGAGAAGGTTCTCTGTGGCAGACTGAACTCCAACAGGAGAAGATTCTGGAGACGTTAGACAAGCAAACAGACGTGTACCATTACTCCTGCTACAACATGCCCCCCCTCCCCAACTGTGACTACGTGGTACTAAGGTAGATCCGCCATCGCGACCAGAGAACAGGTTTTGGTATCATATCAGGAAATCAGACTCACTGTCTTCTCCATCTGCAGATCCTGGCGTACAGACTTGTGTAAAGGTTCCTGCGCGCTGGTTTGCGTGTCCGTAGAACACGACGACAGCCCACGCATCGGAGCCGTGAGGGGAGTCGTGCTGGAGTCGCAATACCTCCTGGAACCGTGTGGGCCGGGGAAAACCAGACTCACACACATCTCCAGAGTGGACCTCAGGTGTGAACCGGCTTTAGTTTTTCATTAACAGGGGTGCACTTCATGCTTTTTGGTCTATTACCATATTTTCGGAGTATAAGTCGCACCAAAAAATAAAAACCATAAAGTAAATAAATTACACGGGAGTATAAGTCGCACCAAAAAGAAAAAACATAAAGTAAATAAGTTACGCTGGAGTATAAGTCGCACAAAAATAAAAAAACAAAGTAAAAAAGTTACGCTGGAGTATAAGTCGCACCAAAAAAAACATAAAGTAAATAAGTTACGCTGGAGTATAAGTCGCATTTTTCGGCGGGGATTTAATTGATATTTGTTGACCGTGCTCTGGTAGAGTGGTGATCGTGTTGCATCAAGCGGTAACATCAAGAAGGACCTTCGTGAAGCTGGACACTCTTAAAAAAAAATATGTAAACAAAAATAAACAAAAAATATGTCAATTGTTGGTGCTGTAAAAATTTTTGTTTGTGCTATTGTCGTTTTTTTTTTTTTTATTTTAAGAAATACGATTTGGACAATGACGTGATCCAAACCGTCATTTATTTTTCGGGCGTCGCCATCTTTGATGAGCTCTTCGTCCAAATCGTAATTCTTAAAACAAAAATAAAAATAGCGCAAACGATTGACATATTTTTTGTTTATACATATTTTTTAAGAGGCGATCAGCTTCACGGAGGTCCAACAAGGTCCTCCTACGAACTCATTTATAGTCATGTCTTTGGCCACCGCACTGTCCACAACCCCCTCCCAGCAGCACGGGGTTCTAGAACCCATGTGTGAACTCATTCCTCTAACTGTTGCCACCTAGCGATTAGCTTTTTTTTTTGTTTTCTTTATTTCAGTAAGAGTATCCGCTTTTCGCCATTTCCTTACGATTTTCTCGCTAACTCCAAACTGTCTTTCTGCTGCTGGATTAGCGTTTTCTGCTGCTACTTGCAGCTTGTAATCGGCGGAATGTGGTTATTTTTTCGGTGCCATTTTTGTTCAGTTAGTTTTTAACTGCAAAGTTGAAACTAGAGCGCCCTCTTTTAGTTTAGTATAAAAATAACATGTGAAATGAGGGTAAATTGTTTTAATAGTTTCACACATAAGTTCATCTGGAGTATAAGTCGCACCCCAGTCAAACTCTGGAAAATGCGACTTATACTCTGAAAAATACGGTATTCAGATGAGCACTAGATGTCACACACGTGATTCTAATGTTCTAAAGTCTTTAAGTGACAAAAGGCACATTTTTAAACGTTTCCTTTACCGCTCTTTTTTTTTTTGTGATAATTTGGCGTTCTGTTTCGTTGGTTTCTGCTTATCCGGGGTTGGGTCGCAGGGGCAACAGGCTCAGACAGGAAACCCAGGCTTCTCTCACCCCGGATGGCAGAGCTCCTCACTCTATCTCTGAGTGAGACTCCAGACACCCTGTGGAGGGAGCTCATTTTGGCCGCTTGTATCCGTGATCTCGTTCTTTCGGTCACCACCCACAGCTGGTGACCATAGGTCAGGCATGGACAAACTACGGCCCGCGGGGCCTCATGCGGCATGTTAAATGGTTTAATCCGGCCCGTTGAACTTGACAAAACTAAATATAAATGCCTTGTTAATGTTGTATTTCCCAGTAATTCTGATGTTTTGTCACTAGATGGCGCCAAAACAACAACAACATTGCTCCCATTAAAATGCGTGTGTCTCCATGATGTGCACACCTTCAAAATAAACAGTGTGCACAGATATGGAAAGCCATCGGGACCAATACATACATAAACAAGCGTGTTAGATGTTAAAAACAAGCAAAATGTTACATCAAGCGCTTAGATTTCAAACCTAGCGCCGCTAGATTTGAAATTTAATGCCCTTAATGTAACATTCAGCGCTTGTTTAAAATCTAGCGTCATTCTATCGGTCTAATCTAGCGGTTACCAAAGCATGCCATCCATCTGATCCTGTTCCACCCCCCAGGTCAAATGTTAGAACTCAATGTGGCCCGCGAACCAAAAAGTTTGCCCACCCCTTCCTTAGGTCGGCAGAGGTGGGCACGGGTGGTTTCTGTGCTAACGTGTTATTTTAAGGTTAAGTTTAGATTCCTTTAGATTTCTAAGCGATTTAACACGTACATTTCGATCGTACATGTCCACTTGCGCGTCGGTTACGTGCACCCCTGTTTAAATGTTACCCCTCCCTTCAGCTCATGTGGACCGTTCTTGTTCCAGGGGAAGATCTCCAGAATGGTACAACAAAGTATTCGGTCACCTGCGTGTTAACGAAGTCCAGAGGATCCGCTCTTCTTTTCTTCCGTTAGTTCAGGCCGAGGCCAAGATCTAAGGCCTGGACGTCGGGGTTTGTCTCTGACCCGAGAACCAGGTCTTTGTGACCCACAGGGTGGTGAACGTGTAAATCTTTTCCCCAGTGCTGAGCCACATCGTACCGAGTCGGCACAAACCCAGGACGAAATTTTTGTCGCCATTTTTTTGTCATGTCTTTATTTAACATGACATTATTTATATTATAAATTATTCATTTTTCAAGCCATTTTTTTTTTTCGATGATTGTTTTTGAGTCGAGCAAATTGAAAAAGCCATTTATATATTTTTTAACAGCTACTTGTTTGTTTTGGGTTTTGTTTATTTGTTTATTTGCATGTGATTTAATTGTAAAAATAATTTCATTTAGACAGATTTTTTTTTCTATCGTTATTTATTTTTAGAAATCCTCGTTGAAAATGTTCTTGGATTTTGATAAATAATAGTAAAATAATTCGAGCACCATCGGATCATCAAACAGGTGCTACGCTGAATTGGTCGATATTTATTCTGTAAATTTGATTTGATCACTTTTATTCGTTAATCTGAAAAAGTTCTTAAAGCTACGACAAATCAGAGCTATTATTTATTTTATTGTGAAATATTTCTTGATATAAATAAAACGACCTAAAGGGAAAAACATATAACAATTTAATTTATATTCATAAATATATAGTATAAATATTTTTTTTGTTTTGATTTCATATTTGAGTTAAAAATAAAATAAAATAGCTTTTTTTTTTACGAAAAATAACTTGATGCAAATTTGACAAAATGCCTGAAAACAGACGACCTGCTGTTTTTTGCACTTCTTCATATTTAAATGATATCAACGCAGCATCGATTGAAAAAAAAAAACTGATATTTTTACAAAAAGCCAAAAAGATCATCACCCCGTTCCGTTCCGTCATCTTCCGCTTGTTCCGGGGTCGGGTCGCGGGGGCCTCAAACGGGCAGCCCAGGCCTCTCTCTCCCCGGCTGCATCCTCCAGCTCACCTGGAAGGATCCCAAGTCGTTCCCCGGCCAGCTGTGAGACATAGTCTCTCCAGCAGGTCCGGGGTCTGCCCCTTGGTCTCCTCCAGGTAGGATGTGCCCGAAACACCTCGCCCGCGAGGCGCTCGGGGGGCATTCTGACCAGATGCCCAAACCACCCCATCTGGCTCCTCTCTGCTTGGAAGAGGAGCGGCTCGACACCGAGCTCCTCCCGGATGGCAGAGCTCCATCATCACCCCCCAAAAAAAAAAGTTGCAACCTCCAGTATTTTTTTTGGACTTCACCTTCCATCGCAACAGGGTCTAATTTTTTTATCATTCTATTTTGTCGTCTTCTACTTATCTGGGGCCGGGTAACGGGGGCAACACCCCGGCTGCATCCTCCAGCTCACCCGGGAGGATCCCCAGTCGTTCCCTATCCAGCTGTGAGACACAAGCTCTCCAGCGGGTCTCTTTCCAGTGAGATGTACTTAAAACATCTTGCCAACGAGGCATTCGGGAGAGATCCTAATCAGACGCCCAAACCATCCTGTCTGGCTTCTCTCGACTCGGAGTAGAGCCATCGCTCATGTTGTGGAATTTTTTTAATAAGACGTCACAAATGAGAAGTAAAAGATCAAATTTTTGAAGTAAAAAAGTTTAAATGCTGCAGCGTTGAAAGTTCATGCAAATCAAAGTTTAATCGGCAGAAGTTCAAGAATTTGACCAAAAACATGTTTTAAGAACCTTCATTGTTAGGGTGGGTAGCTCATTCTGATAAGCTCTGCAAATTTGTTTTGCACCTGCAACGTGCCGGACAGAGGCTGCATTGTTAGGTTGAGTTTGTAAAAATGTATCTTTGTTTGTCCTTGAGCAGCTTGGAGTGTGTGTGTGTGTGTGTGTGTGTGTGTGTGTGTGTGTGTGTGAACCCGCTGGAACCAGATTCTCACACCATGGATGTTAGACAGACGTCTTGTTTCAGCAAATCAAGTTCATTAAAGACACCTGTTGTTACTTAGATGTTTTCAAAGTGAATTTTAACCTTAATTAATCTTTAATTTTCTACCACATTCCTCCAAGTCGAGAGAAGCCAGATGGGGTGGTTTGGGCGTTTGGTTAGGATGCCTCTCAAGTGCCCGTATCGGAGCCTTTCAGGCCGTATCGGAGACTGTCAGGTCCCTTTTCGACCAGAGCCAGAGCTTGGTCCGTATAGCTGGCAGTATGTCGATTCCATTTCCAGTGAGAGTTGGACTCCGCCCTTTGTCACCGATTCTGTTCATCACCTTTATGGACAGGACATCTAGGCACAGCCGAGGCGTTGGAGGGATCCGATTCGATGGCCAATTTTATTCATGTTTGTAAATAGAAGCATTTTTTTTTCAGTTAGTCTGATCCCTGCTTTAATTAAAGCCCTTCACATCGTGCCTGTGAACGTTCAGGATTAAACATGGCCCAATGGTCCGGTGCCAGGGGGCGTTGGCTTAGTGGCAGAGTTGTCGTCTTTCGACTGGGAGAACCTGGTTCGATTCCCCCTGGATCCGCTCAGACTCCAAATCAAAAAAAAAAAAAAACATGGCCCAATGTTCTACTGTTGTTTTTCTCCAATTTGATTTCACCCCAAATTTAAGCCATCGCAAATCACGATGGTTCAGGATTTTATTTTTATTTTTTCCTTCACCACATTTCTTTCTTGTAGTCGATGGCGCTTCAGTTTCGTCTCAGTTCTGAACGACAAAATTGGGTCGTTCACAGAACCCAATTTTGGTCATTTTTTAAACATCCTTCAATGTTTTTTTTTCTGCTTTGATGAATAACGATCATCGGACCGTCTCCGTCTTACATCCTCTCCACAACCACAGGGGGTGTTAGCCTCGTTAAATCCAAGTGATTTCTTTGGTTTTGGGGTTAGTCTTTCAGTACCATCAGTACCATCTATAAATGAGTCAGTTCTGTGTTGTTTTTTTGGGATCGTGGAACACATTTGACGGGGTCCATAAATCTTCTAATATAAATTCCTCCTCCTGCTTTAATTTTATACAATGTCTAAGACATTATGTGTCCATTTCACTGCTTCTGAGAAGCATGTTTGAAACTAGCGTGTGTGTGCATGGTCCGTGTTCTCTGCTTTTGAAACACACGTGTAGCCTCTCCTGTAAATACCAGCAGTGCTCTCTGTGCCATCACAGTCGTTCTGGTTCCTTCCTTATCATATTGATATGCCAAAATGTGAACTTTCCACACACACACCATCCAAATGAAGCAATAGCAGATTAAAGCTCGCCGCGCATCGGCTTGGATTTGGTTTCGTCAGTAGAGGGCGTCGCCATGGCGTAGAGATGATATATCTCAACGTTGCCACGGTAATCTTGTGTGAAAGACTTTTTTTTTGTGCTGAGGGACTGTGTGGCATGTGAGTACATATGTGTGTGTGTGTATGAGATGCTCGGATGCTCTCGTGGCTGAGTGCAGGGTGTGTGATGCTTATTTCTGACAAAGTGAAAAAGCTATTCATTGTTCTTAAAATAAAAGATCGAAAAATAAACTCTTTGTTGTTTCTAATTTGTTGAAATGCTTCAAACCAAAAAAGGTTGAATTCTAGAAACATATGAGATAATAAAACGTTGGTCTTTCTGTGTGGAGTTTGCATGTTCTCCCCATGTATGTGTGGGTTTCCTTCCACCCTCCAAAAACATACACGTTAGGTCGATTGGCTTCTACAAATTTGCCTTAGGAATGAGTATGTGTGTGTGTTCCTATGACGGACTGGTGACCTGTTCAGGGTGTACCCTCCTTCTCGCCTTGAATCAGCCGGAATAGGCTCTGGCGCCCCCTGTAACTCCGTAAAGGAACGAGCGGTTCAGAAGATGAATGAATGAAAATGAAAAAGCAGAGTTTCGGTTCGTCTTCTGAACCCCTTACTCCTGATGGGGTCACGGGTTGATGAACCATATCCCAGCTGCTTTCAGGCAAGAGGCAGGGTACACCCCGAACTGGTCACCAGTCTGTTGCAGGGCCACATATACATTTTCCTAGGGGCAATTTCGTAGCAGCCAATCAGCCTAACATGCATGTTTTTGGAGGGTGGGAGGAAACCGGAGCACCTGGTATGTTTCCAGCCAGGGCTCAAACCCTGACCTTCTTGCTGTGAGGCCGATAGCAGAGTTTCTCTGTGATATTTTTTTGTGTCCATGAAGAGGTGCTCTCGGCCCTCCAGACTCTGAATACCCCTGAAAAGTATGCCAGCGATGTATTTATAGATATCAGACAGAATGAAGAGTCCCAAGAGCAACAGGAGCGTCCCCTAAGACGTCCTCTCACATAACGAATGGATCGATACTTAATCCCATTTACTGTACCTACTTAGACCTGCTTGATGATGAGGACTCCGTTAGAGGACACTGAAGGTGTTTGGATACAGACTGCTTTCTAAAACCATAAGAGTCTGCACACCCGTGTACTGTGCGACTCAGAGACGTTACTTTAACTTGTAGCTCATTTAACACGTCAGAGGAAAGTAGGACACGCAGTCGGAGCTCCTGAATGTTAATGGCCCTCTGTGGGTACGGTTTGAACAAATTAGGAACATGTTGCAAATTATGACGTGAAAAAAAAAAAGAGCTTTTAAGGTGATTTAATCATTTCTTCGTGAATTCAAAAATGCTGTTTTTCTGCTTAAATTCAAGAAAATGTGTGAAAAAAACAACAAAAAAAAATACTTGGTTAGATTCGATGTGGATTTAATTTGTTTACAATAGAAACAGTATTAGCCGGGGATATTCGGTGGCCACAGCAACAAGATCAGGGAGTCAAGTAGTAGAGTGGGAGAGGCTTAAAACACTAGCCTTTCTGTGTGGAGTTTGCATGTTCTCCCTGTGTGTGTGTGGGTTTCCTCCCACCCTCTAAAAACATGCATGCTAGATTCATTGGCCGCAATAAAATTGCCTCCTGGTGTGAGTGTGTGTGTGGATGGTTATGTGTGTGTGGCCACACAGCAGACTGGTGACCTGTTTGGGTTGTACCCTGCATCTCGCCTGAAATCCGCTGGGCTCCGGCAACCTCAATGGGATGGACGGTTAAGAAGACAAAACGAAACAGTTCTAATCAAATTTTTCTTCATTGTTTGTCAAAAAACCTTCCACCATCTCACCGGGGGAGACGCTGGCTCGGTGGTTAGAACGTTCGCCCGCGGACCGTAAGTTAACTGGATATTCGCGGTTCGCAACCTACTGAGTTCACGTCTAGGCTCCTTGGAGAAGACACCTTACCCCCCCGTTTCTCCCACCATTGGTTCCACCATAGGTGGCAGCCTGCTGCGGTGTAGTGCAGCACACAAATTTCCCGGACAGGGATAAATAAAGTATATTAAAAATGAAATGTAGTTCATTTGGAACATGATTTTCTCATGAATACCTAATCGAAGTAACCTGAGATGAGAGATCAGACTGTTTCTTTTACTTTGTGTGTTCAGATTTATTTTATTTTTTTAATTTTCCACATTCTGTGAGTCCTTTTAAAGTGGTCTGTGGGTCCCTAAGGCCTCTCTGCTGCAGGTTTGAAAGGTTTCCATCTTTAAAAAGCGTGTGTCAGGCTTAAATTAGAAAAAGGCGGGAAAAACACACTAAAACAGGAAGTAAAGTAGCCTGAAACTAGAGGAGAGTTGGTGTTTCAAAATAAAACAGGAAGTAACATAAGCCAACACAAGTGAGACAAAAATAAAACAAAACAGAAGGTTGACCATTAATGCGAGAAGCTACCGCTTTATGCTAGGTAGCACTTTTAGTCAAACTAAAAACCATCAGTTCATGTTACGAAAAACATTTGGTAACACAAAAATGTGATGTTCATTAAAATAAAAAAAAAAAAAAACCTAAATACGTAAAGATTAGAGTTGTGCTTGACGTCATAACAACAAGCCTCTACCGGACATCAGCGGTACTACAATAACAACAGGCCTCTACCGGACATCAGCGGTACTACAATAACAACAGGCCTCTACCGGACATCAGCGGTACTACAATAACAACATGCCTCTACCGGACATCAGCGGTACTACAATAACAACAAGCCTCTATCGGACATCAGCGGTACTACAATAACAACAAGCCTCTACCGGACATCAGCGGTACTACAATAACAACAAGCCTCTACCGGACATCAGCGTAGCTCCGTGAAGTTGGCCCCTCTTAAAAATGTATATAAACAAATATATATATATATATATATATATATCAATCGTTTGTGCTGTTTTATTTTTTAGATATTTACGATTCTTTTGTAGGTCAATCTGCGGTCATCCAGCCCCATAGTTTTCTGCTTATAAATGCGAAAAAACTATTAAAAAAGGCGGAAATCGTTTATCCTACATTTGTGCTGTTTTGTACTGTAAAAAAATTCGTTTTTGCCGTTTTAAAATTTAAGAAAAACGATGACGTCTTCAAAGATGGCGACGCCCGTAAATAAATTAAGGTCTGGATGACGTTATTGTCCAAATCGTTTTTCCTTAAAATCTAAATGAACTAAAACAGCACAAACGAAAAATTTTTACAGCACAAAACAGCAGCTCCTTAAACTTGACAAAATTAAATTAAAATGATTTGGTAACTATTTATTTCCCCGTAATTCTGATGTTTCGTCACTAGATGTCGCACTCTAGATTTATTGGCTTTGTTGAGAAAACAACAACACTGCTCCCAGTAAATGTGTGTGTCTCTGTGATGTGCACGATGTCAAAATAAACAGAGTGCACAGATATGGAAAGCCATCGGGGCCAAAACACACACGTAAACAAGCGTATTAGATGTTAAATCAAGTTAAATGTTACATCAAGCGCTTAGATTTCAAACCTAGCGCCGCTAAATGCATGTTTTTAAGCGCTATCGCATTAGATTTCAGACCTAGCACACTAGATTTAACGCGCTTGATGTAACATTTACCGCGCCATTCTGTCGGTCTAAGCTAGCGTTACCAAAGCTTACCATCCATCTGCTCCCGTTCCGCCCCCGTGTCAAATGTTAGCACTCAATGTGGCCTGCAAATAAAAAGTTCGCCCACCCCTGCGTTAAACCTTTTTCGTCATATTTTACGATTCTTCTTTCAAATAAAAAGTGCAGTTACTTTGAATTTCTTGCAGAAAATGTCAGATTTTATTAGAATCCAGAATTTTTCTGCTTTAAAACTCAACCTAAATTTTCTCTTAAAGTCTCAAAAACGTGAAAAATAAGATCCACGAACTGGAGTCATTTTTTTTTGGGAGGGATGGACTGGACTACTGCGTGCAACAGAAAAACGCAGCGGAGAAGAGTGGGTTGCTATAAATCCAGACTGGCCCTGAAATGACCAGATTTCACACTGATAAATAAAAATAAATGCACTTGTTTTTTACTCAAAATGGAGATCTACCAGTAGATCACGATCACCACATGAGGTCCCACAAAACAATCTCTCACGGCACACTAGCAAACCACGGAACACTGGCTGAAAAACGCTGACCTATGACACTGAAGTTTAAATACGTTCCGTTTCGTCATCTTCCGCTTGTTCCGGGGTCGGGTCGCGGGGGCAACAGCCTCAAACGGGAAGCCCAGGCCTCTCTCTCCTCGGCTGCATCCTCCAGCTCACCTGGAAGGATCCCAAGTCGTTCCCCAGCCAGCTGTGAGACATAGTCTCTCCAGCGGGTCCGGGGTCTGCCCCTTGGTCTCCTCCCGGTGGGACGTGCCCAAAATACCTCGCCCGCAAGGTGCTCGGGGGTCATCCTGACCAGATGCCCGACCCACCCCATCTGGCTCCTCTCGACCTGGAGGAGGAGCGGCTCGACACCGAGCTCCTCCCGGATGGCAGAACTCCTCACCCGATCTCTGAGTGAGAGCCCAGCCACCCTGCAGAGGAAGCTCATTTCGGCCGCTTGTATCCGTGATCTCATTCTTTCGGTCATCACCCACAGCTGGTTACCATGGTGAGGGTAGGAACGTAGATCCACTTGTAAATCGAGAGCTTTGCTTTTCGGCTCAGCTCTCTCTTTACCACGACGGACCGATGCAGCGTCCTAGTTTTTGCTGATGCCGCACCGATCCGCCTGTCGATCTCCCGCTCTATCCTTCCCCCACTTGTGAACAAGACCCCGAGATACTTAAATTCCTCCACTTGGGGCAGGACCCTGTCCCTGACCAGCAGGGGGCATTCCACCCTTTTCCGGGCGAGGACCATGGTCTTGGATTTGATTTAGAAAATTATTTCGGATTCATAAATTAATGTTTAAATACATATTAATTGCAGTTCTCAAATAAAAATTGTGGAAATGGTGAATAAAAGCACCCACCCCTCACCACAAAGACCCCTCCCACCTTCTGATGGTGCTTCTTATCTTTATGTTGTTTTTATTATAAACCAGAACGACAAGTTAGAAAAACAGATGTTGGAATGTTCCGCCTCTTTTCAGACCACTAAGATAAGGTCATTAATGAATAAATCATCCAATCAATGAATAATTAATGGGGGCGTGGTCTGCGGTCGTGTGTACAGATATGCTACACCTGCTAGTGTGTGTGACTCAGAAGAAAAGCAGGTGGTAAATGTTTGAATTGAGCTTCTGTTTAAACTCTTTTTCATTGCGTCACCGGTCGAGCGGGGTCGAACAAAAAGACACAGAATTCTTTCCAGCTTTGCTTCGAGCTTTGCTTCGAGCTGCGGATGGAACGGTCTTTTATAGCGAGGAGATAAGTGGATGCAGGAAAACCTCGTCAGACCAGTCCTCCAATCAGCAGCCATCACAGTTCAGCACCTGGAGAATATGAGGAAAAACAAGACACAAAAATGGACACTAGAGGGCGTCACACGACATGTCCAAATCCGATCCTCGAGGGTGTGTGTCCTGAAGGTTTTCAATGTGTTCCTGCTTCAATACATTTAATACACATAACGTGAAATCAACAGCCAGTCAAATTTGGCACAATGATTCAATAACCTGGATCAAATAAATAAATAAATGAATTACTCTATTCATCCCTCACCGGGAAAATTTGTTTGCTGCACTCCTTACACCGCAGCAGGCTGCCCTTCGACGGCGCCAATGGTGGGAGAAGCAGGGGTTAGGTGTCTTCTCCAAGGACCCTAGACGTGCTCTCCGTGGGACGCAAACCTGCGACCTTCCGGTCCGCGGGCGAACGCTCTAACCACCGAGCTTCCGTCTCCCAATCAGATGTGTAGATGGAACAACACATGGAAAACCTTCAGGACACCATACGGCCCTCGTGGATCTGATTTGGACACCCCTGCACTACAGTGAATGTCTGTCTGTCTTTGTGTGACCCAGACTGGCACCCTATTTAGGATGTACCCCGCCTCTCATCAGCCGGGATAGACTGAGGATTCAAGTGGCCAAAATGTTTGCCCAAGCCTGCTCGAGCTTTTTGTTCTCATTTTTCTGGTCTCGTGAAGACTTTCTCTCCTCTCTGAAAGTTCACACTCTAAATGGATGGAATGTGACTATGCTGCTGCTGACATCACTAAAGGTTTAAACTCCGCCCCTTCTGCTTTCATCTGAGTGTCAATGACATCATTGACACTGTATGAAGCTCAGAGCTCAGGACTTCTGAGCATATCCGGTTTTTAGAAGTGTTAAACTTCCAACCTGTTAAACATGTTGGTATGTCGGACAGGGAGGAGGATCGGGAGAAGTTTGTGGGGATTTTGGTGACTTTTGGCTTTAGTTGAAGTTTGGTTCCGTTCTGTCGTCTTCCACTCATCCGGGGCCGGGTCGCAGGGCAACAGCCTCAGACAGGAAACTCAGGCTTCTCTCTCCCCGGCTGCATCCTCCAGCTCACCCGGAAGGATCCTGAGTCGCTCCCCAGCCAGCTGTGAGACATAGTCTCTCCAGCGGGTCCGGGGTCTGCCTCTTGGTCTCCTCCCGGTGGGACATGACTGAAACACCTCACCGGCGAGGCGCTCGGGGGGCATCCTGACCATGTGCCCAAACCACCCCATCTGGCTCCTCTCGATCTGGAAGAGGAGTGGCTCGACACCGAGCTCCTCCCAGATGGTAGAACTCCTCACCCGATCTCTGAGTGAGAGCCCAGCCACCCTGCGGAGGAAGCTCATTTCGACCGCTTGTATCCGTGATCTCATTCTTTCGGTCACCACCGACAGCTGGTTACCATGGTGAGGGTTGGAACGTGGATCGACTTGTAAATCGAGAGCTTTGCTTTTCGGCTCAGCTCTTTCTTTACCAAGACGACCAATGCAGCATCCTAGTTATTGCTGATGCCGCACCGATCCACCTTTTGAAGTTAAAAAGTAAACAAGGATCCATGGTTGAGAATCTTTGATTTATTTCAAAACAAAATGTAACACATTTAATTATTTACAGCATGTTTTTATGTTACTTTAAACATATTTTTTTTAAACCAGAGGAACATATTTTTTTTATTCACGTTTTTTTTTATAAGCTCTTACGACATTTATAACATTTTTACCAGATTTTATAACAATTACTTATTGTTTTCAACTCGGTGTCTGATTTACACACAAGCATCATTTTACACATAGTTTTAATTCTGAATAAAAACATTTAAGATATAAATGGTGTTAATTTTCTAATTATTCAATATAAAATACATTATAAGTCGCATGTTGATTTGCAGTGATTTATTTTATCCACTAGATGTCAGTGTTTTTCCGTGACATCAGAGACTTCAGCCAATCTGGTACAATTTTACTTAAAACAATGTTAATTAAAAACATAAACAACACAAACGTGGTTCCAGTTCTTCGATGAACAGGCTAGCAATCATCGGTGGGGACAGAAACGTGTAATACTGTACGAAATTTAAAGACATCTTAGATTTAAACTTCTTACACTTACGATATAATGCTCTCATATGTTCTTACTTGTGTTACTGTTTAGAAATTTGGGGAAACAATTATAAAACAACTCTACAACCTATTTTTCGAATACAAAAGAAAACAATAAGAATTATTTACAATACAAATTATTATGATCCTCCCTCAAACCCTTTGTTCATAAAAATTAGGCCCCGCCCACACATAGCCGGGTATTTTTGAAAACGCATATATTTTTATCCGTTTTGACCGTCCACACAAAAACGGAGGGTTTTTTGCTCAAGACCGGCGTTTTTTAAAATTCCAGCCAGTGGAGATTTTGAAAAACTCAGTTTTTGCGTTTGCGTGTGGACGTGCGAAAACCTAGATTTGCGTTTTTTATGCGTTACTACCTTTTTCTGTGTTTCAATAACTTTATAGTAGTCGAAAACGACTTTTAAAAACAATTCCACCTCCATGTCGAGTCCATCTGGCGCCATGTTTCAGGTTTTGCGTAAATGACGACAGAGGTGCTCTGATTGGATAGCTCAGAACTTACGTTTACATCAATACTGCCGCCTACTGGTCTGGCATGCTTATAACCGCACTCAGAATCGTATTTATACGGCTCCGTGTGGACGCAGATATTTTGAAAACGGTAACGTGTGGACGCGTTTTCCTAAAACAGAGGACGGCAGATATGAGTTTTCAAAAATACCCGGCTACGTGTGGGCGGGGCCTAAATATAATCAAATTACAGTATTTAGTTGATTACACAACAGCAGTAAAATATAAAATCCATAATAACAAACTTTCAGAATGAATTCAAAACAGGTTTAAAGTTAAGGAAACACAATAAAAATTAAGAGAAAAAAAATCTGTATCAACAAAATCTGATCAGAACCAAAATAAAAAGTAGATATGTATCAATCAGAGGTGTAACTCTATGGAACAGTCTAGAGGAGTCCCTAAAAAACCAAACCTCATTAAAAACATTTAAAATAAAGTATAAAGTAAAATAATAAATGATTATAAAACATTAGAAAAATCAACTTAATCAGCAAGAAAAAAAAAAAAAAAACACTTTTTTGGATCTGGTGAAAATCAGGTCCAGAAAATCTTATTATTTTTACATTTTTATTGTATATGTGTGTGTAAATGTTTATGTGTGATTGTTATTAATATGTTTAGGACGTACTTTTGTCTTTATTATTATTAAAGTTCAGCCAAATGCTTGTTTTTTTTTTTAACAGTGTTTTTTTACTTCTGCCTAAACCCCTTTAAGTCTCTGCTTGTTTCTTTTTTTTTTTAATTGTATAGATTTTCTGTCAAAAAACTGACTGAAAGAATAAAATCCAATCAAAAAAAAAAAAAATGGTGGAAGCCTGTGTGTGAAGGAGGCAAGGGAAATTTAACCCTATAAAGCCCACGTATCATATTTTTTATCATTATTAATCAATTAATTAATCATTATCACTTACTTACTTACTTAATTAATTATTAATTGATTATTTTTATTATTATTATTTAATTATTTTTCCAAAAAATTAGATTTTTCTAACATTTCTTTCTTTGGGTGGGCTTTATAGGGTTAAACATCCCCAAAGGCGTGACCCATAACAAACAGTATGAAAGAAATTTAAGAACAGTCAGTCACCGTCGTATCCATCCCTTGCGGGGTTGAGGGGGGGGGGGGGGGTGCTGGAGCCCATCCCAGCTGATTCAAAGCGAGGGTTAGGGTACACCTCGAACAGGTCGCCAGGTCACATACTGTACATACAACCATCTCATTTCTAGGGGCAATTTGGCACCGGCCAATCAACCTAACACACATGTCTTTGGAGGGTGGGAGGAAACCGGAGTACCCCGGAGAAATCCCACGCAGACATGGGTAGAACATGCAAACTCCACACAGAAAGGACAGTGTTCCAAGCCTCGTCTCCACCCGGGACTCGAACCCCTGACGTTCTTGCTGTGAGGCCACTCTGCCACCGTGGCACCAATTCAAGAACAGTCTTTGAAGGTTTTCTAAGTTTTTGGTCTTTGTGGTCGGTGGGGGTTCAAACGGGGTTTCAAATGGGGGTTCAAACGGGGTTTCCAATCCCAGGTTTTGTCCTGAGAGACTCGGTGCATACTGTACCATGTCAAATATCAAAAGTTGATCCATCTGTAGGTGTTGCTCTTTTTCCAAGAAGATCCAAACGTTTCTTTTATTTTAGACTTTGTGATTATTTTTAACTCGTTAAAGGCTGGCTTGATTCTTTTTGATGGTTTATAACGTAGATCGTCCTCCTGCTCTCTGTTGGTAACTCTGAGATTTTTACCGACTCATTGTGATGAGCTTGGCAGCGACCCACATTTTTAGATCGGTTAGGTCCCCTTCAATAAGGACGTTGCGCAGGTTACGACGGTGGATGTAGCCAAGAACTCGTTCTGCATCCCATCGTGTGTTGAATCTGGCCAAGCAGATCGCGGTGAAACTCAGCCTCACGTGCATTATTATATCCAGAACAGACGAGTCGTTTAAAAACTCGTAAAGTTCATTCTCGCTCACTTTACTTGTAACTCCGAAGATAATAATATAGCCAGACTCTGGTTCGAGGACTTCTTCTTTAACGACTACATTTGTCGTGTCATTTTCTGCTGTTTGAGTGGACTGGGTACGAGGACCGTCATGATCCTCCGTTTGCGTACTAACGTCCATCGACGATGTTTGTGTCATATTTGCTTCTGTTTGAGTGGACTGGGTACGACGATCATCACGAGCCTCGGTTTGCGTGCTGCCGTCCCTCGATCTATTTCGTCTCTCTGGAAGTATGGCCTTGAGTCTTTGATCCAGTTCTTGCTGACTGCTTGCGTAAAGCAGTACCTTCGAGTCTTTAATGCGATGTCCAGACAAACGCAGGGCGCGTCGTGCTTCAGCTTCGTATTTAAAACAAATAAAAGCTTCTTCGAACCTTCCTCCCACGATAGAAACTCCACCATCCAATATTTGAAAGTTTTTAAAGAACATCCTGACATCCTGCGCGCCCGCATTTTTGGACAGGCCGATTAGTCGCAGATATCCGACCATTTTGACAAAAAGGCCTGAAAAACTTGTTAAAGAAAAAAATTAGGCCGTAAAATATGACTATCAAGTCGAGGGTGAGAAAAAGGAAAAATGAAAGTTAAAAAATATTTTCTTTAACGCACGTCTGGTCGGTAAAAAAGATTAAACGCTGCAGCGTTGGTAGTTCGTGAAAACCAAAATTTGATCGGCAGAACTTCAACGATTTCTGTTCTGTTTGAATGTCGTGAGATACCAATGTAGGTACATCACGCCCAACAAGGAACCAAAATCCCCGGTGACTTCCAACCACCCATCTTTTAAGGGCTTCCATTGGTGGGGGGGTTACTCTGTTGCTCATTCTGATTGGCTCCTCCAATTTGGTTGGGCGTAACATTTTCTATGAAAGACTAAGAATTCATCTCTGGGCTGAACAAACTTAATATGTTGTTATCTTACACCTGCAACTTGCTGGACTGAGGCTGCACTGTTAGAGTTTGTAAAAATGTATCTTTGCTTGTCCTTGAGCAGCTTGGAGAGCGTCTGAACAGGCAGGAAAAGTATTCTCACACCATGATGTGAGATAAACGTCTTGTTCACTCAGCTGCTGACACGGTTTTTACTGTAACTCCTCAAATATAATGTAAAACATGAAGATATGAAACTTATTTAATTTGATTCATATTAAAATAATCTACTGATATCAGATGTTTCAGAGATTTGGGGTCAAACCTTACAGTGAACGACCAGGTTCTCTAAAACATCTCTTTACATATGAATTATGATACATGTTGATAAATAATAATAGACAGGAATCTCCATGGACAATGATGTTTGTAGATGACATTGTAATCTGTAGTGAGAGGAGGGAAGAGGTGGAGGGAAAGCTGGAGAGGTGGAGGTTTGCACTAGAAAGAAGAGGAATGAAGATTAGTCAGAGTAAGACAGAGTACATGTGTGTGAATGAGAGGGATCCAAATGGAAAAGTGAGGTTACAGGGAGAAGAGATAAACAAGGTGGAAGATTTTAAGTATCTAGGATCAACAGTCCAGAGCAATGAAGAGTGTGGAAAAGAGGTGAAGAAGCGTGTTCAGGCAGGTTGGAACGGGTGGAGAAAAGTATCAGGTGTGATGTGTGACAGAAGAGTTTCAGCTAAAATGAAAGGAAAAGTGTACAAAACCGTGGTGAGACCGGCCATGCTGTTTGGTCTAGAGACAGGAAGCAGAGATGAAGATGCTGAGGATCTCTCTGGGAGTGACCAGGATGGACAGGATCAGGGGAACAGCACATGTTAGAGGTTTTGGGGATAAAGTCTGAGAGACCAGACTGAGATGGTTTGGACAAGTGCAGAGGAGAGAGAGAGAGTACATAGGAAGAAGGATGCTGGATTTGGAACCACCAGGAAAGAGGGCTAGAGGAAGACCAAAGAGGAGGTTCATGGATACAGTGAAGGAAGACATGAAGATAGTTGGTGTGACCAAAGAGGATGCAGCAGATAGGGTTAGATGGAAGAAACTGACTTGCTGTGGTGACCCCTGAAGAGAAATGCTGCAAGGAGAAGAAGAAGTCGATAAATAATAATAATACATTATAAAGCACTTTTCCAGGAAGTAAAGTATCTCGGGGTCTTGTTCACGAGTGGGGGAAAGATGGAGCGGGAGATCGACAGGCGGATCGGTGCGGCGTCAACAATAACTAGGACGCTGCATCGGTCCGTCGTGGTAAAGAGAGAGCTGAGCCGAAAAGCAAAGCTCTCGATTTACAAGTCGATCTACGTTCCAACCCTCACCTATGGTCACCAGCTGTGTGTGGTGACTGAAAGAATGAGATCGAGGATACAAGCGGCCGAAATGAGCTTCCTCCTGCAGGATGGCTGGGCTCTCACTCAGAGATCTGGTAAGGAGTTCTGCCATCCGGGAGGAGCTCGGTGTCGAGCCGCTCCTCCTCCAGGTCGAGAGGAGCCATATGGGGTGGTTCAGGCATCTGGTCAGGATGCCCCCCGAGCACCTCACTGGTGAGGTGTTTTGGGGACGTCCCACCAGGAGGAGACCAGAGGTCAGACCCTATGTCTCTCCAGCTGGTCCGGAGCTGGCTGGGGACGACTCGGGATCCTTCCGGGTTAGCTGGAGGATGCAGCCGGGTGGAGAGAAGCCTAGGCTTCCTGTCTGAGGCTGTTGCCCCCACGACCCGGCCTCGGATGAGTGGAAGACTTTTGGGTGAGCTGGAGCTGGAGCCGAGTCGCGGGGGCAACAGCCTCAGACAGGAAGCCCAGACTTCTCTCACCCGGCTGCATCCTCCAGCTCACCCGGAAGGATCCCGAGTCATTCCCCGGCCAGCTGTGAGACATAGTCTCTCCAGTGGGTCCGGGATCTGCCTCTTGGTCTCCTCCTGGTGGGACGGGCCTGAAACACCTCACCACGGGGTGCTTGGGGGGCATCCTGACCAGATGCCCTAACCACCCTGTCTGGCTCCTCTCGACCTGGAGGAGGAGCAGCTCGACACTGAGCTCCTCCCAGATGACAGAGCTCCTCACCCGATCTCTGAGTGAGAGCACAGCTACCCTGTGGAGGAAGCTCATTTCAGCCGCTTGTATCCTCGATCTCCTTTTTTCGGTCACCACCCACAGCTGGTGACCATAGGTGAGGGTGGGAACGTAGATCAACTTGTAAATCGAGAGCTTTGCTTTTCGGCTCAGCTCTTTCTTTACCACGACGAACCGATGCAGCGTCCTAGTTATTGCTGACGCCGCACCGATCCGCCTGTCGATCTCCCGGTCCATCCTTCCCCCACTTGTAAACAAAACCCTGAGATACTTAAACTCCTCCACTTGGGGCAGGACCCTGTCCTTGACCACCAATGGTACCAGACACCACTTTTTTGTATTTACTGGAGGTTTAAATGTGCTCATGTCTTCATGTGGGGTGCACTGTAGACCCCCTCTTTCATCTTATAATCTCATCCATAAAAAACTTTTTTTTTTTTTTCTGGATGTGTTCTGATTGTTTCTGGTTCTAAACCTTCACACATACTTCACCATGACACAGGAGGGGTCTTAGGAACTCTGTGGACGCTGTGCTGCATTTTTAATAACACTCATTAATGTGGAGGACGAGTGGGCGGGATGTGGTGGGGAGGGGGAGCTTCCGGGGGGGGGGGGGGGGGGGGGGGGGGGTTTACCACCGGTCACACACTCAGACAAACAGAAATATCAACACTGTAAATGATCAAATGTTTCATAAGATGTTTTTCTGTTTTTATTTTTTTGCTGATTCAGACGTGTTAAACTCTAACGTGTGCATCACGTGCATCCTAAGTGCACGTATCATCTCAGCCGAGTCGTTCAGAACGACGGTCACAGGTCAAGAACTCCATGTTTCAGTCCTGTCTGAGAGCCAGGCCTTGAAACCAGGCCGTGACCCTGCCTGGTGAAAGCTTTCCAGGACATCCCAGTTAAACCGATTCATTCCAACAGAATGAAATAAGGACTGTGATGGAGCAGAACGCTCCTGGTTGGGATCGTGTATCTTCTGATTTCCGTCATCATGCGGCTCACTTAGGAGTTGATTCTGAGAGGAGCAGTGATCCCTGCGTTCTGACCATGACCCCCACGGAGGTCAAGAGATTTTAACTGACTTTGTTCTTTCATGTTTCTTGCCGTTTGACCGACACAACAGATTTATTTTTTGTAATCTTTCAAACTTTAATAAATTACTTTCTGTTTTTCTTCAAAGATAAGAAACGATAATTCTACATCCAATGAAGCAAAAACACCAAAGAAACTTGACACAAAGTTCTGACTCCAGAGGTTTTATCGTATTTTCACGACCAAAAGGTGCATCGTATTAAAAGGCGCAGTCCCAGTTTCATGTGCTCTGTATTTAACACACACATAAGACGCACCTGTTGATAGGGCGCGGGTTTTATTTACATATCCTCTATTACGTACGTCCGCCTTACAACAACACACACACAAGCAGACAGGTGTGTGTATTTAAAAATAGATCAGGAGTAAAACTGAGTTTGGTTGGTTTTATTTAAATATTAGCTACAGTCATCATAAAGTCATTTATCAAATCCATCAAAGTCCTCATCCTCTGTTTCCGAATCTAACAGCTGCGCTAAATCCAACATAGCAGGTTCACTTTCTTCGCTGTCAGAGTCACTTTCTCTACCGTGCGGCTCGTTGGAAATGATGCCTGCTTTTGCAAAAGCTCGGACAACAGTGCCAGCAGACACGTTAGTCCGAGCATCTACACCTAATTCGCCCGGTGCTGCCTTCCACCCATGGTCTCCTCTGGTCATCCATCCCTCCCACGCCGCTCACAGCCTTACTTTGGACGACCGGTTCATGCTGATGTCCAGTGGTTAGAGTTCCTTTGTCAGACCACCAGGAATCCCAGCAAGCTTAGTGTTCGTCTGTTTCACTTGGTTTTTTTTCACATAGGGTTTCATAGGGCGCACGGCACAATAGGGGGCGCTGCTCATTTTGAAGAAAATCTAAGACTTTTAAACGCGTCTTATGGTCGTGAAAATACGGTAAGTCATTAAGAAAACATGGAAACACAAAAACTAAGAGGAGGCATAGCTTAGTGGTAGAATCATCTTTGAACCAGAGTTGCCGGTTTGGTTCCTGATGAGCTCATGCCTAAGTGTCCCTAGAGAAGACACCTAACCCCCCCAGTAACTCACACGTAGCGTAACACAGTTGGCATCTTTTGGTCTCTAAAGCTGCATCGACCAGTGGCGGTGAAGGTGTGTGACTTGTTTTTTAAACTCTGAATCTCCCCTCCCCTCCATTTGTATTTCTATCTCTTCTACATAGGTGGCGCCATTTTTGGCAGCAGGCCTTAATTCTTAGAATTTCCCCATTGGGGGACCACCAGTAAAGATTTTCTTATCTGTTTGTGCAGCGTCAGCTGTGGCTGAATAAGCTGATGAGGGAGCTGCAGCTCCTACCACACTTACTGTAAATGTGATAGGTGGTATGAGTCATGGGGGGAGCAACGATATTATTGTTTTGATGAATCTGTCCTCATCATGTGGATGAAATGAAGAAAAGGACTGAAAATCAAAGTTTGTAACAAAACAAAAGTAAATTATTCATTAGGCAAAAAAATAAAATAAAACCCCATCAAGGACGAAGAGGGTTAAACGTCCAGTTTAAAACGACATGCGGAGAATCGGTGGTGTCAAAAGTGATCAAACAATTTGTTTTCTGTTCGAAAAAATATGTAGTCACAGAGTGTAATACTACTATCTTACCAAATGAGGGCGCTGTGACACAGTGAATGAAAAACAGGATTTTCTGTGAGATATATTCACATGTAAAGACATCGAAGATGGATAAATATACGATGATGTTCAACGCAGATTGTGAGAGAAAAAGATTTAAGTTGAAACGATGAAAAAAAAAAAAACCCATCGTGAACAAAAAAAGAGGGAAAACCTGGTGCAAAATTGTGAAAAAAAAAAAGAGAGAAAAAATTCAGTGCAATGACATTTTTTGCTGTTGTTTTTATAAAAAAAATACCAATGAGTTCACACTTATTTCCAAAAAGTGAAATCAGGCAGGGTACACCCTGAACAGGGGCCACACACACTCATTCCCAGGGGCAATTTCATAGCAGTCAACCTAACACAGATGTTTTCGAGGATGGGAGGAAACCAGAGCATGTGGAGAATACCCACACATACCCGGGGAAAACATGCAAACTCCACACAGAAAGGACAGTGTGGAGACTCGAACCCCAACCTTCTATCTATGAGGCCACTGTGCGGCCTAAAAAATATTTACCAGGTTAATATTTACTATTTCTTTTAATTTCATGTGTTGAATTGGAGCAGGAGATTGACAGGCGGATCGGTGCGGCGTCAGCAACAACTAGGACACCGCATTGGTCCATCGTGGTAAAGAGAGAGCTGAGCCGAAAAGCAAAGCTCTTCAGTTACAAGTCGATATACGTTCCCACCCTCACCTATGGAAAGAATGAGATCACGGATACAAGCGGCCGAAATGAGCTTCCTCCTGCAGGGTTGCTGGACTCTCACTCAGAGATCGGGTGAGGAGCTCTGCCATCCCAGCGGGTCCGGGGTCTGCCCCTTAGTCTCCTCCCGGTGGGACATACCCAAAACACCTCACCAGCGAGGCACTTGGGGGGCATCCTGACCAGATGCCCGAACCCCACATCTGGCTCCTCTCAACCTGGAGGAAAATCGGCTCGACACCGAGCTCCTCCCAGATGGCAGAGCTCCTCACTCGATCTTTGAGTGAGAGCCCAGCCACCCTACGGAGGAAGCTCATTTCGGCCGCTTGTATCAGTGATCTCATTCTTTCGGTCACCCCCCTCCCCCAGCTTGTGACCATAAGTGAGGGTGGGAACGTAGATCGACTTGTAAATCGAGAGCTTTGCTTTTCGGCTCAGCTCTCTCTTTACCACGACGGACCGATGCAGCGTCCTAGTTATTGCTGACGCCGCACCAATCAACCTGTCAAGAAAAGCTTATTTATTCAGTTTCACTTCCTTTTTGGGGGCTTGCACAGTGGTTAGCAAAGATACCCCACAGCATGAAGCTTGGGAGTTAGACTCCCAGAGTGAGGACGAGGCTTGGTCTTTCTGTGTGGAGTTTGCATGTTCTCCCTGTATTTGTGTGTGTTTTCTCCAGGTACTCCGGTTTGCTCCCTACCTCCAAAAAACATGCATGTTAGGTTGATTAACCATTATGAAATTGCCCCTAGGAATAACTGTGTGTGTGTGTGTCCCCTGGCAACGGACTGGTGAGTTGTTCCGTGTGTACCCTGCCTCTTGCCTGAAATCAGCCAGGATAGGCTCCGCTATCCACCATGACCCCATTAGGGATGAGCGGTTCAGATGACGAAATGAAACTTTCTTTTTGAAAGAAAGTGGGCGCACCCACCTTAGTCCCACCATGTAGAGTATGTGCATGACACAGCATAAATCTCATTTACGACAGCAAATACAATATAAGCTACACCAAGTTAGCAAAACTATCAAGTGTTATTTTATATTCTTATTTTTGTAAATTTGCATAAAAATGGTAAACTTACTGTTCGAGGAGGGACTCAGCCTGTTCAGAGCGCACGCCCGAAATACTTCATGCTTATGTTCAAATGTGGACTGTTGGGAAAATCTTTTAAGTTCTTCTAACTGGGGGTCATCTGGAGGACAACAGAGCTGTGTAAACTGTCTTCTGAAGTCTTTGATTTGTTGGAGCCTAACAGATAACGTTGTGTGAAGCGGGGGGACAGAAAAGGGAGTTTGTTGTTGTGGAAACTATTTTCCTGATGGCCTTGAGGCCAGGTGTGTGAACTCAGTTCAGACTGGGGTGTGTGTAATGTTGGGAAACAAGGGATTTTTAGTTAATTCAACTCAGTTTTATTTGTATAGCCGAAAATCACAGAATTTCTGTCTCAATGGGCTTCAGACTAGCACATTTATGCCCTTAGACTCTCCTTCTCGGTGAGGAAAAACTCCTAAAAAAACACATCGGTGGAGAAAAAAAATAAGAAACCTCATGGGGATCCACACGAAAGAAAGATCCCTCCCCCGGGACAAGCATCCAATGTGTCAAAGATTATTGTTTAAATGTTAGCTTATTTTAATCTACAGTTAAATATCTAAAGAAGTCAATAGATGTTCTTCATCCTGATGGAAACACGGGGGACTCCTCAGCCCAGCGATGTCCAGGACGGAGACGAGCCGATGGATTTCATCTCGATGGAAACACGAGGCACTACTCAGCCCGGCGATGCCCAGGACGATGATGTGTAGAGGGATTTCATCCCGATGAAGCACGGAGGTCTCCTCTGTGTGGCCACGCCCAGGCTAGGAACGCAGAGTATCCATCAGGAATCTGAAACAGAACTCTCTCCCAAAGAGGAGGAAGAGAGAGGAGGACAGCATGTGAATTGTACCAACTAGCAGTGTAAATCTAAATGAACAGACAATAGAGAACAATGAATGAGATAGAAAGGCAAGGGTTAGGGAGGGGGGAAGGAGATACAGACCCTGGTTAGGGTAGGGGTACAGACTCTAAAACTAAATGAAAAGATATTAGAGAATAATGAATGAGATAGAAAGCCGGGTATCTGCGAAGGGCGATGTGGATACATCAAGCGGCCAAGGTAGTCTGGAAGAGAATAGTCGGTAGAATGAGAGGACAGAACGCCAATGTACCATACTTTCCCCAGCTTCTACGATCTAGCAGCCAACTAGTAATTACTATATCGGCTAAATGTCTCTGTTTCTAGCTGGCCTGGTTAAAAGAAAGCACTATTTTATTCTAGGGACAGATTTTCTACATTTGTGACTGAAAAAGGTAAAAACTCTCACTGCAGCAGGGTGAAACTGGTTACTTCTCACCAAGTTTGGTCAATCTATTTCTTCCTCAATAGGGCGTGGCAGAGAACAAAATTCACGGATAACCTGGCGTTCGAGTTGGGGTCGCAGGGGCAACAGCCTCTGACACGATGCCCAGGCTTCTCCCCCCTCGGCTACATCCTCCAGCTCACCCAGAAGGATCTTGAATCATTCCCCAGCCAGATGTGAGATATAGTCTCTCCAGTGGGTCCCGGTGGGACGTGCCCGAAGCACCTCATCAGCAAGGTGCTCGGGGGGCATCCTGACCAGATGCCCAAACCACCCCATCTGGCTCCCCTCAACCTAGAGGAGAAGCAGCTCAACACCGAGCTCCTCCCAGATGACAGAGCTCCTCACTCGATCTCTGAGTAAGAGTCCAGCCACCCTGCAGAAGAAGCTCATTTTGGCCGCTTGTATCTTTAATCTCATTCTTTTGGTCACCACCCACAGCTGGTGACTATGGGAACGTAGGTGAGGGTTGGAACGTAGATCGACTTGTAAATCGAGAGCTTTAGTTTTCGGCTCAGCTCTTTCTTTACCACGATGAACCGATGCAGCGTCCTAGTTATTGCTGACGCTGCACCGATCCGCCCGTCGATCTCCCGCTCCATCCTTCCTCCACTCATGAACAAGACCCCGAGATACTTAAACTCCACTCGGGGCAGGAGGTTTAAGTTTTAATTTGGTTTTATTGTTTTATTGTGTGTCTTATTTCAGTGTTTCCTCCTGGGCACCCTTCATCCCACGAGTTCTGCCTGCTCAGTCTGTGGGGTCTTCTCTGACTGGCCTGGGTGGTGCGGGTGCCTCACTTTAACCAGGTGGTTTCTGTGGTTGCCTGTGTCTCCTGGAGCCTTCTGCATGTACACACATACACATCTGGACAGGAGTTACTCATAAATACACATGAACACACACTCTCTCTGGTGGTCTCTTTGACGATGACTCAAATCTGTCTGGAAAACAGGAAGCTATCACCCGTGTCACTTTCTCTGCCTGAGGTCATCCTGACACGCTGACCTCAAACTCTGACCTACCAAAAAAAATCTGAATTTTATAAACAACACATCAAACTAAAGTCTGAGATTTCACATTTTGGATTATTTTTGTTCTACATTCCAACCCTCACCATGGTAACCAGCTGTGGGTGGTGACCAAAAGAAGGAGATCACGGATACAAGCGGCCAGAATGAGCTTCCTCTGCAGGGTGGCTGGGCTCTCACTCAGAGATCGGGTGAGGAGCTCTGCCATCAGGGAGGAGCTCGGTGTCGAGCCGCTCCTCCTCCAGGTCGAGAGAAACCAGATGGGGTGGTTCGGGGATCTGGTCAGGATGCCCCCAAGCGCCTCGCTGGTGAGCTGTTTTGGGCGTGTGCCACCGGGAGGAGACCAAGAGCAGATCCTGGACCTGCTGGAGAGACAATGTGTGACAGCTGGCTGGGGAACCACTTGGGATCCTTTCAGGTGAGCTGGAGGATTTGGGTGAGCTGTCCTTGCTGATTCAAGGCGAGAGGCAGGGTACACCCCAAACAGGTGTCTAGTCTGTCACCGGGCCATGCATACACAGACAACCATCCACACACACTCATTCCTAGAGGCAATTTTATAGCAGTTGGATGCATGTTTTTGGAGGGTGGGAGAAAACCCACACATACATGTGGAGAATAACAGTGTTCCAAGCCTCATCCGCACCCTGGACTCAAACCCCTGACCTTCTTGCTGTGAGGCCTCTATGCTAACCACTGCACCACCGTTTCACCCATTTCAAATTTCATTGAGAAAAACAGAGCAGAATGAAAAAAAATCCCCAAAAGATCAAACTCTATTTTGCGGGGTACACAGTGATCAAAGCTTTTCTGACAGACGTCACCTGAGCTGAACTCTCTCTGCATGACCCTCTCTGAATCCCAGTCTCCTCTGAAGCTCCTGCACTGTGATCGTTAGCCCACACAGGATGCCGGCGTTCCCCTCACATTTCCCCTCCAAAGGTGCACGATAACCGAGCGAGCAAACCAAGCACCTGAGTGTGAGCGAGTCCTCTGAGAGACGTGATGTGGTGGACCGTTTAGATTTAGTGAGAGGAGGAGAAGTGTGAACAATCTTAAAGCTTTTACCCAGTCACCAACTAGTTCTCCAAAAACGAGTCTTTTGTGGAGTCATGACAAAGCTGTAGAAGCGAGCCTTTGTCTGCAAACAAAGAGGAATGTGTGTGTGTTTTTTTTTTTTTTGCTTCAGAGAGCCTGCCATTGTGCTTGTGGATGTGTGTGTGAATCTAAGAGAGTGTATTGTAGAGCTACGGAGAGCTCTGCTTGGGCGTGAGGAGAGAAAGGGAACATCAGATGGAAATCAACGAGGCTGGGGTTGATGGAGGATGTGTGTGTGTGTGTGTGTGTGTGTGTGTGTGTGTGCCTGTGTGTGTGTGGAGATGAAGATTAGAGGGAGTAAAAAAAAAAAAAAAGATGACAATCTCTGCTCATCTGTGAAATGATCCAATAATCTCCCATAAATATGTAAAAAAAAAAAAAAAAAAAAAAAAATACAACACACAAGATTCATAACGGTCAGACCCCCCCAAATCCCTCCCCAAAAGAGAAGAAGCGAGACATCCCAGAGACGTCCCGTGTTGTGTGAAAAGCCCCTGAACCACCAATCAGACTTCATGCTGCCTTGTTAATGAAAATCCCTCTCAGCAGATGTGGCCTGTTGAAGAACACATGGTGCGCTGACCAGGCTTTTGTTGGCACACACAGGTTGTAAAATAGTGGTCATGGTCTCAGCGGTCAGCGGGGGACGGTGTGCGCGTCCTAATCCTGTGTGTTGGATGAACATCTCAGTGCTTAAAGGTCATCGAATGAGTTCATGACTTTCGACCTGAAATACAAAACATGTAGTTAAAAAAAAAAAAAAAGAGTGAAATCCCTGATCCTGACCCTAACCGTAACCCCAACCCTTTTTTTAATTCCTTGACTTTATGTTCATTCTGATTTCTTATCGTCTAGTAAAAGATCATTCTGAGATAAAAAAAAAAAGAAGTGTTTTTAGTAAAAAAAAAAAACATGTCACCAGTACAACTTTATAATATTCTAGTCTTTTCACAGCAGATGGCGGGATGATCTGGAACCAGATGGTTCAATATGAATAAGAACGACAGATGCTGAGGCGACACTGTAGAGCAAAAATGAAAAGTACACCATGTAGTTAAAGACAGTCTGTAAAACTGGGGAAAGTAAGCAGGGGCGGATCTATGGAGGTAGTGAAGGGGGGACGCCTGCCCTTTTGGTCCACAAAAAAAAAAAAAAAAGTAAAAAAAAAAATAATGAGAAGAAAAGAAAGGGGACTAGGTTATCCCCTTGCAAGGCCAGCAAATAGGCCACCGAAATGCAGGGAAATTACTTTTATTTTCGGTGTGGCGTCAGCAATAACTAGGACGCTGCATTGGTCCGTCTTGGTAAAGAGAGGGCTGAGCTGAAAAGCAAAGCTCTCGATTTACAAGTCGATCTACGTTCCCACCCTCACCTATGGTCACCAGCTGTGGGTGGTGACTGAAAGAATGAGATCGCAGATACAAGCGGCCGAAATGACCTTCCTCTGCAGGGTGGCTGGGCTCTCACACTCAGAAATTGGGTGAGTAGCTCTGCCATCGGGGAGGAGCTCAGTGTCGAGCCGCTCCTCCTCCAGGTTGAGAGGAGCCAGATGGGGTGGTTCGGGCATCTGGTCAGCATGACTTCCCCAAGTGCCTCACGGGTGAGGTGTTTCGGGCATGTCCCACCGGGAGGAGACCAAGAGGTAGACCCCAGACCTGCTGGATAGGGTATGTCTCACAGCTGGCTGGGGAACGACTCACCCAGCCAGCTGGGATCCTTCCAGGTGAGCTGGAGGATGCAGCTGGGGTGAGAGAAGCCTGGGCTTCCCGTTTGAGGCTGTTGCCCCCGCGACCCGGCCCCAGATGTGCGGAAGGCGATGGAACGGAACAGATTCTTTTTTTAAAAAATTTTCTGGTGAAAATGTCCCCAGCGCCTCGTTTACTGGCTTTGTCAATGACCTCACGCCCACCTTTTAGAAAATCCTGGATCCGCCCCTGGTAAGAAAAAAAAGGGATCAGATTAGAATTCTGGAAGTTTTATGTTTTATAATAAAGATTTATTAAAAACATCCAAATAAAATGAAATGGTCAACAATAAAAACAGCTTTAATATTTAAACTTAAATCTATAAAAATCTGCTTTTTTTTAATCGAGAAAGGACGAAGATTGTTGTTGTTTTGGGTTTGAAATGACAAAAACGCTAGTGCAAAAAACAAAAACAAACAAACAAAACCCGCTAATGCATGAGTAGCTAAAATCACAACAAATTGAACTTTTATTGTTATTGTTTTGTAAATGATCAAAAAATGTTTTATTATTGTTTGGAAGGAAAAAAAAAACTGTGACGCTGAACTTTTGTAGCTGCGTTTTTTAAAATTCAATTTTTTCGTTGAATCATCATTATTTCGTCATTATTTTAAACCCAAATGACGACAATTAAAAAAAAAAATCTGCATTTGTATAATTATTACATCACAAAGATGGTGGCTCTTGATTAACCTTGAAAATTTAGAAGAAAAATCAATAAATACTGATCACATGTGGGAGACGGTGGCTCAGTGGTTAAAATGTTTGCCCGCGGACCGGAAGCTAACCGGAAGCTAACCGGAAGCTAACCGGAAGCTAACCGGAAGCTAATCGGAAGTTAACCTGAAGTTAACCTGAAGTTTGCGGATTCGCGTCCCACTGAGTTCACGTTAGGTGTCTTGGACACCTAACCCATTGTTTTTCCCACCATTTGCGCCGTCATAGGTGGCAGCCTACTGTGGTGTAATGCAGCACACTAGTTTCCCGGTGAGGGATGAATAGAGTATATTAAAAATAATAATAATAATTTATACCACATAGTCCAAATTAGAGGACTGTCTATGGGGAGCTTGTCACAGGAACGCGGCCAACTGGACGACCTGCCCCTCGGTACAAAGACGCCTGCAAGAGGGATCGGAAGTTGTGCGACAAAATCAATTTCAAGCAAGCTGAGGAGATCAGAGAGGTCCAGTTCGAAGCCACAAAGACCCAGAAACAGCAAAAAAGTAAGTCTACCACTGCTCCCCCCATGACTCATACCACTTATCATATTTGCAGTAAGTGTGGTTGGAGCTGCAGCTCCCGCATCGGCTTATTCAGTCATAATTAACAAACATAATTAACAAACAGATAAGTATCCAGGTGCAGACTCCGTTGTCTCTAGAAACACGAGGATGCTAACAACAACATCCCAAAATAGGTTTCGTTGGTCTGTAAATAGTCATGGTAAAGAAAGAGCTGAGCCGAAAAGCAAAGCTCTCGATTTACAAGTCGATCTACGTTCCCGCCCTCACCTATGGTCACCAGCTGTGGGTGGTGACCAAAAGAATGAGATCATGGATACAAGCGGCCAAAATGAGCTTCCTCTGGAGGGTGGCTGGGCTCTCACTCAGAGATCGGGTGAGGAGCTCTACCATCTGGGAGGAGCTCAGTGTCAAGCCGCTCCTCCAGGTCGAGAGGAGCCAGATGGGTGGTTTGGGCATCTGGTCAGGATGCCACCCGAGCGCCTTGCTGGTGAGGTCTTTCGGGCACGTCCCACCCGGAGGAGACTGAATTGATTGACAGAATGTGAGCCAATAGTATTTGTTCACCATAAAATAAATAAATAAATAAAAAGTGTTGCTGAGATTTTATCTTCTGGAGTCCATTTTTTTTATTATATTTTTTATTTTTTTTCAACACACTTATTTAAAAACACAATCCTAATTAGTGAAGTCAAATTGGGAAAATATTGCAAAAAAAAAATGACCATACAAGGAATGATGACCTCATTAATTTTAATCTCACTACAGTTTTTTTTTTGGAGATTTAATAATTATTATAAATAAACGTAATGCTTTGCAGTATTGTCGTGTGTATGAACCCACGCGTGGATATTACGTGTTTATTCCGCTTGATCACACCATTGGATGTGCGCATGCGCGACATTTCCCCTGTCTCGCCGACAGATGGTGCAAAAACGCCAGTTTTTTTTCTCCGTCACAAAGCACTGCACTGACTGCAACCTGCCAATAAGACCGAGGAGAGAAAGAAGATAGCAACACAGACTCCATCCTGTCAAGCCTCCATCCTTTTCCCCTTGCCTCATGAACCCCAACATAATTTCAAGAGAATAGGGGCGACATCGGAGGGTTTTCAAAACTCCTCCTTTTTTTTTTCTTTCTCTACGCAGTGGATGTTTTTGAAAAAGCGGAGCTTGTAAAAAAAAAAAAAAAAAAAACAGGTGTGAGAGAAAGCGGTGATCGCTCCTCTCCTCCCTGTTTTCAAAGAGGACATGTCGAGCGAGAAGCCGGTTTCAGGTTGTTCACTATCGGACACAAACTCGTTCCAGCCGGTAGATCCGTCGGTCACCGCGGTGTCTGGCTCCACGGGGGAAAGGATGGTGTCTGCTGCGGGTTCTATGGTTCTCCCTGCCGGGGTGATCAACCCCGCTGTTCCCATCAGGAATATCCAGATGAAATTCGCGGTGTTGGTGGGCCTGATTCAAGTCGGAGAGGTTAGCAACAGAGACATCGTGGAGACGGTGTTAAATCTGGTAAGCAAGAAAAAAAAAAAACCAGCCCACACTGCGCCCTTCTTTACCGTTATGTTTTATTTACGATGCTTCGCTCCGTCCTAGCACAGCATGATGTCATCTGTTTTTGCTAGATCTGCTTTTTCTTTTTTTTTTTTAATAAATAATCCCATTTATTTTTAAAGATCTAAACATAATAAATGAGTGTGTGTGATTGTTGCACAGCTTGGAGCGGTAAGGATGAAGCATGTGATCCAGCACGGCTTCTAGGCTAAGTCTGATCACCAGCTATTGTTGACTAAATGACCTGGTTGTGATGGTTGTAAATAATAATAAATCTGATCATCTTTCACTGGATAGAGCAAGTGGATTAGCATCACTATGATATTTAGGTACCACGAAGTGATGCAGGAGTAGACGAATGCGCTCAATGTTGCGCACAAAAATCCTGGCCCATACTAAATGTATTCCTCTGCTTCGGTGCAGTAAGGATTTTAAACCGATTGAACGCAGACAAAGGCCGACTAGCACCATGCTACCCTCCACATAAAATCATATCTAGTGTGAGGACAGCTTGGAACGTAAAGGCTAGCTGTGTGTACGATCAGGGCCCTGCATCCTGTGCGCAGAGAGGTGATATATAGATGGCTTTGAAGCTGTTAGTGGTTTATATCACTGCTATTATTTATGGAGCAGATATGGGCTGCCACCCCCACCCACCCACCCACCCAGCCAGCCAGCCAGCCTTCATCAGAGGATGGCCTGTTCAACACAACACATGAGAGGATTTAATCCAGTTGGGAACTACTGACATGACTGGTGTGTAGTGTTATGAAACAGATGTACAACAGACGCAAGTCCTGAAGACTAATGCTTTAGAAGGACGGAGGACGTGTGTGTGTGTGTGGAGGCTGTTTTCTTTCTCCTCCAATGCATCAGGCGGCAGTGTCTACTGCATGATGGTACCAATTTGCCCAGGAGAAGGACTCTGATCGCTATTGATTTTCTTTGGAATGACACAGACGTATCTTTATGTCTTGATTCCGCTGCGATGGTCCGAGCTTCCAAACGTAATCGCTGGCCTATTTACACATGCTTACAGTAGGACAACCCACACTTGGGCTGAACCATTTTTCCTCACAAGTCAAACTGGTCGACCCGTCTCCCAACTCCTCTCCAAGGAGCAGATTGGAGTTGTTTTATTGCTAGTTTTCAATTTCGTTTCTCACTCCTACGACGCACAGGATGCTGCAGCTGATAGGCATTCATTGTACTCCATGGCCTCTTCTTCTTCTCTCTGGAGGGGCTGAGAGGGATGATGCTGCATGCATAGACTGGTTTGCCAGGACAGCGCCATGCATTTAAAAGCAGGTGGAAAGGGGTTGAAGGAGGGTGGGGGAGGAGAAGTGAGAGTGGAGGAGGTGGTAGGATGCTGCAGTGGCTATGTGCTCTGAAATCACCAGCTGATGCAGTGGAAGAGGAAAGGACTCTGGATTGGTCAACATCAGATGAGGCTCATTAGAGCGTGCATCTGAAATGCACTCCCCAGTATTACAGGTCGACCCCAAGCTTTAAAGCCCAACACATCTCATTGTGGGGTACCGTTTTAATACAGTAACATACAAACTAAGAAATTAGAGCGGGACGTGTTGGTCATACAAAGCTTTACCGGCTAAATCCTGAATTGAACAATTAGTTCTATTTGCAGGGCTGCCAATAAATAAGCTTGTTAGGGAATTATGTTGCCCAGCTCCTTAATTAAAAGAGTTTAAACAAAGAGGTGTGGAAGCAGGAAACCTCAGTGGTCATGCTGCTGGGACAAAGAGTCCACTGTGACCTAAAACTGATCCATTACTCCGGTCAATGTGGGAGACCACAGCAGCTACATTCTTTGTCTGCCATGGCTGTATTGATCCCAACACTCTGCGGCTCGGGTGAATAGATGGCCTGTTGGCCAAACTACATATATCCAAGGCCCCGTCCACACGTAGCCGGGCATATATTTTTATTCGTTTTGGCCTGCCGTTCACACGTAAATGAAAGTTTTTTTTTTTACTCAAAACCGGCATTTTTGAAAACTCAGGCCAAAGCGGAGATTTTGGAAAACTCCGTTTTTGCGTTTACGTGTCAGTCAGTCACCTTCTTGTCCGTCCATCCCTTTGAGGTTGCAGGGGGGCCGGAGCCCATCCCGGCTGATTCAAGGGGAGGGGCAGGGTACACCCTGAACAGTTTGCCAGTCTGTCGTGGGGCCACACACATACAACCGTCCATACATACACTCATTCATTCCTAGGGGCAATTTGGCACCGGCCAATCAACCTAACATGCATGTCTTTGGAAGGTGGGAGGAAACCCACGCAGACATGGGGAGAACATGCAAACTACACACAGTTTCAAGGCCAGTGTTCCAAGCCTCGTCCCCACCCGGGACTCGAACACACGAGCTTCTTGCTGTGAGGCTACTGTGCTACCCACTGTGCCACCGTGCCGCCCGCGTTTGCGTGTAGACGTGCAAAAACGAAGATTTGCGTTTTTATGCGTCACTAACTGCGGCAAGTAATGCACATACGTCATTCCTTGTTTACAAAAGCAGACAGTGGGCAGCATGGATCCACGGACCCTGTTGTAGACCCTCTTTTCTTGCCTTTTTGTCCACTTGTCCGTTTGCTTCTTGTCAAGGAGCAAAGGAGGAAAAATGTGTTGCAATCGGCGATTCTTAATCACATAAGCCTCCCTCCTCCTTTTTGTGGAAATGATGACAGAGCTGCTCTGATTGGATAGCTCGGAACTAACGTTTACATCAATACTGCCAACTACTGGTCTGGCATGCTCATAACCGCACTCAGAAACGTATTTATACGGCTCCATGTGGACACGAGCGTTTTCCTAAAACGAAGGACAGCAGATATGCGTTTTCAAAAATACCCGGCTACGTGTGGACGAGGCCTCAAGAAAAAGCTTTTTTTTGTTATGGATGATCTCTAGTGAGAAAAAGTTTGTTTCTCTTGTTGAGAAGATGAACAGAATCATTCTTCTTTTAAATGTAATGTTATCTTAAATAACATTCCCGCCCCCCACAGCGTGGTTCCATGCTCTCGTTTAGATGTGATTACATGCAGTACGTCTGAGGAGTTTTTGGTTGCAAGGATGTTCAGCTATTATCATTCACGAGGTATCGCAGTTGTCAAGGCAACACTGCTCTTTGACTGTCTGCCTCCAGACGCTGGACCACCTGGTGTTGCTTTCCACTTCCGGATATCTCTCACAGTGCTTTGCCTCATCGTTTTATTCTTATCATGGTAATTCTTCTCCTACCTGTTCTGATATTTTCTGGCTTGTGGGAAACACAAAAGGCTAGAAAGCAGCAAGAAGGAAAGAAGATTTTTATTACAGATGTTCAGTTTTGAAATAATAAAAATAGAAATTTTGACAAATGGAAACGTCACATAATCAGGATTTCTAAGGTCGTTTTTTTTTTGAGCAACTGGATGCAAATAATATAAAGTTTCATTTATTTTTATTTTAATATACTTTATTAATCCCTGACTGGGAAATTTATGTGCTGCATTCCACCGCAGCAGGCTGCCACCTATGACGGCACTAATGGTGGGTTAGGTGTCTTCTCCAAGGACCCTAGACGTGAACTCAGTGGTATGCGAACCCGCGAACTTCCGGTTAATTTACGGTCCACGGGCGAACGCTCTAATCACTGAGACTCCATCTCACCATACAATACATGTCAAAATAACAACCCCCGGCCCCCCTGTCTTTGTCACTTTTTTCATGCGTATGTTCTTGTACATAAAAATGCAAGTGTTTCTGCCTCTTTTTGGACGTTCAGAAGCGTTGACAAGCCTATGAGGTCTTGAGACATTAGGCTAGGGGGGGTTCGTCTCATGGCAAGTCAACCAGATGAGTGGGCGCCCCACATTTTGAAGTACAGCTTGTACAAGGCCAGCAATGAACCCTGACATTGAACCTCTCCACGAGCTTCCGCGGCTCTTTACCTCCAAGTAAATGTCACCAGTTAAAAAATATTCTGGAAATAGACAAGAGAGGAAAACAAATTTAGCCCGTGACTTATTTATTTGATCACTTGTAAAAATTTCAAAGGCTTTTTATGTTTCAACTTCTTAGACTGATGTATCTGTATGTAGATCGGATTCATCAGGCTCCTTGAAGGATTTTAATGCTAGTTTGTTACTCACACTTTGTCGGATCGTTGCTTTGGTTGTGCTGGTAACCGCTTGCTTAAACCTTGGCAACAGAAACACCCTCAGCTCAACCAACTTAAAGAATAAATCTGTTAAACCTGCTCCACTAAGTCAACCTCCTCCATATGCCCAACTCTCACTTCAGACAGATTGAGCCAATTATCTACATGGACTCAGTGGATCAACCAGCAGGGGAAAGCAGGGGATTGACCCAAAATTGTCAACGAATTAACGTTTTATGTTCTCCTTCAAGTAAATCTTCTTGGTCAGTAATCACAGGTACCTGGATCACTTGGTGAAATCAGTTGAATGAGTCTAATAACTTAGTTTTCCCAGAATCTTGTCTTACTAGCTCCGATCATTACACCACATTTGTTCTTTCCAAGCAAAGACATCCACGATGTCAGGAGTTTTCACCTACATTGTTTCAATTGAACCAATAATCAGACCAACCAAGATTACTTCCTTTTTCGGCCTGCCTAGTTCCTAGAATTCAACTTGAGGCCAACTAACTATAGAAGGTTTTTGTAGCAACAAAGAAGCTACAAGACGACGTCTTCTGTCCTACTGCTATAGATTATGTTTGGAAAAATGAAGCTGCGCCTGATTTTTTTCTCAAGTCTTTCTTAAACTCTAAAGAAAGTTCTTAAGTGGAGTAAAAAGCATCCACCTGTTCTGAGACTACACCACTCCCTATCCTAATCTTCCTTTGACTTCATCTTTCTTTTGCATTTCCATCGGTGGTTGAGCCAATGAGTCCATCTGTCTACGACCCAATGCCTGAGAAGGCTGGTGAGTGCTTGTACTGTTGAAAGCAGAGGCTTGTTGTGAATCCAGTTCTGTTTACCCAAAAGATGTAGCCTATTGGCAACTGCTGAGGTAGTTACGTATAAGCAGACAAAACCAATCCCCAGTTATTCCACCCAACAGCCAAATTGGTGGAATTTTCATGATCCAACTATCTCAGTTCTGGTCTTGATTGGTTTAAAGGCAGCAGCTTATTGTTCTGGACTCTCAGTGAAAAGAGAAGACTGGAATAGACATCGTTGGTCAAGTCATTGCCCACCTAACCCAGATGGCACTTTCTCTTATGTCATCCTTGAATTGATCTTGAAATAGTTCTGAATTCTTTCAGTGGAGACACACTTCCAGTGCTGTCTGTCATCCTAACATGTTGTGGGCTTTGACACTCATCTGGAGACGCTTCTGGTAGCCAATCATGAAGAAAGTTTTTATACAGAAGATGTGGCAAGCTGTCTGACTTGTGCCAAAGGAAAAACATTGATTCAGCCCTCAGCTAGCCTTCTTTGCCCCACTCCTTTTCCCTGGTAGTTTACGGTCTTGATCCTCTTGTGTTCTGTCGTTGGATTACCACCTTTGAAAGATGATGGAGTCATTCTTCTCATTGTTGACAAGTTTTCTTAAGAAGCTCATTCTGTGGTCTCATCTAAACTACCAACAGGTTTAAAAATAGCTCAACTAATTTCCCTAACCATGTGTCCGTTCTTTATAGAATCCTGATAGTTATTGTTCCAATTCTGGACCTCAATTCCTCTTGAGTTTGAGAGGCTTTTGGGTGAGCTTTTGGTTCGCCAGTCGGTCTGAATGGTGAATATCAGCCTCAGCGCAATAGGCAGGCCCAACAAGCTCCTCTACTAGCGGCAACAACTCATGCTGGGTAGAGAAGGCTTTCATGCGGATGTGTCTTCACCAACTGTCTCTGCTTTTGTGGAACCGCTTGGATTTCAAGCTTCATTGTTCCCTGTTGACGAGGACGGAATTGTTGTTTCCTCAGTGCATCATGATCTGAGGCGGTGGTTTAAACTTTGGTGATTCACTATGACCATTTTTCTTTGCACGGCTGAGAAGAACTAACAGTCCAACTCAGACATTGTCCCGTTTTTTCAAAGGTCATAAATCCCAGCTAAACCATCATTCATTTTTTGTGCCTCAACTGAACCCGGCTTCTGGTCCTTTCTTTCCCATATTCACTCCTCTTTCTGTTTTTTTATTTTGATCCGACTCTCGGTTTGAGATAAATAGAGCTTTTCTTCTTCTTCTCTGGCAGGATAATGGTCAGTCACTTCAACTGTTGTGACATTGATTCTAGTGGAGAGAAAGCCAGATGTGCAGCCATGTTTGTTGACAACCTGATTGGCATGTGAATTATCTACCTGAAGGCAACTGTCACATCTATTCTTCATTCAAAGACGTGAGACTTAAATTTCTACTGTACAAAGGCAGTTTGGCCAAAGCAGCAGGCAGCTTTATGTTGTGCCGTTTTTTGGCATTTTCTGTCTGACATAGTAAACGACCAGTGAGTCACTCTTCTTTGTTTTTCATCCTCTGATTCACCATCTTCACCGGTCAGATGCGATAGCATGTGGTCACTTCATCCCCCAGCGGAGACCCTTAAGAGGTCCAACTGGGTCTCTGTTAGCAGTCGTCTCATTATCCTTTCCCGCATGCTTCACTCACACACAAGGTCATGAGTCTACATTCAGACTCGGTCAACTCAAGACACTGAATGTGACACCGACAGATAATACACACACGCAAATGTGTGTCGAGACGTCAACCTGCCCGCTCTTCTCCTAATAAATAACTAAAGACATGCGAAAAAAAAAACTCGACAAAGAAGAAAATTCAACAAAGATAGGTCGAGTGTTCGTTCTTCAGTCAGTCATTCTGGTCGGTTCCTCGAACTCACTGGTATAAAAGTTTAGGACAAGGAACCTTTAAGAAGATTTACCCAGAATGCAAGAGAAACTTTTTCTCTATATTGTTTTGCGGAAAATGTGAGAATTCATTAGAATCTGAAATTTTTCAGATTTAAAACGTAACCTAAGGCCTTGTCCACACGTAGCCGGGTATTTCTGAAAACACATATCTGCTGTCCTCCGTTTTAGGAAAACGCTCGCGTCCACACGTAACCGTTTTCCAAATATCCGCGTCCACACGGAGCCGTGTAAGTACGCTTCTGAGTGTGATTGTGAGCATGCTAGACCCGTAGTCGGCAGTATTGATGTAAACGTAAGTTCTGAGCTATCCAATCAGAACACCTCTATCGTCATTTCCTCAAAAAGGAGAAGGGAGGCTTTTGTGACTAATAATTGTTGATTGCGACGCATTTCTCCTCCTTTGCTCCTCAACAAGAAGCAAGAGCAGTTGAGAGTGGACAAAAAGACAAGAAAAGAGGGTCTGCAACAGGGTCCGTGGAGCCATGCTGCCCACTGTCTGCTTTTGTAAACAAGGATGCACACGAATGACGTATGTGCATTACTTGTCGCAGGTTGTGACGCATAAAAACGCAAAACTTTGTTTTCGCACGTCCACACGCAAACGCAAAAAATGAGTTTTCCAAAATCTCCACTTTGGCCGGAGTTTTCAAAAACATCGGTTTTGAATGAGAAAAATCTCAGTTTTCGCGTGGACGGCAGGCCAAAACGGATAAATGCGTTTTCAAAAACATCCGGCTACGTGTGGACAGGGACCAAATTTTCTCATATCGTCTTATAAACATGTAGAAAATACGATCCACTAGGTGGGGTAATTTTTTTGGAAGTGATCGACATCAGCAAACAAAAAAGCAAAGAAGAAGAGTGGGTTGCTATGGTTACAGGACAGTCCTGCCTGTCTCTAAATAAAATGTCACGATTTTATACTGATAAACATAAATAAATACCGATAGATCCCGATCAGCGTACGAGGGGAAACAGGATCATTTCCCATGAAACACTTGACTATCTCTCACGGAACACTGGTTGAAAAACGCGGCTTTAACTATTTATAAAAAAAAACAACCTACAATTCCAGGGTCTATAACGTGGGGACTACCTCGGGGGTGAATTGAAATAACAAAACGCTGATAATTAATCCATTTTTTTCAAGTTTGCCCCGTGGCCACAGACCCTTAGCAAAGAGCTAAAAATTCCCTGCAGCGTTTTTAATCTGCTTGCATGTTCATAAGAGGAAAACAATGCGTCATTGTGTGCCTGCACTCAAGCAGATGGGCATCACGTTAACAGAATCAATTGATCAATTAAATTAAATCTTAACCAGTGGGGGTCAAATGAATACAAAAAAAAAAAAAATCAAATAGATTGGAATTGGGAAGTCGAATGATTTTCAGAGAAAGTAGAAATTATTTTTATGTGAAAAAAAATAATTTTTTCCTCCTAAGAGCAGTTTTGTTGATTTTGAGGTCAAAAGTTATTTTCACCCGATTTATGTCGAAGGGAAAAAATTCGAAAAATCTGGATTTTTAGCACTTATTTTTATTCCTTTCATTGATTCTCAGAATGATCTTTATTATATTTACCTTATTGTCTTTAAATAGATCTCGTTAATATTACTTAGATGACATCCCTTTATGAGCGACGCAAATTCAGTACCTCATGTTTCCAAAAAAAAAACTTGGAGTTTGATTTTTATTTATTTCACAAACAAAAACCCTCAACGTCTGAGAAGCTCAAACCGAGCATGAAACTGGACTGAATATTGAAATTGATGTTGCTTCTTTGTTTACTACCCATTATTTAACAGACCATAAACACAATAATTGTTTGTGTCGTGCTTTGAATTTGATTGATTTATGTTTTTATTTGAGGAGGGTTTCCTGCTTTCGTGGGGTGATGATTCTCATCTTATTGGTTCTCAATGAATATGAGACTGTTTGTCAGCTTTTATTCAGGTTTGATAGTCGATTGTAAAACAGAGAATTTCCCCCTTCCTCTCGCTACCTGGGCACATGCACAGCACAGAATAAATGTTGCTTGAGGCTGCAAATACAGCGTAAAGCACATGTCGTTAACAAAGCTAGTACGTATTCTTTTATATTCTTGTTTTAAGAAAAAGTATATCTTTGTTAGTTCCACGATGGCGACATTACTTTGCTGCATTGCACTGCAGCAGGCAGCCGCAACGGCGCCAATGGTCGGAGCAACTAGATGTCTGCTCAAGAGACACCTTGGCGGCTCAGTGGGATTCAAACCGGTTCGTCCCAGTCCAAGGACAAATACTCTACCACTGAGCCAACGCCTCCCCCCAGAATTCTGTGCTGCATTGCACTGCAGCAGGCAGTGCCAATGGTGGGAGCAACTAGGGGGTTAGGTGTCTACTCCAGGAGACCATGGCGGCTCAGTGGGATTCAAACCGGCTTCTCCCGGTCCAAGGACAGACACTCTAACCACTGAGCCAACGCCTCCCCCCCGGTTTTGTCTTCTGAACCGCTTATCCCTGAGGTTGCGAGGGTGCCGGGGCTAATCCCGGCTGATTTCAGGGGAAAGACACGGTACACCCCAAACAGATCACCAGTCTGTTGCAGGGCCACACACATACCATCTTAACCGTTCATCCCTTACAGGAATGCAGGGGGTTGCCGAAGCCTATCCCGGCTGATTCAAAGTAAAGTGCAGGGTACACCCCGAACAAGTCGCCAGTCTGTTGCGGGGCCAGGCAATTTTGTAGCGGCAAATTAAACTAACACGTTTTTGTAGAGTGGGATGGAAACTGGAGTACAACATAGAAAACCCACACATACACATGGAGAACATGCAAACTCCAAACAGAAAGACACGTGTGGAGGTTGCATGTTCCCCCATTGCCCTCATTGTGGGGGGGAGGCACTTATTTTTGTGCATTTACATGAAATTAACACTCCTGTAGAGAGGAGGAACCGAGCGTGAGCAGAGCACGTGCACTAATCTACTTCCTGCTTGAGTTAGAATGTGGGCGTGGTGGAGAACAAAACATGGAGGACGACCAATCTGGTGTTTGAATAAATCCTATTAAATTCACAAATTGTTGAAAAAAAAGATGCAGGAATGAAAAGAGAAGCACGAAGGTTTGTTTTCGACGTGAAAAGAACGTTAAAAATTTGATTTAGCGTGAAACGCTGTTTTGTTTTTGTTTTTTTACTTTTTTTAGTTTGTCCTTCCAGTTTTCAGCCTTTTAGTCCCAGGGAGCGCTTTGGCTCGGTAGGATTCAAACCCGGTTCTCCCGGTCGAAAGACTGTAACTCTACCACTAGGCCAACGCCCTCTGGAACCAAAACGCTGTTTTTTTATGTTAATTGATCGTTCTACATTCAAACACAGAACGCTGTCTGAACGGGTTCCGTCCATTATTCGGGTCTATTCGGAGTGTTTCGCAGTCTTCCACAAAATGATATTGAAGGTTATTTTTGGTAAAGATTAGCTGCTGTAAATCTGCAGAGCAGCTTAGTCACTTTGCTCCTGGGGGTCTACAGATATTAAACAACATCAGCCAACAGTGACAACAGAGCCGGTCCTGACCCAAAAGGAGGAAAAGAAAATGTCTTTTTTAACCATTGGGGTGACCTGCCACTTTAACTCCATTAAAACACACACACACTGTCTCTGGTTGGTAATTTATTACTCTGTAACACACACAAAAAAAAACCAACATCCACGAAGAAATGGAGGACAGAGGGTGTGGCTTCTGCTGCAAGGTCATGATCAATCACACAGCTGGGTTGTCCTGACCCCCGCATGAGCCGGAGAGAAAACAGAGAGCATGGCACTGAAGGGAGGAGTGATGTGCACGGCCCGCTCGTCTTAACGGTTGGGAGGGAGAGTGAGAGAGAGTTATGGTTAACGATAGAAAGAGAAATGAGAAGCGGGGATCAGAGGACGGGGTCTGCTATGGTCCTCCAGGTGCTGTTTTTTTTTTCCTCGAGTGTGACACGGGTCCATCTGGTGAATCAGTCTGCGGGGGTTTGATGAGCTTCCTGTGGAGCACTCTTCTGTCCTCCTAGTGATAGAAGAGTGAAATACAGCCTGTACTGTTGTTGTTCTACATGATAGTGAACGTGTTTACGCTACCTTGACATTCTGCGTTTTAATTGGTCATTTTTCTTCATCAGTCACTTGTTATGTCAGATTAGCTCACGGTGGCTAGTTAGCATGCGCGGCATTCAGCTATGAAAGAAAAGTTGGTAATTAAAGCTTTAGCTCGATGAGGCTTGTTGAATGTCTTGAAACCGTTTCGATTTCAAGAAAAGCATCATTTAAATCCCAGAAATGTGACTTTTTTTCCCTTCAAACGACAAATATTGGTTGATTTTTTTTTCGTCTGTGTTATTGTTATTTGGTTTTAACCTGAAGCTGGGCGGCACGGTGGTGCGGTGGTTAGCATGGTGTCCTAAGAGTAGGAAGGTCAGGGTTGGAGTCCCAGATGGGGACGAAGCTTTCTGTGTTGAGTTTGCATGTTCTCCCCCGTCTATGCGTGGGTTTTCTCCAGGTACTCTTGTTTCCCCCTGTTCCGTTCCGTCGTCTTTCGCTTATCCAGGGTTGGGTCGTGGGGGCAACAGCCTCAGACGAGAAGCCCAGGCCTCTCTCTCTCCAACTGCATCCTCCAGCTCACCCGGAAGGATACCGAGTCGTTCCCCGGCCAGCTGTGAGACATAGTCTCTCCAGCAGGTCTGGGGTCTGCCTCTTGGTCTCCTCCCAGTGGGACATGGCTGAAACACCTCACCAGCGAGGTGCTTGTGGGGCATCCTGACCAGATGCCTGAACCACCCCATCTGGCTCCTCTCGACCTGGAGGAGGAGCGTCTCGACACCGAGCTCCTCCCGGATGGCAGAGCTCCTCACCCGATCTCTAAGTGAGAGCCCAGCCACTCTGCGGAGAAAGCTCATTTCAGCCGCTTGTATCCACGATCTCATTCTTTCGGTCACCACCCACAGCTGGTGACCATAGGTGAGGGTGGTTTCCCCCCCTTTCCAAAACATTTATGTTAGGTTGATTGGCACTATAAAATTGCCTCTAGGAAAGAGTGTGTGTGTGGCGCCGCAACGGAATGGCAACCTGTTCAAAGTGTACCCTGCCTCTTGCCTTGAATCAGCCAGAATAAGCTATGGCACTTCTGGAACCTCGATAGGAATGGATGTTTAAGAAGATGAATGAATGAACCTGAAGTTGGCGTTAATCTTTGATTTAAAAGCGTTCGAAAGTAACGTCCAAACTAAACTGTTTTCCTCCCAAAATTCTGCTATATTTTATTTTGCCAATTTCTCCTCATCTTCATCAAGCTACCATTTCCAGATGGTGGGTGTTTTCTAAGGATAAGCCAGGGGAGAGTTTAGGTGAGGTCACCTTCTGGGAGAAAGAAAAGCACAACGTGTCCGATCCTACCTTTTCATATCAAGGTATATTTTTCCAGGGAATGAAACCTTGAGGCACACCACCAAACAAAAAGGTTCAAAAATGAACTTTTTTCTATAGAAAAAGTGAGATTTTCATTGGAATCCATAATTTTTCTGCTTTAAAACGCAACCTAAATTTTCTCATAACACCTCAAAAACATGTAGAAAATACAATCCACTAGGTGGACAGCAGCATGCAACAGGGAAACAAAGAAGAAGAGTGGGTTGCTATGGTTACAGGACAATCCTGCCTGTCTCTAAATAAAATGTCACGATTTCATAATAATAAACATAAATAAATGCGTTTTCATTCATTTTTTTTTTTTTTACACAAACACCATGAGATCAATTAAAACAATCTTCGGGAGCTACCGGTAGATCACAAACACCTGATGATCTCTCACGGTACAACATATGCCGCGGAACACTGAATGAAAAATGCTGGCCTAAATGACACCTTTCTTTTTTCACTCCTCCTTCGTCACTTCTTCCCTTCTCCCTTCAAAGCATGTCCGTCCTTCTACCTCCGTGGTGTAATCTCACTCTCTCTCTCACTCTGGAGCTAGTAGAGGTGGCTGGATGATCACTTTTGAGTGGAAGTAATGGAGCTGTCTTCCTTTGGTTTTACTTTTTCCTTTTCTATGAGGATGTCTGAAAGCTAGCTATTTTTTTTTTTCATGAACCACGGCTGCCAACACCTCTGACAGCTCTAAAGCAACAGGTTTGGGCGTCAAGGTCAACAAAAGATGACAAAATGGTAGATTGTGTGGCTGAAAGGCATCAGTTTTAAATCGACTGTAGGGGGAAAAAATTGCACACAAATTTCGTAATGAGAAGGAAGGCATAGTCGAGTTAGCGGATCTTCTTTGGACGAAAGCTCACAAGATAAGATAACAAAATTTGGGTGTTGATCTAAATCAAGGCCCAATGATCAGACTATTTAAGTTTCGTTTTGTCTTCTGAACGGGTCGCGGGGGTTGCCGGAGTCTATCCCGGCTGATTTAAAGCGAGAGGCAGGGCACACCCGAACAGGTTGTCAGTCTGTCGTGGGGCCACACACACACAAACACTCCTAGGAGCATTTTGGTTCCAGCCAATCAACCTAACATACATGTTTTTAGAGGGTGGGAGGAAATCGAAGCACCTAGGGATTACCCATGCATACACAGGGAGAACATACAAACTCCACACAGAAATTCCACACCAGTATTCCAAGCCTCGTCCCCACCTGGAACTCCAACCCTGACCTTGCTGTGAGACCACTGTGCCAACCACTGCACCACATTGCCGCCCCTAAGAATATAGTTGTGAGTGTGTGGCCCGCATCAGACTGGTGACCTACTCGGGTTGTACCCTGCCTCTCATTTGAAATCATCTGGGGTAACTCCGACACCCTGAGTTACCTCGTTAAGGACAACCAGTTCACAAGATGAAACCAAATGATCAAAGACAACAAATCTAAGATTTGTTTTGTAAATCATGAAGTCTTTTAAAGTAATTTACTAAATGAAATGTTAATTAAACATGTTTTATACACTTAATAACTTCAAAGTCGTTCTTGGAATCGAGACAAGCCAGAGGGGGTGGTTCGGGCATCTGGTCAGAATGCCCCCCGAGCGCCTCGTTGGTGAGGTGTTTCGGGTATGTCCCACCAGGAGGAGACCAAAAGGCAGACCCCGGACCCGCTGGAGAGACTATGTCTCACAGCTGGCCAGGGAATGACTCGGGATCCTTCTGGGTGAGCTGGAGGATGCAGCTGGAGTGAGAGAAGTCTGGGTTTCCCATCTAAGGCTGTTGCCCCCGCGACCCGGCCCCGATAAGCGGAAGACGACGGAACGGAATCCTCTTCATTGGAGTTGAGAAATCTTTTAATATTTGAATAATTCTGTTCAGAATGGACCCTTTTCTTTTCGTATTCTTAGCTCCTTGTTTTCACACTATTGTCTGGCTGCTTCATTCCATTGTCTGCCTCTTTTGTGTGCCGGCGCGTGTGCGTTTCGTTCTAAAACACGTGCATTGTCTGTAGGGGACTGTCGTGAGATGGGAGGGGCCTTCAGATCAAACCTACTGTTGAAACTGATGTTGATTTGGATGAATCTGGATTTTTTAAAACAAATCACCCCATTTCTGCATTCTATCGAGCCACTTTGTCTAAATGACCTGTGTGTTCGCGTTCTGGTGCGTATCATCCGAGCCTAAAATCTCCTGTGCCAACAAACACAAACAGACATGCGCACATTGTTTCTTGTTGTAGCCTGGCAGTGGTGATTTTATATTCATGTTGGCCTACTTCGCCTCGCTCCCCGCGCTCCTTTCACACTCATACACAGCACACATCTGCTTTACTGGAACTACAAGTGACTGTAGAGCTATTCATCATGCTGCATACCGCAGTGGCCGAGCGTTGATTATAGCCAACTTTTTCTAGCGCGCATTAGACAACCAACATTTCCTTGTTTTGCTCGAACATTCGGCGCAGCTTGAAGAAACAGTGTTCGTCGCTGTAACAAGTTATTTAACACTACATTAGGCTGGTTAGTACACACGCTTTGAATCGTAACATTTTCGACTTCTTATTCTCATTCTGTGCTCAGCACGGAGTAAATAATAAACGGGAACTGCTTGTTCCCGCCATTAAACAGAGTTTAACTAGAGCTACAATCCCGATGAATACACTTCAAGTACTGACGCAGCGTTGGTGATCGAGAGGCTTAACAAACAGATTGTGTCTTTATGACGGAAAATAATCGTTTTTCGCAGATTTTTTTTTGGATTTAATTCTTTATTCTTGAGCCAGACGACATTGTGAGGCAGTGGTTAGCATAGTGGCCTCACAGCAAGAAGGTCAGGGTTCAAGGCCCAAATGGGGACGAGGCTTGGAACGCCGGTCTTTCGTTGTGGAGTTTGCATGTTCTTCCCATGTAACCGTCAGGTTCCTCCTGGTACTCCGGTTTCCTCGCACCCTCAAAAAACATACATGTTAGGTTGATTGGCCGCCATGAAATTGCCCTGAGGAATAAGTGTGTATGCGGATGGTTGTCTGTGTGGCCCCGCGATAGATCGGCCACTTGTTCAGGGTGTACCTTACCCCTCGCCTTAAATCAGCCAGGTTAGGTTCCGGTCCTCACCACGTACAAGGGGTGAATGCAAGATTTTCGAAAGGGGATGGCGTGAGGACATAGACACAACAAGCACCTCCGGTGCTCGCCAGTATAGAGGTTTGGGGGCGTCCCCCCCTGAACATTTTGAAAAAAAAGTAATTTTTCCGCATTTTGGTGCATATTTCAAAGTTTATAATAATTACAGTAGTAAAAACACTTTTTTTGTGGCCCAAAAGAAGTGGGCGTGTGCCTCCACAGCCCCCCTGGATCCACCCCTGTGTACCCCTGTTATGGATGGATGGTTCGGATGATGAATGAATGAATTCTTGATGCAGATATCATTACGTCGTTGTTTCCACATCGTTAAACACTCATAAAAGCAAGGTTGTAATATTTGAATGAACAATAATTAAAACAGAAGGATCGACAGCAGTTCCAATTGAAAGAAATTTGTAGTTCTTTTTTTTTTTTTTTTTTTTGGTGTTCAATCATCAAGACAATTTCATCTTAATTTTCTCAAACTTCCAAACGCTCGTTCCTGGTTTGCTGTTTGAACAAAGCTAAGTGTGAACAGAGAGGGTCTGCAGGGGGCTTTGGGGAACTGTGCGTAGGCACCGAGGTGGATGAAGCAAACTGTTAATATTACTACTCAAACATTCTTAACAGAGATGATGGGACTATATTAGCAATCCTACGTTAGCCGGATAGAAGGCGGACATTTGCACAGATTAGCAAAGCCAGAGACCCATTTGGGTCTCTCTCATTCACACACGAGACAGAGTACGTGTGTGAATGAGAGGGATCCAAATGGAAAAGTGAGGTTACAGGGAGAAGAGACAAAGAAGGTGGAAGATTTTAAGTATCTAGGATCAACAGTCCAGAGCAATGGAGAGTGTGGAAAAGAGGTGAAGAAGCGTGTTCAAGCAGGCTGGAACGGTTGGAGGCTTCTCTCACCGTGGATGAATTCTCCAGCTCACCTGAGAGGATCCTGAGTCGTTCCCCAGCCAGCTGTGAGACATACAGTAGTCTCTCTAGCAGGTGTCTGCAGGGGTCTGCTCTCGGTCTCCTCCTGGTGGGACGTGCCCGAAACACCTCAGCATGAGGCACTCAGGAGGCATCTTAAACAGATGCCTCTACAACCCTATCTAGATCCTCTCGACCTGGAAGAACAACAACTCTATTTTGAGCTCCTTCTGGATGACAGACCTCCTCACCCGATCTCTGAGTGAAACTCAGCCATCCTTCAGGAGGAAGCACATTTTTGCCGCTTGTACCCGCGATCTCATTCTTTCGGTCACCGCCCACAGCTGGTGACCATAGGTGAGGGTTGGAACGTAGATCGACTTGTAAATCAAGAGCTTTGCTTTTCGGCCCATCTCTTTTTTCACTACTGATGCAGCGTCCTGATTATCGCGGACGCCGCACCGATCCGTCTGTTGATCTCCTGCTCCATCCTCCTCCCACTCGTGAACAAGACCCTGAGATACTTGAACTCCTCCACTTGGGGCAGGGACACGAAATAGCGATAAAATTCTTTTAGAAAGAAACCTTTATCTTTGGTTCCAAGGAAAGCAGTTTTATTTCAATCGAACTCGGTACCATGACATTAAAAAATATTCATACACGACGTTACGTCAGATGGATTTAGACCAAAAAAAATGTAATTTGAAATCTAAAAACTGTCTGCCTCCAGGGGATCACGACATGTTTGTTCTTTCTTAAAGAAATACACTGACTCATATTTTCGTGCTTTAATATTTGAAGTCTTTGGTAAGTTTTTATTAAATTTTCAAAGCACTGATTTTGATCTGCGGTAGAACTTTTTGACTTTTACTCGTTCAGCGGAGAATAAACTTTAATTTTTTTTCTCTTTTTTTTTAAAGGTCCCCTATTATGCCTTTTTTCCCTTATTTTATCCAGTGCTATGTATCTGATATGCATAATTTTACATTCCGCCACAATCTCAACACAAAAGGTTATAAATACTAGCCTGTTTTGGAGCGCAGTTTCATACCCGGAACTCAAAACAGCTTGTTTCAGTCTTTTTTTCTTTTTTTTTTCCCGGGACCCGCCCCGTTGGTTGCGATTGGTTGTCATTCATTGTGATTTCCCCACCCACCCAGCACAGCGTGGAGCGGGAGGGGCGAGGTGTGCTTCACAGTAGAGTGAAGCACGGAAATGGGTGGATATCAGGGTGGAGAGCAGGTAGAAGTGGGGGAGGGTGTTTGAGCTGCAGGGGGCTGAACAAAAAACAGATGTACGTCACTATGTTCCACCAGTCGTTAGAGGTTTGGAGAACACGCCCCTTACTTTGAATTTAAATATCTCAAAATAGCATGAATCACAATAAAACACACTTTGGGGGATTGTTTGGGGTAGTACTAAGTAAAATAAAAGGTTAAAACCTCATAAAAGTCAGTTTTGCATAATAGGGGACCTTTAAACAAACTCGTTGTACTTAGGATTTGGTTACTCTACCATCCCAGCTAACAAATTTAACGTTCCCAGAACGTTCTGGGAATGTTTTTCAAAGGTTAGCAGAACGTACTTGAAGGTTATTTTTTGTTCTCTAAAGGTTCAAACGTTATATATTGGTTTTCGGAACGTTCCTCTGACCTTAATTTTAACAATAACGTTTGGAATTTAGTTCTCTCAACGTTCTGGGAAGGTTAGGTTCTAACATAACCACCAGCTAACGTTTAGGGAACGTTAGTTTTTGGCTAACGTTCCCTGAAGGTTCTCTGTTTGCTGGGATGTTTCAGCGTTATTACTTTCTTAAGATCATTAGTCTTGTAAAACATCGCAAAGAGAACATATTGTTATCAGCAACATCCTCCCCAGCTAACAATTTAACGTTCCCAGAACATTCTGGGAAGGTTTTTCAAAAGTCAGCAGAACGTTCCTTAAAAGTTATTTTTGGTTTTCTAAAGGTTCAAATGGAAAGTTTTATGATGGTTGTGAAACGTTATTTTTTGGTTTTCAGAACGTTCCCTTAACCTTTCGGTTAACCATACATTTGGAATTTGATTCTCTCAATGTTCTGGGAAGGTTAGGTCAGAAAAAACAAACCTTTAGAGAACTTCAGGCTAACGTTCCGTGGAGATTCTCGGTTTGCTGTGTTACGTTTTCCAAAGGTTTTTTTTAAACTTCGAAAAACAGCAAAAATGAGTCCTTCAGATTCAAGCTTTACTTGACTTTTTACCTCAAAGCTAACATTTCTGTTACGTTGTCTTATCCGGGGCTGGATAAGATCCTGGGGCAACGGCCTGGTTTTGCTTACCCTGGCTACATCCTCCAGCCCACCCGGAAGTATCCCGAGACATTCCCCAACCAGCCGTCCTTGGTCTGCCTCTGGATATCCTTCCGATTGGAGCGTGCCTAATACACCTCACACCGAGGCATTTGGAAGGCCTCCTAACCAAATGCCCGAACCACCCCATCCGGCTTCTCTCAACCCGGTAGAGCAACGGCTCTACTCAAACCTCCTCACATTTTAATATTTATCATTTTAACATTTAAAATCAGCATTTCGTTTGATTTTTTTTCTAACAGTCGACCCGTTTGATTTGAAACATTTTTCTCTTTTAAAATCTCACCGTTGCGACCATTTGAAAGCGTAGATTGTATCATCTTTTTAGAGTGTGTGATGAGAAAGGGAACATGAGCATGTGCAGTGATATTTCCGAATGGATCTTGTGTCAAAATGACCTTTTGATACTATTTGGAGGGTGGAGACGGTGGCCGCGTGGTTAGCGCGTACGCCCGCGGACCGGAAGGTCGTGGGTTCGCGTCCCACGGAGAGCACGTCTAGGGTCCTTGGAGAAGACACCTAACCCCCGCTTCTCCCACCATTGGCGCCGTTGAAGGGCTGCGGTGTAAGGAGTGCAGCAAACAAATTTCCCCGGTGAGGGATGAATAGAGTAATTCAAAATAAAATTTTTTTTTTTTTTCCGCTACAGACTTTAACATCTGACATCAGCATTTTCTTTGGCCCGAATTTTGGTTTTAGAATTTATCTTCATTACGTTCTTATTTATTATAAAAAGTGCAATTTGTATAAAGAAAAAAAACTGCAGTCAATTTGTGTTAAGATTCTACAAGACAAAGACATTTTTTGTCATTTCTAGCTCTTGTTATTCTTAAATTTTAATGCTTACTGGTGACCATTAGTGTTTATAAAAACGTCCTCCCGAATCATTCTGAATTTCTATTGTGAGAAGGAAAGCAAAAAAAAGATAAAGCATAAAGTATTCATGGGATAAACAGCCTGAAGGCACGGAAAGAAGGCCAATCAGAATAAAAAAGAAGAGACGAGCAAATGAGAAAAAGACTGCGTGGAAAATGGATTGAAAATAAGGAGATGATTTTAAAAAAAGCACAAACACGTCTTCTTCCTTCGAAATCAGTGGTTTTCTGTCTTTTTTTTAAAGACATGGTACGTTTTTCCATCGAAAAAATCTTGAGGCACAAAAACAATCAACATCTAAAACTATTATGTTCATTTTTATGATTACGATTCACTAGTTGGGCTAGTTTTTCGGGAGCAATGAAGAGCAGCATGCGACAAAAAAGTCAGAGAAGAAGAGTGGGTTGCTATGGTTACAGGACAGCCCCGCCTGTTTATAAAATATGATAAGATTTCATACTGATAAACATAAATAAATACACTTTGATCCTTAAAAAAAAAAAAATTAACACAAAAAAACCATAAGATCAAACAAAACCGCTTGATCACAAACACCTGGTGATTTCTCACGGTATACTAGTGTGCCGCAGAACACTGGTTGAAATATGCTGTTTTAAATGCAAAGTAAAGCTTCCGAAATGGCTGCGTTCTTACTGATTTGTCGGGGGTCTATCAGACTACTTGGTTCCCAAAATGAGGCATCGTCACTGCCATCCATCCTGATTTTTAGACCAGATATCTCAAAGTTTCGTTAGGTCTTTGAACCACTTTTAGGTACATAATAGGTCTCAGGGGGTGCTGGAGCCTATCCCAGCTGATTTTAGGTGAGAGGCGAGGTACACCCAGGTTGCCAATTAGTCGGGGGGCCACCCAAGGATAACCATCCACACACTCTCCACATACGCGGGGAAAACATGCAAACTCCACACCGAAAGCTCAGCGTTGTAAGCCTCAACCCACTCCGGGACTCAAACCCTGACCTTCTTGCTGTACTAACCACTGCAGCCTGTATCTCAAAGTGTTATTTTTTTTGGTAAATAACATGTTTAAGTCTAATTTGGAATCAACGCAGCACATGAAGGCTTTCTTTTTATTTCCTTCGGCCATAATTACACAGTGTTGACGTCTACCTTTATCAGTGTGTGTGGTCTTCTTTGTACAGTAAAATTAGTCCATCATGCTCTGATTTTTCTTAGACCCTTTCTGTGTGTGTGTGTGTGTGTGTGTGTGTGTGTGTGTGTCATTCCTGACCCTGTCTCATGATGATGGATTACTGAGACTCATTGGAGCTGCCTGCCGCCTCGCTTATCCTCCATCAACAGTGGCTCAACGGAACAGTGCTCTCCATTGTTTCAGTGGATGGCGGACACGCTCGCAGACGCATGCGTGTGAGGACTGACACACATGCGTGAGCGGGTCTACAAAACACAGCGCACACACTTAACCAAACTAAACAAACAGATTAGTGGTTATGTATTGCCGCCAGCTTGGGCTGAATCAGGTTTGCAGGGCTTATCTTGCAGCCTTTGAACTTAGCATCAGCTAGCTGTACATAAACACACACATTCGCTCAAATAACACCTTCGAAAATTAATGTCAAGCATTCAACGAAAAAGTAGCTTTAAGTAAAAACAAACAAAATGTTGATTATAAAAGTTAATATTCGCTTTATGGTAAATTTTTCAGTGGAAATGAGGCAAAACTTATCCGATAGATCCGGTAGTCTGCTGCGAGTGAACCACTTATACTAGACCATTAAATTAAACAGATTGTTCCACAAGTTTTGTCTCCGTGTGCGCGTTGCCATAACAACATGTTATAAATAGATTTGATTGATTGTAATTGTATTTTTGGGTTTACGTGCAACATGATTTTTGGGTTTACGTGCAACATCAAAGCCAGCCGGCCAATAGTGCTGCTTCTACAGTGCCATGTCTCCATGAGCTACAACAGAACTGACCGTCTGATTACTAATCGGGGCAACAAATTGCTCCTCAGAACCCCGTGTACCACTCTGACCGAGACCCGCAATTAAGCTAAAATTTGGCCCAATCTTAAAATTGTCAAATGACCTGGAATTCTGTCAAAAATGGGCCGAAAATCACAGTCGACGCCCAAGTTTAGAATCTGAGCAAAAAAAGGTCTGGATTAAAACAACCTGAACGGTATCTGAATCTGGACTTATGAGTTTGTGAAATACTTGAGGTTCACAAACTCCTACCCACGGGCACCTCATTTGTTCACAAACAAATGAGGTTGCGTGGTACCGGAGCCTATCCTGGCTGATTCAACCGGAGAGGAAGGGTACACGTAAAACAGGTCACCAGTTTGTTGCGGGGCCAAACACACAGTCACTACTGGGGGCAATTTCATAGTGGTCAATCAACCAGACAAACATGTTTTTGGAGGGTGGGAGGAAACCGGAGTACCTGGAAAAAACCCATGTATGGGTCATTTTCAAATTTCTTTCCATTTTAGCTAGTGAAAAAATAAAATATAAGTATATCCATAGGTTCCTACTCTCTTTTGTTTTTGATAAAGGATTGATTTAGAGACCCAAATCTGCCAATGGCCCCTTTTTTTTACAGATGTACTTTTAATTACATTCGTATGATGTATTAGGCTACCTTTGTTACTTTTGTTTCAGTAACAGAGTGGACAGTAACAGAGTGGACAAATTTTGTTTCTTCTGTTCACTACCGCTAGGAAAGTTGATGTATTATCACTCACATTACATAATTTAAAACTATTTCACAAATATTATCACCAGTAAATGGCATTTCTCTAATATTCTAGATAATCTATATATTATGCTGGAAACAGAGAAGACATTTCAAAAGGAACCTTGCCCTTTTTAAGATTTGAAACCTTCATAAACTTTAGCCAAAATACTTTAGCCACATGGCTTCTTCTCCAAAAGTTACTTCCTGTCTGCAACAGTGAATCCTGATGGCAGTTGTTGGAACTTGATGAACATTATGATGTACAATATGGTAACAGAGTAAAAGTAACAGAGTGGACGTCATATTGAGGGACAGGTCTTTTTGCGTGTATTATGTCATTTTTTGGTAACATTTTCATGCAAACAGTTAATAGGGTCTATAACCTTAGATGACCTTGTTTATTTAAGGCAAAAAATTAATTTTTTTTATTACAGAAAAGATTCTTGATATGCTACTGAAAGATAAGTATTTTATTGAGGGACATTGAAATTTGGCTGGGTAGAGATTTTTGATCATCACAAAGTGAATAAAATATTTATCCTATGACAGTTTTAAATAAATGTGTTTGCAACATTATAGTAGCAGACTTAGAATTAACAGTGAAATCAACTTTTCAATCATTTAAATAACTGAAACTTTGCCCTTTCAGGCTAGGACACAAAACAGAAAGAAATTTGACCCGTATACATAACTGAACATGCAAACTCCACACAGAAAGACCAGGGATTCAAGCCTCGTCCACCCGAGACTCAAACCCTGACCTTTTTGCTGCGAGGCTACTGTGTTAACCACTGCGTCACCGTGCCCCCCTTACACGAACATGCATGAATGAAAAGACTTCAGGTACGTTTTTGATGTTACGTGAACTTTCAAACATGGTGGAAACTTCGATAAACTTGACACCCCATTTAAACTAGAGATCCCTTTCAAAAGATATTCAGCAAGCAAATTCCAAGGATTCTTTATCTCTAAACGTTGTCTGATTCGGTACCTTATTTTTTTTCTGAAGGACACATATCTCGTACTGTGTTCATGAATATCTTCAAACACACTGATTTATCGGAAAAATACCACTTTTTTTAGTGTGAGCTTAAAGTCTCGACTCATCAAATTTCACTCACATTTTTTAAATATAAAAAAGAAATGTTGAAGTTTTTTTATTGATGAAAAATTCAATCAGAAGAAGCTCGCGGCGCCGCTGCTCTTCTATAAGAAAACCCCCCCTCTTATCCAGGTGGGCACCATACCTTGACCTTTCTTTCACATTAGTACACGTTTGAACTAAATCAGATGATGACAATGAAGGTTTTGTTCAAGTACACACTATAAATCTTCTTCTTATTGCTCTCTTGAAACTACACAAGGATGGTGGTCTTGAGAATAAACTGAAAATAAACTTTATGACTCTTCAGAGAATTTGTTTGGCAAAAGTTCGAGGGACCATATTTTAAAAGTCCGAACTGAGTCCAGAACTCTACAGAATCAGATTATTATGCAGGAAAGTGACTTTACAGTAATTCTAACATCAGATGGAGTAAAATGTTTGTGTTTTAATTACAGGCTCACTATTTGTGGAAATTACATCATTAATTTAGGGCGGCACTGCCTTTCTGTGTGGAGTTTGCATGTTTGTTTTACTCTATTCATCGGGGAAATTAATGTGCTGCACTCCTACACCGCAGCAGGCTGCCCATGATGGCGCCAATGGTGGGAGAAACGGGGGGTTAGGTGTCTTCTCCAAGAACCCTAGACGTGCACTCAATCCGCAAACTTCCGGTTGACTTCCGGTCCGCGGGCAAATGTTCTAACCACTGAGCCACCGTCTCCTGATGTTCTCCCCGTATATGTGTGAGTTTTCTCCCGGTATTCCGGTTTCCTTCAACCCTCCAAAAACAAGCATGTTAGGTTGAATGGCCGCTTCAAAATTGGCCCTAGGAATGAGTATGTGTTTGAATAGTTGACTGGGATTGTGGCCCCGTGATGGTCTGGCGAACTGTTCGGGGCGTACCGTACTTCTAGTCTTAAATCAGTTGGGATTGGCTCCAGCAGTCCCTGCAACCACTCCAGGGAAGGACGGTTCAGAAGATGAATGAAAGGATTTTAGGGATGCACAGGGGCCTCACAACAATAAGGTCTGGGTTAGAGACTTGGAATGGGGGTGAGGCTTGGTATACCTGCCTTTCTTTGTGGAGTTTGCATGTTCTCCTCATGTATGTTTGGGTTTACTCCAGGTGTTCCGATTTTCTCCCACCCTCCAAAAACATGCATGTTAGGTTAATTGGCCAGTATCAAATTGGTACAAACCAAATGGTCGTTTGTGTGTGTGGCCCCGCAACAGATTGGCAGCCTGTTTGGGGTTTACCCTCCTTCTCGTCTTAAATCAGCCGGGTTTGACTTCGGCGCCCCCTGCGACTCTGTTAGGCAATAAGCGGTTCAGAAGACGAAACGGAACAAAACCTCATTATCTTATTTAAATTTGATAAATTTAACAATCTTATTAGTTTAAAGTGTTTTTAAAGTAATCTGAATAAAACCCAGAAAAACACCTTAAACGGTTTTAAGTGCGCCTCTATCGTTCATCCTTTTGTGTTTTCTGTCAGACTGAATGTCTCATTTGTTTCACTCCGTCCCTCTAAGGGTGAGCTCTCAATCATAACCTTCCCTTGATGCAATTCTCCTGACTCCTTCTTGACTTGTCTCTTTGTTCTTCTTTATTTTTCTCATCACTTCAGATGTTTTCTCACTCTCACCCTTCTCTTCATGAAACCTTTTCATCCCCCCCGGTGGGAGAAAGCTCTTTTAATGATAACTCTCTCTCATTCTCAACACATAAATCAGAGCAGGTTTCGGTTCATGTACGGCCCGGGCATTTTTTCTCTTAGGGAGCAGGTGTTCCCATGACTCTGTTCTTAGATTCCATAGAAATCTCCCGGGGTGAAGGTTTGTGAAGAGGATACCTCTGTGCTTCAGTCAGTGATTCATTCATACGTTTGGTTTTAAGAATTCCAGTTTATAGGAGCAAGCGGGAATGGAGGGGTGTTCTTTCACTTTTTTCATAGAAATGACAAAGAAAGGATTTTAAAATATTTGTAAAGAACATCTTTGATTGTGATGTGTTTTTTGGGGGGAAATAATTCTTATTTTTGTTCCGTTCTGCTCCGTCGTATTCCGCTTGTCTGGGACCGGGTCAGAAGGGCAACAGTCTCAGACGGTAAACCCAGGTTTCTCTCACCCCGGCTGCATCCACCAGCACACCTGGGAGGATCCCAAAGTGTTCCCTGGCCAGGGAAGAAGTTTAAAAATGAAAAAAATACTTTCAAGAATTTTCTTCTTTTCTTTTGAATTTTGAAAACGGGTCAAGTTGACCCGAACACAACAGGAGGGTTAAAACTGTAAATTCCCCCCTTCTTCCATCTGGTGTTAGAATAGTTTTGTAATACAGGACAATATTCATGCAAATATACATGAATAAAATCAAAACACATAAACCCCCCTATTTAAACGGTTTTCAAATATTTTGCACATCGTAGATTTAAAACTTGTGCATATCTCAGGTGGACAATCTGGGGAAATAATTCTTATCTCATTGAATATATAGATAAACATTGCACTTTTTGTTCCGTTCTGTTCCGTTGTGTTCCACTTTTCTGGGCCCGTGCCACGAGGGCAACAGCTTCAGACGGTAACGCCAGGCTTCTCTCACCCCGGCTGCATCCATCAGCACACCTGGGAGGATCACTAGGTGTTCCCTTCTTCTTCTTCTTCTTCTTCTCCTTTCGGCATTTCCCTTCAGGGATCGCCACAGCAAGTCAGTTTCTTCCATCTAACCCTATCTCCTGCATCCTCTTCGGTCACACCAACTATCTTCATGTCTTCCTTCACTGTATCCATGAACCTCCTCTTTTGTCTTCCTCTAGTCCTCTTTCCTGGTGGTTCCAAATCCAGCATCCTTCTGCTGATGTACTCTCTCTCTCTCCTCTACACATGTCCAAACCATCTCAGTCTGGCCTCTCTGACTTTATCTCCAAAACCTCTAACATGTGCTGTTCCTCTGATATACTCATTTCTGATCCTATCCATCCTGGTCACTCTCAGAGAGATCCTCAGCATCTTCATCTCTGCTACCTCCATCTCTGCTTCCTGTCTTTTCTTCAGTGCTACTGTCTCTAGACCAATCAGCATGGCCGGTCTCACCACGGTTTTGTACACTTTTCCTTTAATTTTATCTGAAACTCTTCTGTCACACATCACACCTGATACTTTTCTCCAACCGTTCCAGCCTGCTTGAACACGCTTCTTCACCTCTTTTCCACACTCTCCATTGCTCTAGACTGTTGATCCTAGATACTTAAAATCGTCCACCTTCTTTATCTCTTCTCCCTGTAACTTCACTTTTCCATTTGGATCCCTCTCATTCACACACATGTACACTGTTTTACTCTGACTAATCTTCATTCCTCTTCTTTCTAGTGCAAACCTCCACCTCTCCAGCTTTTCCTCCACCTCTTCCCTCCTCTCACTAAAGATCACAATGTCTGTGAAAAAAGTTTCAAAGTAAAAAAAAAACAAAAAAAACTTTAAAGTATTTTCTTTTTTTAATTTTGAAAACGGGTCAATTTGACCCAAACATAATAAGAGGGTAAAAACTGAAAATGACCCCCTTCTTCCATCTGGTGTTGGAATAGTATCATAATACAGGACAGGATTTATGCAAATATACATGAATAAAATCAAAACGCCCTCTTTAAAAGTTTTCTAAATGTTTTGTGCGTCGTAGATTTAAAACTCGTGCACATCTCAGGTGGACAATCCGATGGAATCTGTTCAAATATTTCTAAGATGTTGCCTTGAGCCTTTTTTTTTTTCAAAGTTTCATCCAGTCTGTATTTTTCAAGAGATTTATGAAGTTTTTTTTTAAAAAGACCAAATGGCAAAAGTGTTATTTTGTTTGCGACTCAGAAGCATGTGACAAGGCTTATTGCTAGATCCGTTACTAAGCCTCTTTGGCCAATCAGGTGGCAGACATTTTAAACTGCAGTTGGATGAAGTCAGCTTTGTGATCACTTCGCTGCAATCATCAATCCTTGCAGTGTGTATGGACATGCATGCATTTTTGACCTAGATTTTTTTCATTTTTTTCCAACCGTGGTCTGTATTACTGTGTTTCTGGGTTGCCTGTGAATAACCGTATTTGTAGCTCTGTAGGAGCATGCTTCAGCTGTAGCTGTTTGTAAGGGGCTCGTGGGGTCTGAGCAGAGCTGAGGGCTCTCCTCTGTAGCTTCTCCGGTGTCAGCAACTGTCAGCCGAAAAAAAAAAAAAAAAGAAACAGGAGCTGTCCACTGTGCTGAAATGAAAGCATGTAGCCGGTGATATTTTTTCTTTTTTTTTTGTCATTTTCTCTGCTTACAAAGCAAACATTCACTCCATTCTTGAACCGGGGGTGTTTGTTTTCCTGCCATATCCCTGCCGCCCGACACCCCTCTGGTCTCATCAAATTTTCTCCTCATTTTCTTTCAACTACATTTTTTCTGAAGTGCTTCATCCAACACCAGATTTCTGACGGCGCTGCAGCCTATTTAAAGTAGCATTAGCTAAGAGGCGGGGTACACCAGGCTACTAGGCTACCATTTTGTTGCTGAGCCCATCGGGTATGATAACTAGGCACATAGATCAGTGGTGTCGATCTCATGTCGACTTGGGGCGCACAGACATGGAGGATCTCATTTCAACTGTTTCAAATGTTATTTCCAAAGAACTGCTTTTTGTTTACATTTAGGGACATAAAAATAAAATCATTCGAGAAAACAATCAAACGGACGACGATTCACTTCGTAAAATCACAATCATTCATCTTTCTGAACCGTTCATTCTTAACGCAGTTGTTGGGGATGTCGGAGCCTATTCTGGCTAATTCAAGGCGAGAGGCAGGGAACACCCCAAACAGTTCACCAGTCTGTTGCGGGGTCACACACACACTCACCTAACATGTATGTTTTTGGAAGGAAACCAGAGTTCTCGGCGAAAACTCTTGTATACACAGGGAGAACATGCAAACTCCACACAGAAAGACCAGTGTTCCAAGCCTCGTCCCCACCTGGGACTTGAACCCACAACCTTCTTGCTGTGAGGCCACCGGGATACCCACTGTGTCACCTTGGCGCCAATTTTTTATCGCATTCAAGTCAGTCGGTCACCTCCGGGATTGCGGGGGGTGCCAGAGCCCATCCCGGCTGTTTTGAGGTGTGGGGCAGGGTACACCCCAAACAAGTTGCTAGTCTGTCACAGGGCCACACACACACACACACACACACACACACACATACTCATTCCTAGGGGTAATTTCATAGCAGCCAATCAACATAACATGCATGTTTTTGGACGGTTGGGAGAAAAAGCGGAGTACTTGTAGAAAACCCACGCATACACAGGGAGAACATGCAAACTCCACACAGAAAGGACAGTGTTCCAAGCCTCGTCCCCACCCGAGACTTGAAGCCACGACCTTCTTGCTGTTAGGCCACCGTGCTACCCACTGCGCCACCATCCCGCCCTTATTGCATTCAATAACATTTAAATCAGATCTTTGAAATGTGAAAAATTCTTTCATATAAAAGCAGATTTTTTTCGTCTCAACTTTATTTTGCTATGAGTTCTAACAAACATCCAGTAGATGGGAATGCACAGAAGCTCTCCTTTGATCTATCTTCAGGCGTACATCCATACTTGTTTTTGTGAAAAATGTGCCCAGGCAAGTGCATCCGCAGCTCAGAAGACAAATGTCAAAGTTTGAATGAGATGGAATTGTAGAGAGTACACTTATTTACCAGATGGAAAGAAGAGCTTTCTTGATTGGAATTTGTCACCTTTTTCTGCACGGTGCCCTTGTCATGGTAACACTGGCGGATTGGGAAGGAAAAAAAGTATTTCCTACCCACGGGCAACAATCGTTATGCACAGATGACATTTTACATATGCCAACCTGAGCCTTGAATTGATATGAGGATTGTTTGAAGTGCTTTATTAGTGCTGCCGGACGCACTTTTATTATTTTTATCAACAGAAATATTTATAACACAGACATTCTTATTGGAGGTGGCACGGTGGCACAGTGGGTAGCACAGTGGCCTCACAGCGAGAAGGGCGTGGGTTAGAGTCCTGGGAGGGGACGAAGCTTAAAACGCTTTCCTTTCTGTGTGGAGTTTGCATGTTCTCCCCGTGTTTGCGTGGTTTTCTTCGGTTTCCTCCGTTCTTCCAAAGACATGCAAGTTAGGTTGATTGGCCGGTGCCAAATTACCCCTAGGAATGAGTGTGTGTGTGTGGTCCTGCAACAGACTGGCGACCCGTTCGGGGTTTACTCTGCCCCTCCCCTTGAATCATTGTTGTTTTTGGCTGCCGTATGAGTTTTCGCTTTCGTCTTTGGAACGAAGATTAATTTAAGTTTTAGTCACATTTTCGTCATCTCTTTATATTTTTGTTTTAGTCGCGTTTTAGTCACGAAAACCCAGCGTTTTCGGCTAGTTTTCGTCAGGGAAGACTTAGAACGTTTTTAGTCTAGTTTTAGTGTAAAAAGAAAAAAATCTTACTTTAACAATCATGTCTTTATCACTGAGAATGATGCAGGTTATTTGTTAAAAAAAACAAAAAAACTCTGCCGAGCTTTAACTTGCGCAAAACAGCAAACATTGTAAAACAACGTAAAATATATATAATTTTTTCAGTGAGTGAGGAACGTTGTAACTTATTAATACTTTAAAATGACACCTCTTAATAAACCCTGTAAACAAAGTAAACACTGCATTGTGTCTTTAAAGCAGTCGTTAGCGCAACCAAGCTACTTAGCATTAGCTTAGCAAGCTAGCTAATGCTAGCTTGCGCCGACAAGCTAGCATTAGCTTGAAGTTAACATGCTGTTTGCGCAAATTATGTGGAAAACTTTAAGTTTTTGACCACCAAACCTCTTTGTTACTGTTTTCACCACGGTGTGTGACTTCCTCATGGCTGGAGGTGTGTTGTGTAGACGGTGTGAACGTGCAGCATTGTGCGGGGCGTGCCGCCGTCGGTGAACGGACATTTCAGCCACGGATATTTCAGCCACGGACATTTGAAGAACTGCAACCTGGGCGCAACTGTTTATTTACGATAAAAAAAAATTTAAATGACTAAAAGCACGATAAAAATTTTTGCACAATAAAAATTTTTAAGACTAAAAGCAATTTTCTGTAGTGCAACTGTTTATTTATGATAAAATTTTTACATAAAATATCAGAATTTTTACATAAAATATCAAAATTTTTTTAAAATATCAAATTTTTTTATTTGAGCCATGGGATAAAAATGACTAAAACCAATTATTTTCTGTAGTGCAACTGTTTATTTACGATAAAATTTTTACATAAATATCAGAATATCACAATTTTCTACATAAAATAGGTTTTTGGCCCAAATGTCCGTGGCTGAAATGTCCTAAATTCGGGGGCGCACATGGCTCAAATATCCTAGGTTGCAGTTTATTGGCTCAAATGTCCGTGGCTGAAATGTCCTAGAACCGCCGCCGTCAGAGACAGATGCAGCCACTGTGTTTTTTTCTTTTCACAGACAGAAATATAAAAGTCTGACGCCCATTCGTTACAGTTTCGTCTTGTCAACATAAACTTGCAAACGTCTCGTCACACTTTCGTCACCAAAATGCCGCATTTATTTTGTTATCATTACATCATCGTCATGGAAAAAAGCTTCGTCAACGAAATCATTTCGTTGTCCTCATCGTTGACGAAAACAACACTGCCTTGAATCAGCTGGTATGGGCTCCTGCACCCCCAGTAACCCCATCAGGGATAGACGAATAAGAAGATGAAACATTCTTATTGGTAATATATTTAAAAAAAAGCCGCGGCCTGACGTGTGAAAAGCTTTGCAGTATTTTTATAGTTGGCTGTTTAAACGTCTCTGGATGGTGTTTTTTTTTTTGTCTTGTCATGTAGGTCTATAAACGTCTCGTACACCCACTAGTGATGTGTTGGTGGAAGATGAAAGATGGTGTTATATAGCCCTATTAGTCTCACTCCAGAAGAAAGAGCACTGGTAACAAGATGAGTCCGTCTCTTCTGATCCATGATGGTTTTCTTTACGACACACATTGAATGAAGAAAGTAAGAAGTTGTTTTCTCTTGAAAAGAAAAATTAGACTCCTCCATTAAGAGTTAGACTGCAGCTCCTTGTGTGGACTTTCTGGAAGGAACTTTTAATGTTTTTTTTAGCCCGAATTTAGAAGAGTCTGTACTTTTTAAAAACTCAGGGTTTATTTTTTTCATCGACGCAACGTAGTGAATAATTTACAAATTTTTTTGACGCCTTCACATCGACTTATTCTTGTTTTTTGAAGGATTAGTTAGCGCCTGCATTCATTCACCTTCTTGAACTGTACATCCCTAACGAGGTTGCTTGGGGGGCCAGAGCCATTCCGTTTCGTTCCGTCATCTTCCGCTTGTTCCGGGGTCGGGTCGCGGGGGCAACAGCCTCAAGCGGGCAGCCCAGGCCTCTCTCACCCCGGCTGCATCCTCCAGCTCACCTGGAAGGATCCCAAGTCGTTCCCTGGCCAGCTGTGAGACATAGTCTCTCCGAGAGCCTATCCCACTTATTTAAGGCAATAGGCAGGTTACACCCCAAACAGGTCACCAGTGTGTCAAGGGGCCATACCCCTTCTTAGGGGCAATTTCATAGTGGCCAATCAACCTAATATGCATGTTTTTGGAGGGTGGGAGGAAACCGGTGTACCCGGAGAAAACCCGCGTATAAACAGAGAGAACATGCAAACTCTACACAGAAGGACCGGTGTTCCAAGCCTCGTCACCACCCGGGACTCGAACCCCCGGTCGTCTTGCTGTGAGGCCACTGTGCTACCTTATGTGCCACCGTGCCGCTCCGGTTTCTTCTAAACAATAATAAATAAAAACCTTATTTGATTTCCTTTGAGTTAGAATTTGCCATGTTTTAAGATTTTTACCACTCCGAGCGCCTCACTCGTGAGGAGTTCCGGGCAGGTCCCACCGGGAGGAGATCAAGAGGCAGACTCCGGACCCACTGGAGAGACCATGTCTCACAGCTGGCCAGGGAATGAGTCGGGATCCCCCCAGGTGACCTGGAGGATGCAGCTGGGGGCTTCCCGTCTGAGGCTGTTGCCCCTGCGACCCGACCCCGGATAAGTGGAAGACGATGGAACGGAACAGAAAAATGCATGACCAGATTTCTTGGTTGCAGACGGGCATAATAGGGGAGGACAATGACTCAGTTGTAGAATGTGAATCCTGGGACTGGGAAAAGCCGGTTCGATTCCCACTCGGTCCGTGCCTAAGTGCCCCTGGAGAAGACACCTAACCCCTAGTTACTCCCACCACTGGCGCCATTGTGGCTGCCTGAAAACAGTACGATAAAAATAAAAAAAAAAAACAAAGTACTCCAGTGGATTTCACTCGTCAGACTTACTCATTTGGAATTTTGACAATCGTCGACTTTCAAACGTCTCTTTCGTCTAACTGGGTATTATGGGAAATATAAAATTGAAATAAGAGACCAGTGGTATTGATTTGTCATTTGTTGGAAATTTCAAGTCGATTTTTACAACATATCAGCCTCTTCCTTTTTTATGGTTTCTCACCAAAGTCTTAAAAATAATATACGTATATAAAAAAAATATCCTTTTGATGGTGTGATTGATAAAAGTGTTTAAAACAGTAAAAAAATATTGAAACCATCTCAGAAAAAACAACTCCATCATGACATATAACTAGTTTAGATGTCTGCGTATACTACCAGTTTACCACCTTCTGTTACTATGTGGTCATACCAACCTGTCAATGCCTGATCCCATCAGACCTCAGAAGCTAAGCATGCTGGGCCTGGGCTGTACATGGATGGGAGACCGCCAGAACCCAAGGTGCTACAGTGGGACGGCCGTTGAGATAAAATTGTCGTTGTGTCTCTGGCCAAGACACTTCACCCACGCTGCCTAGTCTGGATGGTGTGTTGATGGTTAGAGGGGCCGATGGCTTCTGTCGGTCAGCCCCAGGGTAGCCATGGCTACGACAGTAGCTAACCCTTACCTGGTGTGGAGTGAATGAATAATGAATATCTGTGAGGCATCTTTGAGGCTCCGCCCACACGTAGCCGGGTATTTTTGAAAACGCATATATTTTTATTCGTTTTGACCTGCCGTCCACACAAAAACTGAGGGTTTTTTCACTCAAAACCGGCGTTTTTGAAAACTCTGACCAAAGTGGAGATTTTGGAAACCTCCGTTTTTGAGTTTGTGTGTGGACGTGTGAAAACGGAGATTTGCGATTTTATGCGTCACTATCTGCGATAAGTAATGCACATACGTTATTCGTGTGCGTCCTTGTTTGAGCAGCATGGACCTGATCTATATTTTCCTGTGTTTTATTAACTTTATAGTCGATGACGACTTTTAAAAGTAATTCCACCTCCTTGTCGGTCCACACAAATGAGATGCCTGACGCCATGTTTCAGGTTTTGCGAAAATGACGACAGAGTTGCTCTGATTGGATAGCTCAGAACTTACGTTTACATCAATACTGCCAACTACTGGTCTGGCATGCTCATAACCGCACTCAGAAGCGTATTTATCCGGCTCTGTGTGGACGCGGATATTTTGAAAACGGTTACGTGTGGACGTGAGTGTTTTCCTAAAACAAAGGACAGCAGATATGAGTTTTCAAAAATACCCGGCTACGTGTGGGCGGGGCCTGACTGTCCTGAAAAGCACTATAGCAATACAATGCATTGTTATTATTATTACTAGTTATTATTAGTTTAACTGGAATAAACTTTTATTATCTGTTTCACTGTCTTGGAAACACGATCGCCAACGTAAACTCATCTCATTTGGTGACTTTGAAGCATTAATTTAGAAATGATTTTATTCCAATATTTAGTGGTCATTGGAATACGATATAATGTAGTGTTTGTTACTCCTGCTGTCTCTGCTACGGAGAGCTGGCAGTTTCGTTACACTCGACCCATTTTCCCGCAAACATATTTTGACAAGTGTATTTTCTTTTATATTTTCGAGTAGACCTTTAGCTGCCACATGGAATCTTTATCCCCGTAGTGTCTAAGAAACTCAAGACAGCGCCACTTAATGTTACGGTTGGTTCTCAAAATAGCTTTCTAGGTTGTAGAGTGGCCTGGCTGGTTTGTGCAGGTCTGAAACACACTTCTGTCCATCTCCCTGGTGGGAGTTTATATAATCGTCGATGTATTTTTTTTTGCTGCGTTTCTCTGCATCATTCTGGAAACCACTCTGCGGTATTGAGTTTATTTTTACCCAAACGGTGAAATAAAATAGAATAATACACCCCAATTGGGGCAGTAAGTAGATAATTCCATATACTCACGCTTGATTATGTTTATTCAGCTGACTGTGGGGTTCTGACATTGTTGCTGTGAATTTCACAAGTGTGGGGGGTTTTGTTTTGTCTTGCCTGCCATCTGTGCACACACTGGTACAACTGGTACAAAACCCCATGGGAAATACAGTCCAAGGAGTAACCCCCCCATCCCCCTTTCCAGGCTGCTCTCCCCGTCACAACTTTCAGACAGACTCTACCTTTTTGTGTCTCCTTTGCCTAAAAACTTCCTTTCTTTTACTTTAGAGAGTGTGTGGGGGTGCGAGGGGGGGTGTCACACCGTTATTCACCAACGTCTTTTGAAGCGAGAAAACAAGGTTCCCGACTCATAATATTTGCCAAAAAATGTATTTAGATGTGGATTATTTTGGACTTTCGGGGTATGAAATGAGTTTCAAATGAGTGTTTAATTATGCCGCACAGAAGTGTAGATCCAATTATAGGCTGCGGGGGGTGCTGGAGCCTATCCAGCGCAGGGTAGACGTCGAACAGGTCGTCAGTCTCTCATGGGGCCACAATCACAACCATCCACACACACTTATTCCTGGGGATTTCCTAGCGGCCAATTTCCTAGCGGCCAATCAGCCTAACATACATGTTTTTGGGGGGTGGGAGGAAAACGGAGTACCCAGTAAAAACCCACGCATACACGGGGAGAACATGCAAACTCCACACTAAAAGACCAGTATTCCGAGTCTCGTCTCATTTGGGACTCAAACTCTGACCTTCTTGCTGTTAGGCCACTTTGCTAACCACTTCGCCACCGTGCCGCCATTTTTAGCATCTTAATGAAGAAAAATGAACATGTGGCAACTGTCTGTCTGCCGCAGAGAAAGCTAGCTAAAAAAAAACAAACTATTAATTGTCTGTTGGATGGGATTTTCTTACAAAATCAACATTTGAATTTTATCTCCAAATCAAAAAAACGTTCCTGAAGTCCAGTTTCTCGTCCAGGATTTATTTTTTTAAATTATTTTAACGTACTGTTTTCACCCCTCATGGAGAAATTACTTTTGATGTAATGTATTGCAGCGGGCAGCCATGATGGTGCCAATGGTGGGAGTAATTGGGGGTTTGGTGACTTCTTCGGGGACACCGAAGACACCGGCCCAGTCGGTATCTCTCGGATGATTTAGTAACTATTCAAATGCCATATTGTTCCTGGCCATGGATTTAGTTCTTGGCCACGCCCACATCAGTGTTTTAGTACACACACTCTGTTGCTTAGTCCCTTCCCTTTGCAGGGCGTGCAATTTTTATCCGCAGTGAAATAAGACTATAAAAGAACATACATACGCTAGCTTTGCAAACTTGATCCGCTTTAGAATCAGATTCAGAATCAGAATATACTTTATTGATCCCATAAATGGGATCTTTGTGTGTCACAGCAACAACTTCCTATCTGCTAAGTGAGTCGTTGTAGAGCCCGATCACGTACGGAAAGACCTCCGGTAACGAGATGTTCTCGAGTGGAGCTGTCTGAGCCTCTTGGAGAAGGAGCTCTGCTGTTCGTCCAGGAGTGGGTAAAGAGGATGATCATGATTGTCCATGATGGACAAAGTTTAGACTGTATTTTCAACTTGAATCGAGATTTACGCTGTGCTGTGCATGCACACAGAAAGCGGGACCAAGCAGAGAGTGAGAGAAGTAGGGGATTCAGTCTCAAAAACGGAATTGAAACTAAATGTTTTTTTATAAGCTTTATGTAGTTAAATATTGAACCATTTTTATCTTCATGAGATAAGAGTTATTATCTCATGGAAGCACAGTACCCCGTTTTTATGGACTGCTATTGAGTCACTCAATCGTTAGTTTTTTTGTGTGTATTTGTGTCTATTTTGAACTCATTTTATGTAAAATATGAAATGTAAAACACTGAACTAAAATATAAGATTAGGTCAGGTTTGTCCTCTACAAATAAATCTGAGCCGGTGGTAAAAACGAACCGCTGCCCTTATCAATGCAGTTTACAAAAAATGAGGTCATGCAGAAAACAGAATGTGGATCATTGAGTGTTTAGTGGCCAGTTTAGCCCCGGCATAATCCATATCTTTGGAGAGATTTGCCGTGGTCATCAGCACAGCACTAAACCCTCTGCTGCACATTGTAAAGCTACGAGCAATAAAATCGCTCTGGCGTCCTGATAAGAAAAGCACAAGAGCATTCAACCTTCCATTAATTTACACTTAGTCTTTCCTGTTCCATCGCTTTACTCTCCCCTCGCCTCTTTGCGGCTCATGTTGTCCATTCTCTTGTTTGTTTTTTCTCTCTCTTTCATCTCCTGCTCTTACCCCCCAAACTCATCTTCAATTTTGCTCTTCTGCGCTTCGTTGAGTCCTCTTTGCGAAGCGCTAAGTGTATAATCTCTGATCTCATGTCTGGATGGGCCTCTCGTCTCTTCTCACTCCGCACACAAAAGGGGGTTGAATGGCTGCGACTCACTCAAAGGACACAAATGAGTAATGAGCCAAACGCATGCTCTCATATGCACACACACCAAACAAACATGGAGATTTTGTCGCACCTCTAGCACTCTCCCGGGGGCTTTGAAGTTCCACGCTGATGATGCAAATTTTCGAGGCTCAATTGAATGTGCAGAGGTGGAGGAGGTGCCTATTGATTGTCCGCTCTTCTCTCTGACCTGTTATCTTTGATGGCCTAACATGCAACAGGTGCCGCTTTTTGCCGGATCTGTCATTTATAGTCGTCTACATTAACGACTCGGTCAAAGTGATCAAGCGTAATCACTCGTTTGATGTGTCATCACATTTTATAATGACCTCTGCTGGGATTTTTTTTAATTCATTGAAATGACATAATTATCATGAATAATTTATTCCCATTTAGAATGACTGGGATTAAAAGCGGAAACAAAACATCAGGATCCAGTGTTTTAATTAAAAAAGCTACAGCGGAATTGAATTCCTCCGTCAGGAATGGTGGAGCGGGTGCTGAAGGGACTTTGATCTGTTTAGACCACAAGAATCAAATATTCAGAATTTATTCATTTGTTCAATTTGCAACCAGAAAAATGTTTAATTTAAAAACCAATTATCAAATCAGATTTTATTTTTAAAGCATTCACAAAGTTGGCATTTAAAATACTTAAAGTTACACAAAGTGTTGAACAGAACCAAAAAAACTTAGACAGGAATTCAAATCCAGATTTAAAAAAAAAAAAAAGTCAAAAGCAAACAAACATGAAAAATCATACACTTACACAAAACACTCCCCCAACCCGCATTTCCCTCATAGTACCCCCATTTTCCCTGAACCGATAGCCACCCAGCTCCAGGTGACACGGGCACCCCCAGTAACCACCAGGCTGGAGTGAGGGACCCGCATCACCCAGGCCAGTAAAAGCAATTAAAAACTATTTAAGAAATTAATCTTAAAACGAAATCAGAAAAATAACATTGTGTAAAAATAGAAAAGTGAACAGATTTCAATAAATACATAAAATCTTCTTAAAGAAAAGTAAAAATCAAGTAAAATCCAAGTTAAAAAAGGTGGGTTTTTTGTCTCTTAAAAACATTAACGGACTCTGCGACCCTGAGTTCCTCTGGCAGACTGTTCCACAGGCGAGGACCATAGTGCTGGAACGCGGTCGCACTGTGGGTTTTTGTTCTAAGGTTTGGTATTACTGAAAGGCCAGTAACAGAGGACCTCGGGGTCCGTGAGGGGTCGTACAATTATGCACCCAAGAAAAACACCCCAACTCAATAGCATGTATTTAGATGAAGCACAAAAAAAAAAAGATGCTAGAGGAAGAGTTTGAAGTTTCTTGTTGAAGGACACAAACATAACAGTCAGAATGCAAACGAATCTCCAATTAGCCCAAGTTGCTGTGGGGGTGAGTGGGTGCCAAAGTTCAGTAACACTGTTTTTAACCAGCGGGGATGAAGGGAACATTCATTTCTGAACTAAAGCAGAATATGTTTGCTGAGTCCGTCTCATTTGGAAAATTGTGAATGCGCATTTAAAATCAACGCGCATCAAAAAAGTGAAATTCATTCCATTTTTAAAGCCTGCACTGTAGATACCGGATGAGTTTTTTTTTTTAGATCATTGAACGTGTTCAGCCTTCAATAGTTGCTCAAACGTCTATTGGACGACGGGGTCCTCATGCAATCTAATTAACGAGAGTGACCGGGTTAAACCAGAAAACATTTGAATGAATATCATACATAGATTTTATTTCTTCCTCAAAGAACACCATTGAAAAGCTCCGTTCCGTCATCTTCCGCTTGTTCCGGGGTCGGGTCGCGGGGGCAACAGCCTCAAGCGGGCAGCCCAGGCCTCTCTCTGCCCGGCTGCATCCTCCAGCTCACCTGGAAGGATCCCAAGTCTTTCCTCAGCCAGCTGTGAGACATAGTCTCTCCAGCGGGTCCGGGGTCTGCCCCTAGGTCTCCTCCCGGTGGAACGTGCCCGAAACACCTCATCAGCGAGGCGCTTGGGGGGCATCCTGACCAGATGCCCGAACCACCCCATCTGGATCCTCTCGACCTGGAGGAGGAGCGGCTCGACACTGAGCTCCTCCCGGATGGCAGAGCTCCTCACCCGATCTCTGAGTGAGAGCCCAGCCACCCTGCGGAGGAAGCTCATTTCGGCCGCTTGTACCCGCGATCTCATTCTTTTGGTCACCACCCACAGCTGGTGACCATAGCGGATCAGTGCGGCATCAGCAATAACTAGGACGCTGCATCGGTCCGTCGTGGTAAAGAGAGAGCTAAGCCGAAAAGCAAAGCTCTCGATTTACAAGTCGATCTACGTACCAACCGTTGAAAAGCTTCATTTTATAAAACTCTCCCTCTTTAAAGTGACACAGAGACACATCAGCCACTCCAACGCAGCCAGGCCATCATCCACATTCTGTCTTACAGCCTCTTTACTTCTGTGACTCGCTTCACTTAAATGGGTCAGACCTGTTCAAGAGCAGCTAGAAAATAGGCTCAGATAGACAGAGGGAGTACTTGTGTGACCGAGCTCTTCTAAAAGCTGCTTTTGGCTTGTAGAACCTGCTCATATAAGCTTTTTTGTGGTGTGAAGAAGGGTCCTGGCATCCCCCCTCCTCTTTTCCTCACATGGTCAGAGCGATGCCAAGCTGCGTCCTTCGGAATCTGAAGTAGCGACTCTGCAAAGCTGCTCGAGACAGAATTAGAAAGAAGCCACGAGGATGAAAAAAACAGCCCATTTTTTACAAGCTGCAATTGACAGATATTCCTTTTTTTTTTTTTTTAAATCTTTTCAAAGGTCTTTCTTATAAACGTGGAAGGATAACAGAAGATTAGTCATCTGTAGTTAGATCAGTGGTGGATATATTTTATATTTCAGACAGCTACTGATTCAGAACGGCTCTCAAGGTTAAATAGAATATCCTTAAGATTCCGAACCTGGTATCAAGCATAATAAATGTTAACTCATCTTCAAGTGCACCAGCCTCTTGTGTTCACCTGTCAGATGCTCTAATAACTCCCTAGAATGTCAATTGTGGAAAACAAGCTCGTCACTTCTTTAGTAACGAGGCAACAACAAGCTGTTTGACTCAGCAGCTGGTTTCCTTTCTCGAGTGTGTGTGTGTGTGTATGAGCGGAACGTACAGGCACGAGTTATACACATGGGAACCAATCATCTTAATACTGCTAAAACAAATTTGCAAGAAAAATACGTGACGTGTTAATTTTAAGATTGAGGAAAAAGTGCGTAGATCAGGAGTGTCCAATTCCGGTCTTGGAGGGTCGGTGTCCTGAAGGTTTTCAATGTGCTCTTGGATCTACACACCTGATCCAGGTTATGAGTCAATGTGCCAAATTTAATTGGCTGTTGATTTCATTTTATATGCATCAGCTGTATTGAACCAGGAACACAATGAAAACCTTCAGGACATCGCCCCTTGAGGACCGGATTTGGACACCCCCGGTAACATCACACAGAGAGTGTGTTAACTTATTCATTCATCTTCGGAACCGCTTATTCTCTGACAAGGTCGCAGTGAGGGTGCCGGAGCCTATCCCGGTTTATTCAAGACGAGAAGTATCGTACACCCTGAAGAGGTTGCCAGTCTGTCGCGTGGCCACACACACAGTCAATCCCAGGGACAATTTCATTGTGGCCAATCAACCTAACATGCATGTTTTTGGAGGGTGGGAGGAAACCGGGATACCGGGGAAAATCCACACAAACTCCACAGGCAAGTGTTCCAAGCCCCGTCCCCACCCGCGATTCAAACCCCAACCTTCTTAGTGTGAGGCTACTGCGCTACCCACCATGCAGCCCGTGTTAACGTATGTTGTCTTTAATTAACGCTGTATGTGACAAGGTTAGTTAATCCATGCTTCAACGATGGGATTACTTAAGTCTCCGTACCAACCGGTAGTTTGTCGAAGGTTATGGGTATTTACGCACAAGAATCCCGCCCCCTCATAAAACTAATTAGTAGTCTTTTGTCGGGTCTCTGATGATAGTAGTGTTTGAATGCAGTCGAGTGTGCTTAGGTTCGGAGTGATCAGCCTTATTGCCGTTTGGGCTGGATGTTTGTCGGAACAAAAAATAAAAGCCTGTCAAAGCAAAGACTGGGCTCAAGAGTCGGGTCTTGAGCCAATCAGCCTAACATGCATGTTTTTGGAGGGTGGGAGGAAACCTGGGTACCCAGAGAAAATCCACACAAACTCCACAGGCAAGTGTTCCAAGCCCCAACCCCACCCGGGATTCAAACCCCAACCATCTTAGTGTGAGGCTACTGCGTTACCCATTGTGCAGCCCGTGTTAACGTATGTTGTCTTTAATTAGCGGTGTATGTGACAGGGTTAGTTAATCCATGCTTCAACGATGGGATCGCTTAAGTCCCATCGTTGAAGCATGGTACTTCAACGATGGGACAAACCGGTAGTTTGTCGAAGGTTATGGGTATTTACGCCCAAGAATCCCGCCCCCTCATAAAACTAATTAGTAGTCTGTTGTCGGGTCTTTGATGATAGTAGTGTTTGAATGCAGTCGAGTGTGCTTAGGTTCGGAGTGATCAGCCTTATTGCCGTTTGGGCTGGATGTTTGTCGGAACAGAAAATAAAAGCCTGTCAAAGCAAAGACTGGGCTCAAGAGTCGGGTCTTGAGCCAATCAGCCTAACATGCATGTTTTTGGAGCGTGGGAGGAAACCTGGGTACCCAGAGAAAATCCACACAAACTCCACAGGCAAGTGTTCCAAGCCCCAACCCCACCCGGGATTCAAACCCCAACCATCTTAGTGTGAGGCTACTGCGTTACCCATTGTGCAGCCCGTGTTAACGTATGTTGTCTTTAATTAACGCTGTATGTGACAAGGTTAGTTAATCCATGCTTCAACGATGGGATTACTTAAGTCTCCGTACCAACCGGTGGTTTGTCGAAGGTTATGGGTATTTACGCCCAAGAATCCCGCCCCCTCATAAAACTAATTAGTAGTCTTTTGTCGGGTCTCTGATGATAGTAGTGTTTGAATGCAGTCGAGTGTGCTTAGGTTCGGAGTGATCAGCCTTATTGCCGTTTGGGCTGGATGTTTGTCGGAACAGAAAATAAAAGCCTGTCAAAGCAAAGAACGAGCTCAAGAGTCGGGTCTTGAGCCAATCAGCCTAACATGCATGTTTTTGGAGCGTGGGAGGAAACCTGGGTACCCAGAGAAAATCCACACAAACTCCACAGGCAAGTGTTCCAAGCCCCGTCCCCATGTCGGGTCTCTGATGATAGTAGTGTTTGAATGCAGTCGAGTGTGCTTAGGTTCGGAGTGATCAGCCTTATTGCTGTTTGGGCTGGATGTTTGTCGGAACAGAAAATAAAAGCCTGTCAAAGCAAAGAACGAGCTCAAGAACTCTTTTTTTTTTTTTAATTTATTGTGAAGCGGCATAAAAATGAGAACACAGATTTAAAAGGAAAAAAAAAATCTCGCTGCAACATCTTTTTTTTGTAAGGACTAGTTTGTTTTGTTTTTTTTTTAAATAATCTTTCTTGTTTCTTTTTCTGGAGCAGACATATTAATTATACAAGACCTTTTTTTTTCACTCCTACTGTATCTTTTTGCTCTCACACTCCTTTTATTGTTGTACTGCTTGTCACAAGCTGAAACTGTTGCAGTGGTTTGCATCACCCTTTCTCATCTCGCTATGATGTTCCAGATGGAAGAGTAAGCGGAGAGAAATGATGCTTGTACATGAGTAGGTGCGCGTGTGTTCCCACGTTCAAAATTCCTGCAGGGAACTTTCTACAAATGCTGTGTTCCATGACCCTCGGAGCCGTAATGTCTTCAGATGACCAGGTTGAAAAAGATGAAGCGGGATGCGGTAGTCCCCTGCGAGTTGCGTAATTAGGAACCTCAAGAGGAGTGCAGGGAATTCAATGTGGAATGAATTCAATTCATCCACCTTTTTATTTCATACCTCGTTTTCTCTAATCTGTGCTAATGCATTCACAGTGTGCTGTGGATCAATTCGCTTCACTGACTAAAAGAATAAGAAGACAAAAGGACAGAATAGAAAAATGAGGGAGGAGATGAGAAGCAGGCGCGGGTCCTAATCCTGATCAATCAAGGTGATATTTTTGAAGCGCAGGGAAATTAAAAACGACTTAACAAGCTCATTTGTTCGTGTCGGGAAGGCATTGTGGAACACTCGATTTGCTAACGTGCATTAAAGATCATTTTTATTCACAGGGTACACCCTAGATTGGTCACTTGTTTACACTCGTTTTTTGGTGCAATTTCGAACTAAATTTTAATGTTTTATGTAAAAATCAGCTTTAACGAGGTTTCAAACATATTTTAAGTTTATTCCCACTTCAAAAACATACTTGAAGTGGATTCTTGTGTTATGACCCCCTTACCTGCCACCAGAGGGAGCCCTGGACCTTCCTCCCTCTCCTAGATTTCAGCCTGATCCCAAACACCTGGGTAATTAGCTGTACATCGTAAGCCAGGTGCCTATTTAAAGGCAGTCTCTCCTGACTTCCTTGTCGGGTCATCACATCCCTTCCAGCCAGGTCTTACTGACCAAAATGTACATTTGAAACCATAACCTGAAACCATAACCTGCTTATCGAACGCCAGCCAGATTGTTCTTGGCCACAGATTCTGTTCTACACCAGGCCTATTGTTCCCTGCCACGCCCACATTCTAAAGTAAACAGGAAGTGTTTTTGCTGCTAGTACATAAGCGCTCCATGTCAGATGGGGAATTGTACGTAAGGTTGAACGATAAGTAGAGGCATCGTCTATTCAAACGGACCAAAATAAGAATATAAAAAAATATACATCAACTTTGATCATTTATTACTCATACCACTTTATTTGCTCCTCAAACAAGATTTCTAATCTGTCGTACATGTACCCTGAAAATCTCTGATTGTTTTTGTTGTTAATGTTTTGCATATGTTTATAGAAAAATAGTTACAGTGTGTCATATGTAATTTAGATGAGGAGGGGTCAAAATAAATACGATTTGATTTTAATCCACTTGTTTTTGAGTATGTAAAAAGTTCCATTCTGTTTCGTTGTGTAATGCTTATCAGGGGGTGGGTCGCAGGGGGAACAGCCTCAGACGGGAAACCCAGACTTCTCTTACGCCAGCTACATCCTCCAGCTTACCCAGGAGGATCCTGAGGCGTTCCCTGTCCAGACAGTTTCTCCAGCAAGTCCGGGGTCTGCCTCTTGGTCTCCTACCGGTGGGACAGGCCCAAAACACCTCACCAGCAAGGTGTTCCAGAGGCAACCTAGCCAGTTGCCTGAACCACTCCATCTGTTTTCTCTCGACCAACGGCTTTAGTCCAAGCTCCTTCCGAATGGCAGCGCTCAGTAAAATGTAAAAAGAGCATTTTGTTTAATTCTAGGTTAGTTGTATCTATCGGTAAATTTCTTGTTTTTTACACGTTTATTAGCCGTAATGATATAAGCTGGAAGGAGGAGGACCCAAATGCAGGACAACAACAAGATTTATTTAACAAACATCAGGCAAGGCTGTGAAGGAAAGGCAGAGGATTAATCACTAATGAATGTCTTCAAGTTCAGAAATATTACTGAGTTCTATGATAAACTTGGTCAGGCAGCCATGAGGACCTGGCTGGGAAGGATGGTGTTGACCCAACAAGGAAGTCATGTCAGACTGCCCTCAAATAGGCACCAGGCTGATGACACACAGCTGATTAGCAACAGGCTAATCACCCAGGTGTTTGGGATCAAATACTTAAAATTGTAACATTTCTAAGTACTGACTGCATGGTTTTCTTTTGGTTTAGTTTTCACTTTGGATGCCCTTCCCGACATAACGTCTATATCAGTCCATCGCACAAATAAAATAAATCAAATTGAGCTGTTCGATGTTTCACAGAGGGGGGCGAAAAAAATATCTCAATTTGCACAATTATTGGTAGCTTATGGAGTTCGATTTATTTTTCCGAATAAAAACAGAAGGTAATAGACTTTCAATAAAACATCAGCTAAAACAAGTTTAAGCATGTCATTTATCAATCTGTGAATTCATGGCGTTTCCTAATTTATTCGATTTTTCTCTTCCATTTGATTCAATAACCACAGTGGCGATCTCTCAAACCGTCTGGTTACCATGGTTACGATTTAGCAAACGTAGTACGCTGAGGGCGAACTGTGAGAGTTAGCTTGTCGTTGGTGTGTAAGTGAATGTAGAAGAGTCGTAGGAAAGCAGCAGCCATTAAGACACAGAACATTTGCACTCAAAGTGTGGTATCATCTGACTAATGCCATCTGAGAGGACTGGGACTGAAATGTGTGTTAATCAAGATGTGTGCCACACTGGAAATGCCTGCCTGTTACCGAAGTGTGTGTGAGCGAGTGAGGTGTGCGAGGGGGGCATTTCATGCTGGCTGCATGATAATGATTATGGCGGTGGTCTTTTCAACTCAATTCAATTTTTTTCCTACAGCTCAATGCCACGTTTTTTTTTTTTTCACTGGTCTTCACACAATAAATTAGGCAAATCATTCTAGAAAAATCTGCCTTAAAACGAACAGTAGAGGCGGCACGGTGGCACAGTGGGTAGCACAGTGGCTTTACAGAAAGAAGGTTGGGATTCAAATCCCGTGAGGGACGAGGCTTGGATCACTGGCCTTCCTGTGTGGAGTTTGCATGTTCTCCATGTGTATACACAGGTTTTCTCCAGGAACTCTGGTTTCCTCCCACCCTCCAAAAATCATGCATGTTAGGTTGATTGGCCACTATGAAAATTGCCCCTAGTAATGAGTGTTTGTGAAGCTCGCAGCAGACTGGCAACCCGTTTGGGGTGTACCCTCCCGCCCGGCCTATAATCAGCCGGGATGGGCTCCGGTGTCCTGATGAGATTTGCGACTTTGCGCCTATGCCCATGCCCAGAACGCTCCCCCTCCCTTCCAGATGATCTAACCATCAAGATCTGTGACCTTACGTACTTCTATTGGAATTAGCGTTAGGGTTAGTTTTCGAAACTCCGATCTATCGAGATCTCCAACTGGTTGCAGATCTCGATAGAACATCAGCACCCCCTGCAACCCTATGTTTTTCAACCAGGGTTCTGCGGAACACTAGTGTTCCATGAGGGATCGTCAGGTGTTTGTGATCGACCAGTAGCGCCCATAGATTGTTTTGGTTGATCTCATGGTGTTTGTGAAAACAAATAGATTAGAGCATATTTATTTATGTTCATCAGTATGAAAACTTTTCATTTTATTTAGAAACAGGCAGGGATGTGTTTTGATAGTGTAACCATAGCAACCCACTCTTCTCTGCTTATTTTGCTGCATGCTGTTGACCATCTCTCCCAAAAACGACCCCAGCTAGTGGATCGTAATCATAATAGATGACAAAACAGGTTTTGATGTGTTGATTTGATATCTAATACAGGCGGTTATAGAGAATTGTTTTTAACATTTTTACTTGTTGGTTTGCCTCAAGATTCTTTTCGATGGAAACGCGTACCTTGGCTTGAAAAGGTTGAAAAACAAACCAGATTAAACACATCTCTGCTTTTAGACCCTCGTTCTTGGTTCTCAAATTCCTAAAAAAAAAAAAAAAAACACTCTAAAAACTGCATTTTGTACGCAAAGTGTTCCGTTTTGGTCGGTGAAGTACTTTAAGGTGACTAGTATAAGATGGGACCATACCGTTTTAAGGCCTTCGAGGTTAGCAAAAGGATTTTAAACTTGATTTCAACTGGGAACCAGTGGAGTGAAGCTAACAATGTTGCTGCAAGAAATGGAGATTGTATGTGTGGATAAAAGATGTTTGTCGCAAAATGTCACCTCCCAGCGAAAAAAAAAAGAAAAGAAAAGCACAATCAACATCCATCAGAAGCCTGACTTACTTCTCCTGGAGACAAAAGGTCTCACTTAATCATTCATTTTTTTTCTTTCTCTCCTTCCCTCTCCCCTCTTCTTCTTCTCAATACTTTCACTATCGGTCGACCTCTCTCCCTCCCCCGCCTCGTCCATCAAACCCTTCCAGCTGGTGGGCGGTGAGTTTGACCTGGAGATGAACTTCATCATCCAGGAGGCGGAGAGCATCGGCTGCATGGTGGAGCTGCTGTCCCACTGCGAGGTGACGTGCCAGGCTGAGATCTGGAGCATGTTTACAGCCATACTGCGCAAGAGCGTGCGCAACCTGCAAACCAGCACAGAGGTCGGCCTCATCCAGCAGGTGCTGCTCAAAATGAGCTCAGTGGACGACATGATTGCAGGTAAGAAGTGGAATCACAGCCTGACAAGTTTGTGTTCTTGTAGTTTTTCAATAAATATTATGTTACTGTCGTTTCAAAGTGAAAACGTTCATGTCAAAAGAGTTTTAGTCGACATTTTTAGTTTTTTTCTACGACATTTCGTAGAACATTTTTAGTCTAGTTTTTGTGCAAAAAAAAAAAAAAAAAAGCAAAGAACAAATATTCTAACAGCAAACATTGTAAAAGTAAAATAAATAGAAATTCTTCAGTAAGAAAAGTACGTTGCAACTTATGCATACTTAAAATTACACCTCTAAAACCCCTAAATACAAAGTAAACATTGCATTGTGTCTTTAAATCAGTGGTTAGCGCAACCAAGCTAACTAAGGAAGTTAGCAGCGCCGACAAGCTAGCATTAGCTTGAACTCGCCATGCCGTTTGCACAACATATGTGGGAAACTTTGAGTTTCTGACCACCAAGCCTCTTAGTTGCTGTCACCGCCATGATGTGTGACTTTGTCGTGGCTGCAGGTGTGTTGTGTAGACGGTGTGAACGTGCAGCATTGTGGGGGGCGTGCCGCTGTGAGAGACAGAATGCTACTCTTTTCACAGACAGAAATGTGAAAGTCTGACGCCTATTTCGTTACGTTTTCGTCACGTCAACAGAAACTTGCAAATATCTCGTCACATTTTCGTCACCAAAAAGTCGCAATTATTTTGTTATCGTTACGTAATCGTCATTTTAAAAAAGCCCATCAACTAGATAATTTTGTTGTACTTCCTGACCAGCAAGAAGGTCAGGATTCGAGTCCCTGAGTTAAAGTGAGGTTTGAAACACTGATGTTTCTGTGTGGAGTTTGCATGTTCTCTCCATGTATGTGTGGGTTTTCTCCAGGTACTCCGGTTTTCGTTCCATCTTCCAAAAAAATGTGTGTTACGTTGATTGAATGATATGAAATTATCCGCAAGGATTGAATGCGTGTGGCCCCGCAACAGACTGGTGAGCAATGTTCCCTCTAAGTTGCGCACCTGCACAATTTTGCACTGCTTACAGATTAAAAGCGCACAAGAAAACCTAAGCAGCGCACAAAATAGAACTCAGTTTAAACTAGATATGTTAAAATGAGATGGAACTCTGGAGGATGTCTCTTTTTTCTTTCTTTCTGAAACAAATTGCTGCTTCAAAGTCTGCTCGTCACTGCTGATGATGTCACAAAAGAGTAAACGTTTTTGCTCCGCCCCCTTTCTGCTCAGGAAGCTTGTTAGGGTTAGCTCCGCCCCCAATTTCACAAGGAACAAGCATTTCAGAATTCAAAATGAAACTAAAACCAAATTGCATTTAAAAGAATGTGTTTTTCTACTTAATTATTTTACTATGAATACAAAGCAGGTCTGTGCACCGTGTAGGTCACGGTGCATGAAGACCCTTCAAGTTACAGAACACTTACTGTATGCTTATTAATTTGAGAACAAGCCTTAGCTGTGTGGGTAATTGTTGTTGTTTTTTTTTTTTGTTTGAAGCAAGGCCATTGTTGTGAAGTCGTGTTTAATTTGCAGGTGTGTCTTCAAACGAACCAATAACCCAGTTTTAATGTCATTTCACTTCATCTTTTAATAGAAACTAACTGATGCTCTTTCTTTCATCTTGCTCGGCTAATAAGCATCAAATTCATTTTAATCTGCTGTGAACTAAAAACCAAAAGAGATACAGTTTAAAAAAAAAAAAAAAAAAACGAGACGCACAACACATTCATTAAAAATCTGAATTAGTAAAATTCAGTTGGACAATGTTTCATTTCTTGAGTGGGTTTTTTTTTAAACTACCTGCACCAACGGTCTTAAATTTTAACGATACGGTCGATGAATCAATAAAAACAAAAGCAAAAGACGAAAATGTGTTGTTGAAAAAGGTGGAATGGCCCCTGCGGGTCAGAGACAGGGTCCTGCCCCAAGTGGAGGAGTTTAAGTATCTCGGGGTCTTGTTCACGAGTGGGGGAAGGATGGAGCGGGAGATCGACAGGCGGATCGGTGCGGCATCAGCAATAACTAGGACGTTGCATCGGTCCGTCGTGGTAAAGAAAGAGCTGAGCCGAAAAGCAAAGCTCTCGATTTACAAGTCGATCTACGTTCCAACCCTCACCTATGGTCACCAGCTGTGGATGGTAACCGAAAGAATGAGATTGCGGGCACAAGCGGCCGAAATGAGCTTCCTCCACAGGGTGGCCGGGCTCTCACTCAGAGATCGGGTGAGGAGCTCTGCCATCCGGGAGGAGCTCGGTGTCGAGCCGCTCCTCCTCCAGGTCGAGAGGAGCCAGATGGGGTGGTTCGGAAATCTGGTCAAGATGCCCCCCGAGCGCCTCGCGGGCGAGGTGTTTTGGGCACGTCCCACCGGGAGGAGACCAAGGGGCAGACCCCGGACCTGCTGGAGAGACTATGTCTCACAGCTGGCCGGGGAGCAACTTGGGATCCATCCAGGTGAGCTAGAGGATGCAGCCGGGGTGAGAGAAGTCTGGGCTACCCGTTTGAGGCTGTTGCCCCCGCGACCCGACCCCGGAACAGGCGGAAGATGACGGAACGGATCTAAAAAAAAAAAAAAGAAAAGAAAGTGGCACACTTCCTCATCCTGTTTGTCCAAAGAACTATCCGGTCATTTGGTCGTCAGCGTTCCAAGGAGAGTTTCATAATCTTCTCCTGGGAGAAAATAAAAAGACTTCTAGTCCTTCAGTGATCACGAAGAACACGTGCGACTTCTATGCATGCACAGATCATGGTTTACAGAGAGGAACACACTTCAGCTACAAAGACTTTGTTTTATTTCTGGATTATCTTTTATCAGGAACAATTACCCCTTTTTAAAAGCCGACATAAATATTTAACAAGGCAGAGTGACGATGTCAAACTAAATAAAAATAAATAAGACATATAACGGGGGAAGGAGGGCGGACATAGTGGTTAGCACTGTGGCATCGCAGCAAGAAGGTCAGGGTTTGAGTCCCGGGTGGGGATCAAGCTTGAACCATAGTACTGTTTGGTTGATCACTGGATGCATGTTTTTGGAGTGTGAGAGGAAACTGGAGTACCTGGGGAAAACCCACACATACACTGGGAGAACATGTAAACACTACACAGAATGGTCAGTGTTTTAAGCCTCACAACTCAAACTGTGACCTTCTTCCTGTGAGATCACCGAGGTAAACCATGTGCCACCGTAATGCCAAGATTTGTTAATCCTTTTTTAAAAAAACAAATATATATAAGAAGAAATATAATTTATTCATCCCTCAACGGGAAAATTTTTGTGCTGCATTACACCGCAGCAGGCTGCCATGATGGTACCAATGGTGGGAGAAACAAAGGATTAGGTGTCTTCTCCAAAGACACCTAGACATGAGCTCAGTGGGATTCTATCCCGCAAACTTCCGGTCCAAAAGCGAACATTCTACCGCTATCGCCTCCCCAAATATACACTACAGTAAGCATACGTATATATATATATATATATATATATATATATCAGTGGCGGTCGGTCAGAGCCAGCAAGGCCTTCTCTGCTGGCCTAACTTAACCAGACATCATTATCATAATTATAATAAAAGTCGATTTCATTTTAAATGTATTTTTCCCAAATATATATACAATTATTCTCCATATTCTGTTTGCAATGATGTTTGCAGATGACATTGTGATCTGTAGTGAGAGGAGGGAAGAGGTGGAGGAAAAGCTGGAGAGGTGGAGGTTTGCACTAGAAAGAAGAGGAATGAAGATTAGTCAGAGTAAGACAGAGTACATGTGTGTGAATGAGAGGGATCCAAATGGAAAAGTGAGGTTACAGGGAAAAGAGATAAAGAAGGTGGAGGATTTTAAGTACTTGGGATCAACAGTCCAGAGCAATGGAGAGTGTGGAAAAGAGGTGAAGAAACGTGTTCAAGCAGGCTGGAACGGGTGGAGAAAAGTATCAGGTGTGATGTGTGACAAAAGAGTTTCAGCTAAAATGAAAGGAAAAGTGTACAAAACCGTGGTGAGACCCGCCATGCTGTTTGGTCTAGAGACAGTGCCACTGAGGAAAAGACAGGAAGCAGAGATGGAGGTAGCAGAGATGAAGATGCTGATGATCTCTCTGGGAGTGACCAGGATGGACAGGATCAGAAATGAGTACATCAGAGGAACAGCACATGTTTGAGGTTTTGGAGATAAAGTCAGAGAGGCCAGACTGAGATGGTTTGGACATGTACAGAGGAGAGAGACCGAGTACATCGGCAGAAGGATGCTGGATTTGGAACCACCAGGAAAGAGGACTAGAGGAAGACCAAAGAGGAGGTTCATGGATACAGTGAAGGAAGACCTGAGGATAGTTGGTGTGACCAAAGAGGATGCAGCAGATAGGGTTAGATGGAAGAAACTGACTTGCTGTGGCGACCCCTGAAGGGAAATGCCGAAAGAAGAAGAAGAAGAAGATTCTCCATATTCTGTTTTCTTCATGTCATATTTAATCCATTTGGTTATACAGCTTTCAGTGTTGTAATGTTAGGTTAAAGTTTTTATCCAATCAGAATTCAGCTCGCTGGTGTCGCTAGGCTGTATGAAATCTGCCCAGGCCTTCACATCGAGCAGTGTGTGCTCTGCGCACTTCATAGTGAACGGACCCCTGTAGTTTCTGACAGCCAACCAGGTCACGAGTTCTAGACCACTAGTACTAGTACTCTACTCCATTGTTTTATCTAGTTTTAGGGAGTAATGATTTAGTTTTTGTTAAGTAAAAATAATTTAATCTTTAAATTCCAGTTCAATGACACAAAGACTTTATTTTGAAATGGTTTTATACTAAATGTAAAAGAAAAAAAGCCTCTTAAAGTTTGCGTATTGAATTTTTGTGGATTAATAATTCTGATCTTATAGACTGTTTAGATAAATACAACACTTTTCGTTAGAAATAAGATATTTGTCAGAAAGAAAAAACTAATAATATTTCTAACACCGCAAATTCTCTCATTCCTTATCTGAAATATTATGCTTGCAAAAATACTTCCTGTTTATGTTAGAATCTGGGCGTGACAGAGAACAAAAGGCGGGGCCAAGAACTACCTAGCATTCCAAAAAAAAAAGAAAACTAGACTTGAGAGTTTGCAATTGTACACGTGTATAAATAAAATAGAAAACCACCCCAGGTATGTTTTTTTAGGGCATGAATGAGGTTTAAACATGGTTGAAATCCCCAAAAAAGTTTTTTTGCTTTTCTGTGTACAAGTGGGCCGTCATGTGAGTCTTATTACATCACAGCACACACACACTGATAACCTCTCTGGATGTGTGTGTGCAGTGTCCGGGTCTGATTGTACTACAGTACCCACACACTCATCTCTTTGCATGATCATGTTGACCTTGAATTGTCTTTATTGACGCTTCGATGTGTGTGTCACCCCCCCCCTCCCACACACACACACACACACACACACACACACACACACACACACACACACACACACACACACACACACACACACACCCCTCCTCTTCCCCTTGTCCTCTATGCCCTACCTTCTGCTGCGGGATGTTCGACTTATTGCTGCTCGACAAAGTGAGGTGTACGCCTCTTAAATCAGTTTAACGCAGATTCATTCAGACTCTCTCTCTGAACTATAATTCCGACTCTTTCCCAAAACTATTTAAAATGACCTACATGGATTGATTGGAGCAAAAAAAAAAAAAGAGCCAGGGGCTTTTGAATCTGGGACATTACGCGTGGCGTTTCCCTCTCATTCCAAGCACCTCGGTAAACTAGCCTTCTCTTTTATTCGCAGTCGCTGGGCTTTGGCAAATAAATTATTGTGGGGAGACTATTCATATCTATCGGTCCTAACGCGGGGAGGACGAGCCTCGCTAAGTAGATTGCTTCCATACAAGAGAGCTGAGTGGCATCGCTGCTACACACGCGGCTCGTGTTCGGAGAAACTTAGTGAAGCAGGGGATTTTCTACAAATAAATTCAAATACATCTGACACGTTTATGTATTTAAATGTGACCAGCTATTCGTTTACAGTCTGTGTGGATATGAAACGCAAAAAGGGAAACTAGTTTTCTTTCGAATCTATACGAACAATAAATCTCTTTTCATCACAGCATTTTAAAATTGATAGCGTTTTATTTGTGTTGAAATAAAGACGAAAATACACATCTACATATTCTTTTATTATCGCGGTGATCGGATTGTGTGTCATGGATAAAGTAGAGTATCCCTAAAAACCCGAAATGCTTTAAATGAGAAATTATTCAACATATAGGCCCCGCCCACACATAGACAGGTATTTTTGAAAACGCATACAGTATGTTTTTCTGTCGTCCACATAGAAACTGAGGTTTTTTTCATTCAAGACCGGCGTTTTTGAAAACTCTGGCCAAAGTGGAGATTTTGGAAAACTCCAATTTTGCATTTGCGTGTGGACGTGCGAAAACGGAGATTCGCGTTTTTATGCGTCACTACCTGCGACAAGTAATGCACATACGTCATTCGTGTGCGTCCTTGTTTGGATCGCTAACAAGGTTTGGGCAGCATGGACCCAATCTATATTTTTCTGTGTTTTATTAACTTTATAGTCGATGACGACTTTTAAAAGCAATTCCACCTCTTTGTCGAGTCCACCTGGCGCCATGTTGCAGGTTTTGCATAAACGACGACAGAGGTGCTCTGATTGGATAGCTCAGAAGTTACGTTTACATCAATACTGCCGACTACTGGTCTGGCTCATAATCGCACTCAGAAGCGTATTTATCCGGCTTTGTGTGGACGGGGATATTTTGAAAACGGTTACATGTGGATGCGAGCGTTTTCCTAAAACGGAGGACTGCAGATATATGTTTTCAAAAATACCCGGTTACGTGTGGACGGGGCCTTACTGACTTCATTCCATTTAATTTCTGTGTGAAACGTGTTAAGAGGACTTCTGGAATACCGACTCATGAATGTCTTCATGAACATACGTGAACTTTGTTCTGTTGTCTTACAACACTCTGCTGTGTGTGTGTGTTTTCTCAGACCTCTTAGTGGATATGCTCGGAGTCATGGCGAGCTACAGCATCACAGTCAAGGAGTTGAAACTGCTCTTCAGTATGCTAAGAGGAGACAACGGTATCTGGGTAAGTTACCAATAACTTGTTTTTAGTTAGCATTGGGCGATATGGAGAAAACACAAACCCAGAGGTAGACCCAGGACTATGTCTCACAACTGTTCTGGGAAACGCCTCGATATCCTCTAGAGGATGAACTAGAGCTAGAGGATGTAGCTGGGGTGAGGATTGCTTGGGGTCCAGATAAAGAGCTAGACAATTGAACCGAACAATAACAATATGTATAACGATATATCACAATTTAAGGTCAGGGACGGAGTCCTGACCCAAGTGGAGAAGTTTAGGTATCTTCGGGTCTCATTCATGAGTGAGGGGAGGATGGATCAAGAGATCAACAGTTGTTGGTACAGCGTCAGCAATAATTAGAACGCTGCATCGGTCTGTTGTGGCAAAGAAAGAGCTAAGCCAAAGAGCAAAGCTCTTGATTTACCATTTACGGTCTACGTTCGTACCCTCAACTATGGTCACCAGCTGTGGGTGGAGACCAAAAGAACGAGATCCAAGATACAACCGTCCGAATTGAGCTTCCTCCCCAGGGTGGCTGGGCTCTCACCCAGAAATAGGATGAGGAACTCTGCCATCCGGGAGGAGCTCGAAGTAGAGCCGTTGCTCCTTCAGGTCGAGAGATGCCAGATGGGGTGATTTGGGGATCTGGTTAGAATGCCTCTTGAAAGCCTCAGGGCTGGAGAGGTTTTTGGGCATGTCCTTCTGGGGCAGACCCTGAATCCGCTAGAAAGAGTATGTCTCACACCTGAGGATACAGCTGGGGTGAAAGAAGCCCGGGTTTCCTGTCTGAAGCTGTCGCCCCCGCTTTCCGGCCTCGGTTAAGGGGACGACAACGAAACGGAACATTTTAAGCTTGTTTGTAGGTATTCTCTGGAAAGTTTGTCTGTGTGCACAAAACTTCAAGCTTTTGTCCCTCCTTTGCTCAGCACCCCTCAAACCAAAAACATGTTGCAAACTTATGCGAGATTGAAGAGAAACGGCACCATCAACTCTCTAGATCAGGGGTGGGCAAACTTTTTGTTTCACGGGCCACATTGAGTTGTAACATTTTACAAAGGAGCCGGAACAGGAGCAGATGGATGGGTATGCTTTGGTAACCGCTAGATTAGACCGATAGAATGGTGCGCTAGATTTTAAACAAGCACGCCAAATGTTACAGCAAGTGCGTTAAATTTCAAATCTAGCGGCACTAGGTCTGAAATCTAGTCTTCTTCTTCTTCTCCTTTCGGCATTTCCCTTTAGGGGTCACCACAGCAAGTCAGTTTCTTCCGTCTAACCCTATCTGCTGTATCCTCTTCAGTCACGCCAACTATCTTCATGTCTTCCTTCACTGTATCCATGAACCTCCTCTTTGGTCTTCCTCTAGTCCTCTTTCCTGGTGGTTCCAAATCCAGCATCCTTCTGCCGATGTACTCGGTCTCTCTCCTCTGTACATGTCCAAACCATCTCAGCCTGGCTTCTCGGACTTTATCTCCAAAACCTCTAACATGTGTTGTTCCTCTGATGTACTCATTTCTAATCCTGTCCATCCTGGTCACTCCCAGAGAAATCCTCAGCATCTTCATCTCTGCTACCTCCATCTCTGTTTCCTGTCTTTTCCTCAGTGCCACTGTCTCTAGACCAAACAGCATGGCATGTCTCACCACGGTTTTGTACACTTTTCCTTTCATTTTGGCTGAAACTCTTCTGTCACACATCACACCTGATACTTTTCTCCACTCGTTCCAGCCTGCTTGAACACGCTTCTTCACCTCTTTTCCACACTCTCCATTGCTCTGGACTGTTGATCCTAAGTACTTAAAATCTTCCACCTTCTTTATCTCTTCTCCCTGTAACCTAGTAAATCTCCCTGTAACTCTAGTGCGATAGCGCTAAAAAACGTGCATTTAGTGGCGCTGGGTTTAAAATCTAAGTACTTGATGTAACATTTTGCTTGTTTTAACATCTAACACGCTTGTTTATGTGCGTGTATTGGGCCGGATGGCTTTCCATATGTGTGCACAGTTTATTTTGACAGCATGCACATTACCGAGACATACTTATTTTAATGGGAGCAGTGTTTTTATTTTCTCAACGAAGTCAATATATCTAGAATGTGCCATCTAGTGAGGAAACATCAGAATTGCAGGGGAAATAAAACATTAACATGGTTTATTTATTTCCTTTTTTTAAGTTTGTTGGGCCGGATTAAAAGGTTTAATGGGCCTCGTAGGGCCCGCGGGCCATAGTTTGCCCGTGATATGTAGCTATTGTCATGTCGGGTTGCAGTAATTTGGTCTGATTTAAAAACATATTTTAGCTTGAAGTTACAAACCAAACCACTAACAAAAAATCGTAATGGCTGTATTTTTACTCAAAAATTTTCCCCAAAGAAAAAGCTTTCTTTCAAGGTACTCAGCATGTTTACATATTTCCTCATTGGAATTATTCTATTTTTCTAATTATATGGGTTTTAAAAAAACAAACAAACAAAAAGAAACACATTAATTGCTTTGGTATTTGCTTTATTTATGGTTTGGAAATTTGTTATTTTTGTTACTAAAATTAGGCTCGTTACAGTTTCTGATAATTCACACTTAATTGTGTTGAATGAATAATTAATTGCAAATTAGATTAATTATGATGCAATTAATCTGGTTGTCACTTCATAGGCCAAACATGTAAATAAACCCTGAAGAATAACGGACGGTGTGAATCCACGCGTATGTTGGTGTTGGACTAGTTTATGTGTCGATATGGAGACTTAATTCCGCACAGAGCTGCCCGTGTTCGTGCGGTAGAACTTTGATGGTAAAAGCAGTGACAGTCTAATCAGGTGTGAAGGTGAAACAGCAAGCTGAGTTTAATACACTCACACTCACTATACATGTAACTACCATTTTCTATTACTAATCACAGAGCAGGTTCACTGGTCTAAACGCTGAAGCTCAAGGGCTTCTTTTTTTTCCCTTGACAGGCTATTTCACCCTCACATCTCAAACACCTCTCCTTTGCAGACAAACCTTTCTTTTCCAGAGCGGCTAAAAAAAGTTCCTCTTGGCCGTGCACCTAGTTATTGAGTGTATGTGTGAAATGCTGTGCCTCTGATTGGACGAAATGGTCCTAAATAAAACATTATTAGAAGAATTACCTGTACGATTTAGACTTTTTTTTCTGGCTAAAAAATCAAAGTGGCAGCACAAAGTGGGTAGCACAGTGGTCTCACAGCAAGAAGGTCAGGGTTCAGGTCCCGGGTGAGGATGACGCTGGTCTTTCTGTGTGGAGTTTGCATGTTCTCCCTGTGTATGCATGGGTTTCCTCCAAAAACATGCATGTTAGGTAAATTGGCTCGTGTCAGTCACTTAAAAAAAACAATTAAATTAATTACAGGATTTTGTAATTAATTAAACAAATTAATCATATTTTAACGTCATATCTGCTAAAGGTATCCTAATAAAGAATTTGAATTCTAGGATATTAAAAAAATGTACTGTATGATTAATCAATTGAATACAGTAAGAAGAGAAGATTTTAAATCCAATTTATTTTTGGTGAACTGTGCCTCATGAGGCCAGGTGCATTATTTAAAAAAGTAAAACAAGGGTTAGGGTTTGTTAGGGTTCGTTCTTATCTTTAACAATAGAAATTGTCCTGCAATCAGCTGCAACCCACTTTGCGATAGTATTTGTTAATTTCTCTGTTGTGGATTTGCTCATTCGCTTGCCAAATTCAGCTAGCTTGGTTTGGCGGAGCGAGCTCCTGTAGCCACACTCGCAACAGAGGAACTGAACACGTTTTATGTTTAGATGGTATGTCAGGCTGGAGTTGCTTCGGTGGTAGGAGAACTCTTTTGAAAAAATGACAAATTACTACGTTTTTATTTATTGTCCCGTCTCTATTGTTTTGTATAAAAACTTGCTGTTCAATGGCCTGACTCCAGGAAAATCCAGGCTTTTCTAAAGGGGGGTGCGTGAGGCGGCATCCCCTCCCACCCCCATCTCCTGAATATTTAGAAAAATAAGTAATTTTTCTGCATTTTGGTGCATATTTTACCTAAAGATTATAATAATTAAAGTAGTAAGAACACTTTTTTTGTGGACCAAAAAAAGGCACCCCACTTTTGTGAAAGTCGAAATGAAACCCCTACTGCTATAGTATTTGTTTCAGCCTGTTTGGGGGACTGCCCACTTTTTTGAAAAAAAAGTCTCTCTCTGATTGGTCCAGTGGTCCAGTTGGACTGTGTCAGGTTATTAAAGCTCTCCTCTGGCGTCCTTTTGGCTGTGTTGGGTCACTGAAGTGTAAAATGTTTGATGATAGCTAATAACCTTGTCCCTCCTCATCCATTTACCCTCCACACAGGCACCAGTAAAACCATCAACAACCTCTGGTCACTGATCAGCGGTCCATATCCTTAACCATCTTATCCAATCTATCCAATAACCATCACCAAGCTATTCACTTCACCCCTATTTCCCAGTCCGTTGCAATTTCTCCTCTCGCAGCAGCTCTTTAGAGACGGATCGATTAGGGTTACCATGGTATTGAGGGTTATTGTCGAGGGAAGGTTGAGGTGATTGAAGACTTATTGATCCAGGAAGGTTGTTGAAGAGATGTGATGTCACACTACGTATTGGTATAATTTCGTTTGCTTGTCTTCTTCTAGCCGAGGCATGCCATCAAGCTTTTGTCGGTGTTGAACCAGATGCCTCAGAGACACGGTCCTGACACCTTTTTCAATTTCCCAGGACGCAGTGCTGCGGTAAGCATAGTAACCACACAAACCCTTTTGATTCATAAACAGCACACATTTAATATCAGCTCACCTTCATTTTTGCTGACTTTCAAACTTTTTCGTCCACAGGCTATAGCATTACCACCGATTGCTAAATGGCCGTACCAGAACGGATTCACCATCAACACCTGGTTCAGACAAGATCCACTCAACAACATCAACGTGGATAAAGACAAACCCTACCTTTATTGGTAAGTAGGTGATTGAATATTGTGCCATATTTTGTGCCATAAATATACTACAAAAGAAACAACTAGAAAGACCAGTTTATTGTTGGTAATCAGGGGTTAGGGAAGAGGGGTAGGCATGTGGCATCCTAGTAGGTGACGGGAAGGGAACACCATCATGGCTGCATCAGGAGATGAACTGCAGCAGTGCAGAACAGATCATCTGAAAAAAGAGTGAAGAAAACCAGGAAGTAAACACTTGGAGATGACTAGACACAGGTGGGCCATTGAGTAGAGGCAATTGGGACCAGTTTTGATGAGTAACGGCAGAAGACCAGATTTGGAGCGAGGAAATATTCAACATGACAACGTTGATGTCCGCCACATCAATTCTTCTTTGAAAAAACCCCCCAAAACTATAGTCGTTGAGTCCGTGTAGTCCCTCATTCATCCAGGAGTGATACATAGTAGAAAAAGTTTCAAAAAAGTCTTCTGGACAGTTTAATTCTTGATCAAGACGTTTCGACTTCCATCCGGAAATCATTTTCAATCTAAATGAAATGGACTGAAAACTGGATCTATTTATACTAACGTGAGTAAAAGGTTAAAAAAAAAGGTAAAAAAAGGTAAAAAAAAAAAGAGGGGTGAAGGAAGCCATCTTTGTGATGAAAGAAAATCCCTCACTGAATCGGAGTGGAGGCGTTAGATACATTTTGCCCGGTATCTACAGCAGCCTTTTGAAGCCGTGGACAAAAGATGACACCTCGTGACCCAGTTTCACGCCTCTCGTTAGCAGGAATTTCTATTCACTAAGCTTTTAGCATTTTTATAATAGGTTCGTTTACTGGTCCGTGGCTACAATAGGAGCCATTCATGGCCATCATAGGTAACACAGGCTCATTGGTCGAGCCCTGCCTTATTATTTTTTTTTTTTTACCTTTTACTCAGGTTAGTATAAATAGATCCAGTTTCCAGTCCATTTCATTCAGATTGAAAATGATTTCCGGATGGAAGTCAAAACGTCTCATTCAAGAATTGAACTGTCCAGAAGACTTTTTTGAAACTTTTTCTACTATATAGTCGTTGATAAAAGTTTCTCAAAAATCTCCATACTTTAGAATTCTTGTGAAAACTTCTCAACCAGTTTTAAACTTATGATCCCAATCAAAATGATGAGCAGTGCCCGTTCTTAACTGTCCTAAAACAAAAACCCTGCTTTATGTGGACAACCCAAACTTTACCGTCCAAATATCGGAACATCAGGTCTCGTGTTAACTTCTGTCTTTTAGTAAACCAAAAACACCAAACTTGAACTTTTTAAAAATCTCTTTTTTGGTTGTCACTATTTTTCTAAGTGAAAATAAACACAGACAAAATAAATCAAGTTGAAGCTTATTCCTGATCGAACGCCAAGATATCCTGTGGACAAAATAAAGAACTCACCGAGGTGAACACAGATGACGCATTCGCAGCATGAGAAAGCAGTTAAACTACTTAAGACTTTTGGCCTTGTGCCTCACATATTTTTTCTTTTTTTTTAAACACAAACTATTCCTGGTGAATAATTACAGTCGTAATTTTTCTCCTGATTCATTAACAATGAATTGTTAAAATCTCCTAGAAGAAAAACAAGGTCAGCAAATAATGCAAACATAATCAGATTCCAGCCGAAAAACAAAGATTTGCTTTAAGAGTTTTGCTTGATCTTTGCTTTAACACTACGACTACCAGAATTCTAGAACTACTAGAACTCCCATGTCGTCAATTTGACAATTAGCGCTATTAGCGATGACATCACACACCAACAAACGTCTTCTCAAATCCATTTTTACTCACCTAGATTTCACCTGAGTCGTGCCACAACGAGTACTAGGCAACAATAACCGTGCTACGGTCAGGTGCTGTAAAACGTTACATTACTAACTTTTAAAAACAAACAAAAAAAAAATAATTACAAAATAGGAACAATATACAAAAAAATGCACCGTATTTTCACGAACATAAGGTGCATATAAAAGTCTTAGCCCTGTCCACATGAAACCTGGTATTTTTGAAAACTCATATCTGCTGTCCTCCGTTTTAGGAAAACGCTCGCGTCCACACTTAACCGTTTTCAAAATATCTGTGTCCACACAGAGCCGTATAAATACGCTTCTGAGTGCGGTTATGAGCATGCCAGACCAGTAGTCGGCAGTATTGATGTAAACGTAAGTTCTGAGCTATCCAATCAGAGCAACTCTGTCGTCATTTACGCAAAACCTGAAACATGGCGCCAGGCATCTCGTTTGTGTGGACCGACTATAAAGTTAATAAAACACAGAAAAATATAGATCAGGTCCGTGCTGCCCAAACCTTGTTTGCGATCCAAACAAGGACGCACACGAATGACGTATGTGCATTACTTGTCGCAGGTAGTGACGCATAAAAACGCAAATCTCCGTTTCCGCACGTCCACACGCAAACACAGACAGAGTTTTCCAAAATCTCCACTTTTCCGGAGTTTTCAAAAGCACCGGCCTTGAGTGAAAAAAAACCCTCCGTTTTTGTGTGGACGGCAGGCCAAAACCGATAAAAATATATGCGTTTTCAAAAATACCCGGCTATGCGTGAATGGGACCTTAGATTTTCTTCAAAATGAGTGGCGCGCCCTATCGTGCAGTGCGCCCTAAGTGTGTTGTGAAGATACAAGTGAAGCAGATGAACACTACGCTTGCTGTGATTCCGGGAGGTCTGACAAAGGAACTCTAACCGCTGAACATAGGCGTGAACCGGCCGTTCAAAGTAAGGCCCTATCAGTGCCCTATCATCAGGTGCGCCTTATGCGTTGTGTTAAATACAGAGCAAATGAAACTGCTAATGCACATTTTAATACGGTGCGCCTTTTGGTCGTGAACATACGGTACAAAAAGTCAAAAGCCCAGCAACGTCAAAAATCAACGTGACTACAGTAATGAGACGTCAACTTCTGAGAACCGTCAAATTGACGGCTTTGGTAGTTCTAGTGGTGAACCTGCAGACTGATGAAGTGAATGGTTTGTTAGGTGATAAACAGATAATTGAATTTGAACATAACTTTAAATGTCAAAACACTTCATTATGAGTGTAGGATTTGATCAGTGCCCGTATTGGTTGTTCAGCTCTGGACCTTGCTGGCCTCACTGTTAGTGTTGTAAGTGCAAGCCGTTTGGCAGTGTGAAGCTTCATTAGCTCTGACCTTTTATTTAATTGAACTCCTTTTCTCCACTGCTGAGCTCCTTCCCTCCACCTCTTCGCTCTGTGACGCCAGCTCGAAACGTCCTTCCTCCACCAACAGCAAAAGACTGAATTGCGTAGCTCGTCTCCTGCTGGAGGAATAACGTGGACGCGTCTACGTTTTGAGATACCGTCGCGGAGATGAGTTTCTAATCATGTAAAGTGTTGGGATGTAATCCTGTCTCCTTAGTAACCGTTTGTCAGGTTGTCATGGAAAGTAAGGTGTGAAAGGAAGGGCATCCTCTTCTTTTCTGGTGCGGGTCTTATCGTCTCCCCCCAGATGCAGCTGCTACTCAAGCAGCGTGATTGATATTGGCCTCTGCTGCTGCATCAAGGCCGTGATAACACACTTTTACACCATCCTCATGTACTGTATATCAGGGATTCACTCAGGAGGGATCTATATCTACTGCCTTATTCTGCTCGATGTGACCCTATGCTTTTTTTTTTTGCGATGGGGCAGTGCTTTATGTGAACGTTCAAAGAGTTGGGAGTAAACATTAGAAAAAAAAAATTGAGATTATTAGTTTTACTACACACTTGTGACGTGGGAGCACTTTTAGATTTAAATGTGAAAGGAGAAGGAGTTGACTCAGTGGTAGAATGTCCATCCTTGCACCGGGAAAAGCCGGTTTGACTCCCACTGGTCCCTTGCCGAAGGTAGAGAAGACACCTAACCAGCAGTTACTCCCACCATTGGCAGGGGCGGATTCAGTGGGGGATTCAGAGAACTGCCTCTTTTGGTCCACAAAACAAAAAAAAGAAGAAGACGAAAAGACAGGGGACAAGTAAAGCTATCCCCTTGCATGGCCAGTGAATAGGCCATCAAAATGCAGGAAAATGACTCTTATTTTTCAAACATTCTTGGGGGGAATCAAAATTGAGCCAATTGTCTTGAAACTTTTTTGTCTCCTTTTGGCCTCCTCAGGCGTTTCATTCAACTTGATAAAAACGTTACCATTTACCGTCCAGGTTACTCATATTTTCTTCTGTTTCCTCAGGTAGCGGGCTTTCTTCGCCAACTATGCATTTTCCTTTGTTAAGTGCTCATTTAAATAGACATTTGTTCCTTTTAATTTATAACCTTGTTTAAGCAGTGCTATCTTATCTTTGCGGTTCACAAACCGCATTACCACGGCTGTTTTCTCTGCTTTTTTCGCTTTCTTTGCAGCTTTTCTTTTGGTAAGCGTGTAGCACGCTTCAATTTTAGTCGTGTCCAACTCGATTCCTTTGGTGCTCGCTGGGCTAACCTCCGTTGTTGTCAGATATCACCGCGTGCGCATAGGACCGTAGTTTGATATTGACCCATGTTATAATTCCATTGTTCATTCTGGTATGTTGTTCCAGCTCCAAAACCCTCCGCTCCAATGTTGCAATGCGGTTCTTCTTCTCCTCATTGAGAACGCGCAGCCATTTCGCCTCAGCCACGAGGTCCAAGATGTCTTCCTGTCTCTGAGCGATTTTTGCCGCATTTTTAGTAAGCGTATCCAATGAGGTCTCAATTTCACCGTAGTCCTCACTCGGAGTAGCTCTTCTTGGCCCCATTTTTTCCCCCACAAAACAAAGATGTATTAAAGATGTATTTTTACAAAAATAGAACCATGGGCGGATTCAGAGGGGAGCGCATCCCCCCCTCCCCCTTTTGGTCCACAAAAAAAGAGAAGAACAAAGGAAAGGGCACAAGTCAAGCTATCCCCTTGCAGGGCCAGCGAATGGGCCACGAAAATGAAGGAAAATAACTCTTATTTTTCCAAAAGTTCTGGGAATTTTTGGGGCATACCGGCTTTATCAATGACCTCACGCCCCTGATTGGCGCCATCATGGCTGCCTGCTGTGGTGCAATGAAGCAAAAATAATTTCCCCAGGAGGGATGAATATAGTATGTGAAAAAAATATGTTATTAGTGACATTGGGCCTGTTGGTTGGATGTTTCCTGTCTCACCAACTTTGACTACGTCTGGTTACTAGTACTTTCTATCGGCTGGAAAATCTTATCGTGCCGCTTTCTTTTCACCATACCATGCCTCCTACGAGGAAGAGCCCTACTTCGGAGGAAGTAGAAGACACAAAATCCTCTCTGGAGTTTTTGACAGAGGAGGTGAAAGCTATCAGAGAGCAGAAATCACAGCTCCTGACACTACTGGATCTGGTCAACAAATTGCGGATTCAGAGCGAGGAAAAAGATTGCTGCATTGACGACCCGGACAGACGAGTACACGAGTTGGAACAGTACACCTGCATGAATGATGTGATCATTACCGGAGTGAAAATCCGGTCTCGTTTGTATGCCCACGCGATGGCCCCCGAGGCGGCCATCGGCGGCAAGCCCAGCAAAGAGGAGACACAATCCGTGGGGCAACAAGGTTGCGTCCTTTCTCCAGAGCAAGGGGATCAACTTGGACCTGGAACAGATCGAGGCTTGCCATCCACTCCCGTCGAAAAACAACACGATGCCAGCGGTTATAGTAGGTGTGTTTGAGATGACCTAAGCGGACTCAGTTCTGAATGGCGTAGTTCGGTGCACAATGCATGCCGGTTCGTTTTTGCGTTCGAGATGCCGCCGACTTGCTCTGATGTCACCTGGGCGCCAGTAAGGAGAATCTTGCGAGAGCAAGGCGGACGCAGTTGCTTTTTACCAACTGCGCCGCCGGTATGGACTACAAAATCCAATGACATGATGGGAAATGGAGTCTTGTCAAGATGTGTACTGACAGCTGATTGGTTCTCAGTGATGTTTTCATCAGAAACTCTCTGATTTCTTATCAAAACATATCTACTCTGCTGTGTGTGTTTCATAAGAATTATGTTACATGTCAATAAACACCAGACCAACATATACGGTGTTGTTGTGTTTTTAAAACTTAAAGAACAACAAAGAACAATGAAATGAAAAAAAATTAAAAAAATGAATTTCCCCTCACCGGGGAAATTTGTTAAAGAAAACCTTCACCGTATCATTCAAATAATTTACTGTCTGTGTTTCTGTTTAATGGAGTCTAAAACTATGCAAAATGAAAATAACTTTCACAAGTTTTGATTTTTTCCAAAAATGGATACATTTATTGTGTAAAAATTTAAAACCGGATGTAAACAACTGTTACTTCCTGTTCTCGTCTGTCTGCGAGGAAAGCGTTCGACGATATTCCAGGCGCCTTTTTCCGCCACCTGCAGACCGGTCTTGTCTGAAATCCAGGCAAGGCGCAAATCATCTTGAACACACCTAGTGAGATTCGTAAACCGGAAAAAACAAAATAGCTTTGCTGAAACAAGGACGCGAGCTGAAAAGTACCGACGTTTTTATGAACGAACATTTAACTAAACAAAATGCAGAGAAAGAAATTCCAAAAAAAAAATCCCTCCGGGAGGAGCTCGGTTTCAAGCCGCTACACCTCCGTGTTGAGATAATCCAGATGGGGTGGTTCGGACATCTGGTCGGGATGGTTCCTGACTGGTTCTTGAATAATTTGATTTCTCAAAAATCAGTTTTAAATGGTTTGTTTTTAATTTTTGATACTTCTGTTTGTAAACTGATGATATTGTTTATTTTTTATTTTTTTTATTATAAACAGGAGGCTAAAAGCTTTTTTGATTTGTGTGTATATTTTTGGGGGTGGGATTCTTCTTCCCACTCTTTTTGGAGCCTAATGAGGATTTACCCGTTTTCTTAATTGTTTTTCTCTTTGTAAAATTAGCTCAAAACAAATGAAAAAACTAAACAAAGCTTGAGTCACTGGATTTTCTGTGTGGAGTTTACGTGTTCTCCCTGTGTATGTGTGGGTTTTTCCCACCCTACAAAAATATGCATGTTAGGTTGATTGGCCGCTATGGAATTGCCCCTAGGAATGAGTGTGTAGCCCCTTAATGGACAGGTGAACTGTTCCGGGTGTACCCAACCTCTTGCCTTGAGTCAGACAGGATAGGCTCCGGCACCCCGTTAGGATTAAGTGGTTCAGATGAATGAATATTATGAGCTGTTTTTGTTCCAAATCAAGGTGAGCACTGTTTATTTGTTTAATGACCTAACGACCCCTCTGTCTCCTCCCCCCACAGTTTTCGCACCAGTAAAGGAATAGGGTACTCTGCTCACTTCGTGGGGAACTGTCTCATCGTGACATCATTGAAATCAAAAGGAAAAGGCTTTCAGCACTGTGTGAAATACGATTTCCAACCTCGCAAGGTAAGACATTAGAGACGGCATCGGGATGGGGGCGCCGCTGGTCGCTATCTCTCCCCTGAACTCGCTTGGAATGTTGATGAGTTTAGATAAGGTCTGTCAATTAAGGCTGCACGCTTCCCCCCTCTATCGCACGGTCAGCATTTTCCTGCTGTCCTACACGCAAACACACACATACACACATCGTCCATGCATACCCACGTAAACAAACACACTCACTTGATGAGATGGCCTTCCACAGTATTCGCTGACCAAGTAGAATCTCTCGGAAGCCTAACAAAGTTCCTCGTGGTTTTTTATTTGATCACTTTATAAAGTGGCCATGTCTCACAGGACTGTTTGTGTGTGTGTGTGAGAGGGTGAACATGTTCCACTAGCTTACTGGCAGTGAATGAATGGCCAAAATCCTCCATTGTCTCTTTCTCCCTCCAAAGCCTTGTTCTTTATTCTATTATCTCTTCTGTTAATGCTGTTATTGGAGCTGTGATGTTAGAGAGAAAACAGATGTCATCAGTACAGACCCAAAAAGATCAAATCAGATGAATTGATCACTGTAAAGTGCTTGATAACATGTTTTTTTTAAATCCCCCATACAAGAAATTAATTATCTTAAATCTAAACAGGCAAAAAAAAAGAAGAAAAATAACAGGCTTCATATTCATTTGCAACCGGACTGCAGGTTCGGGATCAGGCAGGGAGCACTAGGAAAGCAGAGGCACAGACCAACAGTTTAAAATGATTTACCGTAATTTCACGGCCATTAGGCGCACCGTACGAAAAGGCGCAGCCTCAGTTATGTGCGCCATTGCTGTATTTAACACACACATAAGGCGCACCGTACGAAAAGGCGCAGTCTCAGTCACACACCGCCTTACAACAACACACACGCATGCCAGCAAATGTGCGTATTAAAAAAATAGATCTATTAAAAAATAGATCGGGAGCAAAACTGAGTTTGGTTGTACTTTATTTAAGTAGTAAAAACAAGCACATTACCGGTAATAGTCTTTATTCAAATCCGTCAAAGTCCTCATCCTCTGTTTCGGAATCGAACAGCTGCGCAAAATCCAACAGAGCAGGTCCACTTCGCTCCTCGCTGTCAAAGTCACTGTCTGTACTGTGCGGCTCCTCAGAAAGGATACTAGCTTTTGCGAAAGCTCGGATAACAGTACCAGCAGACACGTTAGCCCAAGCATCTACAATCCATTGGCAAACTGTAGCTAACTCGCCCGGCGCTGCCTTCCAACCTTCGTGAAACTGTGGTCGCCTTCGGTCATCAGTCGCTCCCACGCCGCTCACACTTCACTCTTTAACGTTCTCATGTGTTTTCTTTCAGGTCCGCCTCGCGGGCACCGCGTTTTCTTTTAGGTCCGCCTTTTCTCACACACAAGGCGCACCGCACAAAAAGGCGCACCGCTCATTTTGAAGAAAATTTGAGACTTTTAGGTGCGCCTTATAGCCGTGAAATTACGGTATTAAAACATAGTAGAAAGCAGTCCATGTCTCTGGGCGTGGCCCACAGGTACCTCCTCGTTCCAGTCCATAGCCTACGGGCTCACTATTCGCCCAGACCGTCACCTAGTGACAATCTGGGCGTCACTATTTGGATGCATCTGAGTGCATCCGGTCTCACTCGGATGCAGTCATCCACATCGAGTGAGGATGCCGCTTGCGGGAACATCCTCGTCCGGACCGTCGTCGTTGCCTTGGCGACCCAGCGTGATCGGCCATTGTATTTCTTTTAGGGGGGAGCCTCGTCCCTCGCATCACCGTGCTGTCAGGTGTAAAGTCCATCTCGAGGGCTCCCCCAGTCTATCTCTGGGCTGCTGCTTCTTTGCTTCGCCCCCAAATGCTCAAACGACTATCAAACTATTAAAGCAATTGAAACATGCTAAAAAAAAACAAAAACCACGAGATATTTAAAACATGCAGAATAAAACGATAAAATCCATGCAATAAAATACAAAATTATTATTTTAATAATATTTATTAAACAAACAGATTTAAATGTAAAAATAATAAAAAACATGTTTTCAAACAATAAAAAAAAGACACAAACAGTTTAAAAGGTGTGTTTTCTGTTTGTAATTTGGTGGATTTTTTTTTTTGTGACTTTGTCTTTCTAGTGGTACATGATCAGCATCGTCCACATCTACAACCGCTGGAGGAACTCAGAGATCCGCTGCTACGTCAATGGTCAACTGGTCTCCTACGGCGATATGGCCTGGCATGTCAACACTAACGATGTGAGCACTCCTACACCGTCGTTATCATTATTGATTCCATTTATCTGAAGCTGCTGAGGAATCCTTTTTATTTCAAGCAGACGGCTCCGTGGCTGCTTCACAACTCCCACCTGTTGTGATTTTGGATGGTTTCTGAGGGTTTACCCTCTGCGTTGTCAGAGGAGGTGGGCTTGCCCTTGGGCCACTTTCCAAAACAACAACTCATACAAACTAAAAACTTTTCCATTTAGCAGAGAACGGGTAGCTTGACCTCACGGCGGCAGAGCAGAGTTTGCGTCCCTGCTTCTGTTGGCTCTTCATTTCACTGCAGTTACTGAGACCTGATACGATTCTTACCTTTAAGGTCAAATGTTTTAGCTTTGAAAGGAAGTCATTGAAAGACGTGTGAGAGGTGAAATAAGACGCCTCTTCAAATGCACTGATGCCTTCGTGTTTTTTTTTTTTTTTTTTTTAAGGTAAAAGATAAAATCGAGAAGAAACGATGTGATGCGGTGTATCCTCCATGTGAGGCAGTGTGTAGCTGTGATTGGACAGAAAAAATGTTGCATCAGATAATTAACCATTGGTCACATTCTGATTTTAACGTTTGATTTTAAGAGAACTGTGTTTCTAAAATCTGAAATGTCTGCTTCTTTTTTTTATTTCCAGAGCTACGACAAATGTTTCCTCGGTTCATCAGAAACAGCGGATGCCAACAGGGTGTTTTGTGGTCAACTGGGAGCCATTTATGTTTTTAGTGAAGCTCTCAATCCAGCTCAGATTTTTGCCATCCATCAGCTCGGCCCAGGATACAAGGTACGAGTACATCCTCTGTTCGCTTCTGTACTTCAGTCTCTAGCGTTTTTTAGTTGATACCTTTAGAAAAAGAGATTTGTTCTCCTGGGAACCCCACCCGCTACCATCGTATTATGCTGTCACATGCCAACATGTTGGGTTGTAAATTTCCTCCTTTACGCATGCTTCATTTTTCAATCTTATATAATAATCATTAATGTTATTGATTAAATAATTAATTCCTCAAATTTGAGCTTAGTTTGCATATGGAATGCGTAAATGAGTATGAACCGTCATGTGCCCACTTCTTACCAATGCAAGGTGAAAGGGAAGCCTCAGCCAATCCCAGAAGCTTTAGATCAGGGGTGGCCAACCGGTCGACCGCGGTCTACCGGTAGATCGCAGACTGGTCCCGGGTCGACCTCGAGACATGTTGAAAAGAAAAAAAAATATTTTATTCCGTTCCGTCATCTTCCGCTTGTTCCGGGGTCAGGTCGCGGGGGCAACAGCCTCAAGCGGGCAGCCCAGGCCTCTCTCTCCCCGGCTGAATCCTCTAGCTCACCTGGAAGGATCCCAAGTCGTTCCCCGGCCAGCTGTGAGACATAGTCTCTCCAGCAGGTCTGGGGTCTGCCCCTTGATCTCCTCCCGGTGGGACGTGCCCGAAACACCTCGCCCACGACGCGCTCAGGGGGCATCCTGACCAGATGCCCGAACCACTCCATCTGGCTCCTCTCGACCTGGAGGAGGAGCGGCTCGACACCGAGCTCCTCCCGGATGGCAGAGTTCCTCATCCTATTTCTGGGTGAGAGCCCAGCCACCCTGCGGAGGAAGCTCATTTCGGCCGCTGCCATAAAAATATTTTATGACAATTTTTTTTTTTTTAAAATGTTACCAATTTAGCGACTTTTACGCTAAAATTCGCCACTCAAAAAGCAGCTAGCGACAATCTAGCGTCTTTCTTGTGTTATAGAGCGCATCAACCCACGTGACTAAAACCCGGAAGTTGGTCAGGATCAGGATGAAACTATCAAAGCAATGTTTTTTGGTGACTGGTGGAGAAGATTCTTATACAATTCTAAATCATTTATTTTCAAACAATCCTGATTTAATGCCTGCAATTAACCCTAAATTTCTACTGAGCGGCAGATCTGAAGGCTAATAAAGTAGTGGATCCATACTTCCGGGTTGATGACGTCACGTGAGAATCCAATCAGCTGTAGCTTTTCCAAATAAATTTTCAAAATGCCCGTGGATCTGGAGGAACTACTCAGTATCGATTTTAGTTTTAATACAGGCTGGAAAAATCTGTGGTGGTTTGCAATGTTGCCGCGGGACTGGTAGATCTCAAGAGGTTTGTTTACTACTTGTAAAGTAGATCATGGGACCAAAAAGGTTGGGGACCCCTGCTTTAGATGATTCAGGTTATCTGGAGAATGTTATCAGTCCATCTAGAAACAACAATGTGCATTCTTTAAAGAATCTAGAAACAGCTGTGAAACCAACAGGGATGTTTTGATTTGTTGAAGATTTAAAGATCTCAGCTGAACGGACCTTAAATAGATCATAGGACTATAGTTTCCACAGCATCGAACACGTCTGTAAAAGATTCAGAAATCCCCATCTTTTCCTTTCAGACAGGCTACCAGTGAAGGATGACACGCTCAAACTCTTTGCCAGCTGTCCGCTTCTCGTTTTTGGCACACGCACATGCCTCAAATCACTTACAGTTTTTTATGAAGGTTTCCAACGTTGTCAAGATTTCGGCACCTTGAGATTGTAGGAGCAAGAGGCCTCTGATGTGAAGCTAGCTGCTGGTCTTGCTCCAGTGGAATTTTCTTCTTCTCCTTTCAGTATTTTTCTTCAGAGGTTGTAACAGCGAGTCGGTTTCCTCCATCTGATTCTGTCTCCTGCATCCTCATCTCTCACATAATAATAATAATAATAATAAAAATTTTATTTGTAACACACTTTATATTTCCAGTGGAGATCTCAAAGTGCTACAATGACCAAAAGGAACAACAAACAGCTAAATTAAATAAAACCACAACACAAAAAAAACAACACTAAAAACTTTGCTGAAAAGCCTTTAGAAATAAAAATGTCTTCAGTCTTTTCTTAAAAACCTCAACGCTCTGTGGAGCCCTGAAGCTCTCAGGAAGAGTGATTCAGAGCCGTGGAGCAGCTGCTTGGAAGGCCCTGTCCCCCATAGTGGAGAGTTTGGTCCTTGGTTGGTGCAGGCAGTAGGAGGAGGAGGAGGAGCGCAGGTCTCCGACAGTGGTGTGGAGGGTTAGGAGTTCTTGGAGATAAACAGGTGCAGTGCCGTGTATGCACCGATGGGTGAGGAGGCAGAGCTTGTACTGAATTCTGTATTTAACGGGTAGCCAGTGGAGGGATTAAGGGCATAAATGACCTTTGTGTTCTCCTTCAGTACATTCATAAACCTCCTCTAGATCTCCTGCCTGGTGGTTCCAACCTGCCTGCACACAAACGTGTGCTGCAAGGCATCAGAAAGAGGCATAGCTGAGAACAGGTTAGCACAACTATAATGTCGGTTGGTAGCGTAGTGTAACGTAAGCAGTAAGAATCAATCTCAACCACTTGACGTATCCATATTGCCCTCGACTAGCTCTGCTTCTGACCCATGCCTCAAGAGGAATTTGTCCTGGTAATTTAAGATTTTTTGGGGGGTATTTTAGATGTTTTTTTGTAAATTTTAGTTATTGTTCGTAGCATTTTTTAAAATATTATTCATAGCATTTTAAAATATCATTTGTTGCATTTTTTTTAAATATTGTTCTTAGCTTTTAAATATTAGTCTTTGCATTTTAAATGTTATTTGTAGCTTTTTTAAAATGGTCCTTAGCATTTTAAATATTGTTCGTTGCTATTTTAAAATATTAATCTCAGAATTTTAAATATTATTTTTAAAAGCTTTGTAAATATTATTCTTAACATTATTAAATATTGTTCTTAGTTACTTTAAAAATAACATTCTTTGCATTTAAATATTCTTTTTTAGGTTTTTTAAATATTCTTAGCATTTTGAAAATATTGTTTTGATCACATTTTTAAATATTTTTATTGCATTTTAAATATTGTTTTGATCACATTTTAAATATTTTTAATCACATTTTAAATATTTTTTATCACATTTTAAATATTTTTTTCACATTTTAAACATTCTTTTGTTCACATTTTAAACATGGTTTTGATCACATTTTAAATATTGTTTTGATCACATTTTAAATATTGTTTTGATCACATTTTAAATATTGTTTTGATCACATTCGAAATATTTTTATCACATTTTAAACATTGTTTTGTACACATTTTTAAACATTATTTTGATCGCATTTTAAATATTTTTATCACATTTTAAACACTGTTTTGATCACATTTTAAACATTGTTTTGATCACATTTTAAATATTTCTAATCACATTTTAAATATTTTTATCACATTTTAAACATTGTTTTGTACACATTTTAAACATTATTTTGATCACATTTTAAATATTGGCAATCTTAGTATTTTTTAAAATATTGTTTTAGCTTCTGTTTTTTTGAAAACAAACTAATTGTCCATTACCTTTGTTGAAACGTCTTGAAATAAGCATGTATTTCAGATATTTATTTTGGAAATGCTGAAAGGAGAAGAAGAAGCATGTGTCTTAGATATGTGTCTGTTTTTAAAGTGAAATCTGGAAGCGATGCTCGTTTTGGTTTCTAAATGACACTTCTAACTCTGCTTTCCTCTAAGATCATTTAGCATTTTTCAGACTGGAGTTTCTTGTATGTTCCTTCAGATAATTACATGTTTGGCACTGGCTGTTTTTGCTGCCATGAATTCTGATTCCTCATGCCGTCTCATACCCTACTTTCCTGAGGTTTGATCAGACAGATGATTGCTTCTCTGCATGGTGCAGAATAGGCTTCTCAGATGCCCAGAAGAGACCATTAAATGGCTCAGTTGTTTCAAAGCTGCAGGCCTGAGTACTAGGGCTGTAATGATGAGTGTGTGGGGTGTTCTCTTTTTTTTGTTGTTTGTTTTTGGCTGGCTAAAGGAGGACACCAGTGGGTGACTCGGTTTGTCACACTGGTTCTCGTCTCGATAAAAATATAGGTCAGTGCTTGTTCTCCTGGCTTGATGCACAAAGTAATGTCGTATTTGACAGGTTGCTCCTTCAGCACGGCCCGGTCCTGCAGTTCCGTATATTTGCGTACAAAGCTGGATTGAGCCTCTTGGTCTCAGCTGTTGTCAATAATGAGCTACAAAAAAGCAGAGAGACACTCTGCTAGGTCTGCTGAACAAGCCTTCATCACAGTGAGGAGGCTCTTGGTCTTCATGTCCGAGGCGGCTTGTAATGGTGAACACACTGCGTGCAGTTTTTTGCCTCCACGCTCCACTAATGACAGAAAAAGATGAAATAGGACATCTTGTTTCTGTGTGTGTAATGTCTTAAGAAAAGCCCTTGTGTTTTAACGGTGTGTGTGTGTGTGTGTGTGTGTGTGTGTTCTGTTACTCGTGTGGTGTTGTTAGTTACTCTCTTCATCAGGGGACCAGATGTCTTCATCACAAAATGTAGAAAAACAATCTGGCCGAGCAATATTTAAAAAAAAAAAAACTAAACAATCTACAAGTGCCTTCTTAAATTACGTGATGCTAAGCTCCGCCCACCAGACGACTTGGCAACATGGCTAACGAACGGTCTTTATCGCAGTTACCATCTGGCATTACGAAGCATTTATTAGAATTTTATCGACTATTATTATTATTATGTCGATCAATAGTGTGACGATTGGCTCAGAGATTTGATTTTGGTTGGCATGGGTGTCGGGCAGCACGGTGGCGCAGTGGGTAGCAAGGTGGCCTCACAGCAAGAAGGTCGTGGATTCAGGTCCCCGGTGGGGAAGAGGCTTGGAACACTGTCCTTTCTGTGTGGAGTTTGCATGTTCTCCCCGTGTTTCCGTGGGTTTCCTCCGGGTACTCCGGTTTCCTCCCACCCTCCAAAAACATGCATGTTAGGTTGATTGGCCGGTGCCAAATTGCTCCTTGGAATGAGTATGTGTGTGGATGGTTGTATGTCTGTGGCCCCACGACAGACTGGCGACCTGTTCAGGGTGTACCCTGCCCTTTGCCTTAAATCAGCCGGGATGGGCTCCAGCATCCCCCGTAATTACCCCCCATGGTTAGTGCAGTGGCTTCACAGCAAGAAGGTTGGGGGTTCAAGTCCCGGCTTGAAAAACTAAACTTTCTGTGTGGAGTTTGCATGTTCTCCCCATGTATATGTGGGATTTTCTCTGGGTACTCTTGTTTTCTTCACCCCCTCCAAAAACATGCATGTTAGGTTGATCGACCGATATGACTTTGCCCGATCAGCACACAATGTGTGTGTGGGTATGGTTGTTGTGTATTTGGCCCTGCAGCAGAATGACGACCCGTTCAGGGAGTACCCTGCCTCTTGCCTGAAATCAACCGGGTTAGGCTCCGGCACACATAATACTTTAAAGACTCAGCAAAGCCTGTTTACATTTAAACCTACCTGCTGTCTTCATTCAGCATGGCGACGTAAATACAAGCCAACGCTTTCAGTCCCGCGACTGCACGCACTTCATAAAAGCAGAACAGTAAATGAGCTTATGCTGCAAAAAAAAAAAAAAAAAGACGCATCTTAATAAGTGCATTCATTTTACATTCAGGCTTTTCAGTTTGGGTTTTTTTTTGCATGCAGAGGGTCGATTCACCACAGAAAATACCCAAAGAGTAATTTGTGTGTATTTATGATTGATTATCCCAGGACTCGGATCCAGCTTTGTAAGTAACTTTTAATGGAGGCTGTGCAACACAAACATATTAACAGGGATGTTTTTTTTAACCAGCAGGTCTTCAGGTCTTGTGATTTGCTGCAGTAATATAGTCTAAAGGTGGTAAATGCAAACACAAGCAAGGTGGTCTGTTATTGGTTAGTCTTGAAAAAATGATGCCAGCGTGTGTGGGAATTCAATTCAATTTTATTTGTATAGCCCAAAATCACAGAATGTCCGTCTCAATGGGCTTCACATGAAAAAGAGGAATGTATTAACACAAATACACAACAAGAAAAATAACTAACAAATGCTAACTAAACAAGACTAGCACATTTATGCACTTAGACTCTCCTTCTCGGTGAGAAAAAACTCCTAAAAAACCCATCAGTGGGGAAAAAATAAGAAACCTCATGGGGATCCACGTGAAAGAGAGATCCCTCCCCCGGGACGAGCAAACAATGTGTCACAGATTATTGTTTAAATATTAGCTTATTCTAATCTACAGCTAAATATCTAAAGAAGTCAATAGATGTTCTTCATCCTGATGGAAACACGGGGAGACTCCTCAGCCCAGCGATGCCCTGGACGGGGATGAGTAGATGGATTTCATCCTGATGGAGCGGGGATGATGAAGCGCGGAGGTCTCCTCGGTGTGGCCATGCCCAGGTCAGGAACGCAGAGTCCTGAATGGGGCTCTCTCCCAGAGGGAAGGATACTACTTCTATGAAACTTTAAGTCACCTTCTTAACCGTCTATCCTTTATGGAGTAACGGGTGTGCCGGAGCCCATCCCGGCTGATTCAAGGCAAGGGGCAGGGTCTGTCAGTCTGTCACAGGGCCACACCTACTCATTCCTAGGGGCGATCATGTAGTGGCCAATCAACCTAACATGCATGTTTTTGGAGGGTGAAGGAAACCGGAGTACCCACAGAAAACCCATGCAGACACAGGGAGAACATACAAACTCCACACAGAAAAGCCAGTGTTCCAAGCGGTGACCCTACCCAGGACTCGAACCCACAACCTTCTTGCAGTGAGGCCACTGTGCTACCCACTGCGCCACCCGCTTCTCTTCAAGTTTCACTTGTAAATGAGTGTTAGCAGTAAGAGGAGGCGTTGACTCGGTGGTGGAATGCCCGTCCTTTGCCCTGGGGAAGCCGGTTGGATTCCCACTGGGCCTGTACCTAAGTGCCCTTGAGGAAGACATCTAAACACCCCTGTTTTTTCCACCATCGGCGCCGCCGTGGCTGCCTGCTGCGGTGCAATGTAGCAAAAGTAATTTTACCATTTGAGGGATGAATACATTACGTTAAAAAAAAAAAAATTATGATGACAAAATTGCAAAGTGTGTTGGTTCAAACTGCTCGGAGCGCGTTTCTTGCACCGACGTTAAGATGAAATGTTTAGAAGAAGAGCTTGTAGTTCCTCGAGCGGCCTTGGGCCTTCCTGTGCTGTCAGGCTGAACAAGGCACCGAGGGACCGCGCCGCTGGAAGGTAGAGCAGCCTCCGCCCGGAGCTCCCTCACGAGCCTTTCATCTGCAGACCTTCAGATGTTGCTGCGGCACTAGCATCGCTGTAAGATACACAAACCAAGAGGCCTGGACAGATAGAGACTTAAATCTAAAAAAAAAAATGACAAGCTGCTGCTGGGTTTTATTTACTGCTTTAATAGTGGCAAAGAAAAAAAAGTCTTCAACAGGTTTTTAGAACATTTATGGGTCAATTTCAAATTTCTTTCCGTTTTGTGTCCTAGCCTGAAAGGGCAAAGTTTCAGTTATCTAAATGATTGAAAAGTTGATTTCACTGTTAATTCTAAGTCTGCTACTATAATGTTGCATACACATTTATTTAAAACTGTCATAGGATAAATATTTTATTCACTTTGTGATGATCAAAAATCTCTACCCAGCCAAATTTCAATGTCCCTCAATAAAATGCTTATCTTTCAGTAGCATATCAAGAATCTTTTCTGTAATAAAAAATATCAATTTTTTGCCTTAAATAAACAAGGTCATCTAAGGTTATAGACCCTATTAACTGTTTGCATGAAAATGTTACCAAAAAATGACATAATACACGCAAAAAGACCTGTCCCTCAATATGATGTCCACTCTGTTACTTTTACTCTGTTACTATATTGTACATCATAATGTTCATCAAGTTCCAACAACTGCCATCAGGATTCACTGCTGCAGACAGGAAGTAACTTTTGGAGAAGAAGCCATGTGGCTAAAGTATTTTGGCTAAAGTTTATGAAGGTTTCAAATCTTAAAAAGGGTAAGGTTCATTTTGAAATGTCTTCTCTGTTACCAGCATAATATATAGATTATCTAGAATATAAAAGAAATGCCATTTACTGGTGATAATATTTGTGAAATAGTTTTAAATGATGTAATCATACATCAACTTTCCTAGCTGTAGTGAACAAAAGAAACAAAATTTGTCCACTCTGTTACTGAAACAGTTATTATACTGTTATTGTAAATGACTCCAATCAGGTATGTAACAGAGTGGACACAAAGAGGTGAATGGCCAAACTTAAATTTAATTGTAATTAAAAGTACATCTGTAAAAAAAAGGGGCCATCGGCAGATTTGGGTCTCTGAATCAATCCTTTATCAAAAACAAAAGAGAGTAGGAACCTATGGATATACTTATATTTTATTTTTTCACTAGCTAAAATGGAAAGAAATTTGAAAATGACCCATATATCTGGTGCTGCTCATAACAATTCACTGCTTCGTCTGAAGTCCAGCTTAGAGAGGTTTTATCGTGGAACGCAGTATTTTTAACCTTTATTTACAACTGATCGAAAGGTTTTTATGTCCAGTTATTTCATTCATCTCACTGATTAGAAAAAACGTATAATTTCTATTACAAGAATCAGATGTTTTTTTTGTCTGATGCTGTTGCCCCTGTGACCCGGCACCGATTAAGCGGAAGACGATGGAACGAAACTTTGTGTACGTCTCGTTAGTAAAGTTTGTCCGTTTACGTTAAACAACACACTCCAGCTTTTTAAGTACATGTAAATAAAAGTTGGATGTAGGATACAAAAAAAAATCATGTCCGTCCTTGGACTGGGAGATGCCTGTTTGATTCCCATTGAGCCCATGCCTAAGTGTCTTTGGGGAAGACACCAAACCCCTCATTTTTTTCTACAATTAGCAGGAGAAATAGTATTTTGTGGGTTTAGCCATATTACCCATGTACATCCAATTATTTCTCTCACCCCATGAAAACAGTCTGACCTCGCAGTTTTGGTGTCGGCTTAGTCCCCGTTTTTTGAATGAATCCATTTTTAAAGGTCCCCTATTATGCAAAACTGACTTTTATGAGGTTTTAACCTTTTATTTTACTTAGTACTACCCCAAACAATCCCCCAAAGTGTGTTTTATTGTGATTCATGCTATTTTGAGATATTTAAATTCAAAGTAAGGGGCGTGTTCTCCAAACCTCTAACGACTGGTGGAACATAGTGACGTACATCTGTTTTTTGTTCAGCCCCCTGCAGCTCAAACACCCTCCCCCACTTCTACCTGCTCTCCACCCTGATATCCACCCATTTCCGTGCTTCACTCTACTGTGAAGCACACCTCGCCCCTCCCGCTCCACGCTGTGCTGGGTGGGTGGGGAAATCACAATGAATGACAACCAATCGCAACCAACGGGGCGGGTCCCGGGAAAAAAAAAATAAAAAAAAGACTGAAACAAGCTGTTTTGAGTTCATGGTATGAAACTGCGCTCCAAAACAGGCTAGTATTTATAACCTTTTGTGTTGAGATTGTGGCGGAATGTAAAATTATGCATATCAGATACATAGCACAGGATAAAATAAGGGAAAAAAGGCATAATAGGGGACCTTTAATTTCTGGTCAGGATGTGACATGTAACGCGCTCGGATAGTCAGTGTAGTCCGTAATCTTTCTACCGTTACCACGTCTTTCCTATGAATTAACTTTCTAAAAATTCATTCATCTGATTCGAGGCAAGAGGCAGGATACATCCTGAACAGGTCACCAGTCTGTGGCAGGGACACACACTCATTCATTCCCGGGGGCAATTTCATGGCGGCCAATCAAGCTAACATGTACGTTTTTGGAGGGTGGGAGAAAACTAGAGGAAACCCACAAACACATAGGGAGAACATGCAAATTCAACACAGAAAGGAAAGTGTTCCAAACCTCGTCCGCACCTGGAACCTGAACATCCGACCTTCTTGCTCTGAGGCTACCATGGTAACTACTTTCTAAACACTCTTTAAATTCTCAAACTCAGTAATCATTGCTGAAACAAATCGAATAGTTTCTTTGACCTCTTTTTTTTTTTTCAAACATGACCTGGATAGACGCTTGTGTTCATGTAAAAGAGTCATCTCTGTTTGCTGGTTGGCCAGACGTGTGACAATTGCTGAGTTGTAAGCTAACGTCTACAATTCCTGACTAGAGTCAAATTCAAATCAGTGGAAGCACTAGGTGGGGCTAGCTGTGGAAATGCCAGTTACGGTTTTAAAAAACTAAATTGTTTGGGGTATTTAGAGTAGCTTTGAGTCCAAATTTGCGCATGAACAGGTTTGTAAATGCCGTTAAAAAAAGTTTAAATAATTTTACAAACTTCTATGTATGTTAAGCAGGCATTGTTGTGATGTGGAAGGAGGAGGACTCAAATGCAGGACAACAAAATAAGCTTTGTTAACCAAAAGTCCAGTAAACCTTTAAGACAAGGGGCACAGGATTAAATTAGGATCAAAAGTTCAAATAATACAACAGAGTTCAAGGATGTAACTCATGGTCAGGCAGCCAAGAAGACCTGGCAGGAAGGGATGACGATGACCTGACGTGAAAGTTGTGAGAGACTGCCTTTAAATAGGCACAAGGCGGACAATACACAACTGATTAGCATCAGGCTAATCACCCAGGTGTTTGGGATCAGGTGGAGATCAAGAAGAGGGAGGAAGGTCCAGGGCTCCCTCTGGTGGCAGGTGAGGGGATCATGCCATGCTTGAATAATATAATACTTGTTTTCATCTTCCGGCAGACTGGTTGAACGTGAATTGAGATAAATGACTTCAATATGTTTGTTTCTTTGCGTCATTTTGTTGACAAGATACAAAGAGGTTGTTTCTGGTCTTTGAGTGCTTTGATTTCTCTCTCAGACACCCTCACCCCTGCACGTCTCGATCCCCTCCAACTTCCCTCCTTTCCAGCTTTTATTCTGAGTTAATTGAATCAGCGTCCGGGTTAGCGATGTGTCCATTAAGCTAATGTCGTCTTGTTTACACACAGCTCATGCTGCAATTAAACAAACTCCATTTTGGGTTTTGAACTCACAAACAAAGACAGGCTCACACTTATTTTGACCCCTGGAGAACTTGTTTATCCCTCTTTATGTCTCAAACAAGCTTTGGTGACTTCATTTCTCACCTCTCTATTCTTTGCAGAGCACTTTCAAGTTTAAGTCGGAGAGCGATATCCACCTGGCGGAGCATCACAAGCAGGTTCTGTATGATGGCAAGCTGGCCAGCTCTATCTCCTTCACTTACAACGCCAAGGCAACGGATGCCCAGCTCTGCTTGGAGTCGTCACCCAGAGAAAACCCCTCCATCTTCGTCCACTCACCGCATGCACTCATGCTACAGGTAAGTTTGATTTCATCGCTGACCTTCTGTAGAGCTTGAATTGAAAAACGTTATTAATCCCCGAAGGGAAATTTGATGCCCGGAAAAGGGTGGAATGCCCCCTGCTGGTCAGGGACAGGGTCCTGCCCCGAGTGGAGGAGTTTAAGTATCTCAGGGTCTTGTTCACGAGTGGGGGAAGGATGGAGCAGGAGATCGACAGGCGGATCGGTGCGGCATCAGCAATAACTAGGACGCTGCATCTGTCCGTCGTGGTAAAGAGAGAGCTGAGCCGAAAAGCAAAGCTCTCGATTTACAAGACGATCTACGTTCCAACCCTCACCTATGGTCACCAGCTGTGGGTGGTGACTGAAAGAATGAGATCACGGGTACAAGCGGCTGAAATGAGCTTCCTCTGCTCTCACTCAGAGATTGGGTGAGGAGCTCTGCCATCCAGGAGGAGCTCGGTGTCGAGCCGCTCTTCCTCCACGTCGAGAGGAGCCAGATGGGGTGGTTCGGGCATCTGGTCAAAATGACCCCCGAGCGCCTCGCGGGCGAGGTGTTTCGGGCACGTTCCACCGGGAGGAGACCAAGGGGCAGACCCTGAACCCGCTGGAGAGACTATGTCTCACAGCTGGCCGGGGAGCGACTTGGGATCCTTCAAGGTGAGCTAGAGGATGCAGCTGGGGAGAGAGAGGCCTGGGCTGCCCGCTTGAGGCTGTTGCCCCCACGACCCGACCCCGGAACAAGCGGAAGATGACGGAACGGAACGGAAATTTGATGCTGTGGTGCGAACACTTGATGCCTTCCCGGTCCGCTTACACGGTGTAAAAGCTGGCAACTGAACAGTTAAAAAACAGTCCATAATGAGTCCACGAAGTCAGGCTTCAATGAAGCACACTAAGTGGCCCCTCCTCATTCCTGCTGGGTCAGAACAAGCATCCCCAGTTCCTCCATCTTGCCAGTGAGCATCCGGATGTTACCCATGACAACCACAAGGACACTGGGCTCAAACCACCTCCTTTCTGATCATCTCCTTCTCAGTTCTGTCAGGACTGTATTGACTCCTCCAGCCACGGTGGATCTTGTTCCGAGAGCTAGCTGCTGGTTGTGTGCCCGCTAACAAAACGAAACGACTCCATGACCAACAAAACGGAGAGCTAGTCGTTGAAACCAAAAAACGGCTAGCCTAAAAACAGCCGTCTGAAGCAAAACAGTGCAGTCCAAAACGACGTCCGAAGAGCGCACAAAGTCCCATCTCCAGACCGGGACCAAACACAAGCAAAAGAAGGTACAGAAACTGAGTGGAAAAAATGTAAAAATAGACGACCAGACGCCAAAAAAACAGGAGACACTGCAGCAGGAAGCCGCCCGGGGCAGCACCTTTTTAAATCAGCTTGAACTGATTCTTATTTTTTTTCTATAAGATTCTTTCTCACAAGTTAAATATTGTGAGGTTTTTTTTTTTTTATAAAATGCTTTAAATCCTCACTTGGCCTTCGATCAAATTTCTAAAGCAGAATGTCAAGATTTTTTTTTTGACGCGATATAGTATTTTGTTGCTTTTATTCTTTCTTATTCGTCGTCTGGTTTCTCAGGCTGTGGATTTTCAGCTCCGTTCTGAATGCTCGTTTTTTAGGTCAACACGGCTCATCAAAACATTCAGAAAATCGTTCTGTGGGAAAATTTTACAAGAACAAATTCATTCTCAAGTTCTTTTTTTGTCGTAGAATTTTAAAAATGCATCAACTCATAATACATTATTAATTGATCCGTGAGGTCATACGAAATACGTGAATCCTCTGAAGTCATTCAACGAGCTGTTCGGGGAACTTTAGTAGTTCCTAAAAATACAATAAGTGGAGTATGTGAGCTTCATGGAGTCAGAGCTACATCATTCATTTACAACAAAGAGGTGATAGTTTAAATGTCATCGGGGGATTAAAGGAGGGTTGCCAGAGCCTATCCTGGGTGATTTAAGGTGAGAGGCAGGGCACACCCTTAACAGGTCGCCACACACACACACACACACACACTCACACACACACTCATTCCTAGGGGCAATTTCATAGCAGCCAATCAACCTAACATAAATGTTTTTGGAGGGTGAGAGGAAACCGGAATACTGACCAGATGCCCGAACCACCCCATCTGGCTCCTCTCGACCTGGAGGAGGAGCGACTCGACACCGAGCTCCTCCCGGATGGCAGAGCTCCTCACCCGATCTCTGAGTGAGAGCCCAGCCACCCTGCGGAGAAAGCTCATTTCAGCCGCTTGTACCCGCGATCTCATTTTTTCGGTCACCCCCACAGCTGGTGACCATAGGTGAGGGTTGGAACGTAGATCGTCTTGTAAATCGAGAGCTTTGCTTTTCGGCTCAGCTCTCTCTTTACCACGATGGACCGATGCAGCGTTCTAGTTTTTGCTGATGCCGCACCGATCCGTCTGTCGATCCGATCTCCCGCTCCATCCTTCCCCCACTCATGAACAAGACCCCGAGATACTTAAACTCCTCCACTTGGGGCAGGACCCTGTCCCTGACCCGCAGTGGGCATTCCACCCTTTTCCGGGCATCAAATTTTCCTTCAGGGATTAATAAAGGTTTTTCAGAGAAAAGTCACGTATACATGGGGAGAACATGCAAACTCAACACAGAAAGACCAGTTTTTCAGGCTTCGTCCCCACCCGAGACTCGAAACCCCAACCTTCTTGCTTTTAGGCTACCGTGCTAATCACTGCACCACCATGCAGCCCTGCTGGAAAATAAAATTCCCCCCCAAAAAATAGTCCAAAAGGCCTTTCTGTGTGGAGTTTGCATGTTCTCCTTGTGTGTGTTTGGGTTTTCTCCGGTTTCCTCTTACTCTTCAAAAACATGCATGCTAAGTTATTAGGCCACTACTAAATTGTCCCTAGGAATGAGTGTGTGTGTGGATTGTTGTCTGTGTGTGCGACCCTGCAACAGACTAGCGACCTGTTTAGAGTGTACCCTGCCCCTCATCTGAATCGGATCCAGGTTATAAAGTGTTCAAAAGTCCAACGGCAGAAGTGACGAAACTTTTTTTGTGGCGGGACGTTCCGGTCCGAGGGAAGTGGCTCAAAAAGTCCATGTCCAGGGTGGGTAAGGTCAGCTGTTATCCGACCTGCACGCCCCCGAGTCCTGGAGATGTACAGGTCATGGAGAGATGGAAGGCTGCAGCCAATCACCTTCTCCGCGGAGCGCACAATGCACTGCAGTCTATGTTTGTCCCTGGCTGTGGCTCCAGCGTACCACACGGTGATGGAGGAGGTGAGGATGGACTTGATGATGGCTCTGTAAAACTGCACCAACATCTGGGCGGGCAGCTTGGCTTTCTTCAACTGCCGCAGAAAGTACATCCTCTGCTGGGCCTTTTTGATCAGGGAGCTGATGGATGGCTCCCACTTTAGGTCCTGTGTGATGGTAGTGCCGAGGGAGCGGAAAGAGTCTACAGTGGTGATGGGGGAGTCTGTCAGTACAAGGAGGGGAATGGAGTTATATCATGGGGTGCTGATCAGGGAGCTGATGGACGGCTCCCACTTTAGGTTCTGTGTGATGGTAGTGCCGAGGAAACGGAAAGAGTCTACAGTGGTGATGGGGGAGTCTGTCAGTGCAAGGAGGGGAATGGAGTTATATCACGGGGTGCTGATCAGGGAGCTGATGGATGGCTCCCACTTTAGGTCCTGTGTGATGGTAGTGCTGAGGAAGCGGAAAGAGTCTACAGTGGTGATGGGGGAGTCTGTCAGTGCAAGTGGGGCAATGGGGGCTGTAACTCTCCTGAAGTCCACGATCATCTCCACTGTTTTCTGAGAGTTGAGCTCCGGTTGTTACTGCTGCACCAGGAAACCAGCCGATCTACCTCCATGGTATCCACCTCCACGATCTACCTTGTGTTTCACGGCTCGTTTAATCCGCTCAATTGTAAGAGTAGAAAAAGCAATGAACACGCTCTGGAAACGTATCAAACAGTTTGTAGCTCTTATTTTTAGAGTTCATGACAATGTAAAAGATCTCACGTTGATGAATAGAAGATGTTTTTTAATCTTTCTATAAAAGGCCGTTGATACTTTCTCGATGGCGTAGCAGAACAAACTCAGTACCGAGGGAGTTCATTTGTGTAGCGCATTGTTCACCGGCCGCTGCTGCTTTTATTGAATTTATATTAAAAAAAAGACCAACGTTTAAGTTTAAACCCCTCCGCAGGGTTTTACGTATACTCAGTCCAAAGTGCAACGCAGTCCAGAGAAAATGATCAATTAGAGAGGCTTAGAAAGATAATAAAACCTGAGCTCCACGGGCCAAGCTTAGATTTTTTTTTTTTTTTCAACAACTTTAACATTCACTCTCTGATTCATGGTTCGGTACATTTCGAAGAGGATTTTAAATGATTAATAATAATATTTTAATGACATGAGCTGGATTATGTTAGTTATAATGGGATCAGTCAGTGTTCTCAGAGAACTCAGGACTCGGTTTAAATTACAATTTAATGGTAAAAGTTAAAGGTTAACTTTCTGGAGGTTCGATCTAGTTTGAACGTAATCCCTCACGTAAAAAAAAAAAAACACCTGAAGTGGTTTTCTATTTCATTCATGCACGTTTGTGTAAGTTAGGAACTCTCCTGTGCAGTATTCAGGCTGGTTGTCTTTGCCAAGGAGATTTGTGCTCGGTCACACCCATTTTTATGCAGTGCAGGAGCTCTGCTCATGCTTGGTCCCTTCCCTCAACAGGAAGAGCCATTTTTACGTAAATGTACTAAACTATCACAAAAGAATGTGTGCTTAGGTTGCTAGCCTGATGTTTCCTACACCCACCCAGAGGGCGGTGTCATTATGGAGGGTGGGTTAAGGGATGAAGGCAGGGTGAATGACCAGAAGGTTGGAGCTCGGCTGGATGATGAGGGCCTAAAGTAGGAGGTCGGCAGGACGATGACGGGGGGCCAGTAGGGAGAGCTCAGCAGGAAGGCAGGATGCACCAGGAGCCAGGGGGTATGAGCTCAGCAGGACAAAGACCAGAGATAGGAGCTCAACAGGAAGTCAGGGTGCATCAGGAGCCAGGGGGTTTGAGCTCAGCAAGACGAAGACCAGAGATAGGAGCTCAACAGGAAGTCAGGGTGTACCAGGAGCCAGGGGGTTTGAGCTCAGCAAGACAAAGATCAGAGATATGAGTTCAGCAGGAAGACAGAGTGTATCAGGAGCCTAGCCTGTGTGCCTCCTATCCTGCTCTCACCTCTAATGTGGCACCTATGTGCCAAATTAAGACTGATGGCAGGATAGCAGGGAAGGAGTGTTTCAGATGAGAAGGTGCTCATGACTGGCAGGACTAAGTGGGGAGCGAGAGGAGGTGGAGTTTCATGTGAAAAGCCACAGTAAAACCGAATAAATATTTTTAGAATCTTTTTTTGTCGACTATCTCATTTCTGAGCTAACAACGGATACTATGTTTATTTCTCCAGATGCTCAGAGAATAAACAATACTTCCTATTTAAACCAAAAAAAGGGCTGCACGGTGGCCTCACAGCAAAAAGGTCAGGGTTTAAATCCTCGAGTGGGGACGTTGCTTGGAACACTGCTCTTTCTGTGTGGAGTCTGCATGTTCTCCTTGTGTATGTGTGGATTTTCTCCAGGTACTCCGGTTTCTTCCGTCCCTCCAAAAACATGCATGTTAGGTTGATTTGGGTGCTGCCCCTAGGAATGAGTCTATATTTTGATGGTTGTTTGTGTGTGGTCCCACGACAGACTGGTGACCTGTTCAGGGTGTACCCTGCCTTTCGCCTGAAATCAGCCAGGATAGGCTCCAGTACTCTCCGTGACCCCATTAGACGAAACACAACTTTTAAACTTTTGAATTTGACCAAAACATATGTGCAATTTTTTTTTATCCTGAACAGAAATGGATTGTTTTCAATTTATTTTTTAGCATTTGAAGTATTTGTGAATCTTGACTAAACAAACACGTTTCTGTCGACCCACAGGATGTGAAGGCCATTGTAACTCACTCCATCCACAGTGCCATCCACTCGATAGGCGGCATCCAGGTCCTCTTCCCACTCTTCGCTCAGCTCGACTACAAGCAGCTCAACGACAGTAGTGTGGACACCAGTGTCTGGTAAGTCAGCTTAAACCAGCAAACAATCTGTTGGAGAGGAACTCCACACTAATGACTTAAACCAGGGGTGCCCAACCTTTCTTGTCCCAAGAGCTACTTTTCAAATATCAAACAACCTGAGATCTACCAGTACGGCGCCACCATCGAAACCTCCGGAGATGGTTTCCAGCCTCTAGTAAAACTGGCATCACAACATGTTTTGTTGTTGTTACACAACCATTAGACATCAGGGACATACACACTCTCTCTCAAACACACACACACAAACACACACACACAGATGAACAAATTCCTCTCCGTCACACACAGATAAATCCCTCTCTCTCAAACACACACAGACGGACAAATTCCTCTCCTGCAAACACACACACAAAAAAAAATTCCCCCTTCTCTCTCAAACACACACACACACACACACACACACACACACACACACACACACACACACACACACACACACAGATAAATTCTCCCCTCTCTCTCAAACACACACATACACACAGACAAACTCCCTCTCTCTCAAACACACACACAGGCAAATTCCCTCTCCCAAAAACATACACACACAGACAAATTCCCTCTCTCTCAAACACACACACACACATACAGACAAATTCCCTCTCTCACAAACACACAAACATACAGACAAATTCCCTCTCTCTCAAACACACACAGATGGACAAATTCCTCTCCCTCAAACACACACACACACACAAAGTCACTGAGTTGACATTACCGCCTTCATTTAGTATTTTTTTATTACACACCTGGCGGTCGACTTGAAATCAGTTCGCGTGCTACCGGTATACCGCGATCGACCGGTTGTGCACCCCCGACTTTAACAATTGTCCTACAAGCTTCAAAATAATAAACGATCATTGTCTGATGGAAATAGATGAGTGTATGGTCAGCGGACAAAGAGTGCCCGCATCCTTCCGCTCAAAGATCAACCTGATATCATTTTCACATCATCATCAAAGCTTAAGGCCGAGGATTTGTTTAGATAAGAAGAAACAAATGATGATAAAACGATGACTGAAAACTGTGAATGTGGAAAGAAAGAGCTGGAAGACAAATCCGTGTAGTCCCTCATTCATCCAGGAGTGATACATAGTAGAAAAAGTTTCAAAAAAGTCTTCTGGACAGTTTAATTCTTGAACGAGACGTTTCGACTTCCATCCGGAAATCATTTTCAATCTGAATGAAATGGACTGAAACCTGGATCTATTTATACTAACCTGAGTAAAAGGTAAAAAAATAGTAAGAAGGGCTCGACCAATGAGCCTGTGTTACCTATGATGGCCGTGAATGGCTCCTATTGTAGCCACAGACCAGTAAACGAACCTATTATAAAAATGATAAAAGCCTAGTGAATAGAAATTCCTGCTAACGAGAGGCGTGAAACTGGGTCACGAGGTGTCATCTTTAGTCCATGGCTTCAAAAGGCTGCTGTAAATACCGGGCAAAACGTATCTAACGCCTCCACTCCGATTCAGTGAGGGATTTTCTTTCATCACAAAGAAGGCTTCTTTCACCCCTCTTTCAAATGATTTCCGGATGGAAGTCGAAACGTCTCGTTGAAGAATTAAACTGTCCAGAAGACTTTTTTGAAACTTTTTCTACAAAGAGTTGGAAGGGAAGATCGTCTCTTGTTGACAAAATGTGTTTTGTTTTGGTTTTTTTACGTTTTTTTTTTTTTTATGTTTTTTTGTGTGACATGCGTTTCAGTGCTACTCTGCTGGCGTTTCTGATGGAGCTGCTGAAAAGCTCGGTGGCCATGCAGGAGCAAATGCTTGGAGGGAAGGGTTTCCTGGTGATTGGATATCTACTCGAGAAGGTCAGTGTGAAGACATGGAAAAAAAAAACATGGAAATAGTTACTTTTTTTTTTTTTTTGCTTTAAAGACCTAATTTTTCACATCTTTTGGGTTCCAGACTTGAAATGTTTATGTTTTCAGGTTTTTAATTTATGCTTGATTTGTTTGTACCGGATTCTGATTTCATCACAGCTAAAAAAAAAAAAATAGCCAAAATATTTAAGCTGAAACTATTTGTTAAAGAAACACAACTTATTTTATTGGATCGTAGTTTTGATTTATGAAACATAAAATACATAATCTTTATTACAAATATTGAAAATGCACAACATAGTTGTTTTTTTACTTGCGATCACATGCTTTATGATGTCATATATTCATTTTTTTAACTTTGTCTTTTGCTCATTTTACATTTTTAAATTCGATTGAACCATTTTTTTCCGTCTTTACTGTCTTTTCAACTGCAATTAATTTTGTTTTGAAGATAATATTTGCTAATTTGCGTTTTTATGACTAAAACTTGTGTTTAAACATTGTCTTTCTAACTGTCGTTCTTTGTTTTAGTCATCACGGGTCCACATCACCAGGGCGGTACTCGAACAGTTTCTGTCTTTTGCCAAGTATCTGGATGGTTTACCTCACGGAGCGCCACTCCTCAAACAGCTCTGTGACCATGTCCTCTTCAACGCTGCCATCTGGATACACACCCCTGCCAAGGTGACCCTCTTTAAAAATAAAACTAAAATATGTGGCCTTCATGAGATAGATTAAAACAAACAGGAAGAAAACCAAAAAAAAAAAATTCACAAGTTTTAATTGAAAAATTAAAACTGGGGAGATGGTGGCTCAGTGGGTAGAGCATTCGCCCGCAAACCGGAAGTTCGCAGGTTCGCATCCCACTGAGTGCACATCTAGGGTTCTTGGAGAAGACCCTAACCCTTTGTTTCTCCCACCATTGGCGCCGTCATAGGTGGCAGCCTGCTGCGGTGAAATGCAGCACAATAATTTCCCGTGAGGGATTAATAAAGTATTAAAAAAAAAAATCACCATGAAATAAAGAGTGACGTCACGCTAACGTCTTTAATAATAATGCAACAAATGAGCTCGGAGAAAGTTGACATATCACGATGGAAAAGGACAGAACACACGAGCGCGGAGAAACAAAAAACTCAAAGTGACATTTGAAAAAGACCCCGGGACACAAAAAAAAAAAAAGAAATTTGCAGCTCCACTTTTTTTTCCTTCTCACTCTAAACCAGACGTGAGCGTTTGTGGCATTCCCATGGGGTCCATCAGCTCTTGCCTTCATGATTTCCAAAACATCTTGACTTGCTGCCATCGCTGCTCCGACTCTAAAGGTTGATCTTGGGTACGGCTACGCAGGGTGTGTTAGAGAGAAAAGAGACGGGTTGGCATCGAGAATTGATCGTAAATGTCAACATAAAACTCAACTAAATATGAATAAATTTGATTCTTAGAGTTCCACAAAAAAAAAAAAAAAACTGAATTTTATACTTAAATCTACTGTATGAGTATAAGTCGCACCAGAGTATAAGTTACATTTTTGGGAAAATTCATTTGATATTTTTTTTTTCTTCCTCGAATTGTATACTTAAATCTAATATATTTTCCAGACTATAAGTCGCACCTGAGTATAAGTCGTACCAGCCAAAAATGCACAAAAAGAACGAAAAAACAATATAGAAGTCGCACTTGAGTATAAGTCGCATTTTTGGGGAAATTCATTTGATAAAATTTCTTTTCGGCCCAATTTTTGTTCTTCGTCTTCAGTTGTTTTTATGTTACCGGCAAAGTGGAAACGAGAGCGCTCACCTGCGGTAAAGTGTGAAAAATTACGTGAAATAATGTTAAAAATGTGTTAATAATTCCTCATATTAGTCGCTCCGGATGATAAGTCGCACCCCCAACCAAACTATAAAAAAAACCTGCGACTTTCCGTTCCGTTCCGTCATCTTCCGCTTGTTCCGGGGTCGGGTCGCGGGGGCAACAGCCGTAAACGGGCAGCCCAGGCCTCTCTCTCCCCGGCTGCATCCTGTAGCTCACCTGGAAGAAACCCAAGTCGTTCCCCAGCCAGCTGTAAGACATAGTCTCTCCAGCGGGTCCGGGGTCTGCCCCTTGGTCTCCTCCCGGTGGTACGTGCCCGAAACACCTCGCCCGCGAGGCGCTCCAGGGGGCATCTTAACCAGATGCCCGAACCAAGAGCAAAGCTCTCGATTTACAAGTCGATCTACGTTCCAACCCTCACCATGGTCCCCAGCTGTGGGTGGTGACCGAAAGAATGAGTTCGCGGATACAAGCGGCCGAAATGAGCTTCCTCCGCAGGGTGGCTGGGCTCTTACCCAGAGATCGGGTGAGGAGCTCTGCCATCCGGGAGGAGCTCGGTGTCGAGGTGCTCCTCCTCCAGGTCGAGAGGAGCCAGATGGGGTGGTTCGGGCATCTGGTCCAAACCTGCGACTTATAGTCCAAAAAATCTGGTAATTATAATCTAGTCAGTTTATAATTAAAATAGGACAACATTAAGGTAGTTTTTTTTTCCTTCTGTTTTCCAGACTGAGGTTTGATTTATTTTTATTACCAATGATCATGACCTCAATCATATTCTCCAAGATTCAATTAAACACTTTAAAAAAGACCTCACCATCTCTGTTTGCGACACAAGCAAAAACGCGTTCTATTCTAAGCTATCGCTGGTTAAAAAAACAAAGATGCTAATACAGCAGCAGTACAGCCAAGCCCGATCGGGGCGAGGAAACTTCCATTCTGCTGAGAAAAGTCACATCCGATCAGCCGCTCGCCGTAGAAATATGTAACGTAACAAAGGCTTCATAAGCCAGCTGAGTGTACACTCCAATTCAGACGAGCTGTGATGTGACACGCTCACTCCGCAGACTTCTGCTAATTTCATTTGCGCGCCGGCTCGATTTTGGTGGACATTCGATGAGGATGATCAGCTAAGGGAGAGAAATGGAGAAACAGAGTTGTGGGGTAGGGTGGGGGGGAGCATATACGGGGAGCAAATGAGCAGTGGGAGGGTGCCCTCCGTTAAATGTCAGGATTTGTAAGTAGCTCCTCAGATAAGGCTTTTAATGGTTTCCGGCATCGAAACATAAAAATAACACTAAGCAGAAAATATAGAGCCATTCCCCTGTGGCTGTCGTGTCATAATTAAACTAGCTGTTGTTTGAACACCGTAAACAAACACCGCTGATTAGATTTACCTCAAACAATCCCATATTTATCCATCTGCGTTCAGACGAGTTATTTATATAAACTGTCTAAACGGATGTTGTGTAATCAGGTCCAGCTGTCCCTTTACACGTACCTGTCTTCGGAGTTCATCGGCACCGCCACCATCTATACCACCATCCGCCGCGTCGGCACCGTCCTCCAGCTCATGCACACCCTCAAGTACTACTACTGGGCCATAAATCCTTTGGAGTGCAGCGGGATTTCCCCCAAAGGTCTCGGTAAGTCTGAATTAAATCCAGTGTTTTGTTTGGAATGTGTAAAGTGAAGATGATTAGATTTTTTTTTTTTAATTTCTGCCAGAGTTTCAGATTAAATGGATGTTGTGTAGAAGATGTAGAGTACCTGTGCAGTAGGCGGAAGATAAAAACATCACGGTGGCATGACAGAGTGACTGGCATCCCGCTGGAACACCTCTGAAATGTTTAGAAATGTGGTTGTAAAGGAGTCACGTGGAATCTGTAGGCTTAAAAGATGATTCATCTGTACCAGTGTTTATCAACCTGTTTCACTCCAAGATACATTCCGCCATCAAAAAAAAAAATTTGAGATCCACCACCAACCAAAAATGTTCAAAACTATTTTTAACACTAGAACTGCCACAGCTGTCAATATGACTGCACGTCACTTTAATATGCTAATTAGAATAAATAAAACACAACGTAGGAAGCTGACCTATTTTTGTATTTTTGTGTTAAAAAAATGAACATTTCAAAATTTATAAGCATTTTCTCTCCTCTAACCTGCTGCGCCCCACAGCAGCAGAGAGGAAGTACGCGTTGCGCATTGCCATAGCAACAAACATTGCTATAATTGTTTGTTGCTAACACATTGCCATGCACGCAATAAGTGTGTGTGTGTTTATATTTGTGGAGAGAGACAAGGAGGACTCTGACGCCATTACAGAAACATTTTGAAAGGTTGAGAGGGATAATATTAAAGAGACACCATGAAGAGAGTAAGAAAATTGTTGTCTGAATAAAGTATGCCATGTTTTCTAGATAGGTCTTGAAAGTTCAGGTTAACATATTATAATATAGCCAATTTATAACAAGGACATTTTTGAAGCAGCAGCGCGAAATGCGGAAAAAAGTAGGCTTTTGACGAATTGAATCATTTTACTTTGGTGTTTGTTTTTTATTCCAGGTTTTAAAAATATTTAACATTTTATCATTATTATTAATTTAAAAATTGAAATATAGCAGCGCAAAACATGAATAATCATATAAGCGGTCACATTGACGGTCATGGCGCTTCCAGGTAGATTTAGAACGCAGCGGTCCTAAAACCGTCTGTGACCTGAATAAAAATCAAATCAACACATTGAAAACATATTTTGTTATTTTTTATCATTACAATCCACTAGGTGGGGTAGTTTTAGATGGATGGACAGCAGCTTGCAGCTAAAAAGCAGAGTGGGTTGCTATGGTTACAGGACAGTCCTGTTTCTTAATAAAATGACAAGATTTCATATTGATAAATATAAATAAATACGCTTTAATCTCATCTAAGCACAATAGGGGGGCAGAGCCTTCAGCCGCTTTGATCCTTGACTCTTAAGCGCACCCCCCTCTGACATCCGCAACTTTCGACTCTTTCTCTTTGTTTAAATCTCGACTCTAAACTCACCACTTTTTAAATCTGTCTTGTCTCTTTAATCCTCTTCATTCTTCCTCCTGTCGATTTGTATTTTTTACACAAACACCATGAGATCGATTAAAACAATCTTTGGGAGCTGCCGGTTGATCACAAACACCTGACGATCTCTCACGGTATGCTAGTGAACACTGGTTGAAAAACACTGATATAATCTGCGTTTGGTGGATTATTTCTCGATACAATTGTTGGTGTTTCTCACATGTCACCTATTAAAAAAAACGTTCCTTCAGGATGGTTTGTTAGCCGTGTTTACAGAACAATCCTACCACGCGGGGAATCAAGCTAACGAGTACGCTAGTAAATAAAATCCAGTTTTCTCTTTGTTTTTACTCGTGACCTCAATCTGCGACCAATGAGGAAGACGATATGTAAACGATGCCATGTTTTGAGTGCACTTGGACAGCCTTAGTCAGTGGTGGAAAGTCTTCAATCCGTGTTAGAATTTGTTTCGTTCTGTTGTCTTCCGCTTATCCGGGGTCGGGTCGCGGCGGGCAACAACCTCAGACGGGAAGCCCAGGCTGCATCCTCTAGCTCACCCGGAAGGATCCAGAGTCGTTTCCCGACCAGTTGTGAGACATAGTCTCTCCAGCAGGTCGAGGGTCTACCTCTTGGTCTCCTTCCGTTGAGATGTACCCGAAACACCTCACCAGCGAGGTACTCAGGGGGTATCCTGACCAGATGGTTACAATCGCAAACCAAAATGTTCCAGATGATCAAAGAAAGGCTCCGCCTCCAATATGGAGATAATTAATCCTAAAGGATTAAATCATTTCTTTGATACCTGATCTTGACCTGCGTTCGTGCTCGGTGAAAACGTGCTGTATTTTTCACACAATGCAAAGCTGATTTACGTCTGGGCTCCATTATTAATACAAGCACGCACATGCATTATGGGTAATTCTCTCTTCCCTTGGCAACAGTTGTCTGCATGCTTATGAGGGTGGTAGAGCGACCCCCACGCTGCAAATGATCGAGTGTATCTGAGAGCGGAGGAAAGACCAGTGTAAATCTTTTTAAAACTTGAAATCAAATTAAAGTTTTAGGTCCTCATGAGGCTAAACACACACACACACACACGTTATGGAGCCACGTAAGAGGAATGTTTGGATTTTCAACGCTGTTGATGCATTTCTTTTATGTTTTTTTTTTTTTGTAAGGACGAGGTCGGAAAAAAAAAAATGGGGTCTGTTAACATTAACTCACCTACTGAAGCAAAAGAAGGTCAAAACCCACTCTGACTTTAATCAACCTCTTCTAGCACCTCAAACCCGACTTAGAAGTATGCATCCCTGCGTCGCCATGGTAACAGACTCATTCGATGGGCAGATCCAAGGGAGCTTTTTTGGAATTTTTAATCAAGTGTCTGTCTGGCTTCTTTTCTGTTTCGGTGATATTACTGTTTGACTGCTGGGATTCAGAGCCCCATAAAGAGGCGCTGATAAGAGCACAGTGCCAATTAGCCTCATACACACATCAACCACCATTCAAAGCAGTTTAAAGCCGCTGGTTGTTTGACAGTTAGTGTGCGCGTGCACTTGACTGTACCGCGTCGGAGTGATACGCACTCATTTACATAGTAATACTGAGATGTTTTCATCTTAAAAATGGATTCATCTGTGTCTCACTTTGAAGGAATGAGGTTGAATTCACGTTGCAGACATTCGGGGTTCTTTTTTTATTTTATTAGAATAAGAGATTCTTAAAGCTTTTATTCTGGATCGGTTTTGCTTCCGCAGTAAAAATTCATAATTCACGTCTGCACGTTGCCAGTTAAATCCTTGTCACAGTTCATTGAAAATCTCGGGGACAACATGTCAGGACGTGAGGTGCAGGTGGAAGGAAGAGGATCCAAATACAGGACAATAGACAAGATTTATTTTGAAAGTCAGTCCAATAAAGCTGTAAATAAAAGCAAACAAGGATCAATAGATTGTCTCAAGTTATTGTTCTGGAATCTTGGTCAGGCAGCCAGGAAGACCTGGCTGGAATGCAAGGTGATGATTTGATACTGAAGTGAAGGCATACTGCACACCTTCAGGTGTCTGAAATCAGGTAGATGAGGTAAGGCCCTGGGTTCCCTCTGGTGGTGGGCGAGGGAACCATGACACAACAAAAGAGCAGAGAGTACCGTAGCTATGCCACGGCCATGTCACATTTGTAGTTTTTGTTTGTTTGTTTGTTTTCCACTGCTGGGGTGTAAACAAAAAACAACAGTTCAATAAAAAAAAACAAAAAAAACATCTGAAATAAACAATAAAAATGAAAGTTTGAATTAGTTTTTGCATTTGAAAACTCACGAGCATGTAATCTTAGATGTTCTGTCGTCTTCTGCTTATCTGGGGCCGGGTCGCGGGGGCAACAGCCTCAGACGGGAAACCCAGGCTTCTCTCATCCCGGCTGCATCCTCCAGCTCACCTAAAAGGATCCCAATTCGTTCCCCGGCCAGCTGTGAGACACAGTCTCTCCTGCTGGTCCGGGGTCTGCCTCTTGGTCTCCTCCCGGTGGGACATGACTGAAACACCTCAACAAGGCGGTCAGGACGTATCCTAACCAGATGCCCAAACCACCCCATCTGGCTCCTCTCGACCTGGAGGAGGAGCAGCTCGACACGGAGCTCCTCCTGGATGGCAGAGCTCCTCACCGGACCTCTGAGTGAGAGCCCAGCCACCCTGCAGAGGAAGCTCATTGCGGCTGCTTGTATCCGTGATCTCATTCTTTCGGTCACCACCCACAGCTGGTGACCATAGGTGAGGGTAGGAACGTAGATCGACTTGTAAATTAAGAGCTTTGCTTTTCGGCTCAGCTCTCTCTTTACCACGACGGACCGATGCAGCGTCCTAGTTATTGCTGACGCCGCACCGATCCGCCTGTCGATCTCCCGCTCCATCCTTCCCCCACTCGTGAACAAGACCCTGAGATACTTAAACTCCTCCACTTGGGGAGAGGACCCTGACTTGGGATGTGTAACGTTTTACTTAGAAGGTAAAACGAAAAGATATGTTTTTATTTAGTTTGTCTTCAAATTAAAAATAAAAACATGTCAGAGTCATTTTTGGAAATAAATGTCTGCAAATGGTTTGGAGAATTTGAGGAAGGGGCATGTTTACCACCCTCTTTCATCACAGCCCCTCAAGCATTTGGGAATTTTTCAGACGTACGTTTGTTTTTTTGGAGGGTTTTTTTTTTTTTTTTTTCCAAGTGAAATATTTTTCTCTTTCTTGCTCATCGAAAAAACAAGTTTTTTTTTTGAAAATCAGGAAGGAAAAAACTTTTTAAAATGTTCCACTATTTATTGATTTAAAATCATACCTCGGGCTGCATGATGGTGGAGTGGTTAGAACAGTGGCCTCACAGCAAGAAGGTCAGGGTTCAAGTCTCGGGTGGGGACGTGGCTTGGAACACTGTCCTTTCTGTGTGGAGTTTGCATGTTCTCCCTTATATTCATAGGTTTCCTCCCACCCTCCAAAAACACATGTGGTAGGTTGATTGGCCGCCATGAAAATTGCCCCTAGGAATGAGAGTTTGTGTGTGTGTGTGGCCCCACAACTGGCGACCTGTTTGGGGTGAACCCCACCTCTTGTATTGAATCAGCCGGGATAGGCTACGGCACCCCTTTGTACCCTGCTAGAGATAAGTGGTTCAGAAAATGAATGAAATCTCATCTTAATTTCTGCGCCATTAGAGGGAGTAACTGCACCAAGGACACTTAGGCATGACCCCACCAGGAATCGAACCGGCGACTTCTTTTTTTTTTTTTTTTTTTTAACGTTACAAGCGCAATTATCTTTTTTAAATTTGAAACCTGTCTAAAGCGTGAAATAAAAACCAGCCTCGAAAGAAAAAGTAACCAACCAATTTACCGTCATTAATGTTTACAACCTCACATCGAAAAAAACAACCCTTTTTGACTCCTGTCTGAGTGTCAACGTCTGACAGGAGAGAAAAATATCAAATCCCATCTGGTGTCACAAACACTCAAGAAAGCTGTCACCTCAGATTTTATACGAGAGGAGGAAAAAATATATATATATAAGTAAAAACAAAAGAAAAAAGTGATAAAATCAAGCTTTACGAAAAAAAAAAGGATTTATCTTATTGTTGAAACTAATAATAGAAAGTGATCCGTTTGACGTTTTCGAGGTGCATCAACGCACTCAGTCGATGCGTAACTACGATGGATGATCATCGTCAGCGGTCCAGCAACATGTAGCGCTCTGACAGATAAGGATGATGGATCATGATCCATCGCCTTGTTGCCATGTTTTGTGAAGAACAGATGAATAGAACGAAACGCGTTCACACTCGTGATTTAAAACAACCAGAGTGTGACAAACACACACACGTCAAAAAAGATTCAACTCTTCTTTCAATCTTTTCCGTTTCTCTCGGCTTCGTCGTAGTTAGCTACTCCCGATCAGTTTAGAAGACCAGATATTCTTCCAACCTGGCTGCACAGGTGGCTTCACAGCAAGAAGGTCAGGGGTTTGAGTCCCGGAGTGAAGGCGAGGCTTTATACCTTTCTGTGCCTTTCTGTGTGGAGTTTGCATGTTCTCCCGGTGTATGAGCGAGTTTCCTCCCACCCTCCAAAAACATGCATGTTAGGTTGATTGGCCGTTATGAAGTTGTCCCTAGGAATGAGTGTGTGTGGATGGTTGTGTGTGTGTGTGGCCCCAAATGAGACTGGCGACCTGTTTGGGGTGTACCCTTGCCTCTCGCCTGAAATCAGCCAGGATAGGTTCCGGGATAGGCTACGGGATAGGCTCCGGGATAGGCTACGGGATAGGCTCCGGGATAGGCCACGGGATAGGCTACGGTATAGGCTCCGGTGTAGGCCACGGGATAGGCCACGGGATAGGCCACGGGATAGGCTCCGGGATAGGCTCCAGTATAGGCTACGGGATAGGCTCCGGGATAGGCTCCGGGATAGGCTCCGGTATAGGCCACGGGATAGGCCACGGGATAGGCTACGGGATAGGCTCCGGGATAGGCTACGGGATAGGCTCCGGTATAGGCCACGGGATAGGCTACGGGATAGGCTCCGGTATAGGCCACAGGATAGGCCACGGGATAGGCTCCGGTGTAGGCCACGGGATAGGCTACGGGATAGGCTCCGGTATAGGCTACGGGATAGGCTCCGGTATAGGCTACGGGATAGGCTCCGGAATAGGCTCCGGTATAGGCTACGGGATAGGCTCCGGGATAGGTTACAGGATAGGCTCCGGGATAGGCTTCGGGATAGGCCACGGGATAGGCTACGGGATAGGCTCCGGAATAGGCTCCGGTATAGGCCACGGGATAGGCCACGGGATAGGCTACGGGATAGGCTCCGGGATAGGCTACGGGATAGGCCACGGGATAGGCTACGGGATAGGCTCCGGTATAGGCTACGGGATAGGCCACGGGATAGGCTACGGGATAGGCTCCGGTATAGGCCACGGGATAGGCCACGGGATAGGCTCCGGTGTAGGCCACGGGATAGGCCACGGGATAGGCTCCGGTATAGGCTACGGGATAGGCTACGGGATAGGCTCCGGGATAGGCTCCGGGATAGGCTCCGGTATAGGCTACGGGATAGGCTCCGGGATAGGCTCCGGTATAGGCTACGGGATAGGCTACGGGATAGGCTCCGGTATAGGCCACGGGATAGGCCACGGGATAGGCTCCGGTGTAGGCCACGGGATAGGCTACGGGATAGGCTCCGGGATAGGCTCCGGTATAGGCTACGGGATAGGCTCCAGAATAGGCTCCGGTATAGGCTCCGGGATAGGCTCCGGTATAGGCTACGGGATAGGCTCCAGAATAGGCTCCGGTATAGGCTACGGGATAGGCTACGGGATAGGCTCCAGAATAGGCTCCGGTATAGGCTACGGGATAGGCTCCGGGATAGGTTACAGGATAGGCTCCAGGATAGGCTTCGGGATAGGCTACGGGTTAGGCTCCGGTATAGGCCACGGGATAGGCTATGGGGTAGGCCACGGGATAGCCTACGGGATAGGCTACGGGATAGGCCACGGGATAGGCTACGGGATAGGCCACGGGATAGGCTACGGGATAGGCCACGGGATAGGCCACGGGATAGGCTATGGGGTAGGCCACGGGATAGGCTATGGGGTAGGCTACGGGATAGGCCACGGGATAGGCTTCGGCATACTCCTCGACCTCGTTAGGGAATAAGCAGTTCAGGAGATGAAGCGAATGAAATCACAGTTTCTTAACAAACTTTGATCATTAACTGTAGAAGTTTCACCCATAGCGTTTGGCTCCATCTAGAAAAAAACAAAACATAAAGCCAATTCGGTCGCTGCTCTTCTTCACGGAAGGTGCCATTTTTAATTTTTGAATAAGCAGTCATTGATCCAGTCCAGGGCAGTCGTTAGCATGGTAGCCTCACAGCAAGAAGGTCAGGGTTTGAGTCCCATAATGGAGGCGAGGCTTAAAACACTGACCTTTCTGTGTGGAGTTTGCATGTTCTCTCTTGTATGCGTAAGTTTTTTTTAGGTAGTCTGGTTTCCTCTCACTCTTTAAAAACATGTGTGCTAGGTTGATTGGCCGCTACAAAATTTTCTCTAGGAATGTGGATCGTTGTGTGTGTGTGTACGTGGCCCCGCAACAGACTGGTGACCTGTTCATGGTGTACCCCGCCTCTCACCTGAAATTATCCAGGATAGACTCCGGCTTCCACCATAACTCCATTAGGGTTTGACGGTTTAGAAGATGAATGAATGTATCATCCGGTCTGCAGTCGCATGGCAACCACCTTCCCAACCAGGAGCGAGCTTTTTGAATGGACGTACCCTTCCTCACTATGGTTATTGTGAGAATAATAATATAATTTTTAATTAGAAGTCAAAAGCGTTCAGACAAAAAAAAATATGCAAAAAGAAGAAAAACGTGATTTTTTTTTTTTTTGACTACTCCCAACAACCACTAATTTGGAACTGTGTCCTATGATTGAAACTTCCATTCGTCAAGACCTAAGTGGCTACTTTTTTTTATTCCCGAACCATTTAGGAGCACTTTGCACACGCTTAACGCTCTACGGAGGGGGAACCAGCAAACAATCAATGTCACAACATGTCATCCTAATGCGTTCGACTTGGTAAAGAGCACGCATTTGAAACGAGTTCTGCTCTGCAGAAGATGGATGAATGAGGGTAGAAATGGAGAGAAAACGTAGAGCTTAAGCATCGTGTATTGTGATGTGGAGATGTGGAAGGAGGAGTAGCCTAATGCAGGACATAAACAGGATTTATTTTACAGAAGTTAGTCAAAAACACAGGATTAATCACAAGGAATGTCTTTAACTCCAAAAATATAACAGTTCAATGAAAAACTCGGTCAAGAAGACCTGGCTGGAAAAAATGGTGATGACCACAATGTGGAAGTCAGGGGAGACTGCCTTTAAATAGGCAGCAGAATCCACAGATGTGTGTCATCGGAGTAATCATCCTCAGGTGTCCATAACAAGGGTGATGAGGGAAGGTCAAGGGCTCCCTCTGGTGGCAGGTGAGGGGATCAGGACATTGTGCGTTGCAAAGACTAAGAGAAAGAGCGTCGAGTGTGTATCAGATGCTTTTGTTGTGTTAGCTTGATTATTTTTTTTTTTGGTTGTAGCCCACCAGAGCAAACAACCAATGGCAACGCTTCAAAGTAGCTGTTTAGTTTTGGATCATTTGGAACCATCAATCTTACTTTTATAAATTACGGAGTCCCTGCTGTAATAAGTTAGATTAGTACAAACATAAAATATCCAGATTGCCGAACTGCTCCAGGAGTTAATGACAGTGATTTACAGTTCACAATTATAACGTAGAGTGTGTGCGCGTGTGTGTGTGTGTCTGTGTCAACATGTTTTTCTCTGCTCTCCAGGAAGCCTAATAAAAACAGAACATCAGTAAACACCAGAGCTCACTCAGGCTGAGCCGTGGACATATTTAACTGATCATTATCTAGAATAAAAAAAAAACACTTTTTTTTTTATCTTTGAACAGACGGACCACGACCGTCCCAGAAGGAGATCATCTCACTCCGAGCTTTCATGCTACTTTTCCTCAAACAGCTCATCCTGAAGGTAAAGAGGAATTGATTCTCTTCAGCTGCTGGAAATCACTTTGCTTTTCGTTGTGTTGTTTTGCTTCCTCGTCCGAGCCGTGCTCGATAACATCTTCATCATCACACGTGACAAAATAATCGTAAAAGATCAGCAGCTGAAACGGAATGCTGATTTATTTGAGTTTGATCAGCAGCTGATTTGGAGTTCTGATTTATTTGAGTTTATAGGAACTCTCATGGATGTTTCACTGCGTCGTGATGAATGAGATAAAAACCCGTGAGAAATGGCAGATCATGTACGCTTCTCTGTTTCTTTCTAGGACCGGGGTGTGAAGGAGGACGAGCTGCAGAGCATCCTCAACTATCTTTTGACCATGCATGAGGTAAATGCTTACTTACGTAATAAAACAGGGCGAAAGACAAGATGGGTAGCGGGACCAGAGTGCTTGAGTGGAGCTGGTGGCAAAATGGGCATTACAATTTGTGGGCTGGAGTTACGGTCCACTTAAACGAGAGAGTGTGAGTCAGCTTTAGTGCTGTGACAGCATGAAAAATGGCGCAACAATGGAGCGAACAGAATGTACTCCTCTGTAGCAATTATATCTATTCTTGCCCTGAAATACCACCTGCTCCTCCGCAATACCCTCTGTGTCCACCCCGGCAACTCTCTTTGTCCTTTCAGGCCTTTATTCGTTTGTCCCGCCGGCCTTCCTCCTCCTCCGCCTCACCTGTTCGACTTTGCTTTTCTTTGTAGGATGAGAATATCCACGATGTGCTCCAGCTGTTAGTGGCTCTTATGTCTGAACACCCGGCGTCCATGATCCCTGCTTTTGACCAGAGAAATGGCATAAGGTGAAGCCCGCCTACACACGCATACACACGCTCGTGGATTTAAATTTCTTCCTCGTAAAGCAGAATAAAAGAAATCCTCATTCCTCTGTTTGCTGTTTGTACGTGTTGGAAGTTTTAACGCTTCGTTGTGCGTTGAGTTTTATCTTTACGTGCAGACTCAAAACTCTAATGTTATCAGAGCTGATGAATATTTTGAAGACAGACTCAAACCGGTGCTGAAAATTCTCCCAGCGGAGCTTCTCTTAGATGTCTTTTTGGTTGCCATGGTGATTCTTTGTTTGCCAAAGAGCCGCTTGAAAACTGTGTTGTGATGAACCTGTTTTTTTTTTTTTTAACGCCTCCATGATGCACTCTTTTGAAGAAAACGCTACAGCTGTCACACATTTATAACACGAACGCAGAGAATATTGACCAGTCTGTAGAAAAAGCACCACTTTTTTTTAATTTACCGTATTCTTTCTAATAGAAGCACACTTTCTAATAGAAGCACACCCCTGTTTTTTACCGAAACTTGAATTCAGCAAAGCTTAAGTCCGACAAAGATAAGTCTTCCAGATGCAACTTTAGCTTCAGTCTGACATGTCTTTGTTCTTTTAAATGGTGCTAACGCACATGTGCAGCTTGTACTGATACCTGTACCATACCAAGCCAAATTTATTTGCCCTCCAGATCAGTTTTTGCAAATTGCATATTTCTATACGCACATGCGTGAGTATTAGAAATAACACATTTTGTTCTATTTTAAAACTTGTATATCTAAGGTTTTATTATTTAACCGCTTGTGTTTTGACATACCTCAGGGTGATTTGCAAGCTCCTGGCCTCTAAGAGTGAGAGCATCCGAGTTCAGGCCCTCAAAGTCTTGGGCTACTTCCTGAAGCACCTCGGCCATAAGTAAGTATCTTTTCCTGTCCTCTTCTGCATGCTTTTCAAACAAATATTTTATCTCTTAACTAATGAAAACCTGCTCTGGTGACAAAACAAAATAAAAAAAAGACAAGTACATCTTGTGTCATTAGATTTTAACGCTTCAAATGTGAAGCAAAAAAAAAAAAAAAAAAACAAGAACATCACCATCACTTGCTTTAGAGCATGGGTGCCCAAGCAGTCGATCCCAGTTTACTGGTAGACCGTGGACGGATCCCAAATCGACCGCCAGGTGTGGAGGAGTATTCAGACAATCTGCCGACTCTTTTTGTTTTTGTTTTCTTAAAAAAGTGACAATCTAGTGGCTTTTTCTAGTTTTGTTGGAGATTTTTGGAGTCTGTGACATGAAAGCACGGTGTTAAGCCTGTTCTCAAAGATGCTCCCTGCAACCAAAAGTGAAGTGTGCGTGGGAAATTTGTCTGTGTGTGTGTGTTTGATAGAGAGAGGAATTTGTGTGTGTGTGTTCGACAGAGAGAGAGGAATTTGTCTGTGTGTGTTTGAAAGAGAGGGATTTGTCTGTGTGTGTGTGTGTGTTTGAGAGAGAGAGAAATCTGTTTGTGTTTGAGAGAAAGAGGAATTTGTGTGTGTTTGTGAGAGAGAGGAATTTGTCTGTGTGTTTGAGAGAAAAAGGAATTTGTGTGTGTGTATGTGTGTATGTGTTTCAGACAGAGAAAGAGAGAGAGAGAGAGAGAGAGAGAGAGAGAGGAATTTGCCCGTGTGTGTTTGAGAGAGAGAGGAATTTGTCTGTGTGCATTTTAGAGAGTGTGCCTTTGTGATTTCTAATGGTTGTAACAACAACAAGACGTGTTGTGAGGCTAGTTTTATTGCAGATTGGAAACAATATGTGTGTGTTTGTGATGCTGACACTGGACGGATCTCAGGAGGTTTGATTCTTGAAAAGTAGACCTCGGGACAAAAAAGGTTGGACACTCCTGCTTTAGAGAGCCTGCTTTGTTTGAGTATGGAACTAATGTCCAGGTGGAAAAAAAAAATCCCAATGACACCGAGCTGTGGCAGAGAGGTGAAAGCTTGACGAGCAGCGTGAATATCAAGGGATTTATTCATCACTTGTGAGACACACACTTCTACACAAGATGAGAGCAGGTTTGTCGTGCTGCACCTGAGCCCCGCGCCATCAGTCCCCCACTTACTTAACATCTGCTCCACCTTGATACCCCTTACAACTGTTTTGTTCACTTTTATAACCGAGCACGCGTTCTTAAACTTCACTAGTAGTCGATTAGAAATAACTTCCAAGCATCTTTGTGTCCTATACGTATGTATTTATTTTTTTACGTTCTTTATTCATCCCTCATATGGGAAAAAAATTACATGCCCTGCATTGCACCGCGGCAGGCAGCCACCACGGCGCCAATGGTGGAAGAAACGGGAGGCCAGGCGTCTTCCCAAAGGACGCTTAGGCACGGCCCTACTGGGAATTGAAATAGTTTCTTCTAGTCAAGGCATAGGCAAACTACGGCCCGCGGGCCACATGCGGCCCGTTAAACGTTTTAATCCAGCCCAACGAACTTGAAAAAATTAAATAAACAAACCTTGTTAGTTTTCTTTTTCCTATAATTCTAATTTTTGCCACTAGATGGCGCCATTCAACTGAATGTGTCTCTATGATGCGCACGCCTTCAAAATAAACATTGTGCACAGATATGGAAAGCCATCAGGCCGAATACACACACATAAACAAACCTGTTAGATGTTAAAACAAGCGAAATGTTACATCAAGCGCTTAGATTTCAAACCTAGCGCCGCTAAATGCACGTTTTTAAGCGCTATCGAACTAGATTTTAGACCTAGCGCTGCTAGATTTGAAATTTAACGCCCTTGATGTAACATTTAGCGCTTGTTTAAAATCTAGCGTCATTCTATCGGTCTAATCTAGCGGTTACCATAGCATGCCATCCATTCGGTCCTGTTCCCAGGGGGTTTGGGGGCATTCTCACCCTGAACATTTTGAAAATAAGTATTTTTTCTGCATTTTGGTGCATATTTTGCCCAAAGTTTATAATAATTAAAGTTTTTTTAAACTTTTCTTTTTTGTGGATCAAGAGGGTGTGTCCCCCTCCGCCTCTGCGGAGGAAATGGGGTGGTAGGGCCCACGAGTCAATGTGGCCCTCAAGTCAAAAAGTTTGCCCACCCCTGTCCTAGTCTAAGGGTGGAAATTCTACCACTGAGCCAACGCCTCCTCCCTATTTATTATTTATAACTAAAAAAAAAAAGGACTGTATGAGCTTTAACCGTTCGCAAGCACATTGCAGGCAAGATGGCGTCTCAGTCAACAATTGTTACACAAGAAGATACTGTAGGGCAGTAAAAGTCCGCAGAGTAGACGTAAAAAAACAAACTTATTCATGTGGAATAATGAGAAAAAACGCTTTATTCTGATCTAGAAAAAAAAACACTGGTGCTTTAAGACATGGGTGTTTGAAACGCTGTTGTAATCTTAGATTGCATCGATTTAATGAAAATGATGAGCGAACACGAGAACGATGTGTTAAATGAAGGTTTAACAGTCTATTTAAAAGTACGTTAGAGCCAAACGGCTCCTAATTTACTGTGTTTATTATCCCTGTCAGACAAATCTGAACGGGCATTAGTGCTGTTGGATTGTGTTTTCTAGGATAGAAACACACTGCTCTTTGATTAGATAGTTTGTCTTCTTATTTTAATTTTTATTTTTTTTTATCTTGTGGCAGAGAATTTTAAAATGACTGAAAAAATGTAGCCCTTTTTTTAATTCCTGAAAACCAAGAAGTTCGTTTTTTTCTGATTTATTGTCCAAATCTTTTTCTGCTGTTTGAACACTAAATAATCCCAGTTAGAAAGTCCGAGGAATTAGTGGATCAACTGTGTTTCTGTCTGATACGGAAACATGTCTAATTGTCCTTGGACATCTAACATACCCCGCCCCCTGCTTCTCCCACCTGGCAGCCTGCTGTGGTGCAACGTAGCACAGAATTTTTTGGGGGGGATGCAATAGCTCAGTCGTAAAAATGTTCGCCCTTGGACTGGAAGTTCGCGAGATTGAATCCCACTGAGCTTATGTCTAAGAGTCCTTGGAGAAGACACCTAACCCCCCGTTTCTCCCACCATTTGTGTCGTCATGGCAGCCTGCTCCGGTGTAATACAGCACACAAATTTTGAGGGATGAATAAAGTACGCAAAAAAAGAGTTACTTACTGAGACGATGTATGAAGGAAGCACGGATTAGGAGTTTTCGGACTCTGAAAAAAGAGTCAAATCTAGGTTATGTTTGGTGTATAACACGTTAAAAAAAATGGATCACTGAAGGTCTGAATAGTTTTAAACTGGATTGAAGGAAAATTTAGTCTGAGAATGAACCTGGGCCAAAGTAGAGCGTCAAACACTGACCTTTATCTATGTGTGTGTGGGGGTGGATGAGGGAGGTGGCTTCCTCCCACCTAACAAAGACATCCATATAAAGTGTAAATTGTCTCTGGGTTAGGGTGTGAGCATAAAAGGGGTTTTATTTTGTCTCAGCAATCGACTGGAAACCAGTCCATTTTCACTGTACCTGTAAATTAGCTCTGGGCTCTTGCACTTTCAAATCCATTGTCTTCTGCTTATCCGTTTCTGGGTCGCGGGGGCAACAGTCTCAGACGAGAAAGTCAGGCTTCTCTCACCCCGGCTGCATCCTAAAGCTTACCTGTGATGATTCTGATTGTTCCATGTCCAGCTGTGAGGCATAGTCTCTCTAGCAGGTCCGGGGTGTAACTCTTGGACTCCTCCCGTTGGGACGTGCCTGAAACACATCACCAGCAAGGTGTTCTGGACGCATCCTAACCAGATGTCCGAAACACCCTGTCTGGCTTCTCTCGACCCGGAGGAGCAACGGCTCTACTCCGAGCTCCTCTCATGGTAGAGCTCCTCCCTCTATCTCTGAGTGAGAGCCCAGCCACCCTGCAGAGGAAGCTCATTTTGTAAAAATAATTAAACGTCAGAAACAGATGGATAGCAACTCGTTTAATTATTTCAAGGAAAAAACAAAAAAATAGTATAATTTTTCAGGAGGCGTTTTTGATTTGAGAAATTTTCAGGAACATCTGTCAGATAAAAGTTTCTGCTAGAGAAAAGTAAAAATTAAAAATCCCAAAAAACTTTATTTGTCGGTGTGATGCATCTCATAATTAAAAAATTGCATGGATTGACAAATAAATTTATGGATAGTTGTTTTTTTGTTAAATATGAATTTCTTGATAGCACACACACATACACACACACAAACGCATACACACACAGAACAAGAGAGTCAAGCCCAAAATTATTCATGCTCCTTTTAAATTCTGACTTAATTTTTGTTTTTAAACAATTTTTTTCTGTTTTTAAACTATTTTTTTTGTTTTTAAACATATTTTGGTTCTCTAAACATTTTTGTTTCCTAAACATTTTTTTTTTGTTTTGAAGCAATTTTTTGTTTTTAAACAAAAAAATTTGTTTGAAAACACGTTGCAAATTTTTTTATTTTTTTTTAAACCGAAATGACGACAGCTTCTTCTAAAATATATTCATAAAATGTTGATGTTTTTGTGGAATAAAGTATCTCAAGTATAATTTACTTTTGAGCAAAAAGTTTTAATTAGAAAATAATTCATATCCTTCTTGATTTATTTTTAAAAAAATAATTATAAAAAAGCTTTTTTTTTTTGCTTTTGGAAGAAGCAAAAACTTTCTATAGTTTTCGACCAAATTTCACACGTTGTCGTAATTCTTTTGCTCATTTATTTTTCACATTGACCTCCTGCTGTTTAAGTACATCTCAAATATGAATGTTTTTTAACAGCACTGTTCCTTCTGCAGTGTTTTTACCTTTTGAAAAGTTTGTTCTCCCAAATATATAATTGTGGATTAAAAGTAATCTTTTTAAACACACAGTTACTTCAAAAAAAAAAAAAAAAAGAAAAGTGTTGTTTCTGTCAAAGTGAGCACATTACAGGAGGAATAAACTGATTAGGAAACTCATTTAAAACCCTGATGAGAGTTGATCAAAAAGTCCGTACTTTAAGAGGATATTTGCATACGCACCGCAACCACGCAACACTCTGATGCTTCAAACGTTAATGTAGTCAATTAAAAACTACTTTGTCAACTGAGACTTCTAAAAATTAGAAGTTAAAAGCCGGTTTTCTCGGCGCTGTCTTTTTTTTTTTCCTCTCGAATGCAATATTCTAAGCTAATGGTTCTCGCTCGAGTGCTTTCTTTTGATGTCATACTGTTTATAACCTCTTGTCACACACTCTCGTCAGGCTGTGACCTGGTCGACAACGATCTGCGTTAGTTTCACCTGTCGTACAGCTATTTTTTTAAATCTGAAACCCTGTCTTTGTTTCCTGCAGGAGGAAGGTGGAAATCATGCACACTCACAGTCTGTTCACGCTGCTGGGAGAAAGGCTGATGATGCACACCAACACAGTTTCCATCACCACCTACAACACTCTGTATGAGGTAGGCCATTGTTGGGCAGCGGCTCATTCACACTCCCAGGAAGTTATCGCCGTGGTAACTGTTAATTATCTGTTTGGTGCAGATTCTGACGGAGCAAGTCTGTACTCAGGTGGTTCATAAACCTCATCCCGAGCCTGACTCTACTGTCAAGATCCAGAATCCCAGTAAGAGCTTGGATTTCTTAAGTTCCTGATAAAAACGCAGTGTTATTTCAATTCGAGCGAGCGAACGCTGAAGCCTCATTTTCTCCTGCTTCACATGTTTCCTTCTAACATTTTCCTTCTTTTGTCATCACTTTTTTTTCTTTGCTTACCACTCAGTGATCCTGAAGGTAGTGGCAACCCTGCTGAAGAACTCCACCCCCAGCGCTGAGCTGATGGAAGTCAGGCGACTCTTTCTCTCCGATATGATCAAACTCTTCAGCAACAGCCGTGAGAACAGACGGTAGATGCAGAAACAATATCTTTACCTGGATTCCCTCATCCGTACACTACTTCCTTCTAATCTCCGTCGTCCCTCTACCTCTCTGTGTTTGCTTCCCAGCTGCTTGCTGCAGTGCTCCGTGTGGCAGGACTGGATGTTTTCACTGGGATACATCAACCCCAAGAATCCAGAGGAGCAGAAAATAACCGAGATGGTGTACAACATCTTCAGGATCCTCCTCTATCACGCTATCAAATATGAATGGGGAGGATGGAGGGTCTGGGTGGACACGCTGTCTATCGCTCACTCCAAGGTTAGAGTTTTAGTTCCATCGATTGGATCTTGACATTCGTGATAAAATATGCACATATTAAAAGTCGTATTGATGTCTTTCTTCCTGCTTGTTGACTAGCTTTTTTATTTAGCCGTTTTCTCAACTCAAGGTGGGAGGAGGGACGTTATGGATGATAGTCTAATTGCCCATGGAGACCCGCGTCCCAGTTTTATCCATCCGCATATTGTGATCTATGAGTCTGCTTCTCGGCAAGGAGGAAACTATTGGCAGTGCGCACGCCTTTGATCGTGTTACCAATTATATCCCATCATCTTTCACAGGTGACCTACGAAGCCCATAAGGAATACTTGGCTAAGATGTACGAGGAGTACCAGCGTCAGGAGGAGGAGAACATGAAAAAGGGGAAGAAAGGCTCCGTCTCTACGATATCCGGTCTCTCAGCCACACCGGCCCCTGTGGTCAACGGCAACCTGGAAATTGATGACAACTCCCAAACGCAAACCCCCGAGAGCGAAGCTGAATACAGCGAAGGAACTGCTGGGGACTCGCGCAATCTCCTCGCAGATGGTACCGTCAAGAGGACGAATGGAGAAGCCTTGACGCCGGGGGAACAAAGCGGGGGACCAGGAGTGAGGGTGGAGGTCCACGATCTCCTGGTGGACATTAAAGCTGAGAAGGTAGAAGCCACAGAGGTGAAGTTAGATGACCTGGACCTGTCTCCAGAAGGACTTAGTGGAGGTGTGGGAGGAAGCAGCGGGGGTGGTGTTGGGATGGAAAACGGACCCCTGGTTGAGGTGGATTCTCTCCTGGACAGCGCTTACTGCTCCGTGGTTCAGAATCTAAATGGAAATTTAGTGCCAAAAGAGGAGACTTCCGGAGTTGGAATAGGAACGAGTTTAGGCCTTTCTGGAGTCAGCCTGGAGGACGATGGGAACATGGGTCCACTCATCACGTTAGCTGATGAGAAAGACAGCGTTCCAAGCAATAATGGATTCCTTTTTAGCAAGGTACGATTCCTGCCGTCATCGTGTTGCTTGTCTTCTCCAACACTAACGTCACTAATCCTTTTCATTTTTCCAGGTTGATGAAAAGTTGCTTCCAGCTCTGGCAGCCACGGACCCTCTTGTGCTGCCGAGTCCAGACCAACCCACTGGATCAGCCTCCGCTCACCCCACCATCAGTGCCAGTGATGACCTCAGCCTGCTAGCCCACATGACCAGCTGCGGTTCAGATTTAACGCAGACCCAGAGCCACGCATCCGGTGGACTTCCTGAGGACGGACCCTTCAAGATCCAGAGCCCTCTTGCTGACATCAGCTCCCTCGCCGAAGCTGAAAGCCAAGCGCAAATTCAAGGAGCTTCTCGACCAGATTTTCCTGAAGGAGAGAACACACCCACAGGCGAGGGAGAGTCTGCCGGACTGAAGACCGGAGGGGACACAGCGAGCACCACCTCTGATACAGAGAGGTCAGATGACGGGAAAGACAAGGACACGAAGAAGATCCAGACCACGGCAACCACTCAGGTGTTTGATCTTTCTGGTTTTATTGGTCAGGTTTTCGGTTAAGCACATAAAATCACTTTGATCTACTTAAAGTCAAGTAAATGGTCATTTTTTTTTCTTTTGTGGCCGTGAGAAAAAAACAGTAGTTAATTTTTCTGTTTTGGGAAGAATATGCTAGAAAAAAACAGGATCAATTTAAGTTGAATCTTTGTTCTGAGAACATTTCTAGTGAGAAATAAACACTTTGAGAACATCCGTTTGGTTTTGTTATACACACATCGTTCCACCGTGATCGTCGATGTTTTTCGTTCCGTTGATTTTTCTATGAGGGTTTGAACTTTGAGTGTCCGACCAAAGTTACTAAACTGTCTAGTGAGGAGTTTTACCATCTTAAAACACTTATAAAAATTTTAAAAAAAGAAGTTAGTACTTTGCAGGTATTTTTCAAGCATAACCTGTGACATAGTACATAAATATTTATACCGTAAAAAAATATTCACTAATAAACTGTAACTCTGCTGAACACTAAAAACCGTTGACCTAGAGCAGGCATGGGCAAACTACGGCCCGCCGTCCACACGCGGCCCGTTAAATGTTTTAATCCGGCCAGCTGAACTTGGAAAAATTAAATAAATAAACCTTGTTAATGTTTTATTTCCCCTGCAATTCTGATGTTTCATCACCAGATGGCGGACTCTAGATAATATTGGTTTTGTTGAGAAAACAACAACACTGCTCCCATTAAAATGTGTGTGTCTCCATGATGTGCACGCTGCCAAAATAAACAATGTGCACAGATATGGAAAGCCATCGGTGTCACTACACGCACGTAAACAAGCGTGTTAGATGTTAAAACAAGCAAAATGTTACTTCGAGCACTAAGATTTCAAACCTAGCGCCGCTAAATGCACATTTTTAACCGCTACGCACTAGATTTCAGACCTAGCGTTGCTAGATTTGAAATTTAAAGGACCCATCTCATGCAAAATAACTCTTTTCACATTGAATCCTATGCACATACACATGCAAAATGTGGGGTTTGCAACATGCATTACACGATAGTTATGAAAATATATTGATTTGGTGGAGTGCAGTCACAGACCCGGAACTAAGAAAGGCCGGGTATCGCTCTTCCCCCTGCCCGTCCTGAGAAAGTACAAGCTCCGCCCTCTGCTCTCACTGAGCCGCAATTCCTCCGCCCATCTCTGAGCGGGAGGGGGAAGGCAGGCGCAAACCCATGCGTAGCGGTTTGGTAGCGTCTGAAATAAGATTTTATCATGTCGATTCATCAAAAAAGCGTGTTTCAAGCAAAAAAATAAAAAAGATGCAGAGCAGCGAACCAGCCTGTATATCGGACGTTGAAAGCGAGTTTGTGAGGGCGTAAGGCCGGAGTGGAAGTGGGTGAGGAGGGCGGGCGGGTGGTGAGGAGGGCGGGCGGATGGTGAGGAGGGAGGGTTTGCTGCGGAGGGGGGGGCGTGTGCGAAGTCCGTCCTGGCTACGTCAAATGCGTCATACTTTAGACATCTGCTCATTGGTTGTTTTGTCTGAGCGTACCAGAAATCCACAGCAATTTGTGAAAAACGGGCTAAATCAATCTAAAAACCCCTTTGGTGAAATATACAAGGCCCGGACATCACACACACACACACACACATATACAAGGCCCGGACATCACTCTTACAAGGTAGAAAACTCTGGAAAGTCCATTTTGCATGAGATGGGCTCTTTAACATTCTTGATGTAACATTTAGCGCTTGTTTAAAATCTAGTACACCATTCTATCAGTCTAATCTAGTGGTTACCAAAACATACCATTAATCTGATCCTGTTCCGGCCCCTTTGTCAAATGTTAGAACTCAACGTGGCCCCTGATCTAGAGCCTGTTAATCACTCCAACTTACTGGTTTTAGTGACTAGTAAGTATTTAATTTGTTGGAAATAAAAACCCAAAAAAGACAGAATAGACCAAGTCAGGTTTTATTGGATACCCAGTATTTTTAATGAGTTACTGGACTGACAAACGATAGAAGATCTTTAAGAATAAGTTGGAAACTAGTTTTGGCTAACTGGATGATGTGGTTCAACAACTATGGAATACACACCTTAAAAATTTCAGAGCTTTTTAATTGAAATTTCAAATGAATCTAAGTGTGTCTTAGAGGACAAGTTTGATTTGTATCCTAAGACCAGAGAGGTATGTAGTGGAGTTTGTGGTCTTATTGAGGTGTTGTTCTCACTATTTCAGGCCCTGCATGGCCGCAGTGCAGCTCAGCTGGAGCGGGACCTCCGTGTTGACCTCGGTTTCCGAGGAATGCCCATGACGGAAGAACAACGCCGTCAGTTCAGTCCTGGTCCTCGCACGACTATGTTTCGCATCCCAGAATTCAAGTGGTCTCCAATGCACCAGAGGTTGCTCACTGACCTACTGTTTGCCTTAGAGACGGACGTGCACGTGTGGAGGAGGTAAGCCATCCTGGATTTTTTTTTTTTTCTTTATGACTCCAGTAAATGAGGTCTGTTTTATTCCCTCTTGCTCAGGGGTGTCAAGATCCGGTCCTGGAGGGCCGGTGTTCTTTCAGTTTCTTTGTGTTCTCGCGTCAATACAGCTTACATAAATAAATAGACTCTACTTATTTAGCGCTTTTCGACTTGCGTTGATACTCAAACGCTTTTCAGTCTAGCCCACATTCATACACAAATTCATGCCTGATGGTGGAAGCTGTCATGCACGCTGTGAACCACCATCAGGAATAATTGGGGGTTCGGTGTCTTGCTCAAGGACACCTTGGCATGAACTCTGTTGTTACAGGATGGTGGCCCTGCCCACTGAACCTCCTTCAGTGAAATCAACAGCCAATCAAATTTGGCTCAATGACTCAATAATCTGGACCAGGTGTGTAGATGTAAGAACACATGGGAAACCTTCAGGACACCATACGGCCCTCGAGTACCAGCGTTTGATACCCCGTGCTGTACGGTTGACTCGGTTTTTCAACTTTCTCATTTCATTTCAGCCACTCCACCAAGTCAGTGATGGATTTTGTGAACAGCAATGAAAACATCATCTTCGTCCACAACACGATACACCTCATTTCTCAGATGGTGGACAACATCATTATCGCCTGTGGAGGCATTCTTCCTCTTCTGTCAGCCGCAACATCTCCTTCTGTAAGTGGTTCCACATCGCCCCTGTGTGGTAGGAGGAGAAACTGCATCTGTATTGGTCTAAATCTCCTTTTCCACACGATCTGAGCCGTATCGATCCGTCTGATTTATTAGATTAAATCAATCCTGTGTGCGTGTTTACCAATAAATTAGTAATAACTGTTGAAGATGCCGTCATTTTGTATTCCGTTTTATAACGCATGTTAGCACGTGGAGTAATTCTGGTTAAAAAAAAAAATCAATTCCTCTCATTTTTTTTCCATCCGTAACTCTGTCAAACTAACAAATAATTTCAAGCTTTAGTTGTTCTTTCTTCTGCTTAATTTGATAATAAAGTGTTGAATCTTTTCATTTTTCTTTCACTTACGTGTTTTAATCTTTCCTTTCCTCTCTGTGTTATTGTGTACTGTGTATTTTCGTCTTGTTTTCGTCTCTGTTTTTGTCTGTTTTTGCACGTGCAGAGTTCTAAGAGTAGTGCCAACACTGTAAGTTGCATTTTTTTTTCTCCCTTTCTCTTTTGATTCTACTAATCTTTCATTTCGGTTAGTTTACCACTGTGACTAACACTTAGCCCATGCCTGGTTTTGGTGTACAAAATCTTCTGATTTGTTGTGTCGCTAATCCACGTTTAACCTTCTACTGAATATTTCTATCGTAGGTCGGCAAAAAACTATTCAAACAAGGTTAGATTGTTAAATGAAAAGCACAGAAAGAAATAAATAAAATGTGAATGGGTGTTCTAGGAAACCATTCAAATTTTTCTTTCGAGAGTTTTCTAAAACTCCTCAAAGGTTTGCATCTGCTAAGAATGTCCCGTTTGTATCAACACCGAAGAAGGCAGGAGGAGCCGGACCCCAGAGGGGTATAAAGGGAGAGGAGGTGACCCCTGTTCCTGGGGGAGGAGGCGCGGGGGGAGAGGTGCGTACAAGAGTCTTGCGACTCTCATCATCACCAGAAGAGCTAAGAGCACCAACCTGAGCCCTTCTGTCCTCACCCTGTGTGTCTTGTTATCCCCCAAATGTGTGCCCACTTGCTCTGATCAATCCACAGATGCTTGCACCTTGTCGGTTCGCCACGGCCACGCTCACGCTGCTTTACCGAAGCGGCAAACCACACACTTGATTTAAGTCCCTGCTATGCTACCTTCTAATTTATCATCCATAGAAGTTAAATATATTTTCCTGATAAAAAAGATTGATTTAAAGTGAAGTAGATGTGTCTACTTTTTTTTTTTTTTTTACAATCCCTCTTACCTTTACCTGTGTGTGATCAGACTGCACTTCCTGCGTGTTGTGTGGAGCACCCCATGTAGCCAGATTACATCTAAATCACTGAATAAGCATGACACGAAGGGCTGGTTTTTGTCTGTTGAAAAAGCCATGACTGAAACGGTCATGCTTACGTATGTAAAATCTGATTGTATGCATTTTAAGAGACCACATCACAGGTTTTTCTCAAGGTGCATAAAGAGTTCCTCCATTTTTTTTTTTCCACACGACAAAAATTCCACTAAATAACTGTCAAGCGTATGCTTGTGTTTTTTTTTTTTTCCTCTATCCAGACTGAGTTGGAGAACATTGAAGCGACACAGGGCATGTCTTCTGAGACGGCGGTCACATTCCTTTCTCGTCTGATGGCCATGGTAGATGTACTGGTGTTCGCCAGCTCCCTTAACTTCAGTGAAATCGAAGCGGAAAAGAACATGTCATCAGGCGGGCTGATGAGGCAGTGCCTTCGCCTCGGTGCGTGAACGTCTAATATATTCAGTACTGACCAAAATCCAAACGACCAAACTATACGTTATACCCAGGCCTTGATGATGAAGGTTACAATCACCGGTTATCTCGATGGGCCCCTCTTTGACTCAATATTTTCAGGCTCCATGGTGTTTCTCTTCGTCTTAGTTCTACTATTGAAAATGAGATCTGTCAAGTGGAATCATAGCTTGACATTCATCTCTAAAATTCCTCCAAAACTGTAGAAAAAAACATTGATTTCTTTCAAATATAATCAAAGCTTGTCGTAGAAAACTTTGAAAATGAGAAATAATTTGAAAACAAAAGAAATAAGGAATAGAATTTAAAAAATATATATTTTCTAAGAATAAAAAAAACCCAGCTCCCTCAGGAATCAGCGGTTCAGAAGATGAAACGAAAAAGCTTGTGCGTGTCTTTGTCTAAAGCTGTCTGCAGCTTGTTTTTAACCATTTCTCTGTCAAAATACAAAAACAATTTTATAACCAGGCGGCACTGTGGCACAGTGGGTTGCACTTAGGGGCCTTAGTAGGCCCCTAAGTAGGGGCCTACTTAGGCCTTAAGTAGGCCTTAAGTAGGCCTACTTAAGGCCTAAGTACTACTAGTACTTAGTAGTACTACTAAGTACTAGTAGTACTTAGTACTACTAGTACTACTAAGTACTTAGTACTTAGTAGTACTACTAAGTACTAGTAGTACTTAGTCCAAAGTACTACTAGTACTTTGGACTAAGTACTACTACTACTAGTACTTAGGCCTAAGTAGTAGGCCTACTACTTAAGTAGGCCTTAAGTAGGCCTACTTAAGGCCTAAGTAGGCCTTAAGTAGGCCTACTTAAGGCCTACTTAGGCCTTAGTAGGGCCTTAGTAGGGCCCTAAGTAGGGCCTTTGGGGCCTCACAGCAAGAAGGTCGTAGGTTCAAGTCCCGTGTGGGGACGAGGCTTGGAACACTGGCGTTTCTGTGTGAAGTTTGCACGTTCTCCCTGTGCATGCATGGGTTTCCTCCAAAAACTTACATGTTAGGTTGACTGGTGACTACAAGATTGCCCCTAGGAGTGTGTGTGACTGGCGACCTGTTCGGGGTGTACTCTGCCCTTTGCCTCAAATCAGCCGGGATGGGCTCCGGCGCCCCCTATAAGGATTAGAAGGTTACTGACTGAGTGAAACCAAGAAGTTGGAGTGATGGACTGGCTGTTGTTCGAATGCTTTTGTTCTTCGTGTAAAACTTATTTAGCCGAGGTCTTCATTGTCCCTCAGGTTTACTAATGTGTACACGGTATTTGATTCTGAGTGTTTGTCCAGCCAGTAAAGACAAAAAATAAATGAAGAAAGACTACCTTCAATCATATGAACGGTCAAAGTGGTGGTCGTAAAAAACCTCACTCGTCCCAGTGTTTTGTGCTCTAAAAAAATTGATAGTTTATTAGTCAGTCACCTTGTTAAGCTTCTATCCCTTACGGGGTTACGGGTGATGTCGGAGGCCATTCTACCTCATTCAAAGCGAGGGGCAGGGTACACCCCAAACATGTCACCAGTCTGTCACAGGGCCACACGCACACACACACATAACCACACGCACTCATTCCTAGGGGCAATTTTGGCACCGGCTAATCAACCTAACATGCACGTTTTTGGAGGGTGGGTGGAAACCAGAGTACCTGGAGAAAAACCCACGCAAACATGGGAGGAACATGCAAACTCCACACAGAAAGGCCAGTGTTCCGAGCCATGTCCCCACCCGGGACTTGAACCCACAATAATCTTGCTGTGAGGCCACTGTGCTACCCACTGTGCTAGCCATGACAGTGGTTGGAGTAACTGGGCGGGTTAGGTGTCTTCTTCAGGGACACTTAGGCATAGGCTTGGTGGGAATTGAACAGACTTCTCATGATCCAAGGATGGGACATTCTACCACTGAGCTAACGCCTCCTTCTAATTTCTGCGTCTCATTTTAACAATAACCCCGTATTTTAAAGTCCAGTCTAAAGTATTTTCAGGCTCGTTCTGGGAGCTCGTTGCGTACTCCATCCCATTTATTTTGAAAAGAAAAGTAAATATTCTACTTTATCATAAATTATTACATTTGTCCTTAAACAAAATAAAGAAAAATACCAACCAGATAGTGTTTTTTCCCCCTTTTTTGCTCTCTTTACGAGGGACAGGGCCAGATTAGCAAAGAGCTAGCAAAACATTTATTGTTGATTTTTCTCAATTTCTTGTAATTTAATGTTTGAAATGTTTAAACTTATCATGATTAAACATTTAAGTTGATGCTGCCACTAAAGATACTGTCCATATGTATGTTTTAAATAAAAAAGCAGTTTCCACTTCTGCTAGCATACATGCTAAGGTGATGCTAACTCCATTTACTGTTCGATCATGTGTGTTTTTTCTGTGTTTGGTTTCAGTGTGCTGCGTGGCAGTGAGGAACTGTCTGGAGTGCAGGCAGCGACAGAGAGACCGCAGTTGCAAGTCCTCATTAACCAGCAGCAAGTCACAGGACAGCCTCCACAGTGCCTCCACAGCCAGCAAGGTACGGGCACACCTGTTCTAGGACATTTCAGCCTCGGAGATTTCAGCCACAGAAATTTGGGCCAAAAAACTGCAACCTAGGATATTTGAGCCATGTGCGCCACGAATTTAGGGCATTTCAGCCTCGGACATTTCAGCCACGGACATTTGGGCCAAAAACCTATTTTATGTAGAAAATTGTGATATTTTATGTAAAACATTGTGATATTTTGTAAATAGCCTAGGTTGCAGTTTCTTGGCCCAAATGTCTGTGGCTGACATGACCGTTCACCCAGTAGGACAGTTATTTAACCCTTTGTGTTACGTGTGAAGTAGATATATTCTGAGCGTATCTCAATATGTGGTATTCACACCTAACACAAAAGGGCATGAAGAAATTCTGATATTTTTAAAAAATTCTGATATTTTATGTAAAAATTTTATCATAAATAAATAGTTGCACTACAGAAAATAATTGCTTTTAGTCATTTTTATTTATTTTTTAAAAATTCTGATATTTTTTAAAAATTCTGATATTTTACAAATAAAAAATTCTGATATTTTACAAATAAAAAATTCTGATATTTTACAAATAAAAAATTCTGATATTTTTAATAAATTTTGATAAAATTCTGATATTTTTTAAAAAAAAAATCTGATATTTTATGTAAAAATTTTATTGTAAATAAACATTTTTATCCCATGGCTCAAATAGCCTGGGTTGCGTTACGTGTGAAGTAGATGTATTCTGAGCGTATCTGGTTCGTCTTCACAACCTGGTGCTTGACTTAAACACAGGCAAGAAGACCATCCCTGCCTTCCTTCGTGGCAACAGTCACAACCTTCGTGGAGGACAACTAAACTTGTAAAATATTGTGATATTTTATGTAAAAATTTTATCGTAAATAAACAGTTGCACTACAGAAAAGAATTGCTTTTAGTCATTTTTATCCCATGGCTCAAATAACCTAGTCACCGTGGCTCAAATAGCCTAGGTTGCAGTTTTTTGGCTCAAATGTCCGTGGCTGAAATCTCCGTGGCTGAAAAGACCGTTCACCCACACAGACGCCATCAAACGCCCATCCCACACCGTTAAAAGTCTGATTTAAGCATCATCATTTTGATCGGTTAATATTAGAAGGTTCTAAATGTGACTTTTTTTGTATTCTATTCTTAGCAGGATCCAGACAGACTCCTGCAGGATGTAGACATCAATCGTCTTCGAGCTGTGGTTTTTCGAGATGTGGTGAGTGTGACTGCTGATATTTTTAAAATGTAATAATTGTGCCTGATTTATTTATTTATTTTGTATTGCTTTCCTTTAGGATGACAGTAAACAGGCCCAGTTTCTGGCCCTTGCAGTCGTTTACTTCATCTCAGTGCTCATGGTATCTAAGTACCGAGACATTTTGGAGCCCCAGCGGGAGATCGGCAGGTCTACTAGCCTATCGGGACGAAGCATCCGTCATGAGATTAACTCCCCAACCAGTACAGGTGATCTTTGTTTTTCTCGTCTGGATTACCCAGCAGTGACTCATCATTGTAATGTTGCTGTAGTGCCTCCAAGCAAACAAGAATACATTTGCCAAGAATGTGAAACCATTAGAAAAAAAAAATCAGAGAAGGAGAAGAAAATAGTTACCACACAAAGAAAGAGAATCGGAAAGAATTCAGTGTAAAATAATGGAGAAAATCTAAAAAAAAAAATTGTTATCCGACTGATTTTAACCATAATTAATATTTCTTCTGGCTGCAGAACACCCATCCACTGCTTTCTCAGACCGGGATAAACAGACCACCACCCCGGTTGACGACTCTCCACGGGCTGGTCTCCCACACACAGACTCTGGCATCGGAGAAGAAGGCCACGTGGCTGGATCCCTTAATGGCTCAGAGATGGGTCTTGGCCTTGGTTTGGGTCTGGTGGGGAGAGAGACAGACAGAGACAGAGATAGAGATGTTGGAGGGGGAGGCATAGGAGCAGGGAGTGGGGGAGGAGGCACAGATCTGCTGTGCAGTCTGTCTGACATACGGAGGTCACAGGAGAGCCTTTTAGATTCACCCCACAATCCCGGTTCTACCCCCAACTCAAGCCAAGCCCCGCCTTCGTCAATCTCCAGCATCAGCCAAACGAACAAAGGCATTAATGTGAAGGTGGGTGTGTGTTTTGTTTTTCAGTGAACATCTGACGTCTTTACAGATAAATATATCTACTTTGTACATCAATATGTCTTGGTCAGAATCCCACCCCTCTGCCCCCCTCATTTGTATGTTTAAATTCATCTTGCTAACAAATCATTTACTTCTTAGGACCAAATGTCTTGTTTTCCCTTCTCAACATTTTACAGACTGAACTTAAACTGAAGAAATGAAAAATTAAATTAAAATGAACTTAAATTATGTTTAAATCTTTTCTGTTTAAAAAAGAAATTTAAGTTATTATTACTTAAAAAATATGCAAGTCTTGATGGTTAAATTCAAGCTTATATATAATGTAAACAATTATCGTAACAATTGTATTACTTTTGTACTTGTATTACTTTTTCATTTGATGTTCTAATTTTTTATTTTATGTATTATGATTGATTTATGTTTTATGATGGATTTCTAAGTATTTACTTATATTTTTTTGCTTTTATGATGATTTAAAAAAAAAAAAAAGGGTCGGCGAAATAAGCGTCTGCTTCAGCCGATACCTTTTCGGTCCTTTGCTAAAATATAATTATTTTTCTTTCTTTCATTAATGTGAAATTACACTGAGACTGAAATAAATAAATAAATAAATAAAAAAAATGTCAACCCTTAAAATCATCAGGTTTGTTCTTATGTGTGAAATGCAGGAAATTTTGAAGAGCTTGGTGGCAGCTCCCATTGACGGGGCGGAATTGGGACAGGAGTCTGGACCGACTCCCTACCACCCAGACCCGGCCTTGAAGACACATCCAATGCTCCCCATGCAGTTCCATTCCTTCGACAGGTCAGTGGTGTTGCCGGGTGACCTGCAGTAAAACAACCAGATACACAGTCAGCGCAGGCTCACAAACAGAGACACAAATATTTCTATATCACTAAGGTTTTAGAGAAAGGGTCAAAAATCAGGAATCTTGACACTTTCTTGAAATCCTAGAGGCCTGTTGCTTTTTGCTTACGAGCTATGTTTGTAATTTTTAGGGCAAAAAAAAGAACTTCAGACGGTAAATCTAACTGTCACATGCTATTCAGATCGCCATGGTACCAGACATCAGCAGGAGATTTGTTTATCCATCCAATGTTGTGATCTTAGTCTTGAGTGAAATCAACTTGTCCGTTCATGTTGGCACACACTCCAGACACACTCTTGTCACTTTACCTCATGTGTCCTGTCTCATACAGGAGTGTCGTGGTCCCTGTGAAAAAGCCGCCACCTGGCAGCCTGTCAGTCAACACCGTAGGCACTCCCACCACCAGCGGAGCGGCCACTCCAGGCAGCACACCCAACATTTTCGCTGCTGCCACGGCAACGCCCAAGAGCATGATTAACACCACAGGTGGGAGATAACTTCAAGATGGTGCAGCTTGAAAAATGGATCCTCTTAAACATACTTTGTTATGAAATTAAATCTGTAAATACACGCAGTATTTCTTGTATTTTCTTTCATGTAAACGCTGATCTGTAAATTTGAACCAAATTTCTTTCTTATTTCCAAAGCTTTCGATGTTTAGCGTAGCATCAGCGATGCCGCATGCGAGTTTATTTCAGCTCTGTGGTGTAGTTTCAAACGTCTCGCAGAAAAGACGCACAGCACTTTTTACAATACTGTATTTTTCAGACTGTATGTCGCAGTTTTTTATTATTTGGTCGAGTGCGACCTATACTCTGGAGCGACTTATATAATGAATTGTTATTATATTTTTACTATCATTTCACATGTCATTTTCACAATATACCACACATTATTTTCACACTTTACCGCAGGAGAGCGCTCTAGTTTCAACATTGACGGTAACATAAAAACACCTGAAAATCCTTTTCTGCAGATTACAAGCTGAAAATAGTATAATATGTGGCTGAAAACGATAATTGAGCAGCAGAAAGAAAGTTTTTAGTTAGTGAGAAACTTGTAAGGGACTGGTGAAAAGTGGAGGTTACTGTAACTGGAATGAAGAAAACAAAAAAAGCTAATCGCAGGCTAAAAGCTAAGGAGTCACAGTTAACAGAACTGTTGTGATTCCCTCGCCTGCCGCCGGAGGGGGCCCTGGATGGTCCTAATCACTGTGATTGGGGGACACTTGTGGGTAATTCCTGATTCCCCACACCTGTGCTCCCTGCCATTTATTTAAGGGAAATCACCCCGGACCTCCTGGTCGGGTCTTACCATCCGATCCAGCCCGGTCACCCTGGTTGTCTGACCATGTTTTGAACTTTATTATTTGGACTTTTGAACTGTTGAGTTAATCCTGTGCTTCTTGATTTGCAGACTCTCCTGAATTAAGTTAATAAATCTTGTTTGAAGTCCTACATTTGGGTCCTCCTCCTTCCACATCACAGGAACGAGTTCATACATTAGTGTTTGAATAACATGCTACAGGGAGAGTAGTTGTGGACGGATCAAGAAATGGCTAGAAAGTGCTACATTAAGCGTCAGGATGGCTTCTTTAGAGCAAGCAACATGTCTGTTTTTGGTGTTGAATTTTATCAAATAAATTTGACCCAAAAATGCGACTTTTGGGGAAAAGTTGCACTGGACAATATATAATTCCAGTGGGACTTATATATTGCTTTTTCCTTCCTTTTGTGCATTTTTTGGCTTGTGAGACTTATACTCAGGTGCGACTTATAGTCCGAAAACATGGTAAATCAAAATAAAATAAAATAAGGTTGAATTTTTTTCTTCCACGGCTGATATGCAGATAGGAAGAACATCTCACTCAGCAGAACAACAGTAGCATGAAATGTTCGTATCTAAATCTGTCAGCATGTGAGATGTATTGTGCTCTATTATATGTGCATAATGGACGAGGAGGGGTTTGGCTCCTGTAATGGATTCAGTTTTATAGATTGCACAGCTATTTTCACAAACCATTACTAGAAGATGAGCATCAGCATGCCCAGTGAAACTCAATCCAAATTGAATTTTTTTGCAACCGATAAGCAGCGTTAATATATTTCTTTTTTAACGCCTCTGCACAGCGGGGGCTTCACTGGTGTTTTACAAATTATCTTTTCACCACTCCTCTTCCTTTTTTTTTTTTCTTCTTTGAACCTACTTAGGTGCCGCAGACTCTGCCTCATCCTCTTCCTCCTCCTCTTCATCATTTGTTAATGGTGCAACTAGTAAGAATCTGCCAGCGGTGCAGACCGTAGCTCCTATGCCAGAAGACACCATGGAGAATATGAGGTGTGTGTTCTCTCCGTTGCTAACACTCTTCAATCACTCAGTTTCCTCCCACTTTTTTTTTTCTCCTTTTTGATTTCTTTTTATGTTGATTTGACTGGTTTCATGTGTACCTGTCTCTTTTTTCCATATCATTCTCCATCTTTGCTGGAAACTTCTCAAAATTAACGCCCACATGTACAGTGGTCCCTCGTTTATCACGGGAGTTCCGTTCTAAAAATTACCCAAAATAACCGAAACCAGCAAAGTAGTCAACCAAATTTCTTTCAGCTATATTAGACGTTTTAAGACAGAGGTGCCCGACCTTTTTTATCCCAAACCTCCTGAGATCTACCAGTTCGGTGTCAACATTACAAACGTGTTGTCATACAACCATCACATCACAAACACCACCCTCTCTTAAACACACACAGACAAATTCCCCTCTCTCTCAAACACACACATAGACAAATTCCTCTCTCTCAAATGCACACAGAGAGAAATTAATCTCTGTCTCAAACAAACCCACACCCACAGACAAATTCCTCTCTCTCTCAAACACACACACACACAGACAAATTAATCTCTCTCACAAACACACCCACACACACAGACAAATTCCCCTCTCTCAAACAAACCCACAGCCACAGACAAATTCATCACTCTCTCAAACACACACACACACAGACAAATTAATCTCTCTCACAAACACACCCACACACACAGACAAATTCCCCTCTCTCAAACAAACCCACAGCCACAGACAAATTCATCACTCTCTCAAACACACACACAGACATTTTCCGCACACACGCAGTGCCACAGCAGCAGCAGGCGCTGCTCATTGAGAACAAGATTAACAACATGTTTTCACGTCACAGACTCCAAAAGTCTCCAATAAAACTAGAAAAAGCTACTAGATTGCTTTTTTTGAGAAAAAGAGACTGAATACTCGCAAAACAATAGCGCCAAAGTCGCTGAGCTGACAACACTCACTTCCTGTGGTTTCATAAAAACTTTTTCCTACACATCTGGCAGTTGACTTGGGATTAGTCTGCGGACTACCAGTAAATCAACTGGTTGGGCACCCCTGTTTTAAGACTAGACATTTTGTAAACTTTTCTCAGTTAGGAATGAACATTTTTATGTTTTCTAGAAAAATGATATGGAGTTATCATGCCTTTATGAGTTATGGTAATTATAGAAAATACTCCTTGCCGAAGTCAGTTTGAACGGGAACGTCCCCGTTTCTTGTAATTTAAACTAGAAAACTCAAAAGTAATTAAAAACACGGTAGAATTTGACCTGGTAAAAGCAGCAAAGAGTGAGAAATGTTAGGCTAATAAATGTTTTTACTCACATTAGCACATTGTTCCACATTCCCATCAGTATGAAAACTGCCCTCTGCTCTAATTAGCAAAGAAGATGTTCGTGGTAGTGACGCTGATTAGCGTGTCAAGAATCTGTAAACTGGGCATTTTTTTTACACCGTATTATTCCCATTTAGAAGCACACTCCTGTTTTTTTCCTGAAACTTGAATACAGCGAGGCTTAGTCCGACAAATACAAACAAAAAACACTACCTCGCATGTGCAGCTTGTGCTGGTACCGTACTGTGCCAACGTTTATGCCCTGCAGAATTTTTTTTGCAAATAGCTTAACTGTAGATGCCCACCCCATGAGTGCGGCCACGAATGCGCAAGTATTGGGAATAATACGGTAGTAAAAATGATTTTAAGCAGAGCTTATGATAAGGTTTTGTTGCTATTTTAAAAACAACTTCACTTGAACTCAACAAGTCATAAAAATATTCCATATCATATACACTTTCAATTTCATTCGAATTGCGCCCGCACCTCTTGTGGTGAATAAACAAGATCAAATGGATTTGATAAATTTATAGTCTGTATTTCCGTTTCGTTGTCTTCCGCTTATCCGGGGACAACAACCTCAGACAGGAAACCCAGCTTCCCTTGCCCCGGTTGCATCCTACAGCTCACCCGGAAGGATCCCGAGTCGTTCTCCAGCCAGCTGTGAGACATGGTCTCCACAGCAGGTCAGGAGTCTAACGCTGGGTTTCCTCCTGATGGGACATGCTTGAAAACCCTCACCAGCGAGGCGTTCGGTTGGCATCCCAACATGATGCCTGAACTCCTCCACCTGGCTTCTGTCGACCTGGAGGAGCAACGGCTATACTCATAGCTCCTGAGAGACCAACCACCCTGTGGAGAAAGCTCATTTTGGCCATTTGTATCCACGATCACAGTTACCACCCACAGCTGGTGGACTGTATTTCTCTCTAGAAATATTAAGACGAAGATTTATTCTGTTTCGTTGCATTTTTATTCTCCCAAAATTAGAAAAATAACCTCCATGTTTTTCTCCATATTTTTGTAAATTTCAGTCACATAAACGTAAGCGGTGGACCACTGTTTTACAAAATAAAATAGTAATGTTTCAAATCAGGAAGAACAACAGGGGTGGATTTATACACTCAAATGCAATAATAAGTGAAGAATTTGTTTTTAAACATGAAGAAATTATTTCAGAAGAAAGTGATCGTTTGTGAAAATGTTAATGACTTGTTTTGTTTTTTTTTAAATCAGTTATATTAAATATTTTAAACACTTTCTGTCAGTTTTAATTTTTAATTTTTTTTAGATCTATTTAGTTTTTTTACCACCAATTAGCAAATAAATATTTCTTATGGATTAAAAACAGAATAAAAAAATATCCTAGACTGTACCCATCGTGACCTATAGATGGGAACTCCATGGGTCACCAATCGATCTCCTGGATTGAGATTTACTAGTAATCGTCTTTTTTGATGCACCTATTTTATACTGTCATGCACACACACACACACACCTGGCACATTTTACCTAGCCAGCACTATGGCACTCTTCATCACCGACATGGTTATTCTGTTTTTATTTTACATGAACTGTTTAGTCCTGAACGACTCCAGTGGTTCTACCTCCACTTAGATTACACGCTGTGTTATGGATGTATTTCAAATTCAGTGTCACTAACGTAAATCTCTGTTCAGTTTTAAGAGTCACTGTTAGAGTAAAGCATATGCCGGTAAGAAAAAATAACTGTTAGTAATATTTTTTTTTGTTTTTAAAGAACTTTGACTGTAAAATTTCTGTCAATGTTAGCAGATGAATTATGTTTTGAATTTTCACACACATCTGACTGTGTGGGCGCGGACGTGCACATGTATTTCTTAATCTGTGTGCATGTCTGTTTGTGTGTTTTTTTTGTATGTTTGTGTGTGCGTGTGTGTGGTTTGTATTGCAGTGCCTATTGTGAGGTGGCGCAGTGTGCGCTGCGCAGCGGTCAGACGCCCCCTGAGCTCAAGTCTTTTAGCTCTCTGGCAGGCTTCCAGACAGCTCCCCGAGATGCAGGACAGTGTTTTAGGCAAGGAGATGCACGTTCTGTCCCCATGCCCTTCCCTCTGCCCCACCTCCACCACACACTCCGCTCCGCCCAGCAGTTACCGAAATGTCCCTGTACGCCATGCAAAGAAGGACAAATCAGCGCATATGTCTTTCTTTTTAAAAGCACACTTAATTCTGTCACTTTTTTGCACGGTTGTTTTCTCACACTAACCCAGAACCCAGAGCTGTCTCACTGTTCAATGTTCAAACACAGCTTTTTCAAACACCAATCACCTGAGCATCTCGACAGGGTAAAACAGATCAAATCCTAAATACATGATGTTGGAGATGTTCGATCTTACAGCCAAGAATACAAACACCACCGTCGTGAGAGTTTAGTCCTTCTGCTTTAGTTTGTACAAAAAAAAAAAAAAAAAACTTTCTGCTTATCCAATTAATTCTGATCTGCCACCACACGTCAGCAAAAATTACACCAGAATTCAATTTAAATATGGACGTAATATGGCTATCGTGTAAACAAAACATCCCCATTCCTCTGGCTTTGTTTTGGTTACATACGTCCAGCCGTTTGACTCTCAAGACGTTTCGACTTCCATCCGGAAATGATTTTCAATGTCAGATTGAAGTCAAACTCAGATTGAAAATGAAACGTCTCGATCATCAAATACACTGTTTTAAATAAATAAATAAATAACTGTATTCATTCCTCACCGGGGAAATTTGTGTGCTGCACTCCTTACACCGCAGCAGGCTGCCCTTCAACGGCGCCAATGGTGGGAGAATAATAATACATTTTATTTGTAATGCACTCTACACCTGAAATCAAGCCTCAGAGTGCTACATGGTTAAAACGTTAAAACTTAAAACAATTAAAACAGTTCAGCACAATAAAAACAAACATACAATGCAAACAAATTTAAAAATGATAAGCTTTTTTAAAAAGGTGGGTTTTTAGTCCTTTTTTAAAGGCATCCTCCATCTGTGGGGCCCTGAGGTAGTCTGGGAGGGTATTCCACAGGCGGGGAGCAGCAGCCTTGAAGGTCCTGTCGCCCATTGTTTTTAGCCGTGTCCTGGGTGGGTTCAGACGATGCTGTTGGCCTGACCGGGTCCTGGTTGAGGTATTGAGTGTGAGTAGTTCTGAGAGGTAAGTGGGGGCCTCACCGTGCAGACAGTGATGGGTGATGGGAGAAGCGGGGGTTAGGTGTCTTCTCCAAAGACCCTAGACGTGCTCTCTGTGGGACGCAAACCCGCGAACTTTCGGTTCGCGCGCAAACGCTCTAACCACTGAGCTGCCGTCTCCTATCCATCGTAGAAGTCTGTTCTACGATGTATAACTCCTGGATGAACGAGGCGTTACGCGGACACATTTAAAAAAAGCAAATAATAAAAATGAGACACCAATATGTCTATTTTTTAAACCTATTTACATATAGACGGACAGACAGACGGACATATCCAGCATTTAAAAGGAAACCCACAATTCAGGATAGTTTGATTTTCTTTAACTACTGTGTTTCTTTTTAAAGTTTAGCTCAAAGTGGTCGGCCCACTCATCCCAAAGTTCCACACCTGTAATCTGCAGGAGCTTATTTTACCAACACTAACCCACACACGCTTCCACCGAGCATCGCTTTGCTTCCTTCCGTGCTTTCTTCACATATCTTTCACCTTCATTTTTTCACACCTCTTTTCCTTTTTTTTTTTTTTTTGTACAGCTTCGCCCTTTGCTCTCTTTCGTCCCTGTTTTCCATGCATGCTCTCTCCCTCACGCGTTCTCCATCATCCTGAATTTTGACCCCGCCATTTGTATGTTTCTCAAGATTACCACTCCGTTTTACTTACTCTTTCTCCCTCTCCTTCTTGTTTTTTCAGCATCACTACCAAGCTGGAGCGTGCTCTGGAAAAAGTGGCCCCCCTGCTGAGAGAGATTTTTGTGGACTTTGCTCCTTTCTTGTCGAGGACACTGCTGGGTAGCCATGGGCAGGAACTGCTCATAGAAGGTACAGGTGCTGTACACGGCTCCTTTTTTCTAACTGGCGTCTCTCTGTGGAGTCTCCTCATTCACTGTCCCTCACCGCGGTGTGTGTCTGTCCGTGTGAAAGACTGACCGGTGGATGTGTTGTGTACGTGTGTGTGTGTGTGTGTGTGTGTGACTGGCTGCTTTTGAGCTGCTTCACTCATTCGTCAACCAGGTATGGAGTCAGTATCTTGCACCGTGTTAAAAAATAGCTAGTCAGGAATGATCTGTGATTTTTTTTTAGATCAGATTATCATCATTTTTAGAGTAACTTGGATTGTAGTTTGTGTCCTCTCTAATCCCACCTGCTTCCTGGTGTCCCGTTAAATGTGATCCACCGTTTCAGTGTTGATTTCTCCTCTATTTCTTCCCTTTTCCTCTTCCTTTCTCTCTTGTTTGTTCTTGTCCTTCCTGTGGCATGCTTTTTATCAAATAAATTTGGACTAGAATAACCGTACACGACAGCCAAGAACGCTGACGCTTCTGTAACTTCTTTGATGATATTTTTGTCTCCTGCTGTGATACGTTCGGAGAAGCTCCTGACTGTGTTGCGTGTGTGTGTCTGTGCTGCAGGTCTGGTGTGTATGAAGTCCAGCACGTCTGTGGTGGAGCTTGTAATGCTGCTGTGTTCTCAGGTCAGTGTCACATCTTCTAAATCGAAAAAAAAAAATGCACTTAGCTGCAGTGGTGGAACATAACGAAGTAAATGTACTTCGTTACTGTACTTAAGTAAAAAAATTGTGTATTTGTACTTTACTTACGTAAAATTTAAGACCAGTACTTTTACTTTTACTTCACTACATTTTTAGAGCAAATATCTTTACTTTCACTTCGCTACTTTTTAAAAGTGTGTTTCACATTTTTCGTTACATTTTCGTAAAATACACAGTTTTTTTAGTGCATCTTGAAGCCGCACCGCCAAAATCAAAAGGAGCAGCTTATCAGGAGAAGGAGTCATGAATCGAGGACCAATCAGAAGCGAGAGTAAACATTTTCCGCATTCATTCAGTGCCAAAAAACATCAAATATAGCACAAAATAAAAAGAGTCATAAGATTGTTGTTCGTTGTGTTCACTTCTAAATAAAAAGTTAAGCCATCATTACACAGAGCAGGGGCGGTTCTAAGATTGCCACGGGGAGGCGTGAGGTCATTGACAAAGCCAATATATAGTGACTGGGGGCCTCCGCCCCTGAACATTTTAAAAATTAAGTGTCATTTTCCTGCATTTTGGTGGCCCATTTGCTGTTCCTGCAAGGGGATAACTTGACTTGTCCCCTTTCCTTTCTTCTTTTTTTGTGGACCGGGAGAGGAGAGGGGGGGAGGTCACGCCCCTGCAGAGTATTTATTTGTGACCTGACAGCACAAAAAATAACATTTGAATTATGGTCGAATATTTTTACTTTTTACTTAGAAAGTAAAATTTACACCAACTACTTTTGTACTTTTACTTAAGTAGATTTTTGTTATTGGTACTTTTACTTTTACTTAAGTACAAAAAGTGAGTACTTCATCCTCCACTGCTTACCTACAAGGCGTGAAGTTCTCGCTTCTCGATATTAAAATACATGATTCATTAAATAATACTCATCATGACGTTGTAGATTTCTCTCTTCAAACACAAGGCCAAAAAAAATGCAGTAACTTTTAACTCGGATCATAAAACCTTTTCAATTTCTTACATTTTGGATTTTATCTGTTCGATTCTGCTCTCTTTTTTAAAGCCATTAGACAGTGTTGCCACTCACCTAAACTTCAGCTTCTCTCTGGTGCAGCAAGTGACCGGTTTAAAGTCCCTCGGAAGAGTTCTTCTTCTTTACCGTGTCCTTCTTTTTCAGTTTTCTTGCCCTAGCTGTTGTTTGTCACCAGTTACACTATCAAACGTTTTTGGTTTTGGCTGTTTTATCTCACAATGTTTCTTCAGCTGCTGCTTTCATCCTGCTCTCTTCTTCTGGCTCTTCCTTCTATCACTCTCTTCTCTTTTGTCTCCCCTCCACTTCTCTAGGCGGTTCGTCAGCATGTATAGTATTACCACTGACTCCGGCCTTGTCTGCCATTAGAGGCCCATGAGAGCACACTCAAGCCCAGAAATCGATCTTCTGGGTGGGGTAGCGGGAAGGGGGGCTGTAACAGGAGATATCCAGAAGAGCTAATGGAGCTCTGATAGTTTCAGGCTTTCAACAACACTTTCATCCTACTCGGAAGTCCCTGCTACCACATGCACAAAAACACGAGGATTAGATAGATGCATTAACGCGGACACTTCTTCATCTCTCCACGCAGCTGTTTTATGTTTGTGTTTCCGCTGACGAAGCGCCACAGTTTTTTTGTTTTTTTTCTTTTTCCTTTGAGTGAAGCTTTTGGAAGATTTCACGCCTCTTACATGCTGAAATGCTGATTACTCACAACATCCTGCTTAGCTCTTCCAGGCAGTCTTTGATGATGTAACAGTGCTTACTTTGAAGCAGGGCTCTGCTAGATAACGCTTACCCCGCTTGGATTTACCAACTTTTTCTGTTCTCGACTCTTAAATCAATGCATTTCTTTGTCTGTAGGCATACTCCTAATCTACAGAGTCTTACTTTCTGTATTTTCTACACTCAGGAGTGGCAGAACTCCATTCAGAAGAACGCTGGACTGGCCTTCATTGAACTTATCAATGAGGGGAGGTAATCCATCACACCAAGCGATTATCACTCCACACCAATTCTCATACAGTATGAACCCCTTTCTAACAGATGTACAAAAGGATGACTCAAAGGCTTTCTGGGATCAGAAAGTTTCTAAATAAATCAAACATTGAAAAATTATGTACCTATGTATGCACAGATCCAAGTATTTAAGAGGGGGCAATGTGCTTTAAGGGGTAACTTTGTTAGCTCAGAAATTCGATAGGCAGGTTGTTGCATCGGTCCGTTGTGGCGAAGAAAGAGCTGAGCCAAAAAGCAAAGCTCTCGATGTACCAGTCGATCTACGTTACTACCCTACCCTCATCTATAGTCACCAGCTGTGGGTGGTGACCAAAATGAATGAGATTGTGGCCATACCAGTCTGTCAATGCCTGATCCCATCAGACCTCAGAAGCTAAGCATGCTGGGCCTGGGCAGTACTTGAATAGGAGACCTCCAGAACCCCAGCTGCCACAGTGGGACGGCCGTTGAGATAAAATTGCCATTGTGTCCCTGGGCAAGACACTTCACCCATGTTGCCTAGTCTTAATGGTGTTTGTGCGATTGGTTAGTGATGGTCAGAAGGGCCAATGGCGCAAAATGGCAGCCTCGCTTCTGTCAGTTTGCCCCAGGGCAGCTGTGGCTACAACAGTAGCTTACCACTACCTGGTATGAAGTGAATGAATAATACATATGTGAAGCGTCTTTGAGAGTCCTGAAAAGGACTATATAATTACAATGCCTTATTATTATTATTGCGGATTCAAGCCGATGAAATGAGCTTCCTCTGCAGGGTGGCTGGGCTCTCACTCAGAGATAGAGTGAGGAGTTCTGCCATCCGGGAAGGAGCTCAGAGTAGAATCGTTGCTCCTCTGAGTCGAGAGAAGCCAGATCAGGCACTTTGCTGGAGAGGTGTTTCGGGCACATCCCAATGGGAGGTGACCCAGAGGCAGGCCCTGGGCCCGGTGAAGAGACTCTGTCTCACAGCTGGCCAGGGAATGCCTCAGGATCCTGTAAGATGCAGTCGGGGTAAGAGAAGCCTGGGCTTCCCGTCTAAGACTGTTGCCCCCGTGACCCGGCCCCAGAAATGCAGAAGAAAACGAAACGGAAAGAAATGCGATATTCGCCAAAACAAGCAACATGGCGATCAAATAGTCTCTGAATACTGGACAGAAGAACCCACAAATGACTCAAACATGCATGAATGAAATAGAAAACCACTTAAGTTACTTTCTTATAGTAGAAACTTCCAAAAAGTTGATTTTGCATAAAACTTTTTTAAACCAATTACTGTCTGATACAGTTTTATTGAAATATAACAGCTAAACTTTCATTTCTAATAAAACAGATGTTTTACAGTGTGCACTTATCTTTGAATTACAACCCATAGGCAGACTGAATACAGACCATTGTGATGTCTCGTATTTGTCTTTCTTCTGTTTTTCACTTATCTGTGTTCCTCGTCTATCAGACTGCTGTGCCATGCTATGAAGGATCACATTGTGCGTGTTGCCAACGAAGCGGAGTTCATCCTGAACCGACAGAGGGCTGAGGATGTGCACAAACATGCTGAATTCGAGGTGAATACATAATCACACCTGCTTGTTCTGTTGTTGATCAGATCTTTGTACTTTTTCCTCCGGCTTATGGATTGTGAAGAACTGCATTAGGTAACACAAAACGATGTAAAACAATGGACAACCAATCAGACAGATTATTTAATTGTCTTAGAAAGAGATCAAGTTAAACAGTTCACTTGTTTGACTTCTATAACTTTTTTCACTCGTTTTAAGTTCAGTACTTTTCACTAATTATTTTCTTATCTTAAGCATTTTGCTTGGTTGGTCTCTTAGAGCCTAACTGATGTAAGTTTTGGCATTTTGATGCCACCTTGTGATACAGAGTTAAAAACTTTCTATTTTCTGAAATTTTCTGTAAACTCGAAGACACATGGCTTTTAAGTGAAAACTGAAACCAGACAAATAAAGGAGGAAAAAAACTAATTCTCATCATTTCATTCGTTTCCTGAACCAATTCATCCAATGCTGTGTTGTTGGGCTTGCCAGAACGTATCCCAGCAAAAAGGCAAGGGTACACCCTGCACAAGTCACCAGTATCACAGGCAGCGTTGTTTTTGTCAACGATAATGTCAGGTGCGCTACATCCAACAAAGCAGGTTCACTTTCCTCGCTGTCAGAGTCACTTTCTGTACCGTGTGGCCCCTCAGAAATGATTGCGAAAGCTCGGACAACAGTGCACTCGCCCAGGGCTGCCTTCCACTCTACGTGAAGCTGTGGTCTCCTCTGGTCATCCATCGCTCCCACACCGCTCGCAGCCTTACTTTGAACGGCTGGTTCACGCTGATGTCCAGCGGTTGGAGTTCCTTTGTCAGACGTCCCTGAATCACAGCAAGCATAGTGTTCATCGACTTCACTTGTTTTTTCACAAAACACATAGGGCGCACTGCACAATAGGACGCGCCGCTCATTTTGAAGAAAATCTAAGACTTTTATATGCGTCTTATGGTCGTGAAAATACGGTAATTAACTACAGAGATCTTGTTTAATACGGCAAATTAACTGATTAATGCAGCAAAATATTTGCCCTCTAAGTGTTTTACTTTTTGTTTTGTTTTTTCTTGATGAATTTTCATGTCTTGAAATCGTACACATTTTTTTCTCTCAGTTCGTATTTAGTGACAAACCCCTTTTTTTCCCTCTTTAGTCTAACTGTGCGCAGTACGCTGCAGACCGGAGAGAGGAGGAGAAAATGTGTGACCATCTCATCAGCGCTGCCAAGCACAGAGATCACGTGACTGCCAACCAGCTGAAACAAAAGATCCTCAACATCCTGACCAATAAGCACGGAGCATGGGGCACAATGTCACAAAGGTGAGAACGTGCAACACTTTTAGATCGCTCTCATTTTACACACAAAAGACAATGTGAAATGGATCCCATCTGCGTGCATTGATTTGTCCTAAAAAAACAAGCATTTTAAATCTAAACTTGGAACGTTGGAACAAAATCACTTGTCACGCCAGCGTTAAAGTCGTTCTACTTGCTTTCAGTCAAACACTGAATCGATTTCAAGATTCTGCTGGTTTCAAGTCCAGATCAAAGTCTAGATCAAAGTCCAGATCAAAGTCCAGAAAAAACACAAAGAAGCAGTGTTTAGCTGTTATTCTACAAACAAACTTCCAGTGGAGATTAAACTTTCTTCAAATGTGGAAACTTTTAAATCCAAATGAAATACGTTTCTTTTAAACATTTGCTTACCGACAAGTTCTGCGCTGCATCTTTTGTTCCAGTGATTTACGTTTTAAGTGTGCTAATAACTCTTATATGACATGTAGATTTAACTGGTGTCTTCTGCTGAATCAGAATTGTTGCATTCACTGAAAATAAAGCCAGTGTTGTTTTCGTTAACGATAATGACAACAAAATGATTCCGTTGATCGGGCTTTTTTTATGACGATGACGTAACGATACAAAATAAATGCACCTCTTTGGTGACGAAAATGTGAAGAGACATTAGGAACTTAATGACTAGACGAAAATGTAACGAAATAGGCGTTAGATATTCACATTTCTGCCATTTTTTTTTCTGTGAAAAGAAATACCACAGCGGCAGCATTCTGTCTCTCATGGCGACACGCCCCCCACAATACTGCACGTGCACACCATCTGCACTGTGGAAAGCCATCAGGGCCGCTACACATACGTACTCTAGCACTAGCGCACTAATTTTCAAATCTAATATTCGAATCTAGCAACACACCTGCAGCCAGGAGAAAGTCACACACCATGGCGGCAACAGCAACAAAGGGGCTTGGTGGTCGGTATTGGCGCGATGGTCTACTTTGTTTATAACCGATCAGAGAATAAAACGGAATGCATTGTTGTAGGAGAGGAACGTAAACGTGGACACAAAATAGGTGGAAAGAATACCTCTAATCTCAAGTGGCATCTAAAAGCCATCACCGTGATATTTATGCCAATGTAAGTCATAAGTCCTTTTAGGTTTAGGACCAACTCTAACTCCTATTTTACACAAGTTAAAGCTCGGCAAGGTTGTCTTTGTTTTTTAACAAATAATCTGCACCATTCTCGGTCATAAAGCCACAATTGTTAAAGTAAGAATATCTGTTGTTCTTTGCTTTTTTTATTTAAAACTAGACTAAAACTCTTTTGAGTTTGAGATGACTAAAACATAAATTAATTTTTATTCCAAAGACTGAGACTAAAACTAAAACTCAGATGGCTGCCAAAACCAACATTGAACAAAGCTAATTAAAACATTTTCCTTTTTCATTTTGACACTGGGAATTCCCCCATGTGCATGACACAGCGTAAATCTCGTTTCAGAGCGCGTACTCAGTGTGAAGTGCATCAAGTTAGCAAACTCAACACATCATTTCATCCGTTTTTATATTATTATTTTGGTGCGTTTACACACAGAAGCAGTGCGCTTCCAGTTGGTGTGAGCACTACAAGACTTCCTGCTTACATTAGAATGAGGGCGTGGTGGAGAACAAAATCCATGGCCAAGAGCAAAACTGGCGTTTGAATGGCATCCAAATGCCGGACGGGAGAGCTCGCAACTCACTGAAATATCAATGAATAAAATAATAATATGTTTTTAATTCGGGAATAACATTCAAACATGATAGATGCTTTCAAAAAGTTTATTTAGCATAAAACCTACTTTTAATTCTTGAAACAATATAAAACTATGAATGATTCTCTTTTAATGTTTTTACATGAAGCACTTTGACTTGGGCATAAAATGTGCTTCAAAAATAAAATTATGTACAGTAGCTCGAATTATTCCCACATCCCCAAAAAGAAATTAAAAAGAAACTTATTTCTTTATTTCATCCATTTCAGCCAATTACATGACTTCTGGCGCTTGGACTACTGGGAGGACGACCTAAGGCGGAGACGGAGATTTGTCCGGAACGCTTTTGGCTCTACACACGCTGATGTGTCACTAAAAGCTCTGGATGACTATGGTCTGCAGCGCTCACTCACACACACATATTCCACTTTAAGCCTGTTTTTTTTCTTATTTTGACCCTCTCTCAAAATCTGCTGAAAAACACCCAACAGGTACAGAAGAGGAGGAGGAGGGAGTGAGGTCGAAGAAGAATTTCCGCAGCCAATCAGTGGTCACCCAGAACCCCGAGGCAGAGCTCATGCTAGAGGGAGATGATGATGCCGTTAGCCTGCTGCAGGAGAAGGAGATTGATAATCTTGCTGGTAAGCAATAAATAAAACAACAAAACCACCATTTTAATCCTGCAGAAGAGTAAATGTTTATCACTCTTCTTTTTAGTACGTTTTCGTCCAAGACTTTTTACCTCCAAAGGCAAGTCAGGAGTCTGAAAGTCACTAACCAACCAACCAGCTGATTTATTAAACTCACCGTGATGCAGTGATCTTTTAAATTTAAAAATTCTCCTACCTTGTAAAATCACTTCCTTTTTTTTTTTTTAAGCGTGATCAGTTGAACATGAAGCAAATGCCGAGAAATAATCAATCCAAATGTGTTCCAGGAGGATCTGCTGTCTCTGGTGCTTTTTATCCTCACTCTCGTCGTTTGAACACAGATTTTCAATTTCTAAGTTATTTTTCTACTTCTCCAGGTCCTGTGGTTCTTAGTACTCCGGCTCAGTTGGTGGCGCCGGTGGTTGTGGCTCGAGGTACTCTGTCCATCACCACCACTGAGATCTACTTCGAAGTTGATGAAGAGGACCCTACTTTTAAGAAAACAGACGCTAAAGTGAGCAAAAAGACATTTATGAACTAAGATGTACTGTTTTAGATAAACAACTCCTTGATGCCTTGTAGCTACCTAGTTATGCTGAAATGCTAAACATGGATTACAATCCCTATCATGCCTAGCGCCTACAGCGCATACGCAGAGCAGAGCTCTGCTCTGTAGATCTAATTAGTTCAAACGCACCCAAAACAAACACAGCCTCTCTGTGGCATACAGTTCCACCCTTTTAAAGTAATATAAAAATAAAATCTAGTATTATTTTTTAGATTATTTCCATAAAACAGCCCTTCTTTTATCCTTAAGCCACCTGCGCACTGCCGCACACACACACACACACACACGCACACACTGTTAGTTGGAGCATACACACTTCTGTATATTCCAGAAACTCAGAACTGTCAAAACCTACAAAAAATAAAATCCTTGACTGTGAGAGGGACAAGAGATTGAGCTACGCTGGGATACTTTTAAATTTTCTTTTAGGCGAAACAGAATTTTATTAACAGTTTTAAAACGACTGCACAGTGGCGCAGTGATTAGCACAGTGGCCTCAGAGCAAGAAGGTCGTGGGTTCGAGCCCCGAGTGGGGATGAGACTTGGAACGCTGGTCTTTCTGTGTGGAGTTTGCATGTTCTCTCCGTGTATGTGTGGGCTTTCTCCGGGTACTCCAGTTTCCTCCCACCCTCCAGAAACATGTATGGTAGGTTGATTGGCCATGACATGATTGCCCCTAGGAATGAGTGTGTGGATGGTTGTGTGTGGCCCTGCGACAGACTAGCGACCTGTTCGGGGTGTACCCTGGCCCTCGCCATGAATCAGCCGGGGTGGGTTCCGGCACTCCCCGCAACCTCGTAAGGGATAGATGGTTAAGAAGGTGACTAACAGTTTAAAAATGGCCTAAGTTTTTTTTTTTTCAGCCTCTCTCAAAACTGCATTGGAGTAAATGAGTAAAAAATTCCGACAGTGGCATTAATCAAACATCTAGTTTTCATTTTTAGAGGACAAAATTTTCTACGTTTTGATGCCAAATTTGTGGCTGTAGAATAAAAAATAATGGAGCTTTGGATGTTTTTTTCACTTCTGAATCACAAAACAAAAAACCACGACTTTCCCTGAACTTTCCCTGATTTTTTGGTGAAAATCTGAGTTTTTTTTTTAAACAGTCATATCTCAAAAAGTATTAATACAAAAATCCTTGTGAGCGTTTTGAAGCAAAAATGGTGTTTTCTAAATTAAATCACATTCTGACTCTGAAATATTTTTTGAGTCTCTTCTTGAGAAAATCTCCAAACTCCATTCAAGTTAATGAGAGAAAAAAAAAATAAATAGAATGGAAATATTATAAAAACTAAGCTAAAATTCAAAAATCTGTACAGATGTGAGTGACTCCTAATGAAGCCGGTTGTTTTGAGACCAAAATTCCTAAAATGAGTCAATCCTAAGTGGGACATCTTACGCAAAGAAAAAGGGCTATAATAATAAAAACAGGAAAACAATACTTGTTGCCTTTTCAAGGCATCAAGCAATGAAGAAAAGAGGTTTTCTTAATAGAAAAAGTTTTTTTTTGTTTCCATTCAAAGGTCCTGGCTTACACAGAAGGATTGCACGGAAAATGGATGTTCAGTGAGATCCGCGCTGTCTTCTCCAGACGTTACCTCCTGCAGAATACTGGGCTGGAGGTTTTTATGGCCAACAGAAGTGAGTTTGCTGAGCTTGTTTTTTGAAAATAAACTCCCAGATATAAATTTACTGCTGACACAGTTACAGCCTGAGCATAAAAAAGCACATCTCTTGCTATTTTTTTTTTTTATTCTTCTGACATGTTCAACCTGGTCTTCTTGTCTCATCTTCTTTTCAGCATCTGTGATGTTTAACTTCCCTGACCAGGCCACGGTTAAAAGAGTGGTCTACAGCCTCCCACGTGTGGGGGTGGGAACGAGTTATGGACTACCACAAGCCAGGTTCCTAAGAGCACAATTTTTCTTTCTGTCTTAGAACAGAATTAAGAAAAATAATTGAATGTGTGTGTTTGTGCCTCAGGCGTATTTCCTTGGCCACCCCGCGTCAGCTCTTCAAGTCGTCCAACATGACTCAGCGTTGGCAGAGGAGGGAGATCTCCAACTTTGAGTACCTCATGTTTCTCAACACCATTGCAGGTAAACACATTCAATCAGCATATAAACTGAGATGGAAAAAATTGTAGTTAACCGAACGGCTGTTATAATTATGTTTGCTTTTAAAACAAAAACAAGCCCAATATGAATCACGCTGACCAGATACGTGGAATAGATGAAATTGTTTTGTCCTCTAAACGACTTATCAATAATTGGGTCGGGGTGGGGGACGGGGGTCCGTAGTGATTGAACCATACACAATTTTATACAAACCTCTGCATTGCCCAACACCAGTGTTGTTTCGTCAACAAAAACGACAACTAAATCATTTAATTTTTTATGACAATGAGATAACGATAACAAAATAAATGCGTCTCTTTGGTGACGAAAATGTAACGAGACGTTTGCAAGTTTCTGTTGACGAGACGAAAATGTAAGAAAATAGACGTCAGACTTTCATGTTTACACATTTCAGCCAATTGTGAGTGTGCTCCGCCCCCCACAATGCTACACGTTCACACCGTCTACACAACACATCTGCAGCCACGAGAAAGTCACACACCGTGGCGGCAACAGCAACAAAGGGGCTTGGTGGTCGGAAACTTAAAGTTTCACACATATTTTGTGCAAACCGCATGCTGATGTTCTATCGAGACTTCAAGCTAATGCTAGCTTGTCAGAGCTGCTAACAAGTTAAAGCTTGGCAGGGTTGTCTTTTTTTTTTAATAAATAAACTGCATCATTCTCAGTAATAAAGCCACGCTTGTTAAAGATTAATAATAATAATAATGATGAATTACTCTATTCATCCCTCACCGGGGAAATTTGTGTGCTGCAGCAGGAGGCAGCAGGCTGCCCTTCAATGGCGCCAATGGTGGGAGAAGCGGGGGTTAGGTGTCTTCTCCAAGGACCCTAGACGTGCTGTCCGTGAGACGCGAACCCGCGACCTTCCGGTCCGCGGGCGAACGCTCTAACCACGTGGCCACCATCTCCCCATTGGTTCTATGGTTCTATTGGTCCCCATTATTGTTGATTATCGTTGTTCTTTTTACACTAAAACTAGACTAAAAATGTCTTCACCGACTAAAACTCTTTTGAGTTTTCGTCGACTAAGGCCCTGTCTACACATAGCCGGGTATTTTTGAAAATGCATATATTCTTATTCGTTTTGGCCTGCTGTCCACACGACAACGGAGGTTTTTCTCCACTCAAAACCTGCATTTTTTAAAACTCCAGCCAAAGTGGAGATTTTGGAAAACTCCATTTTTGCGTTTGCGTGTGGACGTGCGAAAACGGAGATTTGCGTTTTTATGCATCACTACCTGCAACAAGTAATGCACATAACTCATTCGTGTGCAGGCAGTGGGCATCATGGATCCACGGAAACAGGCATTACTTTTGACCCCGTTGCAGACCCTCTTTTCTTGTCTTTTTGTCCACTCTCAACTACTCTTGCTTCTTGTTGAGGAGCAAAGGAGAAGAAATGCGTTGTATCAGGTTTTGCGGAAATGACGAGAGAGGTGCTCTGATTGGATAGCTCAGAACTTATGTTTACATCAATACTGCCCACTACTGGTCTGACATGCTCATTATCGCACTCAGAAGCATATTTATACGACTCCGTGTGGATATTTTGAAAACGATTACGTGTGGACGCAAGTGTTTTCCTAAAACGTAGGACGGCAGATATGCGTTTTCAAAAATACCCGGCTACATGTGGACATGGTCTATAACTAGACTAAAACAAAAACATGAAGAGATGATTAAAACGTGACTAAAACTTAAATTAATTTTTGTTCCAAAGACTAAAACTCAGATGACTTCCCAAAACAACATTGCCCTGTACACCCAAAATATTTAAAGATTTGTCACCATTAATTTTACATTTACTGATAACATTTTGTTTTGTCACTTTTTTAATCACCAGGATGAATATAGTTTATCGATTCTTCATAATTTTACTTTTGGCATTTTAAAAACTATAATCAATTTTAAAACAATTTTAAACCTTCTTTGGGGAAAAAAATCTAAAAAGAGAACCTTTGATCCCTTCAATACCACCGGGGGTCCCTGTGACTCCAGTTAGGAAACACTGATCCAAAAGAATTTTGGAAGCAGTTAAGAAAATGAATTAATTAATTTAAAGCAACTTCATATTACAAATCTGTTGTTGATTTGAAGCATTGAGTGGTAAAATTCAAAGGGTTCTTTGGGACAGGAAACGCCCACGAGGTGTGTATCGGGGTTGTCATCGCTATCCCAGATTGTTGCGATTGAGTGAGCAGCGTATTTAAAACATCCTGTCGTAACAAGGTGTTTTTAAACTTGAATACTAACTTTCTAATCCTGCAGGGAGGACCTATAACGACCTGAACCAGTATCCTGTCTTCCCATGGGTCCTGACTAACTACGATTCAGAAGAACTCGATCTCACTCTTCCTGGCAACTTTAGAGATCTTTCAAAGGTTTTAGAACTCATACACACGTCACTTGTTTTTTATTTGATCTATATCACAAGTTTAAAGGTCCCATGTCATACATAATCAAATTTTCAGAGCTTTTTTTATTTTTAATAGTTTTAATAGTTTTTCTTTGGATCAATTTGGAGGCTTTTGAAAGATTTTTTTTGTGTTTCTTCCCTCTTTTCACATGAAAAAAAAAATGGCTGATACAGCAATGGTGCGTTAGATACCTTGATGATGCTTTTAATGTAGCATGATGCATTTCACACACACCCCTTACCTCTTTTTAAGATGTGCAGAGGACTCGTGGTTCATTCAGGGACTCGAGTCAAATTTCAGACACGAAGTATGTGCTTTCTGTGGTTGGATGGAGATGAGCTACAGTTAGATTTTCACACTTCCTGATCTGTGTTAAAGCTCAACGAATCAGAACGATTGTTTAATAGATGTTCCAAAATCAAAATTTTGGTTGTTTAGGTGGATAAAATTCAAGAGAAAAAAACAGTTAGTTTGCATGAAATGGGATCTTTAACATTTTTTTTGAGAGATAACACTTCTGTTTATTTTAAACAATCACTTACTCAGATCAATCTTTCCTTCCAGCCAATCGGTGCATTGAATCCAAAGCGGGCGGCATTTTATGCAGAACGCTACGAGACGTGGGATGATGACGGCACTCCTCCACATCACTACACAACCTTATATTCCACTGCTCATTCAACCCTGATGTGGATGCTCAGAATAGTACGTTTACAGCCCGCTTAAACACATTTCAATTTACAGTTAAGAATTTTCATGAATGGAATCTGATTATTTCTGCGTTTAGGAGCCCTTCACCACATTTTTCCTCAATGCTAACGAAGGCAAGTTTGACCATCCTGAAAGAGCCTTTTCGGGTATTGGTCGTGCATGGAGGAACTGCCAGAGGGACACGGCTGATGTTAAGGTAACGACAGTTTAAGGAATCCGAAAAACGCAGACTTTTACTGCGAAATAGCACTCATTTTGTGGGATTTTGTTTTCATAAAGAACGTAGATCAACTTGTAAATCGAACATCAAAGAAGTAGAAGAACAAAACCTTTCTTTTAGAAGCCACCAGTTTATTATACCACACAGACCTTCTACCCAAAATAAATACTAATGTATTTTCCGCACTATAAGGCGCACCTTCAGTAAAGGACATTTTTTAAAACTTTTTCCATAAATAAGGTGCACCGCATTATAAGGCGCTACAGTAAAAGCTGGGGTTACGTTATGCATCCACTAGATGGTGCTGCGCTAAAGGGAATGGAAAAAAAATAAAACAGTCAGATAGGTCAGTCAAACTTTATTAACAATTACAAAACAGCTTTCTGTTTTTACTCCCAAAATGAATAAACAGCTGTTTTATTATTTTCTCCGAGATAAAGTCTTAGTATTTTCGTGACACAGTTTATCTTCCATTGGAGATAAACTCTGTTTAGTCTTACTTACTTAGCGCAGCGAATCCTCTTGCTTCCTCCTCTTTCTCACCATTGATTCATTGATGTTAAACTCTCTCGCTGTGGCTCTATTCCCGTGTTCTACTGCGTGACCGATCGCCTTGAGTTTAAACTCTGCGGTGTAACAGTGTCTCTTGGTAGGAGCCATTTCCCGGTCTTTACACAAACACACAAATGGAAATGAGCGCCGTTTCATATATCCCAGCATGCACCACGCACTACTTCTTCTACGGGGGAAATGGAGTCGGCGGCTGCTTACCGCAGTTGCGACACCTGTTGTAGCTCAATATTAATCCATATATAAGGCGCTCCGGGTTAAAAGGCGCATCATGGACTTTAGAGAAAATTTAAGGTTGTTAGGTGCGCCTTATAGTGCAGAAAATACAGTACTTTGATTTTTCAATGTGTTTATATACAAAATGTGTTCCTAACACCTGGCTGTGATTAATAAAATGAGCTTATATGTGTGTGAAAAATCTATAGACAATTAAGACATCAGGCAGGTTTATCCAAGCGGTTCGGATAAACTTTTCGGAATAATACAGTTGTTTTTTTCGTCCAATAGGAACTGATCCCAGAGTTTTACTACCTGCCAGAAATGTTTGTGAACAGTAATGAGTACGAGCTGGGTGTACGTGATGATGCCGTACCGGTGTGTGATGTAGAGCTTCCTGCTTGGGCCAAAAAACCAGAAGACTTTGTCCGAATTAATCGCATGGTAAGAGTTAAAACATCACAAGTTACAAATTCTGGTGAAAATCTGAGCTTTTTCTTCCTTTTTAGGCACTGGAGAGTGAGTTTGTATCGTGCCAGCTCCATCAGTGGATTGACTTGATTTTTGGCTACAAGCAACGAGGGCCAGAAGCTGTCCGAGCTCTTAATGTCTTCAACTTCTTGTCCTATGAAGGAGCAGTCATGTTAGACAATCTGGATGTTGTGCAACGTGAGGTAGGTTTTTTCTTTTTACTAAATATCTATTTTAAAAAAAAGATTAAAAATACCCCTGGCTGCCCGCCCTGTGAAGGAAGACAAAACGAAATAAAAAGAAAGAACAATGACAGATGCCGACAACTTGGCGGAAGCTTGGATTCGTTTCATTGTATGTGGAATGTTTTCCTAAAATAATTTGAAAACATGGTCGCCAGCTGTGGGTGGTGACCAAAAGAAAATGATCACAGGCACAAGCGGCCGAGATAAACTTCTTCTGCAGGGTGGCTGGGCTCTCACTCAGAGATAGAGGGAGGAGCTCTGCCATCCGGGAGGGGCTCAGTGTAGAGCTTTTCCGGGTTGAGAAAAGCCACACAGGGGGGTTCGGCATCTGGTTAGGATGCGTCCCGAGCGCCTCGCTGTTGAGGTGTTTTGGGCACGTCCCACTAGGAGGAGACCAAGGGGCAGACTCCATACCCGCTGGAGACACTATGTCTCACAGCTGGACAGGGAACACCTCAGGATCCTGTGGGTGAGCTGGAGGATGCAGTCGGGTGAGAGAAGCCTGACCGTCCCGTCCTAGGCTGTTGCCCCTGTGACCCGGCCCCAGACAAGCGGAAGACAATAGAAGTTTGAAAATGGCATGTGATATAAACGATAGATCCCTAATGTATCAAACTGTAAAGTTTTTGTTTTGAGGACGCTGATCGAGAAGTACAGGTAAGGACAGAGGGAGCTACACGCAAAAAAAAAAAAGACTCATAAAAACTCATCTTTTATCATTTGTGATAAAAAGATTGATGAAGTCAGTTCCCTTCTTTTTTCTCTGTAATTAATATGATCTGTGTTTCCACGTGCAGGTGATAGAAACCCAGATTCAGATCAGCGGGCAGGTTCCTTCCCAGCTCCTGATAGAACCACATCCACCTCGTTCCTCTGCCATGCACCTGGTAAGATCACCGGCCAATTAAACAGGAGCTCAGGAGGAAATGAATCTCCACAGGAAGGAAATCTGCAAATCCTTATTGGACTTGGCTAGCTGCTATTATGTAGTCATGTATAAAATATTTGATACTCGGGTTAGGCCCAGTATTTGATCTGTTAAGGGATTTTTTTCACCTTATAAGTAGCTTTTATCGTATTTTCTGCACTGTAAGGTACAACAGTTTGGAGGGCGTATCTCCAAACTTTTTCCATACATAAGGGGCCCCGCATGATGAGACAAATAAAACAGAAGCTACTGTAACATGCATACATCCTCAAAGTGGAGAAAGGAATACAATTCTGTGGCTGCTTATGTTCTCATGCTCTACTGCGTGACTACCCTTACTGGCGTTTTCTATGGCTGTTCCTTCGGCGACACCTCCTGACTACGGTAGCCATAATGGACCAATATTGATCCATCGGATTATTATTATTATGAGGAAATGAAAAACTTTTATGTGCCCCGCTCTAGTGCGGAAAATACGATCTCACAAATTTATCCTTAAAACTCATTATCTTTGTAATAATGTGTTTATTTTTTTTTTAGTTTTAGCCTCTTTGTTTTTCCCCGTTCCCCCCAGCAGCACGAGGCCTCAGTGTCTCTACAAAAAAGCCATCCATGTCCACCCAAACCTGTCAGTCCTGACCCCACGACCAACCAACCAGTTCCTCCTCCTTTCCTGGTTCTCAAGTCGTCCTCAGTGTGTGTACCTGCTCTGACCCTGCAGCTCCCACTAATATACCTTTTTCCCTCCCCCCCACATCCTCATCTCTCCCACCCGTTCTGTCTCCATTACCCCCCGACTCCAAACCCCTCTCCCTTCCCACCTTCCTCTCCCCAAAACCCCTGTCCCCGCCCCCTCGCTCTCCTCCTCTCTGGTCTTTTTCTCTCTCTCTGTCTGTCTCACCAGTGTTTCCTTCCCCAGAGCCCTCTGATGTTTAAGGATCAGATGCAGCAGGACGTCATCATGGTGCTGAAGTTTCCCTCCAACTCTCCGGTCACACACGTGGCGGCCAACACGCTTCCACACCTCAGCATCCCAGCCGCTGTCACCGTCACATGCAGCCGCCTGTTTGCCGTAAACCGCTGGCACAACACAGTCGGTGAGAATTCCACACCGTCTTATCTACTTTCAATCTCTGGTTGTTGAGACTAATAAGTACAGCAATATGTCATTAGTATTTAATCATGGTAATGGGATTTCAGAGGGTCATGAGCCAGCTAATCTGCTCGCTATCGATTGTTGAACGAGACCTTTCATCTCCAACAAAAGCCTTCATTAGAAAATCCCCCCAGAGAGGAGGAGGATTTAGATCAGCGGTCGGCAACCCGCGGCTCCGGAGCCGCATGCGGCTCTTTCATCCTTATAATGCGGCTCTTGGCCCATCTAAAAAAAATTACTAAAAAAATTTTTTTTTGTATTTAATTGAAGTGTGTTTTATTTGTGTTAGTTTTTATATTATTTTAGTTCTAAATTTGAAGATTATTGTGATCTTGAAATATTAAAATATTAATTAAATTATTTGATATTATTTTTTCGTCGCTCAAAATAGACGTCACACTGCGGAAGCTGGTATACCCGCTGAAACGCCGTCTATTTTGAGCGACTTTCAATCCCGGCAAAACCAATGGAGAAATGTAAGAAAAGAAAAATATCTCAAGAAAATAGAACATTCAATGATGCCTGGGCAGATTCATTTGCATTTACCTCGGGCGAGACTGGCCTACCAGTATGCCTAATTTGTGGAGAAAAACTGGCTAACAATAAACGGTCAAATGTCGCAAGACATTTTAACAATACACACAGAGCCTTTGCTGAAAAATATCCAGAGGGAGAAGAGAGGAAAAAAGCTGTTTCGGAACTTATGCAGAAGGATGACCGGACGAAAAATCAATTCAAGAAGTGGGTGAAGTCTGCAAATACAACTACATATGCAAGCTTTGTGGCCGCTCAGGAAATAGGCAGGCATGGGAAACCGTTCACAGATGGAGAATATATGAAAGAATCATTCCTTAAGATTTCAGAACACTTATTTGCAGACTTTAAAAACAAAGACGAAATTGTGCAGAAAATCAGAGAGATGCCTCTCTCTGCGAAAACTGTCAAAGACAGAACCATAAAAATGGCAGAAAATATCACAAAACAGCAAATCAAAGACATCAATTCAGCAGCAGCATACTCAATCGCCTGTGATGAGTCCAAAGACAAAACGGACATTGAACAAATAGCGCTGTTCTTCCGATATGTGAATTCTGCTGGACCACAGGAAGAAATGGTTGAGCTGATACCACTAAAATGCCAGACACGGGGGGAGGACATCTGTGAGGCTGTGCTTGATTGTTTACGAGCCAAAGAAATAAAAACAACCCACCTCGTGTCGGTGGCTACCGATGGGGCACCGAGTATGACTGGAGCGCACAGGGGCTTTGTGGCTTTGCTGCAGAAATCACTGGATAGAAAGCTGCTGACTTTTCATTGCATCCTGCACCAAGAGGCATTGTGCGCGCAAAGTTTTCCTCCAGAATGCACAGAGGTCATGAATGTTGTTATTCAGATTGTCAATGAAATAATGGCAAAAGGTTTAAATCACCGCCAGTTCCGTTCATTACTGGATGAGGTGGAGAGCGCATACTCTGATCTCCTGCTGCATAACAGAGTCCGGTGGCTGTCCAGAGGAGAGGTGCTTCAACGTTTTGCTGCATGTCTGGGAGAGGTGAAAACTTTCATGAGCAGCAAAGGGCTCACCTTTCCTGAGCTGGAACAGCCAGAGTGGCTGGAAAAACTCCACTTCATGGTGGACATGACAGCGAAACTAAACACGCTGAACACAACGCTTCAGGGGAGAGGAGGCACAGCGCTGCACATGCTGGAGGAGGTGTTGGCGTTTGAGCGCAAACTGACAGTTTTAGCCAGAGATTTACAGAGAGGCACACTGTCTCACTTCCCCTCTTTAAGGGAGTTCAAACAAGCTCACGGAGTGATCAATTCAGAGTATTTGCAGTCTACAATCACCACAATGCAAGCGTCGTTTGGTAAACGATTCCGTGAGTTCAGAGAGGAAAAAACCACATTGTCCTTCCCCGTCACTCCCCTGACCATTGATCCATCCCTGCTAAACGTGACTGCATTTGCAGGTGTAAGTCAACCTGCTCTGGAGCTGGAGCTGGCTGACATAGCTGACAAAGACATTTGGGTGTCCAAATTCAAACGCTTGACAGAGGACCTTGAAGATGTTGCCCGTCAGAAGGCCACTCTTGCTCAGAATCACAAATGGAGTGATATTGAGAACCTCCCGAGACCGGACAAACTCATATTTGAAACATGGAATGCCATCCCCGACACCTACACGAACATGAAGAAATATGCCTTTGGAGTCCTGTCGATCTTCGGATCCACATATGTATGTGAGCAGCTATTCTCCACCATGAACTGCATTAAAAACAAACACCGCTTACGGCTCACAGATGACAGCTTACAGTCCTGCGTAAAGATTAAAGTGACTTCGTACAGCCCCGATTTGCAGAAGCTGTGCGCAGAGGTTCAGGAGCAGAAGTCCCATTAACCAGGTAAAATAAATATTTATGCAGATATTTTGCAAATATTTAATTTTCATTGTTTAGTGACACAGTGCTTTTTCCCCCAATTTATTTTATATATTCAAGTCAAGGCTCCGCTGCATACTTTGAAAGCCCAAGGGCCTTGGGCCAAGGCGATATAAGGATGACGGCTCACGGATTTTTCCCTTTTGTTTGCTGCATGCACAATTTAAATTCAGCTTTTTAATTTATTTGAAAGAGACATTCATTGTTATTATTTTTCAAGAATTCAAAATGTTCAAAATGTGTTCATTAAATGAATAAAATATAATTTTCTCTGTAGCGCGTGGATTTCATAAGAAAACATGCTGCGGTAAAGTAGTAGAAGTTTTTTTTTTTTTTTCATTTTAGATGTGCGGCTCCCAGCGTTTTCTTTTCCGTGGAAACCGGGTTCAAATGGCTCTTTCGGTGTAAAAGGTTGCCGACCGCTGATTTAGATGTTTATAACATTTATGGTCTTCTACTCTTCAGGTCTCCGTGGAGCCCCGGGATACTCTCTAGAGCAAGCTCATCATCTACCCATTGAAATGGATCCTCTCATAGGTCAGAATATCTCATTGCTTTCGTCTCTTTCTCTGTAAATTTGATCGATTCTTCCAGTCGACCAATACTAGGAATGATTTAGAATCGAATCAAAAAAGTCAAGCAGGTTACCGTAGGGTGTGCTTATTGCAGCAATGTTTACATGTAAAAACTCGATAGAAATTCATCGGACGGTTTAATGAACTGTTTTTGCATCGATTTATTGATGTTGGCATACAGCGAACAACTCGGGTGTGAACAAACGTCAGATCACCGACCTGGTGGACCAAAGCATCCAGATCAACACACACTGCTTCGTGGTCACCGCAGATAACCGCTACATCCTGGTTTGTGGCTTCTGGGATAAGAGTTTCCGAGTTTACTCCACTGAAACCGGTAGGTTGCCGTGTCGCCCGTCACACTCATTCCATCAATAGAGGACGTAGACTGAATATAACGTCTTCCTTTCCTCTTACACAGGAAAGCTGACCCAGATTGTCTTTGGTCACTGGGATGTGGTGACATGTCTGGCTCGATCTGAGTCCTACATCGGAGGAGACTGCTACATCGTGTCGGGCTCCAGAGACGCCACTCTTCTCTTGTGGTACTGGAGTGGACGACACCACATTATCGGAGACAACCCAAACAACAGTAAGTGGAAGTGGCAACGGCTTGAAAAAGAAAGAGGAGGCTTCAAGTTGAGCTGCATTGTTGATGTGGGCTTTTTTTTTTTCACCAGGTGACTACCCTGCTCCAAGGGCAGTGCTGACCGGTCATGACCACGAGGTGGTGTGTGTATCTGTGTGTGCAGAGCTGGGATTAGTCATCAGTGGAGCCAAAGGTTTGTTTCTGTAACTCGAATATTGCTAAAAAAAATTTAGATGATGACAAAATGCTATCCCTGACCGTTGTGTTGGCTTTCTCTTCACTCCTCAGAGGGTCCCTGTCTGGTCCACACCATCACAGGGGACTTGCTTAGGGCTCTGGAGGGTCCAGAATTGTGCCAACGACCGCGCCTCATCTCCGTGTCCAGCGAAGGACATTGCATCATCTACTACGAGAGAGGTCGCTTCTGCAACTTCAGCATCAACGGCAAACTGTTGGCGCAAATGGAAGTCAATGATTCTACGCGGGTAAGACCGTAGACATGGTCATCGTTCCTGGAAGATAAGAAGCTCCACTAAGCCCCCGTTTCATCTCTCTCTAGGCCATCTTACTAAGTAGTGACGGTCAGAACTTGGTGACAGGAGGGGATAACGGAGTTGTGGAGGTCTGGCAAGCGTGCGACTTTAAACAGCTTTACATCTACCCGGGCTGTGATGCCGGCATCCGTGCCATGGATCTCTCTCATGATCAGAGGTAAGACACGAGCAGTTCATCAGCAGAACAAAACAAGAACAGACTCTGCAGCCCTGAGGTCCTCTGGTAAGCTGTCCCACCGGGGAGGTATTATTAAAAGGTTGGTAACAGAGCACCTCAAGGGTCTGCGAGTGGTCATACTTCACAAGGAGGTCAGTTAACAATAGTGTTAAAGCTGAAAATTATCGGTCCGATAAAAATTGACAACGTAGTACTGGGGCCAAAAAAAATACTGGACGTCTGTAGCCTCACCCGTATTGTTAGAAAGCAAAGAGTATCGGAAAGAGTTTATGTTTTTAATGATAAGCTATGTTTATGGTTGAGTTAATTTTCTATGTTTCTCTTGCAGGACTCTGATAACCGGCATGGCGTCTGGCAGCATCGTTGCATTCAACATAGACTTCAACCGCTGGCACTACGAACACCAGAACAGGTACTGAGGTGGACCGTGTGAGGAAGGAAAGAAGCCGAAGAGAAGAAAGAAAGAGAGGAGGTGATACATTCGTCTGTGTATCTGCAAAACGGGGAATCCACAGGTACCAAGACGGAGAGGAAAAAGTAAAGCCCCACACCTTGGGTTCCATTCGCTTTAATGTGAGGATCCAAAAGTGATAGTGGAAACGGCTTCCCCACGCGCATACGTCTACGTTCATGCACATGTGTAACCACGAACACATCATACCTAGAAGATCCACACCAAATTCTGCTGACCCGACAGAACAACCGCTGCGTGAGGACGAGAAGCAAAGCCAAGCAGAGGTCGAATATACAGGAACCAGTCACAGGAAGTCCAATTGTTCTTCTCAGTACCTTTCAATCATCACAGACACTGATAAAAAAAAAAATTGTTTTCTCTGATTTATTTTCTTGCTTTTGTTTTCATTTGAGCAGAGTTTGTAAATTAAGATTCCTCCTCTGTCTCTAATCTGATTAGAAATAGTCAGATATGCACCAGCTCCCAACTTTTATTCATTAACTGGTGCTATTGGCTTAATCTTAAATTAACCCTTAAAGAATCCCCTCTCCTCTTTCTCAAGGGTATGATTTAATTTCTTCTTTTAGCGTGATTTTTCTCTGCCTGGGTGGATTTTCTTTGTTTTCTCACCCACAACGGAGACGAACCTGATTTTATTTTTCCTGTAAATAAGCCTCTGCGTCCTTCAGAGACTCTCTTGTTCTTTCACAACACAAACTGCGCTTATCACCTTTAATTTATTAATGACTTTCTGTATGTAAGATACTGTGTAATAATTATTCTGATGTTGACGAGAGTCACGGTGATGATAACGGCGGCGTCACGGATAATGGAGGAGTAAACGATGACGAGACTGACCTGATTTTCTTTGTATATTTGGTTATCGTTTTGTCAAATATGTACATATAGTCTCGGTTCGGGCGTGGCGGGAGATTTACTCTGCTGAATGAGACTGAAAGAAAAACTTCACTTACTCACATTTGTTGATTATTTAAAAAAAAAAAAAAGAGAATCAATGTAAAAGTTTGTTTTGTATTTGCACTTTGCACCAATCACATATCATTATTTATTAGCTTGGTTCTCTCTGGTCGGCTCCCATTTCGTTTAGGTCAATTCTCCCTTGGGATTATTTGTGCATTGATGTTTGTATTTAAAAAGCGTTGAGCTCATGTGTGATTCTTAGTTTTACAACCTCACAGTTGTAAGCAATATCATGATTCTGTAGCGGCGGGACGGTGGACAGAGCGAGGATGACACACATGAGACGAATCGTATGTGTGAGGCCATTTTGATCAAACGCACACATGCACATACTCTATTGACAGGTTCAACTTATGTATCCAAAAAAAAAAAAAAGTTAAATATTTTTGGATCTATAAAAACCCTAAAAACTATTGTATTCATGTTTTATTGCAAAGATGTAAAATATGACATGTGTGAGTTGGAAAAAAAATCATGATGAGAAAAATAAAATATGCAAAGAATCTGAGGTCTGTTTTTTTTTTATTTAATACGTACTGCATATATTCGTGCTTTTCATATAAAAAGAAAATCATCTTCTTAAACCGGAGCCTATTATGGCTTCAGGCGAGAGGTAGACTACACCCTGAACAGGTCACCAGTCTGTTGCGGGACAACACACACGCGCACACAACGACCCAAACATGCACATCTATTCCTAGGGGCAATTTCACAGCGGCAAATCAACGTAACATGCATGTTTTTGGAGGGTGGGAGGAAACCAGAGTAGACCAGAGTAGCAGACTCTTTTCTTGCTCACTCACACTTTGAGCTATTCAATGTCAGGCCAGCCCACTGAATTGAGTCCAGGACTCTCCTTTGGTGCTGCAGGTGGCCTTCCCAAGTATTGCTGCAGATGACTACATTGTCATGGTGGGCTGTACTGAGACTCTCACAACCCTGAAAGAGTCCATCCATTAACCCTTGGAAAGTTGCCGGAGATCCACGGAGGCCAAAAGGCATGACAGTAAACTGAAAGAGTCTGGCAGGGGTACAAAAAGCAGTGTAAGGTCTAGATGCTGGGTTTAATGGCACCTGCCAGTACACTTTACAGAGATCAATGGTGGTGATGTAGCTGGCCGATCCAATCTTTTCCAGCTATTCATCCACCCTCGGCATAGGATATGCATGAAATGCTGAGGCTGCATTTAGTTTTCTGAAATCGATACAGGGTCGTAGTGATCCATCCTTTTTAGGGAGCAGGATCACGGGGCTGCACCATTCTGACTCCGAAGGTTCAATCACTTTCAACTCTAGTATGCTCTTGATCTCTTCAGCCAATTTTCCCACGAACTGTCGGTAAGGCTGTTGTCTTATGGGTCGGTTGTCTTTTAATCTGATGACATGTTTGGTGATGTCTGTCCGGCCTGGCTTACCCCTAAATAATGATGGTATTTCCAGCAACATTTGTTGTAATTGTGTTCATTGGGTCTTTGGGAGATGAGACAGTTCAAGTGCAGCAGTTTTAGTGAAAGTGTGCCAACTTGGGTCTTTTTCCATCCCTCCGCCCTCCACCACCAGACCAACTGGTTCTGGTAGACTTGGTGGCTCTTTCCACTCTTTCAAGAGGTTGACATGGTTTATCTGGTACTGTTTCTTTTTGTCAGGATGATGAATCTCATAAGTGACTGGCCCCATCTTACGGCTGATGGTGTTTGGACCTTGCCACTTCGACAGTAGCTTGCTGGTAGAAGAAGGAAAAAGTAATAGAACTTTCTGACCTGACTTGAAGTCTCGATGATGTATCTGTTGGTCGTACCAAGTCTTCTGCGCTTTTTGAGCATCCTTCAGATTGATTTCTGCCTCTTCTTGGTATTTTGCCAGACGATCTCTCATCTCCAGGATGAATTGCACCACACCCGTTTCTGATATTTCACTGGCAGGTTTTCCCCATGTTTTTCTGAGTAGATTGAGTGGCCCTTGGACCTCCCAACCATACAACAGGTCAAACGGTGAAAACCCCGTGGATGCCTGGGGAACCTCTCTGTAGGCAAGAGCAGAAAAGGCAGCCAGCGATTCCAGTCTTTACCAGTCTCAGAAACAAATTTCTTCAGCATCCGCTTTAGTGTCTGGTTGAACCTTTCTACCAGTGCGTCAGTCTCTGGGTGGTATGGCATAGTTTTAAGAGAGTGAATGCCCACCTGTTTGTGAAACTGTTGCATCAGGAGTGAACAGAAGTTGGGACCCTGGTCGGTCAGTATCTCATCAGGAATCCCAACCCTGGAAAACAGTTCAGTTATAGAGTGAGAGATTGCTGAAGAAGTAATAGTGCGAAGGAGAAATGCTTCCGGGTAATGGGTTGCATAATCGCAGATGACCAGGATATATTGATGTCCTTGGCTGCTTTTTTCCAGAGGAACCACAATGTCCATTGCTATCCTCCAGAAGGGTGTGGAGATGACAGGAAGGGGCTGGAGACAAACCCGAGCCGACCATCGAGGAGCAGCTGTTTTCTGGCAACTAGGGCATGTGCTGCAATATGACTGAAAGTCTGTGTACATACCAGGCCAATAAAATTGCGAGCTAATGTGCTAATGTTTTTGTGGCGCCCAAGGTCAGAGTGGACCTTTTCTTCTTCCTCTTCAAAGGTCATTTCTGTTTCCCACTCCAAATCAGTTGCCGGGTTTGGCTTTCTTTGTCCCTGGGACCGTAATCCAGTACGCCTTGGAAGACGACCAGCCATCTTTCCACGACATGCCATCCCACTTGTGACACCACTTGTGACGTGGGTAGTTGATTTATAAATGCCGGCAGTCGTGCTTCTGTTGTGAGGGTGTTTATGGTTGTCACACCGGTTTATAATGCTTTTTGAATAGTTATTGCCAACACTGCAAAAATCTCTCAATATACCGAAAAATCTTTCCACTAGAGGTAAGATATTAAGACTGAGCCCAAGCCCAAGCCCGACCCGACCCAAAATTCGAGTCGGGTTTAAAATGTCAATCAGTACTTTGGGCCGAGCTCGGGCTTCTCTCACTGACTTTTTTTCAAATAAATATGTTTATAAAATGTAAACTAAAACGATGTGTGGGTACTAATCTAAGAAATACTTCTTATAAAATTAATAATTTGAATAAAACAGTGAAGCAGAATTTAAAAAAGTGTGTTCCTGAAAATGTTTCTATTTATAAATATCTCCTCCTCCCGAGTCCTCACAAATAAAATATGACATTTTGGATTTGCTTCGGGCTCGGGCCTGCAAATCAAGTTAATTGGTCGGGCTCGGGCCGGGCTTTGATACCAACGGGCCGGGTCGGGCTGGATTTTTTAGACCCGATCTCACTTCTACTTTCCACTTCAAAAAACCCTCCACTGAATGAAAAATCTCCCCCAAGTATATACTTTACTCCCCTCAGGCTGAGGTTCCACTTAATCCCGATTACTTCACACGTGATGCTATTTCTGCCCACTGCTACGGACGGAAATTTAAACAGCTGTTTGGGCGTTGCCTCGGTTTGAAACCCCTATGGTACGAAGTATAACTGTCACGTAGGCTTGGTTCTGAGGTACCCAGAGGGCCTCAAATCCCCACCCGACGCGGTTCGAGATCCTCCCGGACAATGAACAACACAGAGTCACAGAGTTAAGCTACCTTTTATTTTTTCTTACACTATAGAGCCACCATAGAAATATGGAGTAACAAATAAAATCAGGGGTAGACACCCTCGCTCTAGACTAATAAAACCACCCTCCCATTACAACTATAAAACACCACATGTACGTTAGTCTCTAAAAACACACTCTTCAGAAGACACAAACAGCATGCAAAAAGAAACATTAAAACAATATTACAAAGAAATAAAACCTCAAACCCTTTAAGAAGTTAAAAAGTCCCAGAATGAGAGGGTAGAGCACTAATACCTGGCGAGGGGAAACTCACGCAAAAACACGGGGCCAATCCAAATGTTCATAAAAGTTCAAAGGACCTTATTAGTCCACTTGTAAAAGGATAAGTTCAAGGTAGCACCCCTGCCGTGGCAAGTCCTTCGCGCTGCTGCGGGGGAAACTCCAGTGACGTCACTGTTCCGGAACTCCCAGCCGGCACCCTCGTAGATGTAGCTGTCAAAAACAAATAAAGAGATGTAAACGCAGGGCTCAGCCGGAGTACCCACACATACACGCTCGGGGAGAGACGGATTGACACGTCCCTTCACTTAATGTTTAGAGGGCGTTGAGGAGTGATGTCCTGGCAGGCCTTCCTCGGCCCCCACGTTCAGCATTCCCCTCCGGCACTCCGCCTCTGGCACCGACCTCTGGTCACCGTGGTCCTGCTCTGTGCATGGTCCCACTTACCGGTAAAATCCCTCGCGATCCTCTCCCAAGGTGCTTTCGTCCACTTAGCCTCTCTGGCTTAAATAGTGTCTCTGCCACAATCACTTGCAGGAGTGTTCAATTACCCGATTGCTCTCAGCTGTGGTCCTCAGGTAATTAGATGTCTTTTAACTTAACAACAGAACATCCTCTTACACGATATAACCACAGCGACTATTCCCCTGGTAAAATACCAAATGTGCACACTTGATACTATCCTGGTGTTCTTTCGAGATGTCAAACCTCGTCGAGATGTCAAACCGGTCGCAGTTTTAGATAGATCGGTGTTCGGATTTGCTACCCATTGCGAGATTTGAGACATGCACGAGAATAGGTTCTACAGGTTTACCCAGTCAAGTTGACAGAAACAGCATTAGATTATAAAAGAGCAAAAACAAGTCTGTTTAAACTTTATTCCACATAAGAAATAACTAGATTACATTAAATAAGTTTTATCAAAATTTTATTGCTCTTGTCTTTGGTATATTGTCACTAATCCAGACGATAGTCTAACTTCACAGATAAATGTGTTTATCAGACATAGCTCTACTGTGATAGAATGATAGAAAACACAAGTTTATATTTGATTATTTATTATATCATAGCTTTTATACCTCGACTGGTACATTAATGCATCAGTGGATGTTACTACTGTTATATAATACCTACAAATAATAGTTTATTTTTAATAATTTAATAGTATCTAAACTAGGATACCTCTATGGGTAAAATGGTTTATCTCACTGTAACAATCAGTTGTGTAGAATCGACAAATTTATAAGTTATCAACATGAATTCATTACACTGGCTGTTTTCACAATCAGAAGTACTTTATCGATCAAACACAAGAGAAATATGTTACAGCAGCACTATAATCATTAAAAAGAAATAGTAAGAAAATATCAAAAACATATATGTACTTAAATATAAATGTACAAAATAAGACAACATAGACATAAATTCATGCATATCTCATAAAGACATAGAGAATATAAGAAAAAAGAAAAAAAATCAAAATATAAAAAATACAATATAGAATATAAAAAATTTGAATTTGTTTTGGGCCACAGAACTGCATAGCTGTATAAAATTATTCAGACATCACATAGAAGTGCTTAAAGCGATTAATAAAGAATCAGTGCACAAAATTTCTCCCAGACCTCCATCAAAGTATTAAGACAAGTGTTGAAGCATTTTTTTAAAAATTACAGCAAAGTATATGGTCAGGATGCCTCCCAGGTGTGTCGCTGGTGAGGAGTTTCAGGCACATCCCACCAGGAGGAGACTGTAGGATCTAAAAAAAGGCTTTATTCAATGTAGTATCATAACCAACAATTTAATCTCACACAAGGAAACAACAAGCGCTTGTCCACATTGCAATGGGGGAGAGATTGGGAGAACAGAGACGTGCTCTGCTTGGCTCCTACAAGCTTCTCTCAAAAAACTCACCCCGACTGCGTCCTTACAAAGTAGTGTGGGAGAAAAGGGGGTAGAGACCCCAGCTTACAGATGGTGAGAAGAAACAGCCTATCCTGCTTACAGGGAGTAAGGGTAAACACAGGTGAAGGGAGGCTATTAACTCATTCGTTATTTTAACAGATAACACTGTCACTCAGCTATAGTTCACAAACTAATCTCAGGGATTAGTGGGATCTGGATCATCCTTCAATAAAGCACAGAGTAAAAGACAATTTTGAATGATAAAAATAAAGAAGTATATAAGGATATGCATTTTCTACCTAACACTGTATGTGCTGAGTAACACTTCAGGGGTGGGAGAGCATTATATGCTGAAATAGCTGACGCCCAAGTATCCATTGCAAGATGTGAAAAACACACATTATAAAGTTATAAAGAGTATAAGCTTAAGTCTATCTTACATTTCCCCTCTGTTCTGAGTTTTGAACATCAAATACAGTACTTCCTAAAAAACAGGTATTATACAGTTTCATCATTAAAACACACAGGCGTTGAGCCGGCCGGGAGGGGCAAAAACCCTCTTCATAGGGAAAAATTCCCCTCCTACCCTCCACGTGGAGCGATAGCCTCATGGCCAGACGGCTCGTGAAGTAAATGTCCAAGAAAAATAAAAATAGTTCATAAAAAGTAGTCCAGAGGAAAATGTGTGTGAGGTTTGTGTGAGGGAATGTGTAAGGGAAAGGAACAGAGGTTACTAGCGCATGTCCCTTTTGAGAATGGGGACTTAGTCTCGAGGGAGTGGGAGGTTAGTAAGTTCCTGGTCTTGAGTCATGGCAAGACGGAGGTTTCTCATGGTTTGCATGGCATCCAGAATAATGGAGTTCTCATCAGGTATAAATACAGCAAGAATCACCAATCACAGCACATACTCCACCCTGGGGGGCAAGGCTTAAGTCCAAAACTCATCTGGTTCTGTAGCACCATTAGTCTCATCCGAAGTGTGTACAGCCAGAGGTGGTGGGGAGGACAATGATCTGTATGTGCGTGCTTTTTGCAGTCATGGCGGGGAAGAGCTGTCTGTAGGCCATGGCTGTTTTAATAAGTGTCCAGCTGTATGATTACAGTCTGGGTTGTCAGGGCCAGAAGAACTGCTGCTAGCAGAACCAGGAGGATCGCCATTGCTCTCGAACACTTTCTTGCAATGTGACTGATGAACCCACGTGTCTCTTTCATCAATCTTTACAGCAGTGGGTGTGGTGATCTAGACACAGTCTTGCCTTCCCAGTGTGGGCAGGACCAAGATTTCCTTTTGATCACCTTCAGCCAGATCAGGTCTCCAGGTTTCAGCAGCATTCAGCATCCTTCTGTCGATGTACTCGATCTCTCTTCTCTGTACATGTCCAAACCATCTCAGTCTGGCCTCTCGGACTTTATCTCCAAAACCTCTAACATGTGCTGTTCCTCTGATATACTCATTTCTGATCCTGTCCATCCTGGTCACTCCCAGAGACATCCTCAGCATCTTCATCTCTGCTACTTCCATCTCTGCTTCCTGTCTTTTCCTCAGTGGCACTGTCTCTTGACCAAACAGCATGGCGGGTCTCACCACGGTTTGTACACCTTTCCTTTCATTTTAGCTGAAACTCTTCTGTCACACATCACACCTGATACTTTTCTCCACCCGTTCCAGCCTGCTTGAACACGCTTCTTCACCTCTTTTCCACACTCTCCATTGCTCTGGACTGTTGATCCTAATTACTTAAAATCTTCCACCTTCTTTATCTTTTCCCCCTGTAACCTCACTTTTCCATTTGGATCCCTCTCATTCACACACATGTACTCTGTCTTACTCTGACTAATCTTCATTCCTCTTCTTTCTAGTGCAAACCTCCACCTTTTCCTCCACCTCTTCCCTCCTCTCACTACAGATCACAATGTCATCTGCAAACATCATTGTCCATGGAGATTCCTGTCTAACCTCGTCTGTCAGCCTGTCCATCACCATAGCAAACAGCAAAGGACTCAGAGCAGATCCTTGGTGCAGTCCCACCCCCACACTGAACTCCTCTGTCACACCTACAGCACACCTCACCACTGTCTTACAGCCCTCATACATGTCCTGCACCGCTCTAACATATTTCTCCGTCATACCAGACTTCCTCATACAATACCATAGTTCTTCTCTAGGTACCCTGTCATATGCTTTCTCTAGATCTACAAAGACACAGTGCAGCTCCCTCTGACCTTCCCTGTACTTCTCTATCAGCATCCTTAAGGCAAATATTGCATCTGTAGTGCTCTTTCTAGGCATAAAACCATACTGCTGCACACAAATTCTTACTTCAGACCTTAGCCTAGCTTTGACAACTTTTTCCCATAACTTCATCGTATGACTAATCAGTTTTATTCCTCTGTAGTTACCACAACTCTGCACATCTCCTTTGTTCTTAAAAACAGGAACCAGCACACTTCTTCTCCATTCATCAGGCATCTTCTCACTTTCTAATATCCTGTTAAACAGCCTAGTCAGAAACTCTACTGCCACCTCACCTAAACATTTCCATACTTCTACAGGGATATCGTCAGGGCCAAGAACCACTTTCCGCTCCACTATGGTAACGTCTTCTACTCTTTGTTCTCTTTCATTTTCTTCATTCATCAACTCTTCAAAGTAGTCTTTCCCTCTTCCCATCACATTACTGGCATCTGTCAAGAGACATCCATTCCGGTCTTTAATCACCCTAACTTGCTGCACATCCTCCCCATCTTTGTCTCTCTGTCTTGCCAACCTGTATAGGTCCATCTCTCCCTCCGTGCTGTTCAGCTTAGCATAAAAGTCGTCGAAGGCTGCTTGTTTTGCCTTTGCCACCTCTACTTTAACCTTATGCTGTATCGCCCCGTATTCTTGCCTCTCTTCTCAGTGTCCCACTTCTTCATAGCCAGCCTCTTTCTTTTGTCACAATCCTGCACCTCCTCATTCCACCACCAAGTCTCTTTATCTATCTTCCTTCCAGATGACACACCAAGTACTCTCTTGCCTGTCTCCCTGATCACATTAGCTGTAGTTGTCCAGTCATCTGGAAGCATCTCCTGCCCACGAAGAGCCTGTCTCAACTCCTTTATAAAATCCGAGCGGTGCTCTTCCCTTTTCAGCTTCCACCATTTAGTCTTCTGCACTCCCTTCATCTTCTTAAACTTCCTCACTACCAGGGTCATCTTACACACCATCATCCTATGCTGTTTGGCTACACTGTCTCCTGCTACAACTTTGCAATCATTAATCTCCTTCAGATTACACCGCCTACACAAAATGTAATCTACCTGTGTACTCCTTCCTCCACTCTTGTAAGTCACCCTGTGTTCCAGCCTTTTCTTGAAGAAAGTATTCACTACAGCCAATTCCATTCTTTTCGCAAAGTCGATCACCATCTGACCTTCTGCATTCCTGTTCTGGATACCAAACCTGCCCATCACCTCCTCATCATCTCTGTTTCCTGCACCAACGTGGCCATTAAAGTCTGCTCCAATAATAACTCTCTCACTTCTAGGGATGCTCTGGATTGCCTCATCAAGGTCCGACCAAAATTTCTTTCTCCTCGACCTCACATCCTACCTGTGGCGCATACCCACAAACAACATTGAACATTACCCCTTCATTAGTCCATTCTACTAACCCTGCACTTTGGGGTGGTAGACACAATAATTTTTCAGTTCAATCCCTAAGTGTATGGACATAGTTTTCACCAGTTCATTAACAAAATGACTACCATTATCACTCCAAATCACTCTAGGGATGCCGTGTTCAGGAATAATGTGTTTACATATAGCCTTAGCTACTGTCAATGCATCTGGTTTTGCTGGATGGTACCAGTTCAACCCACTTAGTCAGAGTCCACTACAGTACTTGTAGGGCCGCTTCTGTTCAATTCAATAAAATCTAAATGAATGATCTCAAATGGGTAGGCGCCAGCCGGGCACTTTCCTCTCTGCGGTCTGGCATTGCCTTGGGAGTTGTGTCTAGAACATATGGCGCAACTCCGACAAAAAATTTTTAAATAGGTGTGCAAACCCTTAAGAACGTAAATTACACCCCCCACTACTCCCATCATCCCCCTTGTTGAGACACGGGTAAGCCCATGGCTCAATTTAGCAACAGCAGGGAACAGGCTGCGCGGAAGACAGGGCTTAAAATTCACAGTGAGAAGGCCATTAGAGTCAGCAGTGGCCCCGGCCTCCTTCTACTGGGCATGTTCTGAGGCGGGGGCATGGTGTTGCATAATGGCTGACTTGGAGAGTAAATGGATGGAACAGGACAATTTCAGCCAACGCATGGACAGCCATAGCAGCAGCACAGACATTTTGAACACATGGAGGAAGTGCTGCAGCAACAGGGTCAAGTTTCTTGGAGTAGTAGGCAACAGGCTTCAATTTAGAGCCATAGGGCAAGGAAGTTATGAAACCACTGTCTGTACGAAGGGATTGCGTCGGTTGAGCATAGTTGGTTGGTGAAGAACAGGGCAGAGATCAGCTGATTTCCTCCAGTTCAGCCCCAACAACAGACTCGGCCTTCCTCGCCAGTTTGTCCAGCCCTGTCTCGTCCCTCTTCGTAATGATGAGCAAAGAGTCGTCCTCAGTCTGGTGATGCCCAGGGCAGGAACACATAAAAAGAAGAAAAACAAAAAACATCAGATTTCAGAATTGAGACAATGTCTCGAAATGAAACATCATTATCTCTAAACACAAGCACAAGCAATTACATTGATTTAACACGTGCCCACCAACCTCTTTTCCGGAGCAGTGTGCAGGCTACTGCCAGGTGAGCCCTGACAACAGCTTGCAGATTAGTTCTAAATTTTCTAAATTCCCTCGGCCAAGGTAGTCTTCAGAAAACTGAAAACAACAAACAAACAAAACAAACAAACAAAAAACCATAAAGTAGACCGAGTATTTTTTGAACTGTAACTGTAAAAAAAACTTTCCAGAAACAAAATCACAACAGTATTACTATTAAAAATCAATATCCCACTAGCTGTAGTTGTCTTCCTGCTTTGCATGTCGCACTCGTCTTGCTGATCACTTATCTGCACGGTATTTATGGTCTGACACTGCCAAGAAGTCCCTGATAAAAAAAAAAATCAATAACTGAAAAACACATTACAGGTTTTTGAAACATTTGGCTTTTATATGAAATATCACAAATTTGACATCACGTTTAAAAGATTACTAAATGTACAGACAGTTGCAAAGAATCATATTTTCATATGTTTCTTTATTGGACAGCGGGTCTATGACAAGCAGTATTTTGTCCAACTTGTTGACCACCTAGGATCATTTTCTGTTATTTATATAAATTTTTGAGGAAGACAGAGGTATGCAGTATCAACAGTTAGCTCACATACAGTGAAGTCAATACGTATTTGATCACCTTGTAATTTTGCAAGTTCCCACACTTAAAAAACATGAAGTGGTCTAAAATGTTCATCATAGGTGCATTACTACTGACAGAGACACAATGAAAAAAAAAGTCCAGAAATCCTATTGTACGTTTTTTCAATTGTACAATGGGAATTTTTCCTTGTTAGGAAACATAAAGAATAAAAATAACATTAAAAATATTAAAAAAAGAAAAAAAAATCCCATTCCTCAGAACCTCAAATCTACCACCAATAAAGATATTGGAGGCTGTTACAGCATTGAGGTGATGAACAGGTTGGATAAATGGATATATACGTGTATACCTTTTTAAAAAAGGCTCATAACTTAAATCTTAACTATGAAAGCATTTAGATAAAATAGTACACATGGAAAGTAGTAAATACAATTTACTGTGAATGTTTACTTGACTTTTGTTTTTGAGTGAGAATGTGTAAATATGCATCAATGACCTTTGGGCAAACAAAGACGTAAATGAAAAACCTCAAAATGAACATCAATCTATGGTCTTATCACAAGTAGAGTGAAAACAAAAAGCTTTACCTCAATGTTTTGAAGAGGCTGTACAGCTGCCAGAGGCTTCCCTGCTCTTTAGCACTTGTCACATTGTGACACCTTAAAGAAAGCAAAGTTTTTATTAAATATTACAGTTAATTTTGGAAGTTTAACAAATGCCATGACATGATAAGTTTTGTAAAAAAAATGAGAAAAATAGAGATAATTTATATAGCTTAACTTAAGTATTTTGTTGAACTGTTTGCTACTTTGTCCGGGTCTACTCTGTCACACAAGGTTAGGGACATCAGCATAATTGATGTCTGATTGGTCATCTGCTGCAATATTAAAGAACAGAATATTAGAACTTGTCCCAAGGGTCCAGATGTATTTAGGGCTGAGAATAATATTTCTAAACCATTTTCTGTGTAATGTGTGTCTAATACATCCCTATTGTCAAACCCGAGGAAGAAGTGTGTCACACCAGTAAATATCTAGTTTATTTAATAAACACAATGAGACACTTTCATTCAGGTTCCTACTTCTAAGCCAATTTTTTGCATCCTCTTCTCTGATTCCAACAACTTATATGTACTCCATCACTACATCCATGACCCCCTCTTTGGTCTATATCTAAGCCTCAAGCCTGGCAGTTCCAAATTTCAAATCTTTCTGCCAATATATTCACTATCTTGCCTTTGGACCAGGCAAGTACTTAAGACTCCTGATAAGAAATACATATGAAAGTACAGTTTGGGAGTGTATGTATAAATTTTGGTATTGTACATTAAACACTTAAATAGACAAACTCAGCCTTTTCAGATCGAGTATCTCCAGCTCTACTTTTTCCAGCTCTGCCCCCAGTTTTTTCTCAGTTCCACTGTCTCTATGCCAAACAACATGGCCAGTCCCACCAGTTATCACACTTAATACTTTTCTCTACCTGTTCCAGCCTGCCTGCACATGCTTCTATACATTTTTCTAAGTCTTCATTGCTGTGGACTGTTGAATATAAATATTTAAAATTCTCCACTTTCTTTATCTCTTTTCCATCTAGCCTCACTTTTCCACTTAAGTCCCTCTCATTCAGACACATATACAATGTCTTACTGGGACTAATCTTCATTCCTCTCCTTGTCAGGGCAAACCTCCATTCCTTCCCTGGTCTCACAAGATATTACAAAATATCTGAAATTATTACTGTTCATGGACCTCATCTGTCAGCCTCTCCATTACAAGAAAGCTTTTAGAGTAGATTCATGATGCAGCCCCACCTGTACTAGAAACTCTTCTGTCACATTTTATCACACCTCACTGTGTTACAGTCCTCAAAAGTGAGGTTACAGGGAGAAGAGATAAACAAGGTGGAAGATTTTAAGTACTTGGGATCAACAGTCCAGAGCAACGGAGAGTGTGGAAAAGAGGTGAAGAAGCGTGTTCAAGCAGGCTGGAACGGGTGGAGAAAAGTATCAGGTGTGATGTGTGACAGAAGAGTTTCAGCTAATATGAAAGGAAAAGTGTACAAAACCGTGGTGAGACCCGCCATGCTGTTTGGTCTAGAGACAGTGCCACTGAGGAAAAGACAGGAAGCAGAGATGGAGGTAGCAGAGATGAAGATGCTGAGGATCTCTCTGGGAGTGACAGGATGGACAGGATCAGAAATGAGTATATCAGAGGAACAGCACATGTTAGAGGTTTTGGAGATAAAGTCCGGGAGGCCAGACTGAGATGGTTTGGACAAGTACAGAGGAGAGAGACCGAGTACATCGGCAGAAGGATGCTGGATTTGGAACCACCAGGAAAGAGGGCTAGAGGAAGACCAAAGAGGAAGTTCATGGATACAGTGAAGGAAGACATGAAGATAGTTGGCGTGACCGAAGAGGATGCAGCAGATAGGGTTAGATGGAAGAAACTGACTTGCTGTGGCGACCCCTGAAGGGAAATGCCGAAAGGAGAAGAAGACTGTGTTACAGTCCTCAGACATGTCCTGTCGCTTTAGCATACTTCTCTTCCACTCCAGGCTACCACAATTCTGGACCAAACTGGACTAAAGAGCTCCAGTTTGCTCTCATCTGTCCAAAGGACATTCTCCCAGAAGCTTTGTGGTTTGTCAACATGCATTTTTGCAAATTCCAGTCTCGCTTCTGGTAGGGCTCATCAACTCTATGTTCATAAACTCAAAAACCAAGCATACGAAGAAAAGAACACTGTCCCTACGGTGAAACAAGGAGATGGCTGAGTAATGTTTTGGGGCTACTTTGCTGCATCTGGCACAGGGTGTCTTGAAAGTGTGCAAGGTAAAATGAAATCTAAAGATTATCAAGGCATTCTGGAGAAAAATGTGCTGCCTAGTGTGAGAAAGCTTGGTCTCAGTTGCAGGTCATGGGTCTTCTAACAGGACAACGGTCCAAAACACACAGCCAAAAACACCTAAGAATGGCTGAGAGAAAAGCGTTGGGCTATTCTTTTTTTTTTTTTTCCTATACCTGTCCTGTCCGGCGTTGTGACAAGCAGAATGATGATCTGTATGTCAAGTATTGCTGGGCAGTTTTGTTCTACCAGGGTCAGCACAATGTGTCGACCCTGACAAGCTATATTTGTTTATTTTAAATGCTTTACAATCAAAATATATATGCTTTCTGCGCTGGACCTGAATTACTAAGGAGAGGGGCGGGGGTAGGTGGGGTGAAAAAGAGGAGGGATAGGATACAGAAGAAGAAGAAAGGGGGAGAGAGTAAAAAGAAAATCTGAAGTTGTAGTATTCTGCATCATAACCAACCTGCTGGATTATCTGAGGGGAAAAAAAAGTACAAACAAGAGTTTAAACCAGTGATAAAACTGACACACACAACAAAACCTTCTATAGCAAATGATGTACAACACAAACACAATACTAGAGCTATAATAATATTGGTTGGAAGCAAGGAACATAGCGGACAGTAAACAGAGTGATATAGTGTGCGAGTGTGAGTGAAAGTACATGCATGCTGCCGATGTGAACCATGTGCTTATTAGGACCAACGGATTGTCACCAGCCCCAAAGGATTGGAACGAGGGAGGCAGAGACACACGCTACCCGGGCCCACGCCCATCCAGATCCCGGGACCCCGAGGCCGGGCCGAGGAGCCGCCCACCCACCCAGCAAGGCGCACAGAGAAACCCCTGCCAGGGCCACTCCATCACCAAGGAGCACGGGCCTCCCCGATGCCAGGACCCACAGGCCTCGGGCTGGGCTATTCTAATGTGGCCTTCTATGAGCCCAGATCTGAATCCCAACGAGTTGAAAAATACCATTTGGAGAAGACACCCATTGAACATGAGACAACTGAAGGTGTTTGCTCACGAGGAGTGGGCCGAAAAACCTGTGAGAAGGTGTAAATATTGTCCGGGGTCGGCCCAAGACCCCGACAAAACAGAAAAACAAGGAAGGCAGATAGACGATTCAACGCCTTTTATTGTCTATTATCTTCCTAAAAGCCACAATCGGAAGGAGCAGAGCTGGGAGTATGTCGGGCACCAGCTAGCAGGAAGAGCGCGCGCCTCAGCTGCTCCCAATCAGTCCCAATCAGTTCCTGCACACAAAAAAGGGAGAAAAAGAGACAGGAGCCACACTGAAAGGGCACAGGGCCCTCACACCCTCCCCCACAAAAAAAATGACCTCAAGGGCCCGTTGTCTGGTCACTTCACCTCTGTCGAAGGGACATTGTAGGGGTTAGTACAATGTCACGAGCGGTTGGTACTACCACGCAGAAAATCAGACCAGGCAAGGCAAACCGGGCAGGCGAAAACAGGACACCGCAGCAGACATGGATCACCAAGACCACAGACAGGAGCACAGGCACCTGGACGGATGAACAGGAGGACACAGAGAAGTGGTCGGGCCTAACCCCCCGAACCCTAACCTCATGGGACAGGTACAGTTACCTTAACATCGGTGGGTGCAACACTTGCGCAGTGGGCTGTACGAAGCGCAGCACCCGTCGCATCAGTCCCCAGACTCCCACCGGCGTCCAACGATGAGGGCCTGCAAAGCAAAAGCCCTGCCTCCCCCGGGGCACGTGACAAGGCATCCGCGTGAACATTGTCACGGCCTTTAATGTGTCGTATGTCTAAGTCAAAAGCTTGTAAAAATAAAGCCCACCGCACCAAACGCTGATTAGGCAACCTCAGACTTTGTAAGAAGGTCAGCGGGTTGTGATCAGTGAAGACTACCAAGGGTGCTGCCCCACCCACGTAGACTTCAAAATGTTGTAGCGCCCAAACCAAAGCCAATGCTTCCTTTTCTATAACCGAGTAGTTAAATTGATAGGAATTAAACTTCTGTGAAAAAAAACAAACTGGCTGAAGCACCCCATCGTCCCCCCCCCTGCAAGAGGATGGCCCCAGCCCCAACCTGACTGGCATCCACCTGGAGCTGGAACGGCCGATTGAATCTGGGGGCCGCCAGAACAAGACCTGAGCACAACAAAGCCTTAACATTGTCAAAAGCCACCCAGCGGACCACACAAACATAACTCCATCTTTCAACAACTCCGTTAAAGGAAATGCTACAGAGGAAAAGTTTCTACTGAAACTCTGATAGTAGCCGACCAGGCCTAAAAAGCGTGGCAGCTCCTTTTTAGTAACCGGCACAGGAAAGTTAGCAACCGCTGAGACTTTAACATCCACCGGAGAAACCCTGCCCTGACCCACAACTCTGCCAAGGTAAGAACTCACACTTCGCGAGATTAACTGTCAGCTGCGCCGCAGCCAGACGCTCGAACAAAGCGCGAATACGCTGCAAATGAGAACTCCAAATATCACTGTAAACAACCAAATTATCCAGGTAAACAGAACAACCCTCCAATGCGGCCACAACCTTATTCATCAAATGCTGAAACGTCGCATGAGCGTTTTTAAGGCCAAACGGCATAACCGTGTACGAATAAAGACCAGAAAGAGTTATAAAAGAGGCAATTTCCTGGGAACGCTTAGACAGTGGCACCTGCCAATAACCTTTTAACAGATCAAACTTGGATACAAACTTAGCAGATCCTACTAAGTCAATGCAATCGCCCATCCTCGGAAGAGGAAACGAATCCGATTTCGTCACTGCATTAACTTTACGCATATCTGTGCAAAATCGAGGCGTCTTATCAGATTTAGGCACTAGAATGCAAGGCGAAGACCAACTGGACAACGAGGGGACCGCAATCCCGTTCTCCACCATGCAACTCACCTAAGCATCCTGCGCCTTGAGTTTATCAGGAGACATATGATAGAAACGCTGCTTAAGTGGCCGCGCGTCTCCCACATCAATATCATGTACTGCCCATGTTGTACGGGACTGGGTGTCACCAAACAGTGATGGAAACCCCCTGATCAACGCAGCCAACGCAACACGATGACCGGAAGACAAGTGGGCCAGCAACGAATCCAATTGACCTAACGACTCAGAGTTCTTCAACCTGCCAGTCAACACACAGTCACCAGGACCAGACACACCATCACTACCCACCGCCACAATGTGCGCATCCACCCCGAGCGCAGGGCACACAGCACCAACCAGAGAACGATGATAGTAAGGCTTCAAAAGGTTAACATGGACCAGCTGTGTAGACCTCCTACACAGCTGGACAGACTGCTGCGCTAACTGCAGTCTGCAGTCTGTCCCGCGCCAAACAACCAGCACTGTACAACCTGTGACGAAACCCATTCACATAACCAACCAGGCTACCAGGTACTTTAGACGACCTGAGCTCACCTTTAATCACCGCCAACGGACCACGCACCGAATGTCCAAAAACAAGATCGTGGGGGCTAAACCCGGTACTGTCCTGCACAGCCTCTCGCGCCGCCAACTTAAGCCACGGAAGCCCGTCCTCCCAGTCTCGAGCCATCTCCACACAAAACGCACGCAACAGGGACTTTAGTGACTAATGGAAACGCTCCAAGGCACCCTGACTCTACGCATGATAAGGAGTAGACAGGTTATGCGTCGTCCCAAGCACCTTGAGAACATGAGCAAAGACACCAGAAGTGAAGTTGGTCCCGCGATCACTCTGAACAACCCTAGGAACACCAAAAATGACAATAAACTGCGACAAAGCTTTCACCACCGCCTTTGTTGTAATAGAGCGTAACGGATACGTTGCCGGATACCACGTAGTCTGACACATTACAGTCAGCAAAATAGTTGCAGCCTGATCTCGAAACCGGCAACGGCCCTACACAGTCAATCAACAAATACTCAAACGGTTCGCGTAGAGCAGGAATAGGTTCTAACGGGGCCTTGATTGGGTTTACCAGTTAATTGGCACACATGACAGGACTTAATGTACAGGCCAACATCCTTCTTCTTCCGTGGCCAAAAAAAATGTTTGAGAACACCCAAGTAAGTCTTACGCAACCCCAGATGTCCGCTCTGATCATGCCCCGCTTGTAGCACCACTGCGCGAAACGCCTCAGGAACCACCAACTGAAACGTCGGTGCACGCACAACATCGCCCTGGCAACCAGACTATTTACGCACCAGCAACGAATTCCGTTCAAAGTAGCCGTGCGCCAGATCTCGTATCTGAGCCTCAGACACAACCTGTGAAAACAACTGAACAAGTGTACTGTCAGCTCCCAGCGCTCGAACCCAGTCATCCCTCTTCACAGCAACAGGCAACATAGGCAACTGCACCGGTGCGAACGCAGCCCCAGCCTCAACCTCAAACTCTGTCTCACCCCGCTTAACCTGAGCTCGGGTCACCGCACAGACAGGAAACGGAACCGCCTCATCCAGATCAGCAACAACCGGCCTAGCCACCACGGGAGCAGGCGGAGCAGAAGCCCACACAGTGCCACCACAGATATCATTTCCCAAAATCATGTCCACCCCTTTCAAGGGCAACTCAGGACGCACTGCAACAGGAAATACGCCAGACGCAAATTCACACTCCAACATAACGTTATGTCGAGCCACAGAAACATGACCCAACTCCATGCCACGCATAATAACGAAATCACCGGTCTGTGAAACACAAGAAAAAGGCAAAACAGACTGCACAATTAACAAGTCATTTGCACCTGTATCGCGCAAAACCTTAACTTTAACTCGCCCTGATCCACCTGCCACTGACACATAGGCTGATGTAATAAACAGCTCAAAATCAGAACACTTGCTGCGCTCTACAGGCACCTGAACTGCCTGCGTAGGCACAAAACATAGACGCAGACATTTTATTTTCACTACTCAAAGGACACGCATCCTTCCAGTGTCCAACACCACGACAATAATGACACACGTCAGAATACCCATGACGCCTCACACACCCTACGTCATCATGCGCAGAACCAAACTTTATGACCTCATCACGCGCTGCCGCCAGGCCCTCACCAGAGACGGGACGCGAGCGAGGAGGAAACACGCGATGAGTCAAAACAAAGTCATCCGCCAACTGCGCAGCTTTAACAACATTTTCTGGTTCCCGCTCATTCAAGTAAGTCACCACACGACTCGGCAACACATTTTTAAACTGTTCCAACACAATCAAATCAGACAACTGCTCAAAAGTAGTAACCCTTGCCGCCGTACACCAGCGTTAAAAATGAGTACCTAAGTCGCTCACAAACTCCACATGAGTCTGTGTCACAGCCTTACCACACTGCCGAAACCGCTGCCTGTATGCTTCCGCTGTCAACTGATACGCCTTCAAGACCACAGCCTTCACAGACTCGTCGGTCAAATCTTTCTGAGCGCACACAGCCGAATACGCCTCCTGGGCCTTCTCTGTGAGCACGCACTGAAGCAATAACACTCTCTCCGAATCCGGCCACGCCCTTGAAGTAGCCACACGCTCAAAAAGCGTAAAAAACGTGTCAGGATCACGTTCATTAAATTTCGGCACAAAACACAAACTGCCAGAATCAGTGTCACGTGCACGCGTGCAGCCACCTGCCCCATGAGCATGCGCGCCACCTCTCTCCAGAACTTTGAGTTTAGCATGCTCCAACTCAAGCTGCAACTAATAACAATAATAATAATAATGCATTGAACTTATATAGCGCTTTTCTAGACACTCAGAGACGCTTTACATATATATATGCATTATTCATTCACTCCATACAATCATTCACACACACAACATTCATTCCTGATGATGGGAGCTACCATGCAAGGCGCAGACCACTATCATCAGAAGCAACTGGGGGTTCGGTGTCTTGCTCAAGGACACCTCGGCATGGACTCTGGGCGGGGGATCGAACCTGCGACCTTCCGGTTACGGAGCGGTCGCCCTACCCACCGAGCCATCCTTCCCCCGAAGGAGAGGAAACTGGACTTTCCTCTCCTTTAAATGCAAGTGGACTTTCCTCTCCTCAATCTCCAATCTTTTTTCCTCAATCCTCATCTGCAACAGCCTCTCCTGCTGCTCAAAGGAGAGGCTCTCGTGCCTCCCAGGTGACCGCGAACGCACGACTGGTGCCTCCGCAGCTGCTGCCCCAGTCTCCTTCGAAAAAACTCTCTGCTCAAACAGCGTTAACATTACAAAAGCTTTCAGATCGTATTCAACATGTCATCGCCCAATCCGATCTGATAATGCGACGCAATCTGAACCAATTGCTCCTTCGTTTAGGAACACAGAACTGAAGCACTAGGTTTCTCGTAAAACCTTTCAAAATCCATCGCCAAACGCCACACACAGCAAGCCACACACAGGCTACAAACAGAGCAAACGTGGCCCCCAGAAAGTTCCCTCTGACTACCCAGAACAAACGACTAACTAACTCCCACTAACTCTTCGGACAGTTCGTGGTGGGTCTTAAACATATGTATGGCGGGACACCAGCCCCCTGCACACAAACTCCCAGCGCAACCCTGCCAAACGCACCCTCGGTTAACCACAGAAAGTCAACCTGCCACACTTCATGCCACCGTAACCGGAAGTCTCGACACAAAACCCCTATTGGATTAGGTGCCGCTAGCCTAACAGGGAACTCTCCAGGAAAAAAGCCTTACCTCCGGACGAGCCCCCATTTGTCAGGGGTCGGCCCAAGAACCCGACAAAACAGAAAAACAAGGAAGACAGATAGACGATTCAACGCCTTTTATTGTCTAATATCTTCCTAAAAGCCACAATTGGAAGGAGCAGAACTGGGAGTATGTCGGCAGCAGCTAGCAGGAAGAGCGTGCGCCTCAGCTGCTCCCAATCAGTCCCCTTTTATAGCGCCAGACTCTCCCAGGACCGCCTCCAGCACACAAAAAAGGGAGAAAAAGAGACAGGAGCCACACTGAAAGGGCACAGGGCCCTCACAATATGCACTCAATGACCTTTGGGCTTTCAAAGACATTGTAACTGAAAAACTTCAAAACGATCATCATGCTAATATCTAATCACAAGTAGAGTGAAAACAAAAAAGCTTTAATATTTTGAAGAGGCTGTACAGTGGCCAGAGGCTTCCCTGCTCTTTGGCACTTGTCACATTGTGACACCTTAAAGGAAACAAAGTTTTTATTAAATATTAAAGTCAATTTTGGAAGTTTAACAAACGCCATGACATAGTAAGTTTTGTAAAAAAAAAAAAAAAAGAGAAAATTTATATAGCTTAACTTAAGTATTTCGTTGAACTGTGTGCTGCTTCGTCCCGGTCTGCTTCGTCACACAAGGTTAGGGACATCAGCAACATTGAAGTCTGACTGGTCATCTGCTGCAATATTAAAGAACAGAATATTAGAACTTGTCTTAAAGGTCCAGCTGTATTTAAGACTGAGAATAATATTTATAAATTTTCTTCTGTTGAATATAGATATTTAAAATCCTCCACTTTCTTTATCTCTTTTCCATCAAGCCTCACTTTTCCTTTAGGTCCCTCTCATTCAGACACATATCCAATGTCTCACTGGGACTAATCTTCATTCCTCTCCTTTTCAGGGCAAACCTCCATTCCTTCCCTGGTCTCACAAGATATTACAAAACATCTGAAAACATTATTGTTCATGGACCTCATCTGTCAGCCTCTCTATTACAAGAAAGGTCTTAGAGAAGATTCATGATGCAGCCCCACCTGTACAAGAAACTCCTCTGCAGTGGTGGATGACGTACTCACTTTTTGTACTTAAGTAAAAGTACAGATAATTAGGCCAACAAAATACTCAAGTAAAAGTACCAATTAAAAAAATCTACTTAAGTAAAAGTACAAAAGTAGTTGGTGTAAATTGTACTTTTTAAGTAAAAAGTAAAAGTATTCGATCATAATTCCAATGTTATTTTTTGTGCTGTATGGTGTCGCCATGGTAACCAGGATAAATACTCTGCAGGGGCGTGGCGTGACCCCCCTCTCTCGCCTCTTTTGGTCCACAAAAAAAAAAAAAAGGAAAGGGGACAAGTCAAGCTATCCCCTAGAAGGGACAACAAATGGGCACCAAAATGCAGAAAATTACACTTATTTTTTAAAACGTTTTGGGGGGAGGCCCCCAGTCACCACGAACTCAACGAACAACGATCTTTTGACTCTTTTTATTTTGTGCTATATTTGATGTTAGTTTTTTGGCACTGAATGAATGCAGAAAATGTTTACTTTCGATTCTAATTGGTCCTTTATTCATTACTTCTCCTCCCGATCTACTGCTCCTTTTTATTTTGGCGATGCGGCTTCAAGAAAAAAACGTGTATTTTTCAAATTCCTGAACGAAAATGTAACGAAAAATGTAAAACACACTTTTAACAAGTATCGGAGTAAAAGTACAGATATTTGCTCTAAAAATGTAGTGAAGTAAAAGTAAAAGTACCGGTCTTAAATTTTACTTAAGTAAAGTACAGATACACAATTTTCTTACTTAAGTACAGTAACGAAGTACATTTACTTCGTTACGTTCCACCACTGCTCCTCTGTCACATCTATATCACACCTCACCACCGTCTTAAAGTTCTCAGACATGTCCTGTCGCTTTACCATACTTCTCTGCCACTCCAGGCTACGACAATTCTTTCTGTACACTCTTTTAAAAGCTTTATTTAGCTCTACAAAGGCACAAGTGGGGTTGGGCGGATAATGAGTAAGTACAACTATACAGATACCAGATCTACATGTATATTTGTCGTTTTTGCAATTCGAATATCGGGAAATATAAAATAACTAAGAACTTACTTGAAATCTTGATAGCTGGCACTTAAAAGTACTTATTTCCAACAAAGTTTAATTTAAAAAATGACAGTTTGGGATATTATCATTTCTAATAAAAATAAAGTTAATCCCAATTTCCCTTAATTATAATTATCTTTTCATGTTACATTCTAAAACAGCAATGGCAACACTGCTGTATTTATACCTGGAGAAATTGTGTTTTAGAATTTTGAGAAATTGCTAAAATTTTGAGAAAATTTACAAAAACGAGTCGGGACTAAATGGTTTGGGCATCTGGTCAGGATGCCCCCCCGATCGCCTCACTGGTGAGGTGTTTCAGGCACGTCCCACCGGGAGGAGACCAAGAGGCAGACCCCGTACCCGCTGGAGAGATTATGTCTCACAGCTGGCCGGGGACTTGGGATTCTTCCAGGTGACCTGGAGGATGCAGCCGGGGAGAGAGAAGCCTAGGCTTCCCGTCTGAGGCTGTTGCCCTTGCGACCACGGCTTTGGATGAACGATGGAAGACGATGGAACAGAGTCGGGACAAACCAAGTTTCAAAAACCGAAACCTCCCCCCAATGAATTAGTGCAAAACTGGTGTGCTGACTAAAGTAATACGTTGCAAAATGTTCTAATTAGAAGCAACTATCAAGAATCAAGAAAACCTTTATTAGTCCCACGGTGGGGAAATTGCAAGAATAAAGTCCTGCAGCCATACAAAACAGCACTACCCTTGTTGAAGAGGGAAGGGAAGGGAGTGTGGATTCGGTGTTTAAAAAACACAAAATACTGTATTTAGCTATTTCTATATGTCTAAATGTTCGGATAACCATCTTTAAGTTTCTAAAAACAGCCCTGTTATAACCATATCTATAGCTGATTTCCATATGCATCAATCCTGGGCACAATGCAGCTCCGTCTGACCTTCCCAGTACTTCCTAATCAAGATCCATTAAAACAAAAGACTGCATCTGTGGTACTCTTTTTTTATTAAAACCCTACTGGTGCTCACAAATGCTACCTTTACCCACCTTAAACTATCCTTGCCCATTAACATCAGTGTATGGTTCATCAGTACACTTTCTATCTTTCCATCACACTACTTCCATCCGTATGAATGCTTCCACTACTATCCTTAATCACCCTAACTTTCAGCACTTCTTTATCTTTTCTGACTTGTCAATCAATGTCTATCCACCAGCTGTCTAACCAAATGTTGTCATTAATCTGTTTTTTTAAAATCTGAAAACTGTCTCCAGACAAGTTTCAATTTCTTCATGAAAAATAGTTTTAGAAAAAAACAACTTTTTCTTACACATGGCTCCAAATTGATTTGGTGTGTTCTCTGGAGAAGGTTTCAGCAGAGTTGGTGAATCTAAAAGGTAGTGACAATAGAATCAGTTTTCTGATGTTTTAAAAGTGCAGAAACTATTTATATTTATGTCAATTCAACAATTTATTTTCTAAACAAATGCAAAACTTCACACCTGGCGCAAAAAGTTTTTCTCGCTCGTCTTTCATTTCTTTTAATCTTTTAGCCATGCTTTCGGACACTGACAGAGCAGGGCTCCAGATTATTCCATTCTCCGGATCAATCAAACAAGATGACATGTTGACTTCTGAGACAAGAGTGAGCGTTAAATGAATCATTTCCTCTGATGCTTAAGAAAATGATCGATCAAGCGATGGTACAAGATCTTACCAGGGGACTCTCTAGTCGGTAAGCTTTTCATCATCTGCTCCAGTTTTCTTTTCATTCGACGGTCATTTTCGGGTGTCTTGATGGGAATATCTTTAGGCAACATGCAACGATGCTGCACACATCAAATACAAAAAGAATTTTTTATCAAATGGTGTAAAAAGATTACAATCAAACTGGATGCACAAGTTCTGTTTTAAAATATGAACGAGATCTGTTTACCACTGCCAAAAAGCAATGTGAATGTGTGTGTGAACAGCCCTTAACCTGAGTGCACTGGTAGACGTGGATAAAATGGACATAAAGCTACTAACATTAGGTTTAATTTATACAGACCCAATTAAAGTCCGACCAACCCGAAATTCTTTGGACAGGATTCATATACAGAAAACATGTCCATTGTAATGTAAGTTTAAATAAATGTTATCTGCTCCTAATTTTTTTCTCGCATTTGAAACTTTATTGTGAAAATCTTCCAAATAATAATAAAAAAAAGGGTTAAACTTTGTTAATGTTCATGTGAGAGCTGATTTAAATTTAAACATTTAAATCAGAACGAATGGTTAATAAAGCACTGAGAAACCTTAAGTTTTTTTGAATTAGCAAAAAGTAATTACATTAAATATTAACTCACCTTCCTGTTTTTCAAGATAGGATCTCTTTCGTCATTATAGGCTGGAAAGGACTCCTCGTTGACGCGTCTGCAATCGTCATAGCACCTGACCAGCAACAGTGTCCACAACAACTGAATCCAAGTAGTTTAACAGGGAAAACATATTGGAGGGATGCATTCTTACCTCATTACCCACAAAGGAGAGACAAGTTGCACATTGCTTTTCTTTGCACTTGTCCATGTTGATGGACGGCCAAAGCTGAAAACTACATGGGTGACTTTTGGAGAAAATCTTCTTTGTATCTTTGGAAGAAAAGTTAAACAAGTTATTCGAAGTAAACATACCTACATTGCAAATAGATATCCAGAGGCAGATCCAAAATTTTCTAAGAGGGGGGGGGGCGTGAGGTCATTGACACAGGCAGTATAGGAGAGTCTGGGGGCATTCCCCAAAACCCAAAACGTTTTGAAAAATAAGAGTAATTTTCCTGCAATTTCATGGCCCATTGGCTGACGGCGGGCGCCCTACACGTCCCCCCCCCTGTATCCGCCCCTGATATCTATATGTGTATACATACAGAAACATTTACATTACAAAAGTAGTTTTATCAGACCTTCGCACCCATTTCTTCCAGCTGCCGAATGAAATTTGGCGAGTAGTTGGCTCTTCTATCCTTTGCCCACACATCCACATAGGCAATGACCCCTGTATTAACAAGAGAAAAAAATAGTAAGGGCCAAAACATTTGCAGTAATTACACAACGACTTCATCTACTGAACCTTTCAGAATGGAGGCGCGGCTATCATCGGCCATTGTTGGCGTCTTGGTCTCAAAGAATGAACCTAAAAAAAAATTATTTATTCGACATTTTGATTACTAATGAAGTTAATTCACCTTGACCCTCCAAAGATATACATTGGCATCCTCGTCTGACATAAAAACAACATTCAGAGATGAAGAAAACAAAAGTTGTGAAAAGCATACGTAATTTATTTCATTTTAACAGGCACTTATGGAGTGGTATTTTGTTATTTTTCAACCAAAAAAATGTATTATTGCTGACCAACAAATTGTTGTTGTTTAGTACAACGCTTTATTTTGTTCTTATTAACATCAATCAATTGTGAGACATGAAAGGCTGTCTCACAACAAGATTCCGCTTCTTAATTTGTGTATTAACATAAAATGTATGTATAAATGACTATGTTTTGCTCTTTATTTATCCTGATGATACAACATTAGTAGAGGATTGGTGGGGAACGGAGGGAATTTAAATAACGTCCTTTTTTTATGTCCTTGTATTAAAAAGAGTATTATACAAATAAACAAGCATTTGCTTATAACACTAGTAGCCCCTCAAGGGGGGAAATTTATCCCACTACCTGATAGCTTTGTGGAGGTAATTCAAGACCCCAGGCCTTCTGCTTTTGTTATTAAAACAAGGCACTTAAGAGCTGTTTAGAAGGCACTTAAGCTTACTTAAGCTGCCTTTCTCACTTTGAACGAACTCTGCTCCTCAGGTTGCAGGCTAGTTAGAGAGGTCATATAACTCCTTTCTGGGGTTAACAGGGGTTTGAGACAAGCTTGGGGCTTCTAGTGTTAAAGAAATGACACATACTTATTTTTAAAAGGCAGCGGAATTAGGCGCTGAGCAAATTGCTAACAGAGCTAAATGCTACTTAGCTACAGCATGCCCAGTGGGAGATGCTGGATTATCCTAAAGAAGATGTAAACTTATCATATTTTACAAAACAATATCGTACACACGTTAAAAACCACGCCTATAGTTAAGGTTTAGCCTCTCTCTTGATAAATAACACCCTTTACATGGTGTACTGTCCTTGCTGAGACGTTAGAGGTTCAGGCTAGACAGCGAGATAAACTCTGATTCAAGGATGAGACCGTTGTAGCTTTAGTTAGCAGCTTTAATTGCTCATCTTTTGAAAACAGAGTGAAGGAAAGAAAAGTATACAAAGAGACTATTATCGATCTTGAATGTACATAATGCCGGTAAAATACAGCTTGTTTTAGTGTGAAAATGTAAATTATTAATTGCAGTTCAAACATTTAGCTTGAACAGAGACGCTAACAAAAGTACTTTTATTTTGCTTTTAACCATAGCAACCTCGTTTTATGTTACAATAAACAGATGAGTTTACATAAAAATAACTGTGCATACATACAGGCGTTGCTTCTTCAGAAGTGTAACCTTTATAGTCTTCAGTGTGCGTCCGTCTTCAGCGTGGTTTCTCCAACTCACGATCTCAACTCTTCCAAACACTTCCTGTTAAACACTTCCTGTGTGGTGTGGTGTGGTGTGGACAGTGGTTTCTGGTGGTAAAAAAAATAAAAAATAAAAACTGGGGGGGCGCACATTAATTGGAGATCAGTCAGAGAGACCAGACTGAAATGGTTTAGACATATACAGAGGAGAGAGAGTACATTAGAAGAAGGATGCTGGGTTTGGAACTACCAGGAAAGAGGCCTATAGGAAGACCAAAGAGGAGGTTCATGAATGAAGTGAAGGAAGACGTGAAGATAGTTGGTGTGAGCGAAGAGATTGCAGCAGACAGGGTTAGATGTAAGAAACTGACTTGCTGTGGCGACCCCTTGAGAGAAATGCCGAAAGAAGAAGAATGTCTTGCAGAAAATGTCAAATTTAATTAGCATCCAAAATTTTTCAGTTTTAAAGCAACCTAAAATTTATTACAATATCTCCAAAAACATGTAAGAGATACAATCCACTTGCTAGGGTAGTTTTTATGGAGGATCAACAGCAGCATAGACAGTAAAACAGAAAGATGAGTGGGTTGCTATGGTTACAGTAGTTTTTTTTTTTTTTTTACACAAACACTATGAGATCAACCAAAACAATCTTAAAATCTTACAATCTTACCCTAACCAGGGGCAGATCCAGGATTTACTAAACGTTAGATCCTAAGGTCATGGACCAAGCCAGTGCGCCCCACCTCTCCCACACTGAACGTTTTGAAAAACAGAGTCATTTTCCTGCATTTTGGTGGCCTATTCGCTGGCTCTTTAAGGGCTTGTCCCCTTTCCTTTCTTCTTTTTTTTTTTTTTTTTTTTTTTATTATGGACCAAAAAGGGGGGCGTGCACCCCCACGTCCCGTCCCGTCCTGGATTCACCCCTGACAATGGCTTTTTGGAAAGTAACAAAATCGGCTTGAAAGCAAGTTATTCTGGAGGTGTTTAAATGTATGACACGGAGATTTTTCATTTTCCCCGTATTAAAATACTCCAAAAATACTTTTGGTTTCGTTTTTTTTCGTTACATTTTCCAAAAATGTTGAGGCAATACTCCTGCCTACCTTATCAGGGAAGCTTTCATATCTTACAGAGTACTTAAAAAAACATATTCATCCGCCATTTTGAAAATCACAAAAAATAGTGCATGCAGAGTCAGTTTTGAATGTGACACAAGGAGAGTAAACCAGTCTAGCTCTGACAGTGCTGTAACAATGGCCGTTTGGAATGATCCATATGCGACTTGAAAGCAAGTCATTTTGGAGGCATTTAAAAGTAAGACACTGAGATTTTTCAATATCCCCATGTTAAAATACACCAAAACCACATCACTTGACGAGTATGTTTTAAGTTTCTTTTTTTTTTTTTTTCTTTTGTTACGTTTTCCAAAAATGTCAAGGCATTACTCCTGGCTTGCCTATCGGGGAAGCTTTCATATCTTACTGAGTACTTAAAAATATATTCATCTGCCATTTTAAAAATATAGTTGCTAGTTGATGCTACAGATGTGTGACTCTTAACAGTAAAAGCAATAGATTATAAAGAGTGGAAACAACTTTGTATAAACCCTATTCCACTTAAGAAATGACTGGATTAATTTAAATAAGTTTTATCAAAATTTTATTGCTCTTGTCTTTGGTATATTTTTACTGATCCAGACGATAGCCCAACTCCACAGATAAAAGTGTTTATTAGACATGGTTCTACTGTGACAGAATGATAGAAAACAAAAAGTTTATATTTGATCATTTTTTATTATCATAGCTTTCACAGCTTTCATACCTTAACTGGTACATTAATGCATCAGTGGAACATCATTACTGTTATATAATACCTACAAATAATAGTTTATTTTTAATAATTTAATAGTATCTAAACTAGTATACTCTCGTTGGGTAAAATGGTTTATCTCACTGTAATAATCAGTTGTGTAGAATCGACAAATTTATAAGTTATCATCATGTATTCCTTACACTGGCTGTTTTCACAATCAGAAGTACTTTATCGATGAAACACGAGAGAAATATGTGTTACAGCAGCACTGTACTCATTAAAAAGAAATAGTAAAACAATATCAAAAACATAAATAAACAGAAATGCCGAAAGAAGAAGAATGTCTTGCAGAAAATGTCAAATTTAATTAGCATCCAAAATGTTTCAGTTTTAAAGCAACCTAAAATTTGGTAAATTTATATTTAAGTACATATGTACTTAAATATAAATGTAAAAAAAAAGGCAATATAGACATAAATCCATGCATATCTCATATAGACATGGAGAATAGAAAGAAATACTTAAAGAAAATCAAAATATAAAAAAAATACAATATAGAATATAAAAAATCTGAATTTCGGTCTGGGCCACAGAACTGCATACTTGTATAAAATTATTCACACATCACATGGAAGTGCTTAGAGTGATTAATAAAGAATCAGTGCACAAAATTTCTCCCAGACCTCCATCAAAGTATTAAGACAAGTGTTAAAGCATTTTGTTAAAAATTACAGCAAAGTATATGGTCTGGATGCCTCCCAGGTGTCTCGTTGGTGAGGGTTTCCAGGCACATCCCACCAGGTGGAGACCAAGAGGCAGGGTGGTGGACATTGTCCCTGATGGAATGTATCTTGCAGAGGATCCTCTTCTTGGCTACTGTTGTCACTGAGTCCAGTTCAGCGCCAACAACAGACTCGGCCTTCCTCGCCAGTTTGTCCAGCCCTGTCGCGTCCCTCTTCGTAATGAGGAGCAAAGAGTCGTCCTCAGTCTGGTGATGCCCAGGACAGGAACACATAAAAAGAAGAAAAACAAAAAACATCAGATTTCAGAATTGAGACATGTCTTGAAATGAAACATCATTATCTCTAAACACAAGCCCATGCAATTAGATTGATGTAACACGTGCCCACCAACCTCCTTTCCGGAGCAGTGTGCAGGCTACTGCCAGGTGAACCCTGACAACAGCTTGCAGATTAGTTCTAAATTTTCTAAATTCCCTCGGCCAAGGTAGTCTTCAGAAAACTAAAAACAACAAACAAACAAACAAACAAAAAAAAACATAAAGTAGACCGAGTATTTTTTGATCTGTAACTGTAAAAAAAACTTTCCAGAAACAAAATCACAACAGTATTACTATTAAAAATCAATATCCCACAGTTGTAGTTGTCTTCCTGCTTTGCATGTCGCACTCGTCTTGCTGATCACTTAACTGCACGGTATTTGTGGTCTGACACTGCCAAGAAGTCCCAGATAATAAAAAAAAAATCAATAACTGAAAAACACATTACATGTTTTTGAAACATTTGGCTTTTATATGAAATATCACAAATTTGACATCACGTTTAAAAGATTACTAAATGCACAGACAGTTGCAAAGAATCATATTTTCATATGTTTCTTTATTGGACAGCGGGTCTATGACAAGCAGTATTTTGTCCAACTTGTTGACCACCTAGGATCATTTTGTGTTATTTATATAAATTTTTGAGAAAGACAGAGGTATGCAGTATCAACAGTTAGCTCACATACAGTGAAGTCAATAAGTATTTGATCACCTTGTAATTTTGCAAGTTCCCACACTTAAAAAACATGAAGTGGTCTAAAATGTTCATCTTAGGTGCATTACTACTGACAGAGACAAAATGAAAAAAAAGTCCAGAAATCCTATTGTACATTTTTTTTACTTGTACAATGGGAATTTTTCCTTGTTAGGAAACATAAAGAATAAAAATAACATTAAAAATATTTAAAAAAAAGAAAAAAACCCATTCCTCAGAACCTCAAATCTACCACCAATAAAGATATTGGAGGCTGTTACAGCATTGATGTGATGAACAGGTTGCTATAAATGGATATATACAAATATACTTTTTTTTAAAAGGCATATAACTTAAATCTTAACTATGCAAGCATTTAGATAAAATAGTACACATGGAAAGTAGTAAAATTAATTTACTGTGAATGTTTACTTGACTTTTGTTTTTGAGTGAGAATGTGTAAATATGCATCAATGACCTTTGGGCAATCAAAGACATTGTAAATGAAAAACCTCAAAATGAACATCAATCTATCGTCTTATCACAAGTAGAGTGAAAACAAAAAGCTTTACCTCAATGTTTTGAAGAGGCTGTACAGCTGCCAGAGGCTTCCCTGCTCTTTAGCACTTGTCACATTGTGACACCTTAAAGAAAGCAAAGTTTTTATTAAATATTACAGTTAATTTTGGAAGTTTAACAAATGCCATGACATGATAAGTTTTGTAAAAAAAACGAGAAAAATAGAGATAATTTATATAGCTTAACTTAAGTATTTTGTTGAACTCTTTGCTGCTTCGTCCGGGTCTACTCTGTCACACAAGGTTAGGGACATCAGCATAATTGATGTCTGATTGGTCATCTGCTGCAATATTAAAGAACAGAATATTAGAACTTGTCCCAAGGGTCCAGATGTATTTAGGGCTGAGAATAATATTTCTAAACCATTTTCTGTGTAATGTGTGTCTAATACACCCCTATTGTCAAACCCGAGGAAGAAGTGTGTCACACCAGTAAATATCTAGTTTATTTAATAAACACAATGAGACACTTTCATTCAGGTTCCTACTTCTAAGCCAATTTTTTGCATCCTCTTCTCTGATTCCAACAACTTATATGTACTCCATCACTACATCCATGACCCCCTCTTTGGTCTATATCTAAGCCTCAAGCCTGCCAGTTCCAAATTTCAAATCTTTCTGCCAATATATTCACTATCTTGCCTTTGGACCAGGCAAGTACTAAAGACTCCTGATAAGAAATACATATGAAAGTACAGTTTGGGAGTGTATGTATAAATTTTGGTATTGTACATTAAACACTTAAATAGACAAACTCAGCCTTTTCAGATCGAGTATCTCCAGCTCTACTTTTTCCAGCTCTGCCCCCAGTTTTTTCTCAGTTCCACTGTCTCTATGCCAAACAACATGGCCAGTCCCACCAGTTATCACACTTAATACTTTTCTCTACCTGTTCCAGCCTGCCTGCACATGCTTCTATACATTTTTCTAAGTCTTCATTGCTGTGGACTGTTGAATATAAATATTTAAAATCCTCCACTTTCTTTATCTCTTTTCCATCTAGCCTCACTTTTCCACTTAAGTCCCTCTCATTCAGACACATATACAATGTCTTACTGGGACTAATCTTCATTCCTCTCCTTGTCAGGGCAAACCTCCATTCCTTCCCTGGTCTCACAAGATATTACAAAACATCTGAAAACATTACTGTTCATGGACCTCATCTGTCAGCCTCTCCATTACAAGAAAGCTTTTAGAGTAGATTCATGATGCAGCCCCACCTGTACTAGAAACTCTTCTGTCACATTTTTATCACACCTCACTGTGTTACAGTCCTCAGACATGTCCTGTCGCTTTAGCATACTTCTCTTCCACTCCAGGCTACCACAATTCTGGACCAAACTGGACTAAAGAGCTCCAGTTTGCTCTCATCTGTCCAAAGGACATTCTCCTAGAAGCTTTGTGGTTTGTCAACATGCATTTTTGCAAATTCCAGTCTCGCTTCTGGTAGGGCTCATCAACTCTATGTTCATAGACTCAAAAACCAAGCATACGAAGAAAAGAACACTGTCCCTACGGTGAAACAAGGAGATGGCTGAGTAATGTTTTGGGGCTACTTTGCTGCATCTGGCACAGGGTGTCTTGAAAGTGTGCAAGGTAAAATGAAATCTGAAGATTATCGAGGCATTCTGGAGAAAAATGTGCTGCCTAGTGTGAGAAAGCTTGGTCTCAGTTGCAGGTCATGGGTCTTCCAACAGGACAACGGTCCAAAACACACAGCCAAAAACACCTAAGAATGGCTGAGAGAAAAGCGTTGGGCTATTCTTTTTTTTTTTTTTTCCCTATACCTGTCCTGTCCGGCGTTGTGACAAGCAGAATGATGATCTGTATGTCAAGTATTGCTGGGCAGTTTTGTTCTACCAGGGTCAGCACAATGTGCCGACCCTGACAAGCTATATTTGTTTATTTTAAATGCTTTACAATCAAAATATATATGCTTTCTGCGCTGGACCTGAATTACTAAGGAGAGGGGCGGGGGTAGGTGGGGTGAAAAAGAGGAGGGATAGGGTACAGAAGAAGAAGAAAGGGGGAGAGAGTAAAAAGAAAATCTGAAGTTGTAGTATTCTGCATCATAACCAACCTGCTGGATTATCTGAGGGGAAAAAAAAGTACAAACAAGAGTTTAAACCAGTGATAAAACTGACACACACAACAAAACCTTCTATAGCAAATGATGTACAACACAAACACATGTTACTAGAGTTATAATAATATTGGTTGAAAGCAAGGAACATAGCGGACAGTAAACAGAGTGATATAGTGTACGAGTGTGAGTGAAAGTACATGCATGCTGCCGATGTGAACCATGTGCTTATTAGGACCAACGGATTGTCACCAGCCCCCAAGGATTGGAACAAGGGAGGCAGAGACACACGCTACCCGGGCCCACGCCCATCCAGATCCCGGGACCCCGAGGCCGGGCCGAGGAGCCGCCCACCCATCCAGCAAGGCGCACAAAGAAACCCCTGCAAGGGCCACTTCATCACCAAGGAGCACGGGCCGCCCCGATGCCAGGACCCACAGGCCTCGGGCTGGGCTATTCTAATGTGGCCTTCTATGAGCCCAGATCTGAATCCCAACGAGCTGAAAAATACCATTTGGAGAAGACACCCATTGAACATGAAACAACTGAAGGTGTTTGCTCACGAGGAGTGGGCCGAAAAACCTCTGAGAAGGTGTAAATACCAATACTACCGCGCAGAAAATCAGACTAGGCAAGGCAAACCGGGCAGGCGAAAACAGGACACCTCAGCAGACATGGACCACCAAGACCACAGACAGGAGCACAGGCACCTGGACGGATGAACAGGAGGACACAGAGAAGTGGTCGGGCCTAACCCCCCGAACCCTAGCCTCATGGGACAGGTACAGTTACCTTAACATCGGTGGGTGCAACACTTGCGCAGTGGGCTGTACGAAGCGCAGCACCCGTCGCATCAGTCCCCAGACTCCCACCGGCGTCCAACGATGAGGGCCTGCAAAGCAAAAGCCCTGCCTCCACCAGGGCACGTGACAAGGCATCCGCGTGAACATTGTCACGGCCTTTAATGTGTCGTATGTCTAAGTCAAAAGCTTGTAAAAATAAAGCCCACCGCACCAAATGCTGATTAGGCGACCTCAGACTTTGTAAGAAGGTCAGCGGGTTGTGATCAGTGAAGACTACCAAGGGTGCTGCCCCACCCACGTAGACTTCAAAATGTTGTAGCGCCCAAACCAAAGCCAATGCTTCCTTTTCTATAACCAAATAGTTAAATTGATAGGAATTAAATTTCTGTGAAAAAAAACAAACTGGCTAAAGCACCCCATCGTCCCCCCCCCCCCCCGGCAAGAGGACGGCCCCAGTCCCAACCTGCCTGGCATCCACCTGGAGCTGGAACGGCCGATTGAATCTGGGGGCCGCCAGAACAGGACCTGAGCACAACAAAGCCTTAACATTGTCAAAAGCCTGCTGACACTCAGCGGACCACACAAACATAACTCCATCTTTCAACAACTCCGTTAAAAGAAATGCTACAGAGGAAAAGTTTCTACTGAAACTCCGATAGTAGCCGACCAGACCTAAAAAGCGTTGCAGCTCCTTTTTAGTAACCGGCACAGGAAAGTTAGCAACCGCTGAAACTTTAACATCCACCGGAGCAACCCTGCCCTGACCCACAACTCTGCCAAGGTAAGTATCGGTAGCCCGCGCGAACTCACACTTCGCGAGATTAACTGTCAGCTGCGCCGCAGCCAGACGCTCGAACAAAGCGCGAATACGCTGCAAATGAGAACTCCAAACATCACTGTAAACAACCAAATTATCCAGGTAAACAGAACAACCCTCCAATGCGGCCACAACCTTATTCATCAAATGCTGAAACGTCGCATGAGCGTTTTTAAGGCCAAACGGCATAACCGTGTACGAATAAAGACCAGAAAGAGTTATAAAAGAGGCAATTTCCTGGGAACGCTTAGACAGTTGCACCTGCCAATAACCTTTTAACAGATCAAACTTGGATACAAACTTAGCAGATCCTACTAAGTCAATGCAATCGCCCATCCTCGGAAGAGGAAACGAATCCGATTTCGTCACTGCATTAACTTTACGCATATCTGTGCAAAATCGAGGCGTCTTATCAGATTTAGGCACTAGAATGCAAGGCGAAGACCAACTGGACAACGAGGGGACCGCAATCCCGTTCTCCACCATGCAACTCACCTAAGCATCCTGCGCCTTGAGTTTATCAGGAGACATATGATAGAAACGCTGCTTAAGTGGCCGCGCGTCTCCCACATCAATATCATGTACTGCCCATGTTGTACGGGACTGGGTGTCACCAAACAGTGATGGAAACCCCCTGATCAACGCAGCCAACGCAACACGATGACCGGAAGACAAGTGAGCCAGCAACGAATCCAATTGACCCAACGACTCAGAGTTCTTCAACCTGCCAGTCAACACACAGTCACCAGGACCAGACACACCATCACTACCCACCGCCACAATGTGCGCATCCACCCCGAGCGCAGGGCACACAGCACCAACCAGAGAACGATGATAGTACGGCTTCAAAAGGTTAACATGGACCAGCTGTGTAGACCTCCTACACAGCTGGACAGACTGCTGCGCTAACTGCAGTCTGCAGTCTGTCCCGCGCCAAACAACCAGCACTGTACAACCTGTGACGAAACCCATTCACATAACCAACCAGGCTACCAGGTACTTTAGACGACCTGAGCTCACCTTTAATCACCGCCAACGGACCACGCACCGAATGTCCAAAAACAAGATCGTGGGGGCTAAACCCGGTACTGTCCTGCACAGCCTCTCGCGCCGCCAACTTAAGCCACGGAAGCCCGTCCTCCCAGTCTCGAGCCATCTCCACACAAAACGCACGCAACAGGGACTTTAGTGACTAATGGAAACGCTCCAAGGCACCCTGACTCTACGCATGATAAGGAGTAGACAGGTTATGCGTCGTCCCAAGCACCTTGAGAACATGAGCAAAGACACCAGAAGTGAAGTTGGTCCCGCGATCACTCTGAACAACCCTAGGAACACCAAAAATGACAATAAACTGCGACAAAGCTTTCACCACCGCCTTTGTTGTAATAGAGCGTAACGGATACGTTGCCGGATACCACGTAGTCTGACACATTACAGTCAGCAAAATAGTTGCAGCCTGATCTCGAAACCGGCAACGGCCCTACACAGTCAATCAACAAATACTCAAACGGTTCGCGTAGAGCAGGAATAGGTTCTAACGGGGCCTTGATTGGGTTTACCAGTTAATTGGCACACATGACAGGACTTAATGTACAGGCCAACATCCTTCTTCTTCCGTGGCCAAAAAAAATGTTTGAGAACACCCAAGTAAGTCTTACGCAACCCCAGATGTCCGCTCTGATCATGCCCCGCTTGTAGCACCACTGCGCGAAACGCCTCAGGAACCACCAACTGAAACGTCGGTGCACGCACAACATCGCCCTGGCAACCAGACTATTTACGCACCAGCAACGAATTCCGTTCAAAGTAGCCGTGCGCCAGATCTCGTATCTGAGCCTCAGACACAACCTGTGAAAACAACTGAACAAGTGTACTGTCAGCTCCCAGCGCTCGAACCCAGTCATCCCTCTTCACAGCAACAGGCAACATAGGCAACTGCACCGGTGCGAACGCAGCCCCAGCCTCAACCTCAAACTCTGTCTCACCCCGCTTAACCTGAGCTCGGGTCACCGCACAGACAGGAAACGGAACCGCCTCATCCAGATCAGCAACAACCGGCCTAGCCACCACGGGAGCAGGCGGAGCAGAAGCCCACACAGTGCCACCACAGATATCATTTCCCAAAATCATGTCCACCCCTTTCAAGGGCAACTCAGGACGCACTGCATCAGGAAATACGCCAGACGCAAATTCACACTCCAACATAACGTTATGTCGAGCCACAGAAACATGACCCAACTCCATCCCACGCATAATAACGAAATCACCGGTCTGTGAAACACAAGAAAAAGACAAAACAGACTGCACAATTAACAAGTCATTTGCACCTGTATCGCGCAAAACCTTAACTTTAACTCGCCCTGATCCACCTGCCACTGACACATAGGCTGATGTAATAAACAGCTCAAAATCAGAACACTTGCTGCGCTCTACAGGCACCTGAACTGCCTGCGTAGGCACAAAACATAGACGGAGACATTCTATTTTCACTCCTCAAAGGACACGCATCCTTCCAGTGTCCAACACCACGACAATAATGACACACGTCAGAATACCCATGACGCCTCACACGCCCTACGTCATCATGCGCAGAACCAAACTTTATGACCTCATCACGCGCCGCCGCCAGGCCCTCACCAGAGACGGGACGCGAGCGGGGAGGAAACACGCGATGAGTCAAAACAAAGTCATCCGCCAACTGCGCAGCTTTAACAACATTGTCTGGTTCCCGCTCATTCAAGTAAGTCACCACACGACTCGGCAACACATTTTTAAACTGTTCCAACACAATCAAATCAGACAACTGCTCAAAAGTAGTAACCCTTGCCGCCATACACCAGCGTTAAAAATGAGTACCTAAGTCGCTCACAAACTCCACATGAGTCTGTGTCACAGCCTTACCACACTGCCGAAACCGCTGCCTGTATGCTTCCGCTGTCAACTGATACGCCTTCAAGACCACAGCCTTCACAGTCTCGTCGGTCAAATCTTCCTGAGCGCACACAGCCGAATACGCCTCCTGGGCCTTCTCTGTGAGCACGCACTGAAGCAATAACACTCTCTCCGAATCCGGCCACGCCCTTGAAGTAGCCACACGCTCAAAAAGCGTAAAAAACGTGTCAGGATCACGTTCATTAAATTTCGGCACAAAACACAAACTGCCAGAATCAGTGTCACGTGCACGCGTGCAGCCACCTGCCCCATGAGCATGCGCGCCACCTCTCTCCAGAACTTTGAGTTTAGCATGCTCCAACTCAAGCTGCAACTAATAACAATAATAATAATAATGCATTGAACTTATATAGCGCTTTTCTAGACACTCAGAGACGCTTTACATATATATATGCATTATTCATTCACTCCATACAATCATTCACACACACAACATTCATTCCTGATGATGGGAGCTACCATGCAAGGCGCAGACCACTATCATCAGAAGCAACTGGGGGTTCGGTGTCTTGCTCAAGGACACCTCGGCATGGACTCTGGGCGGGGGATCGAACCTGCGACCTTCCGGTTACAGAGCGGTCGCCCTACCCACCGAGCCATCCTTCCCCCGAAGGAGAGGAAACTGGACTTTCCTCTCCTTTAAATGCAAGTGGACTTTCCTCTCCTCAATCTCCAATCTTTTTTCCTCAATCCTCATCTGCAACAGCCTCTCCTGCTGCTCAAAGGAGAGGCTCTCGTGCCTCCCAGGTGACCGCGAACGCACGACTGGTGCCTCCGCAGCTGCTGCCCCAGTCTCCTTCGAAAAAACTCTCTGCTCAAACAGCGTTAACATTACAAAAGCTTTCAGATCGTATTCAACATGTCATCGCCCAATCCGATCTGATAATGCGACGCAATCTGAACCAATTGCTCCTTCGTTTAGGAACACAGAACTGAAGCACTAGGTTTCTCGTAAAACCTTTCAAAATCCATCGCCAAACGCCACACACAGCAAGCCACACACAGGCTACAAACAGAGCAAACGTGGCCCCCAGAAAGTTCCCTCTGACTACCCAGAACAAACGACTAACTAACTCCCACTAACTCTTCGGACAGTTCGTGGTGGGTCTTACACATATGTATGGCGGGACACCAGCCCCCTGCACACAAACTCCCAGCGCAACCCTGCCAAACGCACCCTCGGTTAACCACAGAAAGTCAACCTGCCACACTTCATGCCACCGTAACCGGAAGTCTCGACACAAAACCCCTATTGGATTAGGTGCCGCTAGCCTAACAGGGAACTCTCCAGGAAAAAAGCCTTACCTCCGGACGAGCCCCCATTTGTCAGGGGTCGGCCCAAGAACCCGACAAAACAGAAAAACAAGGAAGACAGATAGACGATTCAACGCCTTTTATTGTCTAATATCTTCCTAAAAGCCACAATTGGAAGGAGCAGAACTGGGAGTATGTCGGCAGCAGCTAGCAGGAAGAGCGTGCGCCTCAGCTGCTCCCAATCAGTCCCCTTTTATAGCGCCAGACTCTCCCAGGACCGCCTCCAGCACACAAAAAAGGGAGAAAAAGACACAGGAGCCACACTGAAAGGGCACAGGGCCCTCACAATATGCACTCAATTACCTTTGGGCTTTCAAAGACATTGTAACTGAAAAACTTCAAAACGATCATCATGCTAATATCTAATCACAAGTAGAGTGAAAACAAAAAAGCTTTAATATTTTGAAGAGGCTGTACAGTGGCCAGAGGCTTCCCTGCTCTTTGGCACTTGTCACATTGTGACACCTTAAAGGAAACAAAGTTTTTATTAAATATTAAAGTCAATTTTGGAAGTTTAACAAACGCCATGACATAGTAAGTTTTGTAAAAAAAAAAAAAAAGAGAAAATTTATATAGCTTAACTTAAGTATTTCGTTGAACTGTGTGCTGCTTCGTCCCGGTCTGCTTCGTCACGCAAGGTTAGGGACATCAGCAACATTGAAGTCTGACTGGTCATCTGCTGCAATATTAAAGAACAGAATATTAGAACTTGTCTTAAAGGTCCAGCTGTATTTAAGACTGAGAATAATATTTATAAATTTTCTTCTGTTGAATATAGATATTTAAAATCCTCCACTTTCTTTATCTCTTTTCCATCAAGCCTCACTTTTCCTTTAGGTCCCTCTCATTCAGACACATATCCAATGTCTCACTGGGACTAATCTTCATTCCTCTCCTTTTCAGGGCAAACCTCCATTCCTTCCCTGGTCTCACAAGATATTACAAAACATCTGAAAACATTATTGTTCATGGACCTCATCTGTCAGCCTCTCTATTACAAGAAAGGTCTTAGAGAAGATTCATGATGCAGCCCCACCTGTACAAGAAACTCCTCTGCAGTGGTGGATGACGTACTCACTTTTTGTACTTAAGTAAAAGTACAGATAATTAGGCCAAGAAAATACTTAAGTAAAAGTACCAATTAAAAAAATCTACTTAAGTAAAAGTACAAAAGTAGTTGGTGTAAATTGTACTTTTTAAGTAAAAAGTAAAAGTATTCGATCATAATTCCAATGTTATTTTTTGTGCTGTATGGTGTCGCCATGGTAACCAGGATAAATACTCTGCAGGGGCGTGGCGTGACCCCCCTCTCTCGCCTCTTTTGGTCCACAAAAAAAAAAAAAAGGAAAGGGGACAAGTCAAGCTATCCCCTAGAAGGGACAACAAATGGGCACCAAAATGCAGAAAATTACACTTATTTTTTAAAACGTTTTGGGGGGAGGCCCCCAGTCACCACGAACTCAACGAACAACGATCTTTTGACTCTTTTTATTTTGTGCTATATTTGATGTTAGTTTTTTGGCACTGAATGAATGCAGAAAATGTTTACTTTCGATTCTAATTGGTCCTTTATTCATTACTTCTCCTCCCGATCTACTGCTCCTTTTTATTTTGGCGATGCGGCTTCAAGAAAAAAAACGTGTATTTTTCAAATTCCTGAACGAAAATGTAACGAAAAATGTAAAACACACTTTTAACAAGTATCGGAGTAAAAGTACAGATATTTGCTCTAAAAATGTAGTGAAGTCAAAGTAAAAGTACCGGTCTTAAATTTTACTTAAGTAAAGTACAGATACACAATTTTCTTACTTAAGTACAGTAACGAAGTACATTTACTTCGTTACGTTCCACCACTGCTCCTCTGTCACATCTATATCACACCTCACCACCGTCTTAAAGTTCTCAGACATGTCCTGTCGCTTTACCATACTTCTCTGCCACTCCAGGCTACGACAATTCTTTCTGTACACTCTTTTAAAAGCTTTATTTAGCTCTACAAAGGCACAAGTGGGGTTGGGCGGATAATGAGTAAGTACAACTATACAGATACCAGATCTACATGTATATTTGTCGTTTTTGCAATTCGAATATCGGGAAATATAAAATAACTAAGAACTTACTTGAAATCTTGATAGCTGGCACTTAAAAGTACTTATTTCCAACAAAGTTTAATTTAAAAAATGACAGTTTGGGATATTATTATTTCTAATAAAAATAAAGTTAATCCCAATTTCCCTTAATTATAATTATCTTTTCATGTTACATTCTAAAACAGCAATGGCAACACTGCTGTATTTATACCTGGAGAAATCGTGTTTTAGAATTTTGAGAAATTGCTAAAATTTTGAGAAAATTTACAAAAACGAGTCGGGACTAAATGGTTTGGGCATCTGGTCAGGATGCCCCCCCGATCGCCTCACTGGTGAGGTGTTTCAGGCACGTCCCACCGGGAGGAGACCAAGAGGCAGACCCCGTACCCGCTGGAGAGATTATGTCTCACAGCTGGCCGGGGACTTGGGATTCTTCCAGGTGACCTGGAGGATGCAGCCGGGGAGAGAGAAGCCTAGGCTTCCCGTCTGAGGCTGTTGCCCTTGCGACCACGGCTTTGGATGAACGATGGAAGACGATGGAACAGAGTCGGGACAAACCAAGTTTCAAAAACCGAAACCTCCCCCCAATGAATTAGTGCAAAACTGGTGTGCTGACTAAAGTAATACGTTGCAAAATGTTCTAATTAGAAGCAACTATCAAGAATCAAGAAAACCTTTATTAGTCCCACGGTGGGGAAATTGCAAGAATAAAGTCCTGCAGCCATACAAAACAGCACTACCCTTGTTGAAGAGGGAAGGGAAGGGAGTGTGGATTCGGTGTTTAAAAAACACAAAATACTGTATTTAGCTATTTCTATATGTCTAAATGTACGGATAACCATCTTTAAGTTTCTAAAAACAGCCCTGTTATAACCATATCTATAGCTGATTTCCATATGCATCAATCCTGGGCACAATGCAGCTCCGTCTGACTTTCCCAGTACTTCCTAATCAAGATCCATTAAAACAAAAGACTGCATCTGTGGTACTCTTTTTTTATTAAAACCCTACTGGTGCTCACAAATGCTACCTTTACCCACCTTAAACTATCCTTGCCCATTAACATCAGTGTATGGTTCATCAGTACACTTTCCATCTTTCCATCACACTACTTCCATCCGTATGAATGCTTCCACTACTATCCTTAATCACCCTAACTTTCAGCACTTCTTTATCTTTTCTGACTTGTCAATCAATGTCTATCCACCAGCTGTCTAACTAAATGTTGTCATTAATCTGTTTTTTTAAAATCTGAAAACTGTCTCCAGACAAGTTTCAATTTCTTCATGAAAAATAGTTTTAGAAAAAAACAACTTTTTCTTACACATGGCTCCAAATTGATTTGGTGTGTTCTCTGGAGAAGGTTTCAGCAGAGTTGGTGAATCTAAAAGGTAGTGACAATAGAATCAGTTTTCTGATGTTTTAAAAGTGCAGAAACTATTTATATTTATGTCAATTCAACAATTTATTTTCTAAACAAATGCAAAACTTCACACCTGGCGCAAAAAGTTTTTCTCGCTCGTCTTTCATTTCTTTTAATCTTTTAGCCATGCTTTCGGACACTGACAGAGCAGGGCTCCAGATTATTCCATTCTCCGGATCAATCAAACAAGATGACATGTTGACTTCTGAGACAAGAGTGAGCGTTAAATGAATCATTTCCTCTGATGCTTAAGAAAATGATCGATCAAGCGATGGTACAAGATCTTACCAGGGGACTCTCTAGTCGGTAAGCTTTTCATCATCTGCTCCAGTTTTCTTTTCATTCGACGGTCATTTTCGGGTGTCTTGATGGGAATATCTTTAGGCAACATGCAACGATGCTGCACACATCAAATACAAAAAGAATTTTTTATCAAATGGTGTAAAAAGTAAAAAAATTACAATCAAACTGGATGCACAAGTTCTGTTTTAAAATATGAACGAGATCTGTTTACCACTGCCAAAAAGCAATGTGAATGTGTGTGTGAACAGCCCTTAACCTGAGTGCACTGGTAGACGTGGATAAAATGGACATAAAGCTACTAACATTAGGTTTAATTTATACAGACCCAATTAAAGTCCGACCAACCCGAAATTCTTTGGACAGGATTCATATACAGAAAACATGTCCATTGTAATGTAAGTTTAAATAAATGTTATCTGCTCCTAATTTTTTTCTCGCATTTGAAACTTTATTGTGAAAATCTTCCAAATAATAATAAAAAAAAGGGTTAAACTTTGTTAATGTTCATGTGAGAGCTGATTTAAATTTAAACATTTAAATCAGAACGAACGGTTAATAAAGCACTGAGAAACCTTAAGTTTTTTTGAATTAGCAAAAAGTAATTACATTAAATATTAACTCACCTTCCTGTTTTTCAAGATAGGATCTCTTTCGTCATTATAGGCTGGAAAGGACTCCTCGTTGACGCGTCTGCAATCGTCATAGCACCTGACCAGCAACAGTGTCCACAACAACTGAATCCAAGTAGTTTAACAGGGAAAACATATTGGAGGGATGCATTCTTACCTCATTACCCACAAAGGAGAGACAAGTTGCACATTGCTTTTCTTTGCACTTGTCCATGTTGATGGACGGCCAAAGCTGAAAACTACATGGGTGACTTTTGGAGAAAATCTTCTTTGTATCTTTGGAAGAAAAGTTAAACAAGTTATTCGAAGTAAACATACCTACATTGCAAATAGATATCCAGAGGCAGATCCAAAATTTTCTAAGAGGGGGGCGGGGGGGGCATGAGGTCATTGACACAGGCAGTATAGGAGAGTCTGGGGGCATTCCCCAAAACCCAAAACGTTTTGAAAAATAAGAGTAATTTTCCTGCAATTTCATGGCCCATTGGCTGACGGCGGGCGCCCTACACGTCCCCCCCTTGTATCCGCCCCTGATATCTATATGTGTATACATACAGAAACATTTACATTACAAAAGTAGTTTTATCAGACCTTCGCACCCATTTCTTCCAGCTGCCGAATGAAATTTGGCGAGTAGTTGGCTCTTCTATCCTTTGCCCACACATCCACATAGGCAATGACCCCTGTATTAACAAGAGAAAAAAATAGTAAGGGCCAAAACATTTGCAGTAATTACACAACGACTTCATCTACTGAACCTTTCAGAATGGAGGCGCGGCTATCATCGGCCATTGTTGGCGTCTTGGTCTCAAAGAATGAACCTACAAAAAAAGTTATTTATTCGACATTTTGATTACTAATGAAGTAAATTCACCTTGACCCTCCAAAGATATACATTGGCATCCTCGTCTGACATAAAAACAACATTCAGAGATGAAGAAAACAAAAGTTGTGAAAAGCATACGTAATTTATTTCATTTTAAAAGGCACTTATGGAGTGGTATTTTGTTATTTTTCAACCAAAAAAATGTATTATTGCTGACCAACAAATTGTTGTTGTTTAGTACAACGCTTTATTTTGTTCTTATTAACATCAATCAATTGTGAGACATGAAAGGCTGTCTCACAACAAGATTCCGCTTCTTAATTTGTGTATTAACATAAAATGTATGTATAAATGACTATGTTTTGCTCTTTATTTATCCTGATGATGCAACATTAGTAGAGGATTGGTGGGGAACGGAGGGGATTTAAATAACGTCCTTTTTTTATGTCCTTGTATTAAAAAGAGTATTATACAAATAAACAAGCATTTGCTTATAACACTAGTAGCCCCTCAAGGGGGGAAATTTATCCCACTACCTGATAGCTTTGTGGAGGTAATTCAAGACCCCAGGCCTTCTGCTTTTGTTATTAAAACAAGGCACTTAAGAGCTGTTTAGAAGGCACTTAAGCTTACTTAAGCTGCCTTTCTCACTTTGAACGAACTCTGCTCCTCAGGTTGCAGGCTAGTTAGAGAGGTCATATAACTCCTTTCTGGGGTTAACAGGGGTTTGAGACAAGCTTGGGGCTTCTAGTGTTAAAGAAATGACACATACTTATTTTTAAAAGGCAGCGGAATTAGGCGCTGAGCAAATTGCTAACAGAGCTAAATGCTACTTAGCTACAGCATGCCCAGTGGGAGATGCTGGATTATCCTAAAGAAGATGTAAACTTATCATATTTTACAAAACAATATCGTACACACGTTAAAAACCACGCCTATAGTTAAGGTTTAGCCTCTCTCTTGATAAATAACACCCTTTACATGGTGTACTGTCCTTGCTGAGACGTTAGAGGTTCAGGCTAGACAGCGAGATAAACTCTGATTCAAGGATGAGACCGTTGTAGCTTTAGTTAGCAGCTTTAATTGCTCATCTTTTGAAAACAGAGTGAAGGAAAGAAAAGTATACAAAGAGACTATTATCGATCTTGAATGTACATAATGCCGGTAAAATACAGCTTGTTTTAGTGTGAAAATGTAAATTATTAATTGCAGTTCAAACATTTAGCTTGAACAGAGACGCTAACAAAAGTACTTTTATTTTGCTTTTAACCATAGCAACCTCGTTTTATGTTACAATAAACAGATGAGTTTACATAAAAATAACTGTGCATACATACAGGCGTTGCTTCTTCAGAAGTGTAACCTTTATAGTCTTCAGTGTGCGTCCGTCTTCAGCGTGGTTTCTCCAACTCACGATCTCAACTCTTCCAAACACTTCCTGTTAAACACTTCCTGTGTGGTGTGGTGTGGTGTGGACAGTGGTTTCTGGTGGTAAAAAAAATAAAAAATAAAAACTGGGGGGGCGCACATTAATTGGAGATCAGTCAGAGAGACCAGACTGAAATGGTTTAGACATATACAGAGGAGAGAGAGTACATTAGAAGAAGGATGCTGGGTTTGGAACTACCAGGAAAGAGGCCTATAGGAAGACCAAAGAGGAGGTTCATGAATGAAGTGAAGGAAGACGTGAAGATAGTTGGTGTGAGCGAAGAGATTGCAGCAGACAGGGTTAGATGTAAGAAACTGACTTGCTGTGGCGACCCCTTGAGAGAAATGCCGAAAGAAGAAGAATGTCTTGCAGAAAATGTCAAATTTAATTAGCATCCAAAATTTTTCAGTTTTAAAGCAACCTAAAATTTATTACAATATCTCCAAAAACATGTAAGAGATACAATCCACTTGCTAGGGTAGTTTTTATGGAGGATCAACAGCAGCATAGACAGTAAAACAGAAAGATGAGTGGGTTGCTATGGTTACAGTAGTTTTTCTTTTTTTTTTACACAAACTCTATGAGATCAACCAAAACAATCTTAAAATCTTACAATCTTACCCTAACCAGGGGCAGATCCAGGATTTACTAAACGTTAGATCCTAAGGTCATGGACCAAGCCAGTGCGCCCCACCTCTCCCACACTGAACGTTTTGAAAAACAGAGTCATTTTCCTGCATTTTGGTGGCCTATTCGCTGGCTCTTTAAGGGCTTGTCCCCTTTCCTTTCTTCTTCTTCTTTTTTTTTTTTTTATAATGGACCAAAAAGGGGGGCGTGCACCCCCACGTCCCGTCCCGTCCTGGATTCACCCCTGACAATGGCTTTTTGGAAAGTAACAAAATCGGCTTGAAAGCAAGTTATTCTGGAGGTGTTTAAATCTATGACACGGAGATTTTTCATTTTCCCCGTATTAAAATACTCCAAAAATACTTTTGGTTTCGTTTTTTTTTCGTTACATTTTCCAAAAATGTTGAGGCAATACTCCTGCCTACCTTATCAGGGAAGCTTTCATATCTTACAGAGTACTTAAAAAAACATATTCATCCGCCATTTTGAAAATCACAAAAAATAGTGCATGCACAGTCAGTTTTGAATGTGACAACAAGGAGAGTAAACCAGTCTAGCTCTGACAGTGCTGTAACAATGGCCGTTTGGAATGATCCATATGCGACTTGAAAGCAAGTCATTTTGGAGGCATTTAAAAGTATGACACTGAGATTTTTCAATATCCCCATGTTAAAATACACCAAAACCACATCACTTGACGAGTATGTTTTAAGTTTATTTTTTTATTTTTTTTTTTCTTTTGTTACGTTTTTTAAAAATGTCAAGGCATTACTCCTGGCTTGCATATCGGGGAAGCTTTCATATCTTACTGAGTACTTAAAAATATATTCATCTGCCATTTTAAAAATATAGTTGCTAGTTGATGCTACAGATGTGTGACTCTTAACAGTAAAAGCAATAGATTATAAAGAGTGGAAACAACTTTGTATAAACCCTGTTCCACTTAAGAAATGACTGGATTAATTTAAATAAGTTTTATCAAAATTTTATTGCTCTTGTCTTTGGTATATTTTTACTGATCCAGACGATAGCCCAACTCCACAGATAAAAGTGTTTATTAGACATGGTTCTACTGTGACAGAATGATAGAAAACAAAAAGTTTATATTTGATCATTTTTTATTATCATAGCTTTCACAGCTTTCATACCTTAACTGGTACATTAATGCATCAGTGGAAGATCATTTCTGTTATATAATACCTACAAATAATAGTTTATTTTAAATAATTTAATAGTATCTAAACTAGTATACTCTCGTTGAGTAAAATGGTTTATCTCATTGTAACAATCAGTTGTGTAGAATCGACAAATTTATAAGTTATCAACATGTATTCCTTACACTGGCTGTTTTCACAACCAGAAGTACTTTATCGATCAAACACGAGAGAAATATGTGTTACAGCAGCACTGTAATCATTAAAAGGAAATAGTAAAACAATATCAAAAACATAAATAAACAGAAATGCCGAAAGAAGAATAATGACTTGCAGAAAATGTCAAATTTAATTAATATCCAAAATGTTTCAGTTTTAAAGCAACCTAAAATTTGGTAAATTTATATTTAAGTACATATGTACTTAAATATAAATATGTATATGTATTTAAGTACATATGTACTTAAATATAAATGTAAAAAAAAGGCAATATAGACATAAATCCATGCATATCTCATATAGACATGGAGAATAGAAAGAAATACTTAAAGAAAATCAAAATATAAAAAAAATACAATATAGAATATAAAAAAATCTGAATTTCGGTCTGGGCCACAGAATTACATACCTGTATAAAATTATTCACACATCACATGGAAGTGCTTAAAGCGATTAATAAAGAATCAGTGCACAAAATTTCTCCCAGACCTCCATCAAAGTATTAAGACAAGTGTTAAAGCATTTTGTTAAAAATTACAGCAAAGTATATGGTCTGGATGCCTCCCAGGTGTCTCGTTGGTGAGGGTTTCCAGGCACATCCCACCAGGTGGAGACCAAGAGGCAGGGTGGTGGACATTGTCTCTGATGGAATGTATCTTGCAGAGGATCCTCTTCTTGGCTACTGTTGTCACTGAGTCCAGTTCAGCGTCAACAACACACTCAGCCTTCCTCGCCAGTTTGTCCAGCCCTGTCGCGTCCCTCTTCGTAATGAGGAGCAAAGAGTCGTCCTCAGTCTGGTGATGCCCAGGACAGGAACACATAAAAAGAAGAAAAACAAAAAACATCAGATTTCAGAATTGAGACAATGTCTTGAAATGAAACATCATTATCTCTAAACACAAGCCCATGCAATTACATTGATGTAACACGTGCCCACCAACCTCCTTTCCAGAGCAGTGTGCAGGCTACTGCCAGGTGAACCCTGACAACAGCTTGCAGATTAGTTCTAAATTTTCTAAATTCCCTCGGCCAAGGTAGTCTTCAGAAAGCTGAAAACAACAAACAAACAAAACAAACAAAACATACCATAAAGTAGACCGAGTATTTTTTGAACTGTAACTGTAAAAAAAACTTTCCAGAAACAAAATCACAACAGTATTACCATTAAAAATCAATATCCCACAGCTGTAGTTGTCTTCCTCCTTTGCATGTCGCACTCGTCTTGCTGATCACTTATCTGCACGGTATTTGTGGTCTGACACTGCCAAGAAGTCCCTGGTAATAAAAAAAAAAAAATCAATAACTGAAAAACACATTGCAGGTTTTTGAAACATTTGGCTTTTATATGAAATATCACAGATTTGACATCACGTTTAAACGTTTCGTTTTTTGGTTGTACATTATGATTGGACGATAATAGTTGTATGGTTTCTGAAAATTTACCATAAGGGCCCAAGAGGCCTGATTTGGATTTTGAGTTTGAATTTATTTTTTTCAGTTTTTTTTTACATATTTAACAAACAACAACAACAAAAAAAAAACAAACAGAGACTGAAAGGGGTTTTGGCAGAAGTAAAAAGAAACTTATTTTAAGCCTAACCCCATTTTACAAAACTATTAAAGACCTAAAAAACAAGCATTTGACTGGACTTAAATTATAATAATGACAAAAACAGTACGTCCTGAACATAATAATAACAGTCACACATGAACACATATACAAAAAAATGTAGAAAGAATAACGTTTTCTGGACCTAATCTTTACCAACCAAGTTTCCTCTGTGTTTTATTTTTTCTTACTAATTAAGTTGATTTTTCTAGTGTTTTATAATCATTTATTATTTTGTTTTTATACTTTATTTTAAATGTTTTTAAGGAGGTTGAGTTTTTTAGAGACTCCTCTAGACTGTTCCATAGAGTTACACCTCTGATTGATACACATCTACTATTTGTATTGGTTCTGACCAGATTTTGTTGATACAGATTTTTTCCTCTTCGGTCATATTGTGTTTCCTTAACTTTAAACCTGTTTTGAATACATTCTGGAAGTTAATTATTATGGACTTTATACATTGCTATTGCTGTTGTGAAGTCGACTAGATCCTGTAATTTGATTATATTTAGTTTTATGAACAAAGGGTTTGAAGGAGCAGAATAATTTGCATTGTTAATAATTCTGATAGCCTTTTTTTTGCAACTGAAAAATGGGTTGTAGAGTTGTTTTATAATTGTTTCCCCTAATTTCTAGACAGTAACACAAATAAGGAAATATAAGAGAGTTATATAGTAAGTGTAAAGAGTTTTGATCCAAGATGTCTTTAAATTTACACAGTATTCCTACAGTTTTAGATATTTTAGTTTTGAGATAAGCTACATGTTCCTTCCAATTTAATTTCTCATCACTATTGATGCCCAAAAATTTTATATATGTGACTCTGTCTATTTCAATATTATCAATTTGTATTGTAGTTTTTTCATCTATTTTTCTGTTTCCAAACACTACATATTTTGTTTTGACCCAGTTTATAGATAATTTATTGTAATCACACCATTTTTTTAGTATTTCAAGATCTTTTTGGGCAGTGTCTAAAAGCAGGTTGAGATCAGGTTCAGAGAAGTACAGACTAGTGTCATCGGCAAATAAAAGGCAGTGCATATTTTTAAGTTGCTTTGAAATGTCATTTATATACATTATAAATAACTTAGGTCCCAGAATGGAACCTTGCGGAACACCATGAGTAATAGTTAGTTTTTTGGATTCAAAGTTTTGCATTTGCACATATTGGTCTCTTTCACTGAGATAACTTTTCAGCCAGTCGTGAGCAAGACCTCTGACACCACATCCGTTCATTTTCTGTAACAGCAATTTGTGGTCAATGGTGTCAAAGGCCTTGCTCAGATCTATAAATATTCCAACTGTGTATTCACTTTTATCTACTGCAGTAGATATGTCCTCCACTAACTCCATGACTGCCATTGAAGTTGACCGATTTGACCTGAAACCAAACTGAAAGTCACTGATAAGATTGAACTTATCCAGGTAGTTATCAAGACGTTTTGCATAGAGTTTTTCTAAAATTTTTGAAAATTGAGTTAATAATGAGATGGGCCTATAGTTTGTAAATTTATGTTGATCTCCGCTTTTAAAGATGGGTATTTTCAACATAAACACCTCCCCAAGAACATTGTGTTAAACGATTTTTAAATGCGTCAAGGTTTTCAGGTTTCCTGAGTCTTAAAAACTTACATATTGATTCTTGTGATTTTTGTTTGTTTGTTTGTTTTATCATTTGACTAATTATAAACACAGGGAAATGATCACTAATACCATTTAACAATATTCCACTTGTTGTGATTTCATGTATATTGGTTAAAATATTATCTATGAGTGTAACTCATGAGTGTAGGGGGAAGGATGGCTTGGTGGGTAGGGCGACCGCTCCGTAACCGGAAGGTCGCAGGTTCGATCCCCCGCCCAGAGTCCATGCCGAGGTGTCCTTGAGCAAAAAAAAAAAAAAAATGAATTACTCTATTCATCCCTCACCGGGGAAATTTGTTTGCTGCACTCCTTACACCACAGCAGGCTGCCCTTCAACAGCACCAATGGTGGGAGAAGCGGGGGTTAGGTGCCTTCTCCAAGGACCCTAGACGTGCTCTCCGTGGGACGCGAACCCGTGACCTTCGGGTCCGCAGGCGAACGCTCTAACCACGCGGCCACCGTCTCCACCCAAATAATAATAACAATACAAAAACAAAACAAAAACAATAAAAGAGCAAGACACCGAACCCCCAGTTGCTTCTGATGATAGTGGTCTGCGCCTTGCATGGTAGCTCCCATCATCAGGAATGAATGTTGTGTGTGTGTGAATGATTGTATGGAGTGAATGAATAATGCATATCTATGTAAATGTAAAGCGTCTTTGAGTGTCTAGAAAAGCGCTATATAAGTTCAATGCATTATTATTATTAACACTATCACCACTTATTCGTGTTGGTTTATTAACAAATTACCTCAGTTTCTAAAGTTTTTATTGTACCGGCGCACATTTTATATCAAAACGTAGGAGATTTTGTCTACTTCAATCCAACCTGAGATGATTGATATGTTTAGACCAACAGTTTAACTGCTACGGGCTCCCAAAAAACATGAAAACATTTTTATTTTTACCCTCCTGACCAGAAAGATGATTTTTACACATTCCAAACAACTTTCTGTAACTCCTCGAGTTTTTATTGTACCAGTATAACTTTTAGATCAAAACGTAGGAATTTTTGAGCTAATCAGACCTAAAGATTTCCTCTATGGTCCTCAGAGAGACACAAAGTCACAAAATGTAACATTTTTTTTTTACATTAAAATGGCTGCCATTTAATTTCTGTTTGAGATACAGAAACAATGTTACATCCCCAAGTGGATATATTTGTGCAGCTTCTAAAACTGAAATTAAACTCTGAAAACTGAATTTAAACTCTGAAAGTAAACTCATTGAGGATAAATCAGTATCTGTACACAATATCATGGAATTAATCACTGTTGAAATTGAATTTAAAAAAACAAAAAATGTACATGTTACTTGTGTATACCGAACACCAGGTTCACCGATTGATACATTTAATGAAAAACTGAATGAAATTATAAATATAAATGGATATTCCACAAAGGAATTAAAAATATGTGGAGATTTAAATATAAATTTGCTTAAAGCAACTACTCATGGGAAAACAACTGATTTCATAAATATGATGCATTCAAATATGTTACTACCAATTATTGATAAACCCAGCAGGATAACTATTGATTCCTCCACTCTAATAGATAATATTTTTATAAACAATATTGAAGCTAAAATTGTTGGTGGCCTTCTTGTCGGTGATATAAGTGACCACCTACCAGTTTTTGCTATATTTCAAAATAAAATTATAACTAATGACAAAGAAAACTCTGAAACATTTAGATATATTAGGCGAGTGACAGACCAAACTCTAAATAAACTTAAAGAAGACTTATTAAAACAGAAATGGGACGAGGTCTACAACCAAACTGACCCAAGTGAAGCATATGAAATTTTTATATCCATGTTTTTAGAAATCTACAATAAAAACTGCCCATTAAAAAAGGTAAGACTTAAAGAAAATTCTAAAATAAAGCCATGGATAACAAGTGGATTACAAAATGCAAGAAGAAAAATATGTTATATAAAAAGTTTATTCAACACAAAACCAAGGAATCTGAAATAAAATATAGAAATTATAAAAACAAATAGACTAGTATTTTGCGGAAAACCAAAAAAGAATACTTTCATAAATTATTTGAAGAACAAAAAGAAAATATTAGGGGAACATGGAATGTCATTAATAAAATAATTAAAATAAAAGATAAAAAATATGAAATACCAAAACAATTCATGAACAAAAGCTCAAAGCTGGAAAATATAAAAGAAATTATAGAAGGATTTAATCATTATTTTGTTAATGTAGGAAATACCTTGGCTGAAAGTATTGAGAAGCATAACATAAGCCCAAGTGATGTTGTAAACAGAAATCCTTTTACATTTTATTTAAACCCAACAAATGAAAATAAAATAATTAAAATAGTAAAGCAATTTAAATCAAAAACATCTAAAGATACACTTAACATTGATATGAATTTAATAAAGAATACAATAGAACATATTGCACAGCCTCTAACATATATTTGCAATAAGTCTTTTCAAATCGGTAAATTTCCTGAAAAAATGAAAATAACTAGAGTTATTCCAGTCTATAAAAATGGCAATAAACACTTATTTTCAAATTATCGGCCTATATCCATACTTCCACAGTTTTCAAAAATAATAGAAAAAGTATTTGTAATAAGATTAGATAAATTTATAGAGAAACACCAGCTCCTTAGTGACAAACAATATGGGTTTAGACAAAACCGATCCACTAATATGGCTGTTACAGAACTAATAGAAAATATTTCTACATCAATAGACTCAAATAATTATGGCATCGGTATTTTTATAGACCTTAAGAAAGCTTTCGACACCATAGATCATAATATATTACTGAGCAAACTAGACAGATTTGGTTTTCGAGGAGCTGCATATACATGGCTTCAGAGCTACTTAGAAAATAGATATCAGTATGTACAAATAAAGGAGGAAAAATCTGATTTATTAAAAGTCATATGTGGAATTCCACAATGCTCAACGCTGGGGCCTAAACTCTTTATCCTGTACATCAATGATTTGTGTTACACATCCAAACTAATAAATTATGTACTATTTGCAGACGACACTACTCTTTACTTTTCAGGAAAAGACCTGAACCAAATAATACAATCAGTTGAAAGAGAATTGGGTAAAATAAAAATATGGTTTGACATAAATAAATTATCATTAAATATTGAAAAAACTAATTTTATAGTATTTACAAAATTAAAAGTACCTAAACAAATTCAAATTATGCTTAATAACACCCCATTGGAACGAGCTTACGACAGTAAGTTCCTTGGAATGATTATAGATCACAAATTAAGCTGGAAATCACACATAAATTATACAAAAAATAAACTGTCTAAAGTAATAGCAATCATTTATAAATTCAGATATGTCCTAAATAAAAAAAGTTTGTTTATGTTATATAATACATTAGTACTTCCATATTTAACTTATTGTATCGAGATTTGGGGAAATACGTACAAAACTGACACAAAACCAATTTATATTTTACAAAAAAAAGCAATACGAGCAATAACATTCTCATCTTATAATCAACCAACCAATAATCTATTTATAAATTTAAAAACATTAAAGTTCTATGATTTAGTGGAATTACACACTTTAAAATTTATGTTTAAGATAAAAAAAAAAACGTGATGTCAAACTCTCTACAAAATATGTTTAATATTAGGAAAAGTCCATACGAACTAAGAGGAAATGATGTGTTCATTAAAAATAAATTTAGAACAAATGTTAAAAAATTCTGTATTTCTATTAAAGGTGTGGATCTTTGGAATAATTGTGATGATGAACTTAAATTGTGTTTAAATCTTTTCTGTTTAACAAAGAAATTTAAGTTATTATTACTTAAAAAATATGCAAGTCTTGATGGTTAAATTCAAGCTTATATACAAAGTAAACAATTATAGTAACAATTGTATTACTTTTTCATTTGATGTTCTAATTTTCATTTTATGTATTATGATTGATTTCTAAATATTTACTTATATGTTTTATGATGGATTACTTAGTATTTACTTATGTCTTTTTGCTTTTATGATGATATAAAAAAAAAAAAAAAAAGGGTCGGCGTAATAAGCTTTTGCTTCAGCCGATACCTTTTCGGTCCTTTGCTAAAATATAATTATTTTCTTTATTTCATTAATGTGAAATTACACTGTGACCGAAATAAATAAAAAATAAAAAACATATATATTTTTTTTCTATCTGTTACAGTTCTCTCACAAGAAACAATCCTGGCCTTAATCCTGGCCTTGTCCCATCAGCAGCTGTATTTTGGTCACTCATTGGCACCTTGACCTTTGGTCACCTGAGTCACACAGGTGGATTGTTGCTGACCTTGTTAGGGAGCTCTCAATGACATGAAGCTCTGTTTTAATCCTATTTTCACCCACTTTTAGACCATAATGACCTAACTTAGGTATTTCAGATACCTTTTACAGGTAAATTGTTCAGGCACTTTTTTAGGTGGAGCCAGTGGCTCAGTGGTTAGAAGGAATGGAAGTTTGTGGGCTCAAATCCCTTTGGATCATGTTTAGGTGTACTTGGGGGAGACACTTACATGAGTATTTCAGGTAACTTATTGGTTTCACCTGCTTTTTGAGAATTTTTGAGGAAACTTTAAAGCAGCTATATTGAGGATTATTTTTTGGCGACTCAAAGCATTTCGAAGCATGAGATTGTGGATACAAGCGGCCGGAATTAGCTTCCTCGCAGGGAGTCAGATGGGATGGTTCGGGCATCAGGTCAGGATGCCCCCGGAGCGTGCCCCCCCGAGCGCCTCGCTGGTGAGGTTTTTCGGGCACGTCCCACAGGGAAGAGACCAAGAGACAGACCCCACACCCGCTGGAGAGACTATGTCTCACAGCTGGCTGGGGAACAACTCGGGTTCCTTCTCGGTGAGCTGGAGGATGCAGTTTTGGTGAGAGAAGCCTGGGCTTTCTGTCCTGACCCGGCCAGGCCCCAAATGAGTGGAAGACGACGGAACGGAAGAAAGCATTTTTAACCAACTTTAGGGTCATTTTCAGCATTAGAGGAAAATTGGGTCCAGGGTGTGGGCCAGGCATCCAACGGGCTGTTCCTTTAAAACAGCTTTCTCTAGTTTCAGATCAATACTGGTTTTAGGTTGTGTTTAGAGCAGGGGCTCCGATTCCAGGCTGGAGGTCCGGTTTCCTGAAGGATTTTCTGTCTTCTTCCATCTACACACCTGATCCAGGTTACTGGGTCAATGTGCCAAATTTGATTGGTTGTTGATTTCACTTTATGTCCAGCAGCTGGATTGAACCAGGAGCACATGGACATCCTTCAGGACACCGTGACGCCCTCAAAGACTGGAATTGACCAGACCTGGTTTAGAGTTCACCACGTTGTGGTTTGTGTGTGTTGTTGATATGAAGGACATTGTAAAATCCAGTTTTAAAACATGGCAATAAAATAAAATTGCAACAAGCTTCTTTTATGGGTTTCTTCAAAAGTTTCTTTATTCATTTAACAAAACATGGATGAAATTTCCAGTAAAAACACCTAAATCTAAAAGAAGATTGAAAGACATGAACGGGTTAGGGAACGTCAACGTTCACTCAAGGAACCTGCGTTAGGCTTTGACCAGGGAGGGACTGGTTCCGTATTTACGCAGCAGCTCTTTATGCAGCAGCTCTTTAGCATCACTTAGGATGTGGTCGGGCACCGGGGGGCTGCCAAGATGCAGGAGTAGGAGGCAGCATTCTAGGACATCTGGGTGAGGGAACATCTGGAAAACACAGCAAAAGCAGGTTAGAAAACATCTGCTTCCTGGGTCTACACGTCAACGACTGGTCCAACCAAACAGATAGAAACTCATCTGGAAGATTTTTTGGGACCTGTCCTCCCTTTCGCATGTTTTTAGACCACCGCTTGTTTTCAGATTCTAGATTTTCTCTCACATGTTTACAGAACCCAACATCTCTGATCCAGTTTTCTTTTTTATCAGTATTTTGTCATATTTATCTTTTCTTGGTAAATGGAAGCTTCTCTTTGTTTCTTCTGATAAACTAAACAATACATTAAGATTTCTTTGCACAGAATTTGCTTTCTTTTAGGGCCAAAACCACCCAAAGGGTCATTCTTCTCCCCAATAATAAAACCTTATGTCGAACAGCCAATGTAGAAAGAAAGAAACCAGTTGTATATATTAAGAGTTTTAAAGAAATCAGTTGAATTTTATTTCTATTTGATCAGAATATTAGTTGTTAGTGAAAAAAAAAACATGAGAAAAAAGTAACTATTTACATTTAGAGAATAGAGAATATTTGTTTCTTCTCTATTCGTAATAATAATCTTTAATTAAACTTGTTCTAATTTTTATTTTTTAAAAAGATGTTGGCATAAGAAAGGATGAAATAGAAAAGTAGTTCCTCCTCATCAGAAAGAGGGGTTTCCAGCAGGTTTCTTACCCGTATGGTGGCGGGCATTTCGTCCAGCATCGTCTGGTACTTCTTTAATTTATTGGACAAACTTAGAAAACTTTCTTGCTCCTCAAGACTAAAAAATAAATAAATAAATAAAACAAAAAACAAAACAAAAGAAGTTAGTTGTGTGTAACATAAAAAGATGTTGACAGAGAACTAGGAGGTATGTCTCCTCACCACTTTTGATCTGGTAGACCTTGAGGGTCTTCAGACTCTTCTCTGTGTTGTGTAACCATCTCCATCAGCTGTTCATTGAGCTCCTTCACGATTCTTTCCGTCTCCTGCCAGGACGCGTGGACTTTACATATAATCACTGATGCATCAAACTCCAGTTCAGTAACAGCTGGAGGGATGGCTTCAGGAGCTGGCTCGTCGATCACAGTATCTCCTGCTTCGCGGCACGTCGTGGGGTCGGGATGAACCGGGTTTTTTTTCCGCCAGGTTGTATAAACGCAGTTGTAGGTCACGAATGCCTGCAAACTTGTGGCTGCAGCTTTTGCTTCGTCTTCAACCAAATTAAGCTCGATGGGATGATTTCTAGAAAAGGAATGAATGTTTCCTGCCAGACAAAGATTAGTTTTAGTTTCATCTCCACATTGTGTTGCAAGATATTTCGTACCATCAGGAAACAGCTGCTTGCTGATCTCTGCACGGATGGCGAAATGCCCATTCTTTCGAGAGCATGCCAATAAAAACCACAGATTCTTTACTAGCACGTCATGGTCGCCAACCAACCAGTTCAAAACCGCCATGGTCAGGTGCACAGAGGAGGATAAGAGCACCTGAAACCCCACCCCCAAAAACAGAGGTCTTAATTAGAAAGCTTGCTTCTGCCAAAACCTACCTCACTGCTTTAAGGTCGGAGCATTTTTATTTCAGTTGCCGTGGTGACAGCTTCCCACTCCACAGTCTTTCACTTGAGGCTGTCACTAGCCAAGAGAACACTAGCCATTGTGCCTGAGTAATTAGTGACGACGTCTGCTAGTTTGAACAGCATCACCCCGTTGGTGTGAGTAGCGCTCTATAGGCGGCGGGATCGTGATCAAGATGAGATTGATTGAAATCTTTAGTTTTGAAAAATTTGATTCTCTTCCTGGATCAAACTTTTTTTTGAGTGGTTAATGATCCTATGATCACAGCTGTTTTCTTTAATTACATTGTTATTCAAGACAAACTCTGCTCTGAAAGAGCATTTAAGTTGAAAGTTTGAACCATTAAGTTAAACTTGTTCCAGTTTGTGAACCTAAAAGAGTAAGTCGATGAACAACGGGGCTTCGCCTGCTAGAAAATTTCTAACCTTGACCCTTGTTTACCAAATATCCAGTTAACCTATAATTGGTACTGATTAAGCATAGACAGTTAAATCCCTCCAGTGGTTTGGGAGATGCTGCGTTTATAAAAGCAGAGCTATGACTGATCTCCAGTTGATGCAGCATCGTTTGAGAGGATTTCTGACAAATCTTACTGTAAACAGTAAGATTTTGTTCGTCCCTAGTCGCAAGTTTAAGAAAGGAAGCACAGCTCAGTGCAGGGGTGTCCAAATCCAGTCCTCGAGGGCCGGTGTCCTGCAGGTTTTTCATTTGTTCTTGCATCTACACACCTGATCCAGTTAATTGAGTCATTGTGCCAAATTTTATTGGCTGTTGATTTCACTTTCACAGAAACACAATGAAAACCTTCAGGACACCAGCCCTCGAGGACCGACTTTGGACACACATGGCTTAGTGGTAACATTGACATCCTTGGACCCAAGAGTTGCCGTTTCAAATCTTGCTAAACTCATGCCTAGATGTCCCTGGAGCACAGGGATTTCCCAACGAATGATTAATACTCTCTGATAAAATATTAAAAAAAATTTAAAAAATGATCCATATGTGTAGTTTTTAGAGAAGTTGTTCAGGCAAGATGGCGAGCAAGTTGACCTGTGCCTAAAATTTGTTGCAGGTGTGATTTATGAAGGTTTTTAGAAATCCCAAAAAGTGGTGGATAAACTCAGCTAAGGATCTCCTCGAGACTTTATAAACGTTGTGGGGCGCACCTTTTGGACCTTCAGAGAGGACGACAGCGGTGGATTTTCAAATGACTTCAGATCTTTAATGAGATTACGGGGGCTGCGATGCCCCTCGGACTGCTCAGACACACCAAATCCCTCCTTCCAGATGTCCTGGATTTGGTCAAACAGGCAGTTGCTGGGCTTTACCCATCCGTTTTTAGAAATCCAGGTGGATGGAGGGAGGACGTTAGAAACTTCCAGCAGGTTGCAAATGAGTTCAAACACAGAAAGCTGCAATCTGTGGATCTTTACAACAGAAAAAGTAGATGTGTCGTCAAAAAATAAAAATGGACGTTTCAATAAGTATCAATAGTGAAAGATAACAATGTTAAAGATCCTCATTATTGATGTCAAAGACTTTCTACAATCACTGTATTGTTAGCAATCCTTTTAGATTCCTCATGTGATTAGTTTCATTAAACCAAAGTTAACCCTTAATGTTCCTCAAATTCAAGCTTTTTTTTTTTTTAATAAATGGTTCCATAAAATGAAGCTTCTACTAATTGAAGCTCTAAAAATCTTTAATAAGTAAGACTACTTTGCTGATGGCTTTCTCGCTTTTTCCAGTTTTAAAAGCACACATACAGCAGTGGGAACTGGTTAACAAGTTGTAAACTGGTAAAGATGTGATAACCTGGGAGGGACCGAGCAACAACTAAAATTTCTGTACAGTTAGCCAATCACAGATATTCATTCTTGAATTATTACAAATATTAAATACCAATAGTTTTAATGCTAGAAATCTCCGTATCCAAGTAATAATGACAGGAGTAAACTTTGGTACTAACCAGTAAACTGTCGTAGTTACTCAGGATTTCCTGTGATGCCACCCAATTGTGTGCATCTGCCAACTTTTTGGCACATCGGACAGCCAGTGATTGAGCAAAAGCCGTCTCTCCAGTAACCCGTGCCACCTCGGCCGCCGCCTTCAGTGAACTTGAATCATTTTTCTTCGCAATAACTTTAGCTGCGTTGTAATTAGCACCAACAGCCAGGTAACTGGAACCAAAGAGGAAGGCATTTTGTAGGAATAGAGAACTTTAGTCCTTCAGTGGATCATGGGACTACTCTCTCACCACTTGGCAGCTGATGACAGGTGCCCGTCTTTTTCTAATAAAGAACCCCAACTGGAATACATTTCAATCAAGTTTCTCTCTTTTTTCGGCAAGCAGGTTCTCATCAGCACAACGGCTTCCCTGGGATAACATGTCGAAATGAAAAAATATAAAGCCTTTTTAATAATTCAGACAACCAATCGTATGCCAGGTTCTAAATAGTAAACACGGCACTATTTAGTCACGTAGATAGTCAATTCACATGTCTACGTGACTAAATACAGTACTATTTAGTCACAAAGACAACCAATCACACGGCAGGATTTAAGAACCTGAATAGTTTTTGCTCCTTCAGTAGCTCCACAGCCTTGGAGATTTCGCGCAGTGCAATCAGGTATGATGCTGCCTTAACATACTGTTCCTGGATACACAGCTGCTGGGCGTAGGCACGTACCGTCTTACGCCACAATTGCCACCCCCCTGGAGAAGCAAATAGCAGATTAGTGTGGGCTGGGGGCGGGGCATTCAGAGGGGAAGTAGAGACTTCGTACCCATTGGGGAGAGGGACACAAGGTGGTCGTTCAGCTCTCCTTGCTCGGTGGCAAGCCTCAGCGTCCCTGTTAAGTCACCCCTCCATAGACGTACGTACACCACCGAGTCAAAGTGACCAGCCTCACTGTGGGCATTCTCTGAAGATCAAAACCAGCAATCAGACATTAAACAGAACAAGTCTGTCACATGTTACAAAATGATTAAATAATACAATACTAAGCAAGGGATCATGATCACACAAGTGTTAGAATATTAAAACTGAAGCACTTTAATACATGAAAAAAATAATTTTGTCTAAGGCTTTAATTTAATACTTGCAGTTGATTTATAACCGTTTTTTTCTAAATGAAGTTGTACAAAAAGTGAACATTTAAAGGTTTCGACTCTGATCAAAAGAGACAGAACACAGATTCATTACTGACTAAAGACAACTAACTCATAGCCTTTTTTTTTTTTGGACCATTTTTTCATCACTTATTGGCCGTCTTTATTTTCGGTCGTCTCCTACATCCTGTTTAGCTTTTCTCTGGCTAACTTGTTTTTCTCCTCAAACCAACCTTCCGTTTTCAGCATCCGGTACATAGACTCCTGATCAATGAAAAGCCCCAGATGGACTTGTTCTCCCTGCCCAGGGACAAAGTCTCCGGGGAGCTCTGCAGGGAGGGAGGGCAAACAGAATGGTCAGGCTATGCGCTTAATAAACAGAAAACTTTAGGAAATTTTTAAACGGTATATGTACTCCCACCATTGCCTTGCATGACATTTGCCAGGGCAATGCAGTCTTGCAGAAGATCCTCTTTGGATCGGTGGTCCATGGCATTGCTTAAGGGCAACATGGATCGAAGTCTTTTTTTCTTCTGGGATTGAACGTCTGCTGTGTGAACCTCTGAAGGGAAATGTCGAAAGGAGAAGAAAAATAAAAATCTGCACGTGGTTTTAAACTGATTGAAACATTTCAGTATTTAATATCAACGTGTTAAAAAAGAAGAAAAGAAAGGTTACATTTTTTTTCTTTACCTGCTTTGTCTTTTGTCGTCATCGTTTTTGTGTCTATAGCTAAAAAAAGAAAAAGAAATGATGGTCAGAATGATTGTTGCCATCAACTACATCACATAAGTTGGATAGTGCGTAGGCTAATGGGATAATTTTGTCGTTGCTTACCCACTAATGGTGTGTCAGTTCCTGTACTGCTATTGTGTCAGATAGGTCGTCCGTTGGCATGTTAGCCACTAGTCAACACGCAAACGGTTAGCGTGTTACATAATCCTAGAGTAAGGACTAAACATGAACCATCTAGAACTCTGAGCACCTCTGGGACCGGCCTCCTGCTTGTGTCTAGATTTAGGACTAAACATGAACCATCTAGAACTCTGAGCACCTCTGGGACCGGCCTCCCGCTTGTGTCTAGAGTCAGGACTAAACATGGAGAACAAACTTCATGAGGCTGTGAGACAGACTGACACAGACCACGATGTTTAAATCTAGATGAAACACATATGACTGAAGATTAATCACTCTTTTTTTGTGATTTTACTGCATTTTTTTGTCTTGTGAAGCATTTTGAATTGTGCTACAAATAAACTTACTAGAACAAATAGCTGCTTCAACACCAAGCCCTGGATTACCTGTTACCTTAAGGGCCTTCTCAAAAGAAGAGAGCCGTCAGGAGATGAAACCTGTTTAAAGGTTGCTCAAGGTCTGCTCACTGCAGCCGGTTACCATTGTGGGTGTCTGTTTTGAGCTCGACTCCGGCTACCATCTTGTTTCGTGTGTGATGATGCTTGTATTTCTCAGTTTGTCTGATTTCACACTCGTGTACTTTTAGCCTAACTGTTTTTTAAATACATTGAGTGATTTTTATGTAAATATGCCATCTTAGGATGAGTGACATTTGTCGAGGGGCAGCAGATGAAATGTTTAATTATATGCACCAGCACTTTTATTAAATAAATAGGTCTGGAGCTGGACAACAGACTAGACTTGCCCCCAAACACCAGGAAAGGACAGAGCCTTGAGGAGGCTTCTTCAGGAGACCGAGCTCCTTCAACATCTGCCAGAAACTGCTTCAGACGTTCTATCAGTCGTTTATCGCTTGCATTTTGTTTTACATTGCTGTGTGCTGCGGAGGCAGCAACAAGAAGATGGACCCCATGTGGCTGGACCAACTGGTGAAGAAGACGAGACCTGCAGTTGGTGCTGAGCAGGAGTCCCTATTATCTGTAGCAAAATGTTGTTCATATTGAAGAATCCCGACCCACCCGCTAACATCAGACCTTCATCAAGCAGAGAAGCTTCTCAGTGGCAGAAGTCTCTTACATGTTCCACAGAAACGTTAGGGAACACCTTCGTCCCTCAGGCTGTTTGACTGTTCAACTCTTTGCAGTGAAGAACACAACTAGATATTGAAATTTCCCCTAGGCGATAAACAAAGTATCTATCTATCAAACAGTTAGCATGTTGGTTAGCTTATTAATTAACGTGGTGGTTGGCGTCGGTTAGCAAGTTGGCTAGTGTACAGGAAAGTGTATTTGTTAGCGCAACAGTTGATAAATGGTCTATGGTAAGTGATGCTTGTTGCTGTCAGTAAGCGGTCAATATCATGTCTATTAATTTATCTGGAGCATCTTAGATCATCAGTTGGTGCACGTCAGTCAGTGAGTTGGCTACTGTGAGTGATGCTTGTCGCAGTTGGTTACCTGAAAAATCTTCGCTGCTGGGAGGTGATGTGTCTTCCTCCTCTAAAGTTGGAGGTTTGGCCAATTTAGGTTCATTAGTTTTATGCACTTTAGGTTCTTTAGTTTTGTCCACTTTAGGTTCTTTAGCTTTGTCCTCTAGAGGTTCTTTAGTTCTGTCCACTATAGCTTCTTTAGTTTTGTCCACTTTAGGTTCTTTAGTTTTTTCCACTAGAGGTTCTTTAGCTTTGTCCACTTTAGGTTCTTTAGCTTTGTCCACTTTAGGTTCTTTGGTTTTGTCCACTTTAGCTTCTTTAGTTTTGTCCACTTTAGCTTCTTTAGTTTTTTCCACTTTAGCTTCTTTAGTTTTGTCCACTTTAGCTTCTTTAGTTTTGTCCACTTTAGCTTCTTTAGTTTTGTCCACTTTAGCTTCTTTAGTTTTGTCCACTTTAGGTTCTTTAGTTTTGTCCACTTTAGGTTCTTTAGCTTTTTCCACTTTAGGTTCTTTAGCTTTGTCCACTAGAGGTTGTTTAGCTTTGTCCACTTTAGGTTCTTTAATTTTGTCCACTTTAGGTTCTTTGGTTTTGTCCACTTCAGGTTTATTAGTTTTGTCCACTTTACTTTTCTCTGCCTTTGGTTGTGGTTGGACGTTGGGATATGCCATGCTCCTTAGCCGGTTGTTATTTTGCATCACCACCTTTTTTCCTGGAGATGAATTAGAGATCAGAGTTAATGTTTTAGCTTTAGAGGGATTAATCAACTCAGTGTGCTCTCTTCTGATGTATATACATTACTATTCACATGTTATTACTCATACAAGATAACAAGCATTTACCTAGTGGAGGCAATCGAAATGTTTGCTTAGAGATCCTCCACTCTTGGACGGTGAAGTCTCTTCCTCCAGTCCAGATCACTTCTGGACTCCTAGGAGACCAGTCCACACAAAGCAGGCAATTTGTGTGTCCACGGTAGTTTGCCAGTGGCATCGTTCCAATAGTATCCCAAACCTTTAGCAGCAAAAGAACCAAGCAGTGTGTCAGTTACGGTGTTAGTCAGGCTGACTTGCTGACATTTTCTTGACTCACTTGAGCGGTGCCGTCATACGAAACAGTGGCCAATTGGCTGGTTTCATGAGGGCTCCACGCCAAGCCGGTGATTTTCGCAGCGTGACCCGCAAGTTGACGATACGACTCTGTGATAACCACTGGAATGTCTGGAGGAGACGCTGCTCAAAAGAAAACAGTTTAAAAACACATACAGAAATATATACACACCACAGTTTGATCCATATATTGATTTGGTTGTTTAAATTGGCCAAAATTACACTCTTACAAAACATCAGTAATTGGAAAAAAAAAGTAGCCGATTCCCACAGATAAGTCTGAAAGCCTATCCGTTAAACACTCATTTACATCGTTTCCATAAGCTTAGTACCTGACATCATTACTTAGCACAAGTATTTCTGTCATGGAGAAAGAAACGTGAAACAGATGGTTTCCATTGATCTGTACGTCCTATTTGAACAAATAAGTAACTTTTGTTCATATTTTGCATAATTCAAATGTTGCCAAATAGCGTTCTTGGATCAGAGCTAATGTTCCAAGAATGCACTGTCCTATATACAAGCAATTTCATGGTTTTATAATCCAGCTAACCGTTAAATATTTATGGCCAAACAAGCCATTTGTTCCACATTGCAGGTGAATTGAGTCCTGCTAAGAAGTTATTGGACATGCTATTGCAGTTACATGTGTGAGTGAAGACTTTTAGCACCAAAAGATTTCAGTATAAAGTTTTGAGTGTTTTCTACCTAAAACGTCATACAGATTGTGCACGAAGACTACAGTATTGGATGAGCCCGATGCCAGCAGGGTAAGTGGTTTTGGTCGAACTTTATGTTTGGGTTGCCATCGTATTGAGTTTATGATCTTGGTATGCTGATGGATACTGCAGAGCGCTTTCAGATCAGGGGCCAAGTAGAGATCGATCGTTCTGCAGAAGAAGAAGATAGTTTACTGACAAACTTAGAACGAAAAATGAATATGAATGACATTGATATCAGACAATGACTGTTCATATTATAAAGGTGTCATAAAAAAAAATCTCACTCAATAATATAATGTCTCCAGTTTATTTTAATAGTTACCTCAAACTTTGAAACAATTTAACATTGTAGCGATCATGTGGATAAAGGTGTGGATTTTAATATGAATGGTTATGAAATTGAAAATATGAAAGTGTGGGATCAATAAAGTAAAACTAATCTATTCTAATCTAAATGTTTTGTACCAATAAACACAAAACAAATAAGTGTAGCTTTAAATATTGATCAAAATACTGAATGCAATGTCACAATGTTGAAAGTATGTCTCTAGCAGTGGGTGACATTTATGAATGTATAATAAATGTAAGCTGCGTCTACAGATTTAATAAAGTCATTTCAGATACTATAGAAAAATAAAAACATGTCACAGGAATCTTTATTATTTGCAAAAAGCCTTTGACACCATTGACCACTTCATTTTAATCGATAAATTGGACAAATATGGCATGAGATAATAAAAAAGATAACTGAGAAAAAAATGGTTACAGAGTTAAAGTTTTATGCTGACAAGCAGCAACTTCTACAACTTGATCAGTACCAATCAAATTTTACATGTGGAGGACCTCAAGCGTCAATTTTAGGTCCTACATTAATTATGATGTATGCTAATGAAAATATTAATGAAATATGTCAAATATCAAAACTTTTGAAAATTATGCATTTTGTGCTTGTTTTTGGACCCACGTTATTTGCACAGGTGACGATCTGGAGCAACTTTTAGAATAACTTACTGCAGAAAGGAATAAGCAAAAACATTGGCTTAACAAAAAGAAATTGTCTCTAAATGTGAGAAAAACAAAACTCATTTCATTTGGACATCGTAATAATTCTTTACTAATTCAAATTGTTTTTGCTGACACTCCTCTTGAGAGAGTCACTCAAAACATTTTTTAGGAGTTTTAAAACTTACTTAGAAAATATGTATTAATTACTTGCAAACAAAAGCTGCTAAATGTGTTTGACTGATGAAAAGATCAAATCAGTTCCTTTTATTGGATCAATCATTTGTCATGTCTTATCTAAAACAATGTGTTGAAGTCTAATCGCTTTAGTTAGATTATGTCAATCACAATGTTTATTGTAACGATCACACAAACCCACTGTTTATAAAATCAGCAGGATTTGGAAAACTTTAGAACTGTTCGTGTAATGTTCAGGGCATCAACAAACACTCTTCCTCCAAATTTAAAGAATCGGTTTCTTAGGACACTGCAGCGGTCTGTCGTGGTAAAGAAAGAGCTGAGCCGAAAAGCAAAGCTCTCGATTTACAAGTCAATCTACGTTCCCACCCTCTCCTATGGTCACCATTTATGTGCGGTGACCGAAAGAATGAGATCGCGGATAGAATGAGCCAAAATGAGCTTCCTCCGCAGGGTGGCTGGGCTCTCACTCAGAGATCGGGTGAGGAGCTCTGCCATCCGGGAGGAGCTCGGTGTCGAGCTGCTTCTCTTCTCGGTCGAGAGGAGCCAGGTGGGGGTGGTTTGGGAATCTGGTCAGGATGCCCCCAGAACGCCTCGCTGGTGAGGTGTTTCAGGCACGTCCCACCTGGAGGAGACCAAGAGGCAGACCGCGGACCCGATGGAGAGACTATGTCTCACAGGTGGCTGAGGAACGACTCTAGATCCGTACGGGTGAGCTGGAGGTTGCAGCTAGGGTGAAGTAGCCTGGGCTTCCCGTCTGAGGCTGCTGCCCCCTGCGACCCAACCCCGGATAAGCGGAAGACAACAAAACGGAATGGTTTCAGCATAGAGAACGCTCACCATAAATATAATCTCAGATTATATCAACCTAAAATTAGAATAACATTAAAATCGCTGTGCATCTCGAGACGTGGAGTTGCTTTTTGGAACGATTTATCAAACAAGTCTAAATTACTGTAGCAACCAAAGGCAATTTAAAAAAAATGTTCTAAAAGAAATAATGACTCAGCATTGTGAGTAAGAGGGGTCTGGGTGTGGGATCTGAGGGTGTCATGTGTGGATGATAGAGTGATAGAATTGTTTGTCATTGTAAAGTTCTGCATAGTATTTACTTGATTATGTTGTGATGAGTGACTGGCAGGGGAGTTGGAATCAGTTAGTGTTTACGTCATTCATCCCCTCTTGACACCATGATATGAAAATAGAAATATTTGAATAAAATCATCAAAGTGAAGGACCACATGCGTGAAGCTTCGCAGCATCACTGCGACAACCTGAGGCATCACTTACCCATCGTCGTTACCGATAGCAACCACTTTTCCATCCTCCTTCCAACTGACTTCCGTGTGGAAGGGCAAAACGTGCTGCAGAAAAGCAGAGTTCATGAAGAATAGTTTTCATAAGTATATCAAAAATCAGTTCATCTAGAGTTGGCACTGAATTACTGTGGGCAGTTTTATTAAAATCTCTTCAGTGGTTCAAACCATGCACTCACTGGTGGAAAAAGATATTCACGTTCACAAGGATTTTGTTTGCATGATTCTTAAATCATGCAAACGGTAATTGTACCGTGTGGTACGCTGGAGCAACAGCCAGGGACAAACACAGACTGCAGCGCATTGTGCGCTCTGCAGAGAAGGTGATCGGCTGCAGCCTTCCATCTCTCAAAGACCTGTACGTCTCCAGGACTCGGGGGCGTGCAGGTCGGATAGCAGCTGACCCTTCCCACCCTGGACATGGACTTTTTGAGCGACTCCCTCCGGGCAGGAGGCTCTGGTCCATTCGGACCAGAACGTCCCGCCACAAAAACAGCTTCTTCCCTTCTGCCGTTAGTCTAATTAATACTTTATAACCTGAACCCCACATCTCTTAGTCACCTCCCTCTTGTCACTTTACTATCTTTATTATTTTTTATTATTTTCTATGACATTGCACTACTTTTCTTTTTCTTTCTGAGCACTCTGTTTTGTTAAAATTATTTTTATTTATTTTATTTTTTATTATTTTTATCTTATATTATTGCACACCTGTATCAAAGCATGTTCCTAGTCTCTGATATTCTCATTGACATGGCAATAAAAGCATTCTGATTCTGATTAAAGCCCAATTACTTTACCCACGGTTGGTACTTTGCAACTATGGGCTGTTTTATTAAAATTAATTTAATGGTTTAATGGTAAAGAGAACATATGACAGAATAATTTAATTTGTCATTTATTCATGTATGAGATACGGAAAGAGAAAAATAGGATGAAACACACACAAAAATGTTTTGATTTTTTGCCTCGCGTAAAAAAAAAACAAACAAAAAAACCCTAAACATGCTTTCCATAGATAAGAAAAAAAGTGATTCGATAAAGTGGATTACAGAGATTTTAGCAAAAAACATGCACCGTTTCTCACACATAGTATCATTTCTATTTGTTATATAAAGTTAGATCATTTTTTAATTTACCACTAATGGTACAGAGCACACCGAAATAATTTTTTCGAGGTATTTTAGTTTTTTGTTTTTTTTGTTTTTTTTATAGATGGTGTCGAATAAACTTATGTCCGATTTTTCAGTTTTCTATTTGTTAAAAAAGTTTGAAATATTCAAACAATTTCATTTCACTTCACTATTGTGCCCCACTTGTTGATTCATCACAAAAAAAAATGTTTTCTATCTTTATGTTTGAAACCTGAAATGTGGAAAAAGGTTGTAAAGTTCAAAGGAGCCGAACAGATTTCCAAGGCACTGTATAGAATGAAATTTTTTTGTACATCATGTCTGCTTCTTTGACAGCTTATTTCAATCAAAACTTTGCTTTGCATTGCTATGACGGCCCGCCTTCTTACTATGTAGTTGTTGGTCTTTTTAATGAGGTTGTTAATGTCCGAGGCATTGCCGTCCATATTGCATGGGTCGTGTTGTAGTATGAGGCCATCTCCTCCACAGCTGTACAAGCTGCAGTCCTCCTCTTTTACTTTATCTAAACATTACACACACACAGAGAGCAGAAAGTGTAAACAAATAAATACTTTCATACGTTATACAAACCGGATGTTCCGGTGTTGAAGCCGTGACAATGTAGGGAGACGACAAAAGCCTTTCTTCTTTTTTTTTTTTTTTTCAAACTGGCCCTGTTTGTGATGTTTTCCTGCCGTAGTGGCGCTGTCTCACTGCATCGCTACAAACCATGTTTAGAAAGAACAGTTTTCTTCAAACTGTTCTTTCTGTTCAAACTGTTTTCCTATAAAAATGTACTGGCTGCGCTCTATACGCTCTATACACCAGAGAGTTACCATTAAAATAGTTCATTTTAGGTAACATTTAAAGATATAATTAAATGGTTTTCTGGGACTTTGTTCATAAAAACTTGCATAGATAGATCTTAAGCTAAAAAAAAGTGGTTTTGCTCCTTCCCTTTGGATAATCTATAGTTGGTACTGAGTAACTGTAGGCAGTTTCACAACTATTCCTTCAGTGGATGGGAAGATATTCCCTTCAGAAAAGTGTTACAGAAGCGTTAAAAGAAATGATCCGACCATAAGTAGTGAGAAAAAAAAAAAGACCCTAAAGAATCAGCTACGAGGAGTGGTGGTTTCCATAGTTATCAGAGATTTCATTAGAAGGACCTTACCAATGGGTAATGGTGAAATTCTGGGACCCCAAGGACAGACTGTTGACAGTTTTCTTGTGATACGATCTGGATATTTTTGGGACGCTGGTTGGGGGAAAACAAAAACCCACTTAGTCACTCAACAACATTTCCAGGTTTAATAAAAACAAAAACTAAATCTATATTGAAAAGTTTAATATCTGCCATCAGGGTGGCTGGACTCTCACTCAGAGATCGGGTGAGGAGCTCTGCCATCCGGGAGAAGCTCGGTGTCGAGCTGCTCCTCCAGGTCGAGAGGAGCCAGATGGGGTGGTCCGGGCATCTGGTCAGGATGCCCCCAGAACGCCTCACTGGTGAGGTGTTTCGGGCATGTCCCACCGGGAGGAGACCTAGAGGCAGACCCCGGACCCAGTGGAGAGATTATGTCTCACAGCTGGCTGCGGAACAACTTGGGATCCTTCCGGCTGAGCTGGAAGATGCAGCCGGGGAGAGACAAGCCTGGGCGACCGGCCCCGGATGAGCGGAAGTCATAGGAACGGAATATCTGCCATCATCCTAAGCCTCATCACATCAAGCTTTGATTCTACGAATCATGACACTGTTGGAATGAAATCAGTCTAAATCAAAAGAGGCCTGTTACCGTTAGGGCTGCTCGTCACTTTGACATGAAGGGCACAAGTGGCCATAATTTAATCAACCATAATACAATAATAAAACCAGCTATGATTTTAGTAGGATTGTCTTGTAACCGTACATACGTGAAAATAATTATAAAAAAATGTTTGCAAAAATAAAACTGAAATCTTGGCATATCGGATAGCATACGGCTAGCGTGAGTGGTTGTAGACCCCGCCCTGCCAGACGAAACAAGGCACATTACAGACACTAAATTCTAAAAATCCAGCAGTTTGACAACATCAGGTTACTTTACATTCTTTGACTCTCATTTGTTTACCTCTGTTGATCTTCGGTGGTTTGGTAGGGATTGTATTCACAAGAATTTGTGACCTTTATTTTGGTGGCATTACTCTACAAACTAAAAAGTTTATGTAGAGTTGGTGCTGAGTAACGGAGCAGTTTCATAAAATGTATTCATTCATTTATTTATTATGCAGATCTAATCACAAAAAAATAATGATGGTTAAACTGGAAATAATTGAACCTACTTTTGGGTGAAAACGTGGCAAATCCCAACTTTTCCGTTATCTGTACCATAGGCCAGCCAGCTTTCTTTGATGGGGTGCCAGGCCAACTACAAACACAAAACAACCATTAAGCAACTTTAATCATTCAAAAAATGATTATCAGAAATGTTACCTTAAATACTCTTAAAAAGAACTACTTTTAACTTTAAATCTACTATTTAAGTATTTGTGATTTTCAAGTTTCTGAACCACAAAACTTTGTTTTTGGCATATTTTTTCTCCAAGTTAGTGAACATCTCACCGCCATGATTTTAGCTTTGATTCCTTGCCCAAATGAGCGGATTTTATAAGGATTTTTCTCATTTGTTGTGTTCCAGACGCGTAGCATGTTGTCACCGACAGCCAACGCTAGTTGCCCCGTCTCCAGCGGGGAGAAAGCGAGAGCGTGGACAAAGTCTCCTAGTGTGTATATGGTCCAACAACACTTCAGAGTCTTCAAGTCCCAGCATTTGATCTAAGAAAAAAGATAGAAAAAACTTCTAAAAATCCAGAGATTGTCTTCATGAATGAACATCATGCACATGAACCCACAAATTCCACCGTCTAGATGAAGTTCATCTGCATGTAAGATCGACTTGAATTGAAAGTCAAACGCTGCCAGAAAATTAAAACAGATTTGTAAAATTCTCAGTGATCACCCCGTCAATAAAGATGGCCAATCTATCTTTATGATCCCAACAGTTGTACAGGTTGTCGGAAGAAACTTTATTCTCTTCATTCTCTTCTGAGCTACATTTGGGTTTGTCAACCCGAGCTGTCGTTGAATGCTGCGCTGGGTTTCTTTAAAGATGGATTTTCATGAAGTTTCATGAAGATGAAGTTTTCCACCGTGTTTGAAATAGTGGATTTACATTTCATTGATTCATGTTTGAATCATTTGCGAGCCCTCCTGACCAGCAATTCTAGATTATCCTAATGCTTACATTTTTTCTTGGCCATGGATTTTGTTTTTTGCCTTACCTACATTCTAACTCAAGCAGTGAGACGTCTGTGCATGCACCCAACTCATGGTCAGGGAGTGACATTTCTAGAACAAGTGTGCCATGCATACACCCGAGGGGGAGCGAGAGGAGGGGACAATTCAGTGTCAAAAACAGAAGTGAATAAATACATTCATTTGGATATTTCAGCAAATATTCTTCTCCATGTTGATCTAGATACTATATGCTATGAGCAGACACTATTCAAACACCAGATTGTTCGTGGTTAAAGATTTTGTTCTCAACCCACATTCTAACATAAGCAGGATGCTTTTTTTAAATGTGTTTTGTAGCAGATGGAGTTCATCCAGGAAGATAGAAATTGAAGTTGATAATATCCTGACCTCTCTGTCCAGAGATGTTGTGAAGAGCAGTGCCTTGTCCTCCTGCTCTAATAGACTAACATTGAAGATTATCTGGTTATGGTTTTGACCCTCTGCTCCAAACACAGACCATTTGTGTTTTGTCGTTTCACAGATTTCCCATCGCAGTAATTCCCCACTAGAGACAGAAACAGTGACCAGTTAAGAGTTCATGTTTGGCTTTTCAGATGAACTACAAAGGTGCAAACCTGAAGCAGGAGGAGACAATCTGATTGGGCTTTTCGTTCGGCCATACGACACTTAGCCAGACTCTGTTGCTGACTGACGGATCGGCAGTAGATCGTTTCCTTACATTTGGCAATCTTAATGTCGTCACCACTGTGAGGAGGAAAACATCGTAAAAACTAGGACTGCATAAGATATCAATCAAATTTAGTCAAAATTGCAATTTAACAAATGCAATTAGCCATTTGTTGAAAGTTTTCTATCATTTATGACTTGGTTTACAGAAAGCCAACTGATTGGTCAGGCTGTTCCCAGCTGCTCAGACAGCTTGGCTGTAACAAAGATAATGAGTCATGTGATCTTAGAAAATAAGTCAAGTGTCCTAGAAATGAAGAGATTCACATTTTCCTGTCTTTGTGCTCCAAATTCTGATCGTCTGGTCTTTGCAACCAGATGCCAGGAAACCTCCCCTTTCTTCTTCCACAGACTCTCCATTTGTGTCTACATTAAATCAAAAGAAAATGTAGTCATTAATTTCAGCTTGTTTTATATGATAATATTAAGAATATTTTAAGCCGACATTGTACCTTTGGGTTCGCTCTCCTCGTCACTGCTAAACAGATTGTCCTCACCAATGAATGGCGACCATGCCAACGAGTGAATCTCGTTTTCGTGCCCGCAGAGACGTTGGATCACCGTGCCTTCCCTACTAAGGTCAATTAGCAGGATCAGCCCATCGTTATACCTATCATGACATTAACATGGTTAACATGGTTACTTGGCTAACTCTTGTGGTCTCATTGGTAGCCATGTCAGCTGGATTCTTATCAGTGGCCGTGTTTTCATTTAGAGTGTTATTGGGTGGTGCCTAAGAGGCCTCAATGATTTGTGATCATGTATGACCATTCAGAGTGTTATTGTAGGCTAGGTTTGTATTTCGAGTCTTATTGGGTGTTGCCAGGCTGAGGAGGCTTTTGTGCTTGATGTATCCACATCACTCAAGTCTGATTCCTGGCTTTTTCTGTCCAGTAGGCCTCATCTCATGCAAGCGGTTGTTTGGTAGTTTTCAAAGGTGGACTAACAAGTCTTTGAGGATCAGAATTCTAGCAAATAGACATGTTCAAATACTTCCTGTACCTCACTGGATCTACAGAGAATGCAGGAGTCAGAACTTTATAAACAGATTTAGAGGAATGCATCTCACCCAATAGCAACGATGCTCCAGGTGTGGGGTGAACAGCTCAGAGACAAAACAGACTTTTGTTCAGGACAGATACTCGTTATGACTCCGTTGTGAAACCAGTGGCCCAGCACATGTCCCTTTTCATCTGCAGAAACCATCAAATTTTTTTCGAGTGGGGACCAATGAAGGGCCGTAATGGCAACCTGTGAGGACCAAACCCCTGAAGTTACTAAAAGAACTTACCAATTCAAATCAATTATTAAAATAATCAATAATTGAATCATTATCATCAAATTGATATTTTACATAAACAGCAAGATTTTTAATGTATTTATTTATTTTAGAACATTTATTAAAGTTTTACACGTTAAAATGTGATCATATTCTTAATTATTTTCAGTCAGTTAATATGAATAAATAGTTATTTTCTTCAAACCTTGTGTGTTATATCTTCATGAATTAAATGTACAAGCTCTAAATCCCAGAAACAGATGGTTCCGTCTTTGGATCCACTGACGCATATGTCGACCTGATCAGGATGATGGCAGAAAGCAAAACTGGACACGGCGTCCTTGTGTTGAACTAGCTCAGCTGAAACACAGATTGAGAAAATTAATTTACCATTGGTTCTTCTGTCCACACTTGATTCAACCGTCAGTTTTTTAATCTGTAGGCTGTTGGAAAAAAAAATCATTTTGGGGTTTCGATAGATAGGATGGATGGATGGATGGAGGGATGGGGGGACAGACGGATGGTGTCCAGTAACAGAAATCACACAAGCTGAACATACAAAATAACAACATAAAATAGTCAAATAGGACTCAGATTAGGATTTGATATCAAATTTGACCAAATAAGCCTGATAAAACTCATGAGGTCATCTATAACCGATACCAACGGTCAGAATTCCAAGATAATGTGGGCCCTTCTTGTGGGATCTCTAGTTCTTTCTTTCTCCATAAAGTTGTAGTTCTAGTCTCTCGGTGGTCCTTTGAATCCTTTCCTCCCAATTTAACAGCACTTTTTAAATCATAAAATACGTGTTTCAGACATTTTTAACTAACCTGAGAATCTGTATCCGCTTGAAGATACATCCACCAAATATATGACATTTTTTGCTCCGATTCCCATCAAACCATAACTGGTAACATCGGAACAGCGGGTACAGTACCAGTTCGGAGAGGCTGGCAGAAATCGTTCCCGAAAATTCATCATTTTTAAACTACTCTCAAAAGTTTTCTCGTACTATTCAAACATCAGAAAAATATGAGTTTTTTTTTTATGTTCTTGACAGCAGGAGTTCCTGCTGTCAAATGCTGACGATAAAAGTTTAAAAAATTAAATATCTGATTAATAACGAAAAAGCGATATAAATGTTAATAGTAATCTGTAATTACAGCTACAACTACACTTCTCAGAATCAATTTCTTTCCGTCCGAAATCACCAAAATATTAAAAAGTCTACCAACGCAGTAAAACTGTAGGTTCTTCTTCTTCTGTTGGTTTAAGGCGTGAAGCACCAATATAGGCGCATTACCGCCACCTACTGACTAGTGATGGGAAGTCCGGCTCTTCAGATTAACTTTTGTTTGAATTGATAAATTTTTACTATGCACAAATTAATTTCTGCTTTTATTTTTAAAAATTTCATCATATAAACCTGCCATTACTTAGTATAAAAAATAAAATATAAAAATGTATTTAAATTTTATAATAAATTGTAAAAAATCTAGTATTTACAATTCAAAATTGAACAATTTGAATTTTTTAGCTTTTTAAACAAATTTAAAATGAACAGACAAGGATCATGGTAAATCAAAATATAACGTAAATATAAATTAAAATAAGGAAACAAAAAAAAAGGCACACAGATCGGCATTTATTTTATTTTTACATACTCTATTCATCCTTCACCGGAGAAATCCCTACACCGCAGCAGGCTGCCACAATGGCTAATATTCGAAAGGAAACACATTCCACACGTTCCATAAATGAGGTCCAACATAAGACAGACACCTTTTTCTAAACCCTTTTATGGCTTTAGGTAAAATAAATCTACAGTCATCTCTGAAATGACGTATAGTTTGTGGAAGTTTAAAGTATTTTTGTATATTTGCTGGTAAAAGATCAAACTTAGCTTCAAACATTAATTGAAGTACTTTAAAATGATGTAATTTTTTTAATTTCATCAATATTGATTTAATAAAGAAAGGAATCAGATTTAGAAAACTTTTTTAGTCTCAGAGGGCAATTGTTTTACAGCTTTCCTTGGCAATTTACTGCACCATACAACATCTCACTAAAGCCAACACAAAAACAAAAGATGATGAAAATCACACATAATAAAAAAAAAAAAAACACAGCTTGGGTCAGACCAGTCCAGTTAAGAAACCCCATACAAATATTAAGTTAAAAACCCAATGTAAACCAAGACTAACTTAAGAATTTAAGAATTTAATTGCCAAGGACACAAAAGAATATGAAAAACGGTTCGTCGACCTTGCAGGGACATAAAACCGACGTCTTGAAGGCATTTAAAATAAAGTCATGACATAAAGGGTGCTGAGTTTGACCCAGGATACGTTTAGCTTTTTTCACTCTTTACTCTTTATAAGTGGATTGTAGGTCTCTCAATGGAACTCCTGTTATTTTAGAACAGAGGTTAACAACCCCTTGCGACGACGTCTTGAAGGCATTTAAAATAAAGTCATGACATAAAGGGTGCTGAGTTTGAAAAATACCAAAATATTAAAAAGTCTACCAACGCAGTAAAACTGAAGGTTCTTCTTCTTCTGTTGGTTTAAGGCGTGAATCACCAACATAGGTGCATTACTGCCACCTACTGACTAGTGATGGGAAGTCCGGCTCTTCAGATTAACTTTTGTTTGAATTGATTCATTTAAACCAGGGGTCACCAACTTCTTTGATACTGAGGGCTACTTCAAGGGCACTGAGTAACGCAAAGGCTACCACTTTGATAATACACTTCTGAAATAACAAAGTTACACAGTTTACCTTTAATTTTATATTATTATTAAGGATATTCTATGTGAAGACACTGATTGTTAATGATCCATCACAATAATTATTTCAGTTTGACTAAACAAGGTAGGAAACAGATACATTTCAATATGTAATATCCAAGTGTTTCATTTTCAAATGATCACTTCCACAACATTTTGCAGGAAATCTTTTTCAATTTTTACTAGCCACCAACAGTTATCAAATTATCTTCTGAATAATAGGAAGCATTCATATTTTTTAAATTTAATATATGAGTTTCTGGATCAATATCTATATCAAAATCAATCTTTTTTACATCATTTTGTTTCAAAACTTATATGTAGTTCACGAAGGGCTTTTTCAGCCCTTGCTTCTGCTCAACCCTCTTCAGACATTGTGTATTTTATTTGTAGTTATTTTTTGTTGTTCTTCTTGTGTTCACAAATCTCGGAATAAATACATTGAATTGAAAAATTGAATGGAATTGTAATGGGCTGATTTAGGTATTTCAGCTATCTTTTGAAATACATTTTTCAGGAAGATTTTCAGGTGATTTTCAGTTGATATTTTATTCTTTATCTTTTTACATTTTAAGAAGATTAACATTTAACTTTTTATTCAATAAAGATAGGTTTTTGAATGTCTGTTTTACTTTTTCAATGTTTTTGAGTGTTTTATTTTGCTAATGCTGTGATTTCAATAAATGCCAGCTGTTGTGTTCTATAAGATTGTTTGAATGTCAAAGAACCGATTGATACATTTAATGAAAAAATGAATGAAATTATAAATATAAATGGATATTCCACAAAGGAATTAATAATATGTGGAGATTTAAATATAAATTTGCTTAAAGCAACTACCCATGGGAAAACAACTGATTTCATAAATATGATGCATTCAAATATGTTACTACCAATTATTGATAAACCCAGCAGGATAACGATTGATTCCTCCACTCTAATAGATAATATCTTTATAAACAATATTGAAGCTAAAATTGTTGGTGGCCTTCTTGTCAGTGATATAAGTGACCACCTACCAGTTTTTGCTATATTTCAAAATAAAATTATAACTGATGACAAAGAAAACTCTGAAACATTCAGATATATTAGGCGAGTGACAGACCAAACTCTAAATAAACTTAAAGAAGACTTATTAAAACAGAAATGGGACGAGGTCTACAACCAAACTGACCCAAGTGAAGCGTATGAAATTTTTATATCCATGTTTTTAGAAATCTACAATAAAAACTGCCCATTAAAAAAGGTGAGACTTAAAGAAAATTCTAAAATAAAGCCATGGATAACAAGTGGATTACAAAATGCATGTAAGAAGAAAAATATGTTATATAAAAAGTTTATTCAACACAAAACCAAGGAATCTGAAATAAAATATAAAAATTATAAAAACAAATTGACTAGTATTTTGCGGAAAACCAAAAAAGAATACTTTCATAAATTATTTGAAGAACAAAAAGAAAATATTAAGGGAACATGGAATGTCATTAATAAAATAATTAAAATAAAAGATAAAAAATATAAAATACCAAAACAATTCATGAACAAAAGCTCAAAGCTGGAAAATATAAAAGAAATTATAGAAGGATTTAATCATTATTTTGTTAATGTAGGAAATACGTTGGCTGAAAGTATTGAGAAGCATAACATAAGTCCAAGTGATGCTGTAAACAGAAATCCTTTTACATTTTATTTAAACCCAACAAATGAAAATGAAATAATTAAAATAGTAAAGCAATTTAAATCAAAAACATCTAAAGATACACTTAACATTGATATGAATTTAATAAAGAATACAATAGAACATATTGCACAGCCTCTAACATATATTTGCAATAAGTCTTTTCAAATCGGTAAATTTCCTGAAAAAATGAAAATAACTAGAGTTATTCCAGTCTATAAAAATGGCAATAAACAATTATTTTCAAATTATCGGCCTATATCCATACTTCCACAGTTTTCAAAAATAATAGAAAAAGTATTTGTAATAAGATTAGATAAATTTATAGAGAAACACCAGCTCCTTAGTGACAAACAATATGGGTTTAGACAAAACCGATCCACTAATATGGCTGTTACAGAACTAATAGAAAATATTACTACATCAATAGACTCAAATAATTATGGCATCGGTATTTTCATAGACCTTAAGAAAGCTTTCGACACCATAGATCATAATATATTACTGAGCAAACTACACAGATTTGGTTTTCGAGGAGCTGCATATACATGGCTTCAGAGCTACTTAGAAAATAGATATCAATATGTACAAATAAAGGAGGAAAAATCTGATTTATTAAAAGTCATATGTGGAATTCCACAAGGCTCAACGCTGGGGCCTAAACTCTTTATCCTGTACATCAATGATTTGTGTTACACATCCAAACTAATAAATTATGTACTGTTTGCAGACGACACTACTCTTTACTTTTCAGGAAAAGACCTGAACCAAATGATACAATCAGTTGAAAGAGAATTGAGTAAAATAAAAATATGGTTTGACATTAATAAATTATCATTAAATATTGAAAAAACAAAATTTATAGTGTTTACAAAATTAAAAGTACCTAAACAAATTCAAATTATGCTTAATAACACCCCATTGGAACGAGCTTACGACAGTAAGTTCCTTGGAATGATTATAGATCACAAATTAAGCTGTAAATCACACATAAATTATACAAAAAATAAACTGTCTAAAGTAATAGCAATCATTTATAAATTCAGATTTGTCCTAAATAAAAAAAGTTTGTTTATGTTATATAATACATTAGTACTTCCATATATAACTTATTGTATCGAGATTTGGGGAAATACGTACAAAACTAACACAAAACCAATTTATATTTTACAAAAAAAAGCAATACGAGCAATAACATTCTCATCTTATAATCAACCTACCAATAATCTATTTATAAATTTAAAAACATTAAAGTTCTATGATTTAGTGGAATTACACACTTTAAAATTTATGTTTAAGATAAAAAAAAACATGATGTCAAACTCTCTACAAAATATGTTTATTATTAGGAAAAGTCCATACGAACTAAGAGGAAATGATGTGTTCATTAAAAATAAATTTAGAACAAATGTTAAAAAATTCTGTATTTCTATTAAAGGTGTGGATCTTTGGAATAATTGTAATGATGAACTTAAATTGTGTTTAAATCTTTTATGTTTAAAAATGAAATTTAAGTTATTAATATTTAAAAAATATGCAAGTCTTGATGGTTAAATTCAAGCTTCTATAAAAAGTAAACAATTATGATGTGTTATGATTATGTTATGTGTTACGAATATGTGTTATGATTATGTTATATGTTATGATGTGTTATGGTTATGTTATGATGTATTATGATATTATTATGTTATGCGTTATAACAATTATGATGACTTAGTATTTACTTATGTCTTTGTGCTTTTATTATGACATAAAAAAAAAAAAAAAGGGTCGGCGTAATAAGCGTTTGCTTCAGCCGTTACCTTTTCGGTCCTTTGCTGGAATATGGTTGTTTTCTTTATTTCATTGATATGAGGTTGCACTGTGACCGAAATAAATAAATAAATAAAAAAAAAAAAAAAAAAAAAAAATGGAAACCTGTCAGAGCATTGTATGGAAGACCGGAAAAGCCAGTTTGAACCAGAGGGTGGTGCATGGGTAGAATGGGGGGTTTATCTGTCTTTGTTTTAGGTGAAAAGGAAAAAACCTCTATGCAAGACAAGAAGATGGGAGGAGGAGAACGAAGGGCCAATGACAAGACAGAAATAAGTCTTAATTAATGAATATTTACGAATTGTGTTTTTTTTTTTTGAAATCTGGCAATCACAGATTTGGTTTTGTCTTTGTTGTAACCTCACAGAGAGATATAGGTGTGCTCTGTGAGGACAATGAAACCCAGATGCACCTGTTTAGATTTTCTGTTGAGGAATAAATATTGAAAATTGAGAAATTTGTTGAACCCTGGTAGTATTTGAAGTGCTTGGTATGTTTTAATATTTAGTTATTTTGTAGTTGGACACCAGCCTTCTTTCGTCAGTCTGCACACGCAAGAAAGAACGGGTGGTGAGATTATTAATTAATGAATGATAGTTGAAGTGAATTTAACCAAAACCTGAGAAGAAAAAAAAAAAAAAACAGATTCTTTCACAGGTGAAGTTGGTAGTTCACTGGTTACAATGACTGGGAATGGAAAGTTGGGGGATCAATTCCCTTCACCTCATGTTGAGGTGTCTTTAAAGAAGACACTTCATAAGTAGTACAAATTTCATAAATAAATCAAAATTTTATGCATTTCACCCACTTTTTCATTATTGTTTAAGTTTTCTTTAAGTAAAAGCTGTGAAACCTCAGATTCAGACTTGGTTCAAGACCTGCTGGGAGTAAATGAATTATTTTTTATGATTAAGTGATGCATAATCATTTAAAACAAATTGCATGTTAAAGGGTTTTTTAATAATTAAGCAAATAAAGGTTTTATTTTAAAATTGTGATTTGTTACAATTACAACCAGCAAAAGAAGATTTCTGTCTTAATAGAAGCAAGTTTTGAATAAAACTTCAAAGAATTCTTACACTTTGATGTCAATGGTCAAAATAAACTTGGCCCTTTGTAGCAGACTGTCCTGTGAACACCTGCAGCATCAAGTTCAAAATGAATACAATTTGCAGATAGTTGTGAACAGCCAATCAGATTGCAGGTTTTACTTTGCTGGGCCCTGGTTCAATATGAATTGATTATAAAAAAATAATTTTACTCCAAAAAATTGTAGGTGTGAAAAATGTGTGAAAAATATACTGATGCCTGAAATTGCAACAAATTTCACTTAAAAAAACTTTATTTCCTTTATTAAAAAAAAAAAAAAACCTGTGACATTTAGTTTTTTTAAATGATTAAGCATTAAATAATTGTAAAAATTAATTAATATAAAACATTATTTTAAGTGTAAGAAGCTTGCTTAAACTCAAAATTAAAAAAAATTCCCATTAAAAAAATATATATTTGGTTAATAGATTTAAAAATCTCTTACATTCAAATCAAATCAAATTTTTCTTATAGAGCACTTTTCCAACACAAGGTCACACAAAGTGCTGAACAGAACAAATAAAAACGTAAAGAACATCAAAAGTAAAAAAGTCAAAATAAAAATAAGCATAAAAAACAAACAAAAAAATGCTGCATACATGCCACATGCTTTGACATTCATATAGCCCCCCACCCACCGTACCCCTCATACGCCCATTCTTTCCCAACTTCCATTAAACCTTAACTGCAAGCTACTGTCTCTTTAGCTGAAATACAAATAAGCATCTGGCCTGATGCTGTGAGGAAATAATAACTGGGGATCAATCCACACCAGGAGTAGGCCCGCCCATAACTGCAGCGGCCAAAAACCACAGGGGTTCGCAACACCCAGGCCAGCCAGACGCCCACAGACTGAGAGCAGGCAGATCTGCTGGAATGGAGGATCCCCATGAGGAAACACTGGATTAAGACACAGGATAAGACAATAGAATAAAAACTAAAAAACAGTAAAACCCCTAAAATAAATAAATAAATAATAAAAAACAAAAACTCAATCAGAAAAATAAAACTGTATAAAAATAAGAAAGTAAACAAACATTAAAAAAAACCCATCTTAAACAAAAATAAAAATCAGGTAAAAGCCAAGTTAAAAAGGTGTCTCAGCCTCTTCTTAAAAACATGAACAGACTCTATGGCCCTGAGTTCCTCTGGCAGGTTATTCCACAGGCGAGGACCGTAATACTGGAATGAGGCCTCACCGTGAGTGACGTGTTATTATTAAAAGGCCGATAGCAGAAGACCTCAGGGTCCGTGAGGGGTCATACCTCACAAGGAGGTCAGATAAATAAGAAGGCCCAAGACCGTTAGGACTTTTGAAAACCATTAAAAAAAAATTTTAATTGATCCTGAAACGCACAGGCAGCCAATGCAATGATTTTAAAACTGTAGTAATGTGTTCCCGGCCCCTGGTCCTTGTTAGAACTCATGCTGCCGAGTTCTGGAGTAGCTGTAGACTATAAATACCTTTTTTAGGGAGACCAGAGAGCAGGGCATTACAATAATCTATTCTCCTAAAAATAAAAGCATGCATCAGAACCTCAGTGCTGGCAAGAGAAAGAAATGGGTGAACTCTGGCTATGTTTTTAAGATGATAAAATCCCATCTTTGTGACGTTTTTTATATGTGGAATAAAATTTATCTCAGTGTCAAAAAGAATGCCCAAATTTCTTACACAATGGGTTGGTTTAAAAGGGTGTAATCTGGGTAAAATCATCTCTCTCTTGTCTTCAGGACCAACAATTAAAACTTCAGTTTTGTCCGGGGTGAGCTGTAAGAAGTTTTCTGCCATCCATGACTTTATATCTAAAATACAATTTAAAAGAACATTAACAGGTTCTAGGTCATCAGGGGACACGGCGATGTAAAGCTGTGTATCATTAGCATAGCTGTGAAAATCCACACCGTGTCGCCTGATGACATCCCCAAGTGGCAGCATGTACAGATTAAAAAGTATTGGGCCTAAAATTGATCCTTGGGGAACCCCACATTCAATTTTATGAATTTTTGAGAAGCACATATCCATACTTACAAAAAACCATCTATCTGTGAGATAGGAGTAAAACCATTTAAGAACAGTACCAGAGAGGCCCACCAGACTCCTAAGTCTGTGTAATAAAATCTGGTGATCTACTGTGTCAAATGTGGCACTGAGATCCAGTAGCACCAGCAGTTTGTTTAAAATATTTTTATTAAAATTTCACAAGATGTTTCTTGTGAAACATCTAACCCTAACCCCCTGCAGGTCAGAGACAGGGTCCTGCCCCACGTGGAGGATTTAAGTATTTTGGGACTTTGTTTACGAGTGGGGGAAGGGTGAAGTGGGAGATCGACAGGCGGATTGGTGCGGTGTCAGCAATAACTAGGACGCGGCATCGATCCATCGTGGTAAAGAAAGAGCTTAGCCGGAAAAGAAAAGCTCTCGTTCTACGTTCCCACCCTCACCTAAGGTAACCAGCTGTGGGTGGTGACCGAAAGAATGAGATTGCGAATACAAGTGCCCGAAATGAGCTTCCCCCCAGGGTAGCTGGGCTCTCACTCAGAAATTGGGTGAGGAGCTCTGCCATCCGGGAGGAGCTCGGTGTCGAGCCGCTCCTCCTCCAGGTTGAAAGGTGGTCCGGGCATCTAGTCAGGATGCCCCCCGAATGCCTCGCTGGTAAGATGTTTCGGGCACGTCACACCGGTAGGAGACTAAGAGGCAGACCCCGGACCCGCTGGAGAGACTATGTCTCACAGCTGGTCGGGGCCCGAACCCGACCCGACCCGAAGTAATGATTGACATTTTTAGGCCTTTCGGGTCGGGCTCGGGCTTAAGATCTTACCTCTGGTCTCACTCCCCTCTGTCAGAGTTACTGACTCTACGGGGTACTGCTTTGTGTTTGATTTGAGCAGCTTGACGCCGGACCCGCTGGAGAGACTATGTCTCACAGCTGGCTGGGGAATGACTCGGGATCCTTCTGGGTGAGCTGGAGGATGCAGCTGGGGTGAGAGAAACCTGGGCTTTCTGTCCCGACCCAGCCCGGCCCCAAATGAGTGAAAGATGACGGAACGGAAGAATTTTTAACCAACTTTAGGGTCATTTTCAGCATTAGAGGAAAATTGGGTTCAGGGTGTGGGCCAGGCATTCAACGGGCTGTTTCTCCAAAACAGCTTTCTCTAGTTTCAGATCAATTCTGGTTTTATGTTGTGTTTAGAGCAGGGGCTCCGATTCCAGGCTGGAGGTCCGGTTTCCTGAAGGTTTTTCTGTCTTTTTCCATCTACACACCTGATCCAGGTTACTGGGTCAATGTGCCAAATTTGATTGGTTGTTGATTTCACTTTATGTCCAGCAGCTGGATTGAACCAGGAGCACATGGACATCCTTCAGGACACCGTGACGCCCTCGAAGACTGGAATTGGACAGACCTGGTTTAGAGTTCACCACGTTGTGGTTTGTGTGTGTTGTTGATATGAAGGACATTGTAAAATCCAGTTTTAGAACATGGCAATAAAATAAAAAATTGCAACAAGCTTCTTTATGAGTTTCTTTATTCATTTAACAAAAATGGATGAAATTTCCAGTAAAAACACCTAAATCTAAAAGAAGATTGAAAGACATGAACGGGTTAGGGAACGTCAACGTTCACTCAAGGAACCTGGTCACCCTTTGACCAGGGAGGGACTGGTTCCGTATTTACGCAGCAGCTCTTTATGCAGCAGCTCTTTAGCATCACTTAGGATGTGGTCGGGCACCGGGGGGCTGCCAAGATGCAGGAGTAGGAGGCAGCATTCTAGGACATCTGGGTGAGGGAACATCTGGAAAATACAGCAAAAGCAGGTTAGAAAACATCTGCTTCCTGGGTCTACACGTCAACGACTGGTCCAACCAAACAGATAGAAACTCATCTGGAAGATTTTTTGGGACCTGTCCTCCCTTTCGCATGTTTTTAGACCACCGCTTGTTTTCAGATTTTAGATTTTCTCTAACATGTTTACAGAACCCTACATCTCTGATCCAGTTTTCTTTTTTATCAGTATTTTGTCATATCTATCTTTTCTTAGTAAATGGAAGCTTCTCTTTGTTTCTTCTGATAAACTAAACAATACATTAAGATTTCTTTGCACAGAATTTGCTTCCTTTTAGGGTCAAAATCACCCAAAGGGTCATTCTTCTCCCCAATAATAAAACCTTATGTCAAACAACCAATGTAGAAAGAAAGAAATCAGTTGTAAATATTAAGAGTTTTACAGAAATCAGTTGAATTTTATTTCTATTTGATCAGAATATTAGTTGTTAGTGAAAAAAAAAAACATGAGAAAAAGTAACTATTTACATTTTTCTGATTTATTTCTTCCCTATTCATAATATTAATCTTTAATTAATAATAATTAATTAATTAATAAGCGTTTGCTTCAGCCGATACCTTTTCGGTCCTTTGCTAAAATATAATTATTTTCTTTATTTCATTAATGTGAAATTACACTGTGACCAAAATAAATAAATAAATAAAAAATAAACTTGTTTTAATTTTTATTTTTTTAAAAAAGATGTTGGCATGAGAAAGGATGAAATAGAAAAGTAGTTCCTCCTCATCAGAAAGAGGGGTTTCCAGCAGGTTTCTTACCCGTATAATGGCAGGCATTTCGTCCAGCATCGTCTGGTACTTCTTTAATTTATTGGACAAACTTAGAAAACTTTCTTGCTCCTCAAGACTAAAAAAAAAATAAATAAATAAAACAAAAAACAAAACAAAAGAAGTTAGTTGTGTGTGACGTAAGAAGATGTTGACAGAGAACTAGGAGGTATGTCTCCTCACCACTTTTGATCTGGTAGACCTTGAGGGTCTTCAGACTCTTCTCTGTGTTGTGTAACCATCTCCATCAGCTTTTCATTGAGCTCCTTCACGATTCTTTCCGTCTCCTGCCAGGACGCGTGGACTTTACATATAATCACTGATGCATCAAACTCCAGTTCAGTAACAGCTGGAGGGATGGCTTCAGGAGCTGGCTGGTCGATCACAGTATCTCCTGCTTCGAGGCACGTCGTGGGGTCGGGCTGAACCGGGTTTTTTTTCCGCCAGGTTGTATAAACGCAGTTGTAGGTCACGAATGCCTGCAAACTTGTGGCTGCAGCTTTTGCTTCGTCTTCAACCAAATTAAGCTTGATGGGATGATTTCTAGAAAAGGAATGAATGTTTCCTGCCAGACAAAGATTAGTTTTAGTTTCATCTCCACATTGTGTTGCAAGATGTTTCGTACCATCAGGAAACAGCTGCTTGCTGATCTCTGCACGGATAGCAAAATGCCCAGTCTCTCGAGAGCATGCCAATAAAAACCACAGATTCTTTACTAGCACGTCATGGTCGCCAACCAACCAGTTCAAAACCGCCATGGTCAGGTGCACGGAGGAGGAAGAGAGCAGCTGAAAAAAAACCCCCCAAAAAACAGAGGTCTTAATTAGAAAGCTTGCTTCTGCCAAAACCTACCTCACTGCTTTAAGGTCGGAGCCTTTTTATTTTAGTTGCCCTGGTGACAGCTTCCCACTCCACAGTCTTTCACTTGAGGCTGTCACTAGCCAAGAGAACACTAGCCATTGTGCCTGAGTAATTAGTGACGACGTCTGCTAGTTTGAACAGCATCACCCCGTTGGTGTGAGTAGCGCTCCATAGGCGGCGGGATCGTGATCAAGATGAGATTGATTGAAATCTTTAGTTTTGAAAAATTTGATTCTCTTCCTGGATCAAACTTTTTTGGAGTGGTTAATGATCCTATGATCACATGTTTTTAACGTTGTGACATTAAGGTCAGCTGTGTTCTTTAATTACATTGTTATTTAAGACAAACTCTGCTCTTAAAGAGCATTTAAGTTGAAAGTTTGTACCATTAACTTAAACTTGTTCCAGTTTGTGAACCCGATGAACAACGGGGCTTCGCCTGCTAGAAAATTTCTAACCTTGAACCTTGTTTACCAAAGATTCAGTTAACCTATAATTGGTACTGATTAAGCATAGACAGTTAAATCCCTCCACTGGTTTGGGAGATGCTGCGTTTATAAAAGCAGAGCTATGACTGATCTCCAGGTGATGCAGCATCGTTTGAGAGGATTTCTGACAAATTGTAAACAGTAAGATTTTGTTCGTCCCTAGTCGCAAGTTTAAGAAAGAAAGCACAGCTCAGTGCAGGGGTTTCCAAATCCAGTCCTCGAGGGCCGGTGTCCTGCAGGTTTTTCATTTGTTCTTGCATCTACACACCTGATCCAGTTTATTGGGTCATTGTGCCAAATTTTATTGGCTGTTGATTTCACTTTCACAGGAACACAATGAAAACCTTCAGGACACCAGCCCTCGAGGACCGACTTTGGACACACATGGCTTAGTGGTAACATTGACATTCTTGGACCCAAGAGTTGCCGTTTCAAATCTTGCTGAGCTCAAGGCTAGATGTCCCTGGAGCAAAGGGATTTCCCCACGAATGATTAATACGGTCTTAAAAAAAAAAATAAAAAATAAAAAATGATCCATATGTGTAGTTTTTAGAGAAGTTGTTCAGGCAAGATGGCGAGCAAGTTGACCTGTGCCTAAGATTTGTTGCAGGTGTGATTTATGAAGGTTTTTAGAAATCCCAAAAAGTGGTGAATAAACTCAGCTAAAGATCTCCTCGAGACTTTATAAACGTTGTGGGGCGCACCTTTTGGACCTTCAGAGAGGACGTCAGCGGTGGATTTTCAAATGACTTCAGATCTTTAAGGAGATTACGGGGGCTGCGATGCCCCTCGGACTGCTCAGACACACCAAATCCCTCCTTCCAGATGTCCTGGATTTGGTCAAACAGGCAGTTGCTGGGCTTTACCCATCCGTTTTTAGAAATCCAGGTGGATGGAGGGAGGACGTTAGAAACTTCCAGCAGGTTGCAAATGAGTTCAAACACAGAAAGCTGCAATCTGTGGATCTTTACAACAGAAAAAGTAGATGTGTCGTCAAAAAATAAAAATGGACCTTTCAATAAGTATCAATAGTGAAAGATGTCAATGTTACAGATCCTCATTATCGATGTCAAAGACTTTCTACAATCACTGTATTGTTAGCAATCCTTTTAGATTCCTCATGTGATTAGTTTCATTAGACCAAAGTTAACAATTAATGTTCCTTAAATTCAAGCTTTTTTTTTTTATAAATTGTTCAATAAAATGAAGCTTCTACTAATTTAAGCTCTAAAAATCTTTTATAAGTAAGACTACTTTACTGATGGTTTTCTCACTTTTTCCAGTTTTAAAAGCACACATACAGCAGTGGGAACTGGTTAACAAGTTGTAAAATGGTAAAGATGTGATAACCTGGGAGGGACCGAGCAACAACTAAAATCTCAGATATTCAATCTTGAATTATTACAAATATTAAATACCAATAGTTTTAATGCTAGAAATCTCCGTATCCAAGTAATAATGACAGGAGTAAACTTTGGTACTAACCAGTAAACTGTCGTAGTTACTCAGGATTTCCTGTGATGCCACCCAATCGTGTGCACTCGCCAACTTTTTGGCACATCGGACAGCCAGTGATTGAGCAAAAGCCGTCTCTCCAGTAACCCGTGCCACCTCGGCCGCCGCCTTCAGTGAACTTGAATCATTTTTCTTCGCAATAACTTTAGCTGCGTTGTAATTAGCACCAACAGCCAGGTAACTGGAACCAAAGAGGAAGGCATTTTGTAGGAATAGAGAACTTTAGTCCTTCAGTGGATCATGGGACTACTCTCTCACCACTTGGCAGCTGATGACAGGTGCCCGTCTTTTTCTAATAAAGAACCCCAACTGGAATACATTTCAATCAAGTTTCTCTCTTTTTTCGGCAAGCAGGTTCTCATCAGCACAACGGCTTCCCTGGGATAACATGTCGAAATGAAAAAATATAAAGCCTTTTTAATAATTCAGACAACCAATCGTATGCCAGGTTCTAAATAGTAAACATGGCACTATTTAGTCACGTAGATAGTCAATTCACATGTCTACGTGACTAAATACAATACTATTTAGTCACAAAGACAACCAATCACACGGCAGGATTTAAGAACCTGAATAGTTTTTGCTCCTTCAGTAGCTCCACAGCGTTGGAGATTTCGCGCAGTGCAATCAGGTATGATGCTGCCTTAACATACTGTTCCTGGATACACAGCTGCTTGGCGTAGGCACGTATCGTCTTACGCCACAATTGCCACCCCCCTGGAGAAGCAAACAGCAGATTAGTGTGGGCTGGGGGCGGGGCATTCAGAGGGGAAGTAGAGACTTCGTACCCATTGGGGAGAGGGACACAAGGTGGTCGTTCAGCTCTCCTTGCTCGGTGGCAAGCCTCAGCATCCCTGTTAAGTCACCCCTCCATAGACGTACGTACACCACCGAGTCAAAGTGACCAGCCTCACTGTGGGCATTCTCTGAAGATCAAAACCAGCAATCAGACATTAAACAGAACAAGTCTGTCTGTTACAAGATGATTAAATAATACAATACTAAGCAGGGGGTCATGATCACACAAGTGTTAGAATATTAAAACTGAAGCACTATAATACATGAAAAAAATAATTTTGTCTAAGGCTTTAATTTAATACTTGCAGTTGATTTATAACCATTTTTTTCTAAATGAAATTGTACAAAAAGTGAACATTTAAAGGTTTCGACTCTGATCAAAAGAGACAGAACCATTTGGTTCATTTGGACCATTTTTTCATCACTTATTGGCCGTCTTTATTTTCGGTCGTCTCATACATCCTGTTTAGCTTTTCTCTGGCAAACTTGTTTTTCTCCTCAAACCAACCTTCCGTTTTCAGCATCCGGTACATAGACTCCTGATCAGTGAAAAGCCCCAGATGGACTTGTTCTCCCTGCCCAGGGACACAGTCTCCAGGGAGCTCTGCAGGGAGGGAGGGCGAACAAAATGGTCAAGCTATGCGCTCAATAAACAGAAAACTTTAGGAAATTTTTAAACGGTATATGTACTCCCACCATTGCCTTGCATGACATTTGCCAGGGCAATGCAGTCTTGCAGAAGATCCTCTTTGGATCGGTGGTCCATGGCTTTGCTTAAGGGCAACATGGATCGAAATCTTTTTTTCTTCTGGGGTTGAACGTCTGCTGTGTGAACCTCTGAAAGGAAATGTCGAAAGGAGAAGAAAAATAAAAATCTGCACGTGGTTTTAAACTGATTGAAACATTTCAGTTTTTAATATCAACGTGTTAAAAAAAAAAGAAAAAAAAAAGGTTACACTTTTTTTCTTTACCTGGTTTGTCTTTTGTCATCGTCGTTTTTGTGTTTGTAGTTAAAAAAGAAAAAGAAATGACGGTCAGAATGATTGTTGCCATCAACTACATCACATAAGTTGGATAGTGCGTAGCCTAATGGGATATTTTTTGACATTGCTTACCCACCAATGGTGTGTCAGTTCCTGTACTGCTATTGTGTCAGATAGGTCGTCCGTTGGCATGTTAGCCACTAGCCAACACACAAACGGTTAGCGTGTTACGTAGTGTTAATAATCCTAGAGTCAGGACTAAACATGAACCATCTTAAACTCTGAGGACCTCTGGGACCGGCCTCCTGCTGGTGTATAGATTTAGGAATAAACATGAACCATCTACAACTCTGAGCACCTCTGGGACCGGCCTCCTGCTTGTGTCTAGAGTCAGGACTAAACATGGAGAACAAACTTCATGAGGCGGTGAGACAGACCGACACAGACCACGATGTTTAAATCTAGATGAAACACATGTGACTGAAGATTAATCACTCTTTTTATCTTTAATTTTATTTTATGTTTTGTGATTTTATTGCATTTTTTTTTTGTCTTGTGAAGCATTTTGAATTGTGCTACAAATAAACTTACTAGAACAAATAGCTGCTTCAACACCAAGCCCTGGATTACCTGTTACCTTAAGGACCTTCTCAAAAGAAGAGAGCTGTCAGGAGATGAAACCTGTTTAAAGGTTGCTCAAGGTCTGCTCACTGCAGCCGGTTACCATTGTGGGTGTCTGTTTTGAGCTCGACTCCGGCTACCATCTTGTTTTGTGTGTGATGATGCTTGTATTTCTCAGTTTGTCTGATTTCACACTCGTGTACTTTTAGCCTAACTGTTTTTTAAATACATTGTGTGATTTTTATGTAAATATGCCATCTTAGGATGACTTTGACATTTGCCGAGGGGCAGCAGATGAAATCTTTGATTGTATGCACCGGCACTTTATTAAATAAATAGGTCTGGAGCTGGACAACAGACTGGACTCGCCCCCTAACACCAGGAAAGGACAGAGCCTTGAGGAGGCTTCTTCAGGAGACCGAGCTCCTTCAACATCTGCCAGAAACTGCTTCAGACGTTCTGTCGGTCGTTTATCGCTAGCATTTTGTTTTACATTGTTGTGTGCTGCAAAGGCAGCAACAAGACGATGGACCCCATGTGGCTGGACCAACTGGTGAAGAAGACGAGACCTGCAGTTGGTGCTGAGCAGGACTCCCTATTATCTGTAGAAAAATGTTGTTCATCTTGAAGAATCCCGACCCCCCCCTAACATCAGACCTTCAACAAGCAGAGAAGCTTCTCAGTGGCAGAAGTCTCTTACATGTTCCACAGAAACGTTAGGGAACACCTTCGTCCCTCAGGCTGTTTGACTGTTCAACTCCTTGCAGTGAAGAACACAACTAGATATTGAAATTTCCCCTAGGCGATAAACAAAGTATCTATCTATCAAACAGTTAGCATGTTGGTTAGCTTATTAATCAAGGTGGTGGTTGGCGTTGGTTAGCAAGTTGGCTAGTGTACAGGAAAGCGTAATGGTTAGCACAACAGTTGCAAATGGTCTACGGCAGACCTGGGCAAATTACGGCTCGAGGGCCACATCCGGCCCTTTGTACACCCCTGTCCGCGTGAGGCCAATCATAAACACCATAAATTAAACTTTTTTTTTGTTTGTTTTTACTTTTATTTTGAAATTTTATTTTATTTTGAAAAGCGTAACGTCGCTACGTATGCGCGCATGCGGAGTTTTCGAGGCGATTTCAAAACTCTTGAGAGTGAAATGCACATGGTTTGTTCTCCCTTCAACTGCAGTGTGGATGATGCACCAAGTGAAGTGATCTGCAGTCTGACACACATCTGGCAGATCACTTCAAGTCAGTCTTTTACTCCGCCCTCAAAGAGGAGAACTTAGTTTCCACACCTGAGGAGGCATGCTCAGAGGATCCTAGTCCTCTTTGGATCTACCTATCAATGTGAACAGACATTCTCAGTTATGAAGTTCAACAAATCCAAACACAGATCCTCTATGACTGATGACCACCTCTCAGCTGTCCTTCACATAGCCACTTCAGACATTCCGCCAGATTTCAATGCCCCAGAACAGACTGGATTATTCTCACTGAAGAGGTAACATGAGGTGGAACGCATTTACAAGTTAAAAAAAAAATTGCACTGGTTCAATAATTGTTTTTCTTATTTAACCAGTTTCACATAACCTAATATACATATTTACAGAGTGCTTTATTCTTCTGATTATCAGTACCAGCTATTCAAAATATTGAAGTATTTTACAATGAAAGAAAGTTGGTGGCCCTCTGACACAATTCAGGCTTCTCATGCGGCCCCTGATAAAAATTAATTGCCCACCCCTGGTCTACGGTAAGTGATGCTTGTTGCTGTCAGTAAGGGGTCAATATCATGTCTTATTAATTTATCTTATTAATTTATTTATAATTTGTTTATAATCTTAGATCATCAGTTGGTGCACGTCAGTCAGTGAGTTGGCTAGTGTGAGTGATGCTTGTCGTAGTTGGTTACCTGAAAAATCTTCAATGCTGGGAGGTGATGTGTCTTCATCCTCTAAAGTTGGAGGTTTGTCCACTTTAGGTTCGTTAGTTTCGTCTACTTTAGCTTCTTTAGTTTTGTCCACTTTAGCTTCTTTAGTTTTGTCCACTTTAGCTTCTTTAGTTTTGTCCACTTTAGCTTCTTTAGTTTTGTCCACTTTAGCTTCTTTATTTTTGTCCACTTTAGCTTCTTTAGTTTTGTCCACTTTAGCTTCTTTAGTTTTGTCCACTTTAGCTTCTTTAGTTTTGTCCACTTTAGCTTCTTTAGTTTTGTCAACTTTAGGTTCTTTAGCTTTGTCCACTTTAGGTTCTTTAGCTTTGTCAACTAGAGGTTCTTTAGCTTTGTCCACTTTAGGTTCTTTAGCTTTGTCAACTAGAGGTTCTTTAGCTTTGTCAACTAGAGGTTCTTTAGCTTTGTCCACTTTAGGTTCTTTAATTTTGTCCACTTTAGGTTCTTTAGCTTTGTCCACTAGAGGTTCTTTGATTTTGTCCACTTCAGGTTTATTAGTTTTGTCCACTTTACTTTTCTCTGCCTTTGGTTGTGGTTGGACGTTGGGATATGCCATGCTCCTTATCTGGTTGTTATTTTGCATCACCACCTTTTTTCCTGGAGATGAATTAGAGATCAGAGTTAATGTTTTAGCTTTAGAGGGATTAATCAACTCAGTGTGCTCTCTTCTGATGCATATGCATTACTATTCACATGTTATTACTCATACACGATAACAAGCATTTACCTAGTGGAGGCAATCGAAACGTTTGCTTAGAGATCCTCCACTCTTGGACGGTGAAGTCTCTTCCTCCAGTCCAGATCACTTCTGGACTTCTAGGAGACCAGTCCACACAAAGCAGGCAATTTGTGTGTCCACGGTAGTTTGCCAGTGGCATCTTTCCAATAGTATCCCAAACCTTTAGCAGCAAAAGAACCAAGCAGTGTGTCAGTTACTGTGTTAGTCAGGCTGACTCGCCAACATTTTCTTGACTCACTTGGGCGGTGCCGTCATACGAAACAGTGGCCAATTGGCTGGTTTCATGAGGGCTCCACGCCAAGCCGGTGATTTTCGCAGCGTGACCCGCAAGTTGACGATACGACTCTGTGATAACCACTGGAATGTCTGGAGGAGACGCTGCTCAAAAGAAAACAGTTTAAAAACACATAAATATATACACACTACGGTTTGATCCATATATTGACTTGGTCGCTTAAATTGGCCAAAATTACACTCTTAAAAAACATCAATAATTGGAAAAAAAAAAGTAGCCGATTCCCACAGATAAGTCTGAAAGCCTATCCGTTAAACACTCATTTACATCGTTTCCATAAGCGTAGTACCTGACATCATTACTTAGCACAAGTATTTCTGTCATGGAGAAAGAAACGTGAAACAGATGGTTTCCATTGATCTGTACGTCCTATTTGAACAAATAAGTAACTTTTGTTCATATTTTGCATAATTCAAATGTTGCCAAATAGCGTTCTTGGATCAGAGCTAATGTTCCAAGAATGCACTGTCCTATATACAAGCACTTTCATGGTTTTATAATCCAGCTAACCGTTAAATATTTATGGCCAAACAAGCCATTTTTTCCACATTGCAGGTGAACTGAGTCCTGCTAAGAAGTTACTGGACATGCTATTGCAGTTACATGTGTGGGTGAAGACTTTTAGCACCAAAAAATTTCAGTTTAAAGTTTTGAGTGTTTCTACCTAAAACGTCATACAGATTGTGCACGAAGACTACAGTATTGGATGAGCCCGATGCCAGCAGGGTAAGTGGTTTTGGTCGAACTTTATGTTTGGGTTGCCATCGTATTGAGTTTATGATCTTGGTATGCTGATGGATACTGCAGAGCGCTTTCAGATCAGGGGCCAAGTAGAGATCGATCGTTCTGCAGAAGAAGAAGATAGTTTACTGACAAACTTAGAACGAAAAATGAATATGAATGACATTGATATCAGACAATGACTGTTCATATTAAACAGATATCATCAAAAAAATCTCACTCAATAATATAATGTCTCCAGTTTATTATAATAGTTACCTCAAACTTTGAAACAATTTAACATTGTAGCGATCAAGGTTATAAAGGTGTGGATTTTAATATGAATGGTTATGAAATGTTTTGTACCAATAAACACAAAAGAAGGAAGTGTAGCTTTAAATATTGATCAAAATACTGAATGCAATGTCACAATGTTGAAAGTATGTCTCTAGCAGTGGGTGACATTTATGAATGTATAATAAATGTAAGCTGCGTCTACAGATTTAATGAAGTCATTTCAGATACTATAGAAAAATAAAAACATGTCACAGGAATCTTTATTGATTTGCAAAAAGCCTTTGACACCATTGATCACTTCAGTTTAATCGATAAATTGGACACATATGGCATGAGATAATAAAAAAAAAACAACTGAGAAAAAAATGGTTAAAGTTTTATGCTGACAAGCAGCAACTTGTACAACTTGATCAGTACCAATCAAATTTTACATGTGGAGTACCTCAAGCGTCAATTTTAGGTCCTACATTAATTATGATGTATGCTAATGAAAATATTAATGAAATATGTCAAATATCAAAGCTTGTGAAAATTGTACTTTTTGTACTTTTTTTTGGACCCACGTTATTTGCACAGGTGACGATCTGGAGCAACTTTTAGAATAACTTACTGCAGAAAGGAATAAGCCAAAACATTGGCTTAACAAAAAGAAATTGTCTCTAAATTTGAGAAAAACAAAACTCATTTCATTTGGACATCATATAATTTCTTCTTCTTTCGGCATTTCCCTTTAGGGGTCGCCACAGCAAGTCAGTTTCTTCCATCTAATCCTATCTGCTGTATCCTCTTTGGTCACACCAAATATCTTCATGTCTTCCTTCACTGCGTCCATGAACCTCCTCTTTTGCCTTCCTCTAGTCGTCTTTCCTGGCGGTTCCAAATCCAGCATCCTTCTTCATAGGAAGAAGGATGCTGGATGCTGGAGAGAGAGTACTGGAGATGCTGGAGAGAGAGTACATAGGTACTCTCTTTCTCTCCTCTGTACGTGCCCAAACCATCTCAGTCTTGCCTCTCAAACTTTATCCCCAAAACTTCTAACATGCGCTGTTCCCCTGATATACTCATTTCTAATCCTGTCCATCCTGGTCACTCCCAGAGAGATCCTCAGCATCTTCATCTCTGCTACCGCCATCTGGTACATCATATAAATTCTTTACCAATTCAAATTGTTTTTGCTGACACTCCTCTTGAGAGAGTCACTCAAAACATTTTTTAGGAGTTTTACAACTTACTTAGAAACTACGTATTAATTACTTGCAAACAAAAGCTGCTAAATGTGTTTGACTGATGAAAAGATCAAATCAGTTCCTTTTATTGGATCAATCATTTGTCATGTCTTATCTAAAACAATGTGTTGAAGTCTAATCGCTTTAGTTAGATTATGTCAATCACAATGTTTATTGTAACGATCACACAAACCCACTGTTTATAAAATCAGCAGGATTTGGAAAACTTTAGAACTGTTCGTGTAATGTTCAGGGCATCAACAAACACTCTTCCTCCAAATTTAAAGAATCGGTTTCTTAGGACACTGCAGCGGTCCACCGTGGTAAAGAAAGAGTTCAGCCGAAAAGCAAAGCTCTCGATTTACAAGTCAATCTACGTTCCCACCCTCTCCTATGGTCACCATTTATGTGCGGTGACCGAAAGAATGAGATCGCAAATAGAAGGAGCCGAAATGAGCTTCGTCCGCAGGATGGCTGGGCTCTCACTTAGAGATCGGATGAGGAGCTCTGTCATCCGGGAGGAGCTCCGTGTCGAGTCGCTCCTCTTCCAGGTCGAGAGGAGCCAGATGGGGTGGTTTGGGCATCTGGTCAGGATGCCCCCCGAGCGCCTTGCTGGTGAGATGTTTCAGGCACGTCCCACCTGGAGGAGACCGCGGACGCGCTGGAGAGACTACGTCTCACAGGTGGCTGGGGAGACTCTAGATCCTTACGGGTGAGCTGGAGGTTGCAGCCGGGGTGAAGTAGCCTGGGCTTCCCGTCTGAGGCTGCTGCCTCCCGCGACCCGGCCCCGGATAAGCGAAAGATGACGGAACGCTTTCAGGATAGATAACGCTCGCCATAAATAAAATCTCAGATTATATCAACCTAAAATTAGAATAACATTAAAATCACTGTGCATCTCGAGACTTGGAGTTGCTTTTTGGAACGATTTATCAAACAAATCTAAATACTGTAGCAACTGACGGCAATTTAAAAAAAATGTTCTAAAAGAAATAATGACTCAGCATTGTGAGTAAGAGGGGTCTGGGTGTGGGATCTGAGGGTGTCATGTGTGGATGATAGAGTGATAGAATTGTTTGTCATTGTAAAGTTCTGCATTGTATTTACTTGATTATGTTGTGATGAGTGACTGGCAGGGGAGTTGGAATCAGTTAGTGTTTACTTCATCCATCCCCTCTTGACACCATGATATGAAAAATGAAATCATCAAAGTGAAGGACCACATGCGTGAAGCTTTGCAGCATCACTGCGACAACCTGAGGCATCACTTACCCATCGTCGTTACCGATAGCAACCACTTTTCTATCCTCCTTCCAGCTGACTTCCGTGTGGAAGGGCAAAACGTGCTGCAGAAAAGCAGAGTTCATGAAGAATAGTTTTCATAAGTATATCAAAAATCAGTTCATCTAGAGTTGGCACTGAATTACTGTGGGCAGTTTTATTAAAATCTCTTCAGTGGTTCAAACCATGCACTCACTGGTGCAAAAGATATTCACGTTCACAAGGATTTTGTTTGCATGATTCTTAAAGCCCAATTACTTTACCCACGGTTGGTACTTTGTAACTATGGGCTGTTTTATTAAAATTAATTTAATGGTCTCTTTATTCAGTACCTTGAGAAAGTATTTCCCCCCTTTGAACTTTTCAACCTGTTGCCACATTTCAAGCTTCAAGCTTAAAGATAAAAATATATATATATATCATTTTTTGTGAAGAATCAAAAAGTGAGACACAATCATGAAGCCGAATGAAATTTTTAAAATTACTTGACACTTTTGTAAAAAATAAAAAAGAAGAATTGGGCAGGCAAAATTATTCGGCCCCCTTAAGTTAATATTTTGTAGCGCCACCTTTTGCTTGACAGCTGGAAGCTGCCTACAGTGTGTCCCTATCAGTTTTTGTACATCGAAAGACTGAAATCTTTGCCCATCTTCCTTCCAAAACAGCTGGAGCTCAGTGAGGTTGGATGGGGAGTGTTTATGAACAGCAGTTTTTAGCTCTTTCCACAGATTCTCGATTGAAGTCAGGTCTGGACTTTGACTTGGTCGTTCTAACACCTGGATAGGTATATTTTTTTAACCATTTCATTGTAGAATTTTCTCTAAGTTTTAAATCGTTGTCTTGTTGGGAAACAAATCTTCGTTCCCTGTCCCGGGTATTTAGCAGACTCCATTAGGTTTTCTTCCAGAATGGTCCTGTATTTGTCTTCATCCATCTTCCCCGTCCTTGCTGAAAACTAGCAGGTCCAAACCATCATGCTGCCACCACCATGCCAGTGGGGATGTTGTGTTTTAAGCCAAACATATCGTTGCCAAAAAGTTCAACCTTGGTCTCATCTGACCAGAGCACCTCCTTCCACATGTTTGGTGTCTCCCCGGTGGCAAACTTTAAACCCCTCTTTTTATGGATGCCTTTAAGAAATGGCTTTCTTCTTGCCACTATTCCATAAAGGCCAGATTTGTTCCTTGGATAGACAGTCTCTTCCACCTCAGCTGTAGATCTCTGCAGTTCATCTAGAGTGATCATGGGCCTCTTGGCTGCATCTCTAATGAGTCTTCTCCTTGTTGGAAGTTTAGACGGGCCGTTCGGTCTTTGTAGATTTGCAGTGGCCTCATTTACAGTGCTCCTTGAGATGTTTAAAGCATAACTCCTGAAGCCTACTTTAATACCAATTTATTTTACTAGTAAAGGTAATTTTGAATACTAAAAATTTATGTTTATTATAAATTGGCCTATTTCAGCAACACCAAGATGTGTCTAATTATTTTTGTACCTCTGTAAAGAGAACATACGACAGAATAATTTAATTTGTCATTTATTCATGTATGAGATACGGAAAGAGAAAATTAGGATGAAACACAACAAAAAAAAATTTGATGTTTTTAGCTCGCCTGAAATAAACAAACTAAAAAAACCCTAAACATGCTTTCCATAGATAAGAAAAAAAAGTGATTCGATAAAGGGGATTACAGAGATTTTGGCAAAAAAACAGGCACCGTTTCTCACACATAGTATCATTTCTATTTGTTATATAAAGTTAGATCATTTTTTTAATTTATCACTAATGGTGCAGAGCACACCGAAATATTTTTTTTGGGGTATTTTAGTTTTTTGTTTTTTTGTTTTTTTATAGAGGGTGTCGAATAAACTTATGTCCGATTTTTCAGTTTTCTATTTGTTAAAAAAGTTTGAAATATTAAAACAATTTCATTTCACTTTACGATTGTGCCCCACTTGTTGATTCATCACAAAAAAAAAATGTTTTCTATCTTTATGTGTGAAACCTGAAATGTGGAAAAAGGTTGTAAAGTTCAAAGGAGCCGAACAGATTTCCAAGGCACTGTATAGAATGAAATTTTTTTGTACATCATGTCTGCTTCTTTGACAGCTTATTTCAATCAAAACTTTGCTTTGCATTGCTATGACGGCCCGCCTTCTTACTATGTAGTTGTTGGTCTTTTTAATGAGGTTGTTAATGTCCGAGGCATTGCCGTCCATATTGCACGGGTCGTGTTGTAGTATGAGGCCATCTCCTCCACAGCTGTACAAGCTGCAGTCCTCCTCTTTTACTTTATCTAAACATTACACACACACACACAGAGCAGAAAGTGTAAACAAAGAAATACTTTCATACGTTATACAAACCGGATGTTCCGGTGTTGAAGCCGTGACAATGTAGGGAGACGACAAAAGCCTTTCTTTTTTTTTTTTTTTTTTTTTTAAACCGGCCCTGTTTGTGATGTTTTCCTGCCGTAGTGGCGCTGTCTCACTGCATCGCTACAAACCATGTTTAGAAAGAACAGTTTTCTTCAAACTGTTCTTTCTGTTCAAACTGTTTTCCTATAAAAATGTACTGGCTGCGCTCTATACGCTCTATACACCAGAGAGTTACCATTAAAATAGTTCATTTTAGGTAACATTTAAAGATATAATTAAATGGTTTTCTGGGACTTTGTTCATAAAAAACTTGCATAGATAGATCTTAAGCTAAAAAAAGTGGTTTTGCTCCTTCCCTTTGGATAATCTATAGTTGGAACTGAGTAACTGTAGGCAGTTTCACAACTATTCCTTCAGTGGATGGGAAGATATTTCCATCAGAAAAGTGTTACAGAATTGTTGAAAGAAATGATCCGACCATAAGTAGTGAGAAAAAAAAAAAGACCCTAAAGAATCAGCTACGAGGAGTGGTGGTTTCCATAGTTATCAGAGATTTCATTAGAAGGACCTTACCAATGGGTAATGGTGAAATTCTGGGACCCCAGGACAGACTGTTGACAGTTTTCTTGTGATACGATCTGGATATTTTTGGGACGCTGGTTGGGGGAAAACAAAAACCCACTTAGTCACTCAACAACATTTCCAGGTTTAATAAAAACAAAAACTAAATCTATATTGAAAAGTTTAATATCTGCCATCAGGGTGGCTGGACTCTCACTCAGAGATCGGGTGAGGAGCTCTGCCATCCGGGAGAAGCTCGGTGTCGAGCTGCTCCTCCAGGTCGAGAGGAGCCAGATGGGGTGGTCCGGGCATCTGGTCAGGATGCCCCCAGAACGCCTCACTGGTGAGGTGTTTCGGGCATGTCCCACCGGGAGGAGACCTAGAGGCAGACCCCGGACCCAGTGGAGAGATTATGTCTCACAGCTGGCTGCGGAACAACTTGGGACCCTTCCGGCTGAGCTGGAAGATGCAGCCGGGGAGAGACAAGCCTGGGCGACCGGCCCCGGATGAGCGGAAGTCATAGGAACGGAATATCTGCCATCATCCTAAGCCTCATCACATCAAGCTTTGATTCTACGAATCATGACACTGTTGGAATGAAATCAGTCTAAATCAAAAGAGTTCTGTTACCGTTAGGGCTGCTCGTCACTTTGACATGAAGGGCACAAGTGGCCATAATTTAATCAACCATAATACAATAATAAAACCAGCTATGATTTTAGTAGGATTGTCTTGTAACCGTACATACGTGAAAATAATTATAAAAAAATGTTTGCAAAAATAAAACTGCAATCTTGGCATATCGGATAGCATACGGCTAGCGTGAGTGGTTGTGGACCCCGCCCCACTAGACGGAACAAGACACATTACAGACACTAAATTCTAAAAATCCAGCGGTTTGACAAGATCAGGTTACTTTACATTCTTTGACTCTCATTTGTTTACCTCTGTTGATCTTCGGTGGTTTGGTAGGGATTGTATTCACAAGAATTTGTGACCTTTATTTTGGTGGCATTACTCTACAAACTAAAAAGTTTATGTAGAGTTGGTGCTGAGTAACGGAGCAGTTTCATAAAATGTATTCATTCATTTATTTATTATGCAGATCTAATCACAAAAAAATAATGATGGTTAAACTGGAAATAATTGAACCTACTTTTGGGTGAAAACGTGGCAAATCCCAACTTTTCCGTTATCTGTACCATAGGCCAGCCAGCTTTCTTTGATGGGGTGCCAGGCCAACTACAAACACAAAACAACCATTAAGCAACTTTAATCATTCAAAAAATGATTATCAGAAATGTTACTTAAATACTCTTAAAAAGAACTACTTTTAACTTTAAATCTACTATTTAAGTATTTGTGATTTTCAAGTTTCTGAACCACAAAACTTTGTTTTTGGCATATTTTTTCTCCAAGTTAGTGAACATCTCACCGCCATGATTTTAGCTTTGATTCCTTGCCCAAATGAGCGGATTTTATAAGGATTTTTCTCATTTGTTGTGTTCCAGACGCGTAGCATGTTGTCACCGACAGCCAACGCTAGTTGCCCCGTCTCCAGCGGGGAGAAAGCGAGAGCGTGGACAAAGTCTCCTAGTGTGTATATGGTCCAACAACACTTCAGAGTCTTCAAGTCCCAGCATTTGATCTAAGAAAAAAGATAGAAAAAACTTCTAAAAATCCAGAGATTGTCTTCATGAATGAACATCATGCACATGAACCCACAAATTCCACTGTCTAGATGAAGTTCATCTGCATGTAAGATCGACTTGAATTGAAAGTCAAACGCTGCCAGAAAATTAAAACAGATTTGTAAAATTCTCAGTGATCACCCCGTCAATAAAGATGGCCAATCTATCTTTATGATCCCAACAGTTGTACAGGTTGTTGGAAGAAACTTTATTCTCTTCATTCTCTTCTGAGCTACATTTGGGTTTGTCAACCCGAGCTGTCGTTGAATGCTGCGCTGGGTTTCTTTAAAGATGGATTTTCATAAAAACTAAACTTTGAAGTTTTCCACCGTGTTTGAAATAGTGGATTTACATTTCATTGATTCATGTTTGAATCATTTGCGAGCCCTCCTGACCAGCAATTCTAGATTATCCTAATGCTTACATTTTTTCTTGGCCATGGATTTTGTTTTTTGCCTTACCTACATTCTAACTCAAGCAGTGAGACGTCTGTGCATGCACCCAACTCATGGTCAGGGAGTGACATTTCTAGAACAAGTGTGCCATGCATACACCCGAGGGGGAGCGAGAGGAGGGGACAATTCAGTGTCAAAAACAGAAGTGAATAAATACATTCATTTGGATATTTCAGCAAATATTCTTCTCCATGTTGATCTAGATACTATATGCTATGAGCAGACACTATTCAAACACCAGATTGTTCGTGGTTAAAGATTTTGTTCTCAACCCACATTCTAACATAAGCAGGATGCTTTTTTTTAAATGTGCTTTGTAGCAGATGGAGTTCATCGAGGAAGATAGAAATTGAAGTTGATAATATCCTGACCTCTTTGTCCAGAGATGTTGTGAAGAGCAGTGCCTTGTCCTCCTGCTCTAATAGACTAACATTGAAGATTATCTGGTTATGGTTTTGACCCTCTGCTCCAAACACAGACCATTTGTGTTTTGTCGTTTCACAGATTTCCCATCGCAGTAATTCCCCACTAGAGACAGAAACAGTGACCAGTTAAGAGTTCATGTTTGGCTTTTCAGATGAACTACAAAGGTGCAAACCTGAAGCAGGAGGAGACAATCTGATTGGGCTTTTCGTTCGGCCATACGACACTTAGCCAGACTCTGTTGCTGACTGACGGATCGGCAGTAGATCGTTTCCTTACATTTGGCAATCTTAATGTCGTCACCACTGTGAGGAGGAAAACATCGTAAAAACTAGGACTGCATAAGATATCAAACAAATTTAGTCAAAATTGCAATTTAACAAATGCAATTAGCCATTTGTTGAAAGTTTTCTATCATTTATGACTTGGTTTACTGAAAGCCAACTGATTGGTCAGGCTGTTCCCAGCGGCTAAGACAGCTTGGCTGTAACAAAGATAATGAGTCATGTGATCTTAGAAAATAAGTCAAGTGTCCTAGAAATGAAGAGATTCACATTTTCCTGTCTTTGTGCTCCAAATTCTGATCGTCTGGTCTTTGCAACCAGATGCCAGGAAACCTCCCCTTTCTTCTTCCACAGACTCTCCATTTGTGTCTACATTAAATCAAAAGAAAATGTAGTCATTAATTTCAGCTTGTTTTATCTGATAATATTAAGAATATTTTAAGCCGACATCGTACCTTTGGGTTCGCTCTCCTCGTCACTGCTAAACAGATTGTCCTCACCAATGAATGGCGACCATGCCAACGAGTGAATCTCGTTTTCGTGCCCGCAGAGACGTTGGATCACCGTGCCTTCCCTACTAAGGTCAATTAGCAGGATCAGCCCATCGTTATACCTATCATGACATTAACATGGTTAACATGGTTACTTGGCTAACTCTTGTGGTCTCATGGGTAGCCATATTATAGGCTAGGTTTGTATTTCGAGTCTTATTGGGTGTTGCCAGGCTGAGGAGGCTTTTGTGCTTGATGTATCCACATCACTCAAGTCTGATTCCTGGCTTTTTCTGTCCAGTAGGCCTCATCTCATGCAAGCGGTTGTTTGGTAGTTTTCAAAGGTGGACTAACAAGTCTTTGAGGATCAGAATTCTAGCAAATAGACATGTTCAAATACTTCCTGTACCTCACTGGATCTACAGAGACTGCAGGAGTCAGAACTTTATAAACAGATTTAGAGGAATGCATCTCACCCAATAGCAACGATGCTCCAGGTGTGGGGTGAACAGCTCAGAGACAAAACAGACTTTTGTTCAGGACAGATACTCGTTATGACTCCGTTGTGAAACCAGTGGCCCAGCACATGTCCCTTTTCATCTGCAGAAACCATCAAATTTTTTTCGAGTGGGGACCAATGAAGGGCCGTAATGGCAGCCTGTGAGGACCAAACCCCTTAAGTTACTAAAAGAACTTACCAATTCAAATCAATTATTAAAATAATCAATAATTGAATCATTATCATCAAATTGATATTTTACATAAACAGCAAAATTTTTAATGTATTTATTTATTTTAGAACATTTATTAAAGTATTAAACGTTAAAATGTGATCATATTCTTAATTATTTTCAGTCAGTTAATATGAATAAATAGTTATTTTCTTCAAACCTTGTGTGTTATATCTTCATGAATTAAATGTACAAGCTCTAAATCCCAGAAACAGATGGTTCCGTCTTTGGATCCACTGACGCATATGTCGACCTGATCAGGATGATGGCAGAAAGCAAAACTGGACACGGCGTCCTTGTGTTGAACTAGCTCAGCTGAAACACAGATTGAGAAAATTAATTTACCATTGGTTCTTCTGTCCACACTTGATTCAACCGTCAGTTTTTTAATCTGTAGGCTGTTGGGAAAAAAAATCATTTTGGGGTTTGATAGATAGGATGGATGGATGGAGGGATGGGGGGACAGACGGATGGTGTCCAGTAACAGAAATCACACAAGCTGAACATACAAAATAGCGACATAAAATAATCAAATAGGACTCAGATTAGGATTTGATATCAAATTTGACCAAATAAGCCTGATAAAACTCATGAGGTCATCTATAACCGATACCAACGGTCAGAATTCCAAGATAATGTGGGCCCTTCTTGTGGGATCTTTAGTTCTTTCTTTCTCCATAAAGTTGTAGTTCTAGTCTCTCGGTGGTCCTTTGAATCCTTTCCTCCCAATTTAACAGTACTTTTTAAATCATAAAATACGTGTTTCAGACATTTTTAACTAACCTGAGAATCTGTATCCGCTTGAAGATACATCCACCAAATATATGACATTTTTTGCTCCGATTCCCATCAAACCATAACTGGTAACATCGGAACAGCGGGTACAGTACCAGTTCGGAGAGGCTGGCAGAAATCGTTCCCGAAAATTCATCATTTTTAAACTACTCTCAAAAGTTTTCTCGTACTATTCAAACATCAGAAAAAGATGAGTTTTTTTTATGTTCTTGACAGCAGGAGTTCCCGCTGTCAAATGCTGAGGATAAAAGTTTAAAAAATTAAATATCTGATTAATAACGAAAAAGCGATATAAATGTTAATAGTAATCTGTAATTACAGCTACAACTACACTTCTCAGAATCAATTTCTTTCCGTCCGAAATCACCAAAATATTAAAAAGTCTACCAACGCAGTAAAACTGTAGGTTCTTCTTCTTCTGTTGGTTTAAGGCGTGAAGCACCAATATAGGCGCATTACCGCCACCTACTGACTAGTGATGGGAAGTCCGGCTCTTCAGATTAACTTTTGTTTGAATTGATAAATTTTTACTATGCACAAATTAATTTCTGCTTTTATTTTTAAAAATTTCATCATATAAACCTGCCATTACTTAGTATAAAAAAATAAAATATAAAAATGTATTTAAATTTTATAATAAATTGTAAAAAATCTAGTATTTACAATTCAAAATTGAACAATTTGAATTTTTTAGCTTTTTAAACAAATTTAAAATGAACAGACAAGGATCATGGTAAATCAAAATATAACGTAAATATAAATTAAAATAAGGAAACAAAAAAAAAGGCACACAGATCGGCATTTATTTTATTTTTACATACTCTATTCATCCTTCACCGGAGAAATTCCTACACCGCAGCAGGCTGCCACAATGGCTAATATTCGAAAGGAAACACATTCCACACGTTCCATAAATGAGGTCCAACATAAGACAGACACCTTTTTCTAAACCCTTTTATGGCTTTAGGTAAAATAAATCTACAGTCATCTCTGAAATGACGTATAGTTTGTGGAAGTTTAAAGTATTTTTGTATATTTGCTGGTAAAAGATCAAACTTAGCTTCAAACATTAATTGAAGTACTTTAAAATGATGTAATTTTTTTAATTTCATCAATATTGATTTAATAAAGAAAGGAATCAGATTTAGAAAACTTTTTTAGTCTCAGAGGGCAATTGTTTTACAGCTTTCCTTGGCAATTTACTGCACCACACAACATCTCACTAAAGCCAACACAAAAACAAAAGATGATGAAAATCACACATAATAAAAAAAAAAAACACAGCTTGGGTCAGACCAGTCCAGTTAAGAAACCCCATACAAATATTCAGTTAAAAACCCAATGTAAACCAAGACTAACTTAAGAATTTAAGAATTTAATTGCCAAGGACACAAAAGAATATGAAAAACGGTTCGTCGACCTTGCAGGGACATAAAACCGACGTCTTGAAGGCATTTAAAATAAAGTCATGACATAAAGGGTGCTGAGTTTGAAAAATACCAAAATATTAAAAAGTCTACCAACGCAGTAAAACTGAAGGTTCTTCTTCTTCTGTTGGTTTAAGGCGTGAATCACCAACATAGGTGCATTACTGCCACCTACTGACTAGTGATGGGAAGTCCGGCTCTTCAGATTAACTTTTGTTTGAATTGATTCATTTAAACCAGGGGTCACCAACTTCTTTGATACTGAGGGCTACTTCAAGGGCACTGAGTAACGCAAAGGCTACCACTTTGATAATACACTTCTGAAATAACAAAGTTACACAGTTTACCTTTAATTTTATATTATTATTAATGATATTCTATGTGAAGACACTGATTGTTAATGATCCATCACAATAATTATTTTGGTTTGACTAAACAAGGAAGGAAACAGATACATTTCAATATGTAATATCCAAGTGTTTCATTTTCAAATTATCACTTCCACAACATTTTGCAGGAAATCTTTTTCAATTTTTACTAGCCACCAACAGTTATCAACTTATCTTCTGAATAATAGGAAGCATTCATATTTTTTAAATTTAATATATGAGTTTCTGGATCAATATCTATATCAAAATCAATCTTTTTTACATCATTTTGTTTCAAAACTTATATGTAGTTCACAAAGGGCTTTTTCAGCCCTTGCTTCTGCTCAACCCTCTTCAGACATTGTGTATTTTATTTGTAGTTATTTTTTGTTGTTCTTCTTGTGTTCACAAATCTCGGAATAAATACATTGAATTGAAAAATTGAATGTAATTGTAATGGGCTGATTTAGGTATTTCAGCTATCTTTTGAAATACATTTTTCAGGAAGATTTTCAGGTGAAGAAAGTTGATATTTTATTCTTTATCTTTTTACATTTTAAGAAGATTAACATTTACCTTTTTATTCAATAAAGATAGGTTTTTGAATGTCTGTTTTACTTTTTCAATGTTTTTGAGTGTTTTATTTTGCTAATGCGGTGATTTGAATAAATGCCAGCTGTTGTGTTCTATAAGATTGTTTGAATGGAAACCTGTCAGAGCATTGTATGGAAGACCGGAAAAGCCAGTTTGAACCAGAGAGTGGTGCATGGGTAGAATGGGGGGTTTATCTGTCTTTGTTTTAGGTGAAAAGGAAAAAACCTCTATGCAAGACAAGAAGATGGGAGGAGGAGAACGAAGGGCCAATGACAAGACAGAAATAAGTCTTAATTAATGAATATTTACGAATTGTGTTTTTTTTTTATGAAATCTGGCAATCATAGATTTGGTTTAGTCTTTGTTGTAACCTCACAGAGAGATATAGGTGTGCTCTGTGAGGACAATGAAACCCAGATGCACCTGTTTAGATTTTCTGTTGAGGAATAAATATTGAAAATTGAGAAATTTGTTGAATCCTGGTAGTATTTGAAGTGCTTGGTATGTTTTAATATTTAGTTATTTTGTAGTTGGACACCAGCCTTCTTTCGTCAGTCTGCACACGCAAGAAAGAACGGGTGGTGAGATTATTAATTAATGAATGATAGTTGAAGTGAATTTAACCAAAACCTGAGAAGAAAAAAAAAAAAAACAGATTCTTTCACAGGTGAAGTTGGTAGTTCACTGGTTACAATGACTGGGAATGGAAAGTTGGGGGATCAATTCCCTTCACCTCATGTTGAGGTGTCTTTAAAGAAGACAGTTCATAAGTAGTACAAATTTCATAAATAAATCAAAATTTTATGCATTTCACCCACTTTTTCATTATTGTTTAAGTTGTAAAAGCTGTGAAACCTCAGATTCAGACTTGGTTCAAGACCTGCTGGGCGTAAATGAATTATTTTTTATGATTAAGTGATGCATAATCATTTAAAACAAATTGCATGTTAAAGGGTTTTTTAATAATTAAGCAAATAAAGGTTTTATTTTAAAATTGTGATTTGTTACAATTACAACCAGCAAAAGAAGATTTCTGTCTTAATAGAAGCAAGTTTTGAATAAAACTTCAAAGAATTCTTACACTTTGATGTCAATGGTCAAAATAAACTTGGCCCTTTGTAGCAGACTGTCCTGTGAACACCTGCAGCATCAAGTTCAAAATGAATACAATTTGCAGATAGTTGTGAACGGCCAATCAGATTGCAGGTTTTACTTTGCTGGCCCCTGGTTCAATATGAATTGATTATAAAAAAATAATTTTACTCCAAAAAATTGTAGGTGTGAAAAATGTGTGAAAAATATACTGATGCCTGAAATTGCAACAAATTTCACTTAAAAAAACTTTATTTCCTTTATTAAAAAAAAAAAAAACCTGTGACATTTAGTTTTTTTAAATGATTAAGCATTAAATAATTGTAAAAATTAATTAATATAAAACATTATTTTAAGTGTAAGAAGCTTGCTTAAACTCAAAATTAAAAAAAATTCCCATTAAAAATATATATATTTGGTTAATAGATTTAAAAATCTCTTACATTCAAATCAAATCAAATTTTTCTTATAGAGCACTTTTCCAACACAAGGTCACACAAAGTGCTGAACAGAACAAATAAAAACGTAAAGAACATCAAAAGTAAAAAAGTCAAAATAAAAATAAGCATAAAAAACAAACAAAAAAATGCTGCATACATGCCACATGCTTTGACATTCATATAGCCCCCCACCCACCGTACCCCTCATACGCCCATCCTTTCCCAACTTCCATTAAACCTTAACTGCAAGCTACTGTCTCTTTAGCTGAAATACAAATAAGCATCTGGCCTGATGCTGTGAGGAAATAATAACTGGGGATCAATCCACACCAGGAGTAGGCCCGCCCATAACTGCAGCGGCCAAAAACCACAGGGGTTCGCAACACCCAGGCCAGCCAGACGCCCACAGACTGAGAGCAGGCAGATCTGCTGGAATGGAGGATCCCCATGAGGAAACACTGGATTAAGACACAGGATAAGACAATAGAATAAAAACTAAAAAACAGTAAAACCCCTAAAATAAATAAGTAAATAATAAAAAACAAAAACTCAATCAGAAAAATAAAACTGTATAAAAATAAGAAAGTAAACAAACATTAAAAAAAAACCATCTTAAACAAAAATAAAAATCAGGTAAAAACCAAGTTAAAAAGGTGTCTCAGCCTCTTCTTAAAAACATGAACAGACTCTATGGCCCTGAGTTCCTCTGGCTGGTTATTCCACAGGCGAGGACCGTAATACTGGAATGAGGCCTCACCGTGAGTGACGTGTTATTATTAAAAGGCCGATAGCAGAAGACCTCAGGGTCCGTGAGGGGTCATACCTCACAAGGAGGTCAGATAAATAAGAAGGCCCAAGACCGTTAGGACTTTTGAAAACCATTAAAAAAAAATTTAAATTGATGCTGAAACTTACAGGCAGCCAATGCAATGATTTTAAAACTGTAGTAATGTGTTCCCGGCCCCTGGTCCTTGTTAGAACTCATGCTGCCGAGTTCTGGAGTAGCTGTAGACTATAAATACCTTTTTTAGGGAGACCAGAGAGCAGGGCATTACAATAATCTATTCTACTAAAAATAAAAGCATGCATCAGAACCTCAGTGCTGGCAAGAGAAAGAAATGGGTGAACTCTGGCTATGTTTTTAAGATGATAAAATCCCATCTTTGTGACGTTTTTTATATGTGGAATAAAATTTATCTCAGTGTCAAAAAGAACGCCCAAATTTCTTACACAATGGGTTGGTTTAAAAGGGTGTAATCTGGGTAAAATCATCTCTCTCTTGTCTTCAGGACCAACAATTAAAACTTCAGTTTTGTCCGGGGTGAGCTGTAAGAAGTTTTCTGCCATCCATGACTTTATATCTAAAATACAATTTAAAAGAACATTAACAGGTTCTAGGTCATCAGGGGACACGGCGATGTAAAGCTGTGTATCATTAGCATAGCTGTGAAAATCCACACCGTGTCGCCTGATGACATCCCCAAGTGGCAGCAATTTGATTGGTTGTTGATTTCACTTTATGTCCAGCAGCTGGATTGAACCAGGAGCACATGGACATCCTTCAGGACACTGTGACGCCCTCGAAGACTGGAATTGGACAGACCTGGTTAAGAGTTCACCACGTTGTGGTTTGTGTGTGTTGTTGATATGAAGGACATTGTAAAATCCAGTTTTAGAACATGGCAATAAAATAAAAAATTGCAACAAGCTTCTTTATGAGTTTCTTTATTCATTTAACAAAAATGGATGAAATTTCCAGTAAAATCACCTAAATCTAAAAGAAGATTGAAAGACATGAACGGGTTAGGGAACGTCAACGTTCACTCAAGGAACCTGGTCACCCTTTGACCAGGGAGGGACTGGTTCCGTATTTACGCAGCAGCTCTTTATGCAGCAGCTCTTTAGCATCACTTAGGATGTGGTCGGGCACCGGGGGGCTGCCAAGATGCAGGAGTAGGAGGCAGCATTCTAGGACATCTGGGTGAGGGAACATCTGGAAAATACAGCAAAAGCAGGTTAGAAAACATCTGCTTCCTGGGTCTACACGTCAACGACTGGTCCAACCAAACAGATAGAAACTCATCTGGAAGATTTTTTGGGACCTGTCCTCCCTTTCGCATGTTTTTAGACCACCGCTTGTTTTCAGGTTCTAGATTTTCTCTAACATGTTTACAGAACCCTACATCTCTGATCCAGTTTTCTTTTTTATCAGTATTTTGTCATATCTATCTTTTCTTAGTAAATGGAAGCTTCTCTTTGTTTCTTCTGATAAACTAAACAATACATTAAGATTTCTTTGCACAGAATTTGCTTCCTTTTAGGGTCAAAATCACCCAAAGGGTCATTCTTCTCCCCAATAATAAAACCTTATGTCAAACAACCAATGTAGAAAGAAAGAAATCAGTTGTAAATATTAAGAGTTTTACAGAAATCAGTTGAATTTTATTTCTATTTGATCAGAATATTAGTTGTTAGTGAAAAAAAAAACATGAGAAAAAGTAACTATTTACATTTTTCTGATTTATTTCTTCCCTATTCATAATATTAATCTTTAATTAATATTAATTAATTAATTAATAAGCGTTTGCTTCAGCCGATACCTTTTCGGTCCTTTGCTAAAATATAATTATTTTCTTTATTTCATTAATGTGAAATTACACTGTGACCAAAATAAATAAATAAATAAAAAATAAACCTGTTTTAATTTTTATTTTTTTAAAAAGATGTTGGCATAAGAAAGGATGAAATAGAAAAGTAGTTCCTCCTCATCAGAAAGAGGGGTTTCCAGCAGGTTTCTTACCCGTATAATGGCAGGCATTTCGTCCAGCATCTTCTGGTACTTCTTTAATTTATTGGACAAACTTAGAAAACTTTCTTGCTCCTCAAGACTAAAAAATAAATAAATAAATAAAACAAAAAACAAAACAAAAGAAGTTAGTTGTGTGTGATGTAAGAAGATGTTGACAGAGAACTAGAAGGTATGTCTCCTCACCACTTTTGATCTGGTAGACCTTGAGGGTCTTCAGACTCTTCTCTGTGTTGTGTAACCATCTCCATCAGCTGTTCATTGAGCTCCTTCACGATTCTTTCCGTCTCCTGCCAGGACGCGTGGACTTTACATATAATCACTGATGCATCAAACTCCAGTTCAGTAACAGCTGGAGGGATGGCTTCAGGAGCTGGCTGGTCGATCACAGTATCTCCTGCTTCGAGGCACGTCGTGGGGTCGGGCTGAATTGGGTTTTTTTTCCGCCAGGTTGTATAAACGCAGTTGTAGGTCACGAATGCCTGCAAACTTGTGGCTGCAGCTTTTGCTTCGTCTTCAACCAAATTAAGCTCGATGGGATGATTTCTAGAAAAGGAATGAATGTTTCCTGCCAGACAAAGATTAGTTTTAGTTTCATCTCCACATTGTGTTGCAAGATGTTTCGTACCATCAGGAAACAGCTGCTTGCTGATCTCTGCACGGATAGCAAAATGCCCAGTCTCTCGAGAGCATGCCAATAAAAACCACAGATTCTTTACTAGCACGTCATGGTCGCCAACCAACCAGTTCAAAACCGCCATGGTCAGGTGCACGGAGGAGGAAGAGAGCAGCTGAAAAAAAAAACCCCAAAAAACAGAGGTCTTAATTAGAAAGCTTGCTTCTGCCTAAACCTGCCTCACTGATTTAAGGTCGGAGCCTTTTTATTTTAGTTGCCCTGGTGACAGCTTCCCACTCCACAGTCTTTCACTTGAGGCTGTCACTAGCCAAGAGAACACTAGCCATTGTGCCTGAGTAATTAGTGACGACGTCTGCTAGTTTGAACAGCATCACCCCGTTGGTGTGAGTAGCGCTCCATAGGCGGCGGGATCGTGATCAAGATGAGATTGATTGAAATCTTTAGTTTTGGAAAATTTGATTCTCTTCCTGGATCAAACTTTTTTGGAGTGGTTAATGATCCTATGATCACATGTTTTTAACGTTGTGACATTAAGGTCTGCTGTGTTCTTTAATTACATTGTTATTTAAGACAAACTCTGCTCTTAAAGAGCATTTAAGTTGAAAGTTTGTACCATTAACTTAAACTTGTTCCAGTTTGTGAACCCGATGAACAACGGGGCTTCGCCTGCTAGAAAATTTCTAACCTTGAACCTTGTTTACCAAAGATTCAGTTAACCTATAATTGGTACTGATTAAGCATAGACAGTTAAATCCCTCCACTGGTTTGGGAGATGCTGCGTTTATAAAAGCAGAGCTATGACTGATCTCCAGGTGATGCAGCATCGTTTGAGAGGATTTCTGACAAATTGTAAACAGTAAGATTTTGTTCGTCCCTAGTCGCAAGTTTAAGAAAGGAAGCACAGCTCAGTGCAGGGGTTTCCAAATCCAGTCCTCGAGGGCCGGTGTCCTGCAGGTTTTTCATTTGTTCTTGCATCTACACACCTGATCCAGTTAATTGGGTCATTGTGCCAAATTTTATTGGCTGTTGATTTCACTTTCACAGGAACACAATGAAAACCTTCAGGACACCAGCCCTCGAGGACCGACTTTGGACACACATGGCTTAGTGGTAACATTGACATCCTTGGACCCAAGAGTTGCCGTTTCAAATCTTGCTGAGCTCAAGGCTAGATGTCCCTGGAGCAAAGGGATTTCCCCACGAATGATTAATACGGTCTTAAAAAAAAAAAAAAAAATGATCCATATGTGTAGTTTTTAGAGAAGTTGTTCAGGTAAGATGGCGAGCAAGTTGACCTGTGCCTAAGATTTGTTGCAGGTGTGATTTATGAAGGTTTTTAGAAATCCCAAAAAGTGGTGAATAAACTCAGCTAAAGATCTCCTCGAGACTTTATAAACGTTGTGGGGCGCACCTTTTGGACCTTCAGAGAGGACGTCAGCGGTGGATTTTCAAATGACTTCAGATCTTTAAGGAGATTACGGGGGCTGCGATGCCCCTCGGACTGCTCAGACACACCAAATCCCTCCTTCCAGATGTCCTGGATTTGGTCAAACAGGCAGTTGCTGGGCTTTACCCATCCGTTTTTAGAAATCCAGGTGGATGGAGGGAGGACGTTAGAAACTTCCAGCAGGTTGCAAATGAGTTCAAACACAGAAAGCTGCAATCTGTGGATCTTTACAACAGAAAAAGTAGATGTGTCGTCAAAAAATAAAAATGGACCTTTCAATAAGTATCAATAGTGAAAGATGTCAATGTTACAGATCCTCATTATCGATGTCAAAGACTTTCTACAATCACTGTATTGTTAGCAATCCTTTTAGATTCCTCATGTGATTAGTTTCATTAGACCAAAGTTAACAATTAATGTTCCTTAAATTCAAGCTTTTTTTTTTTTTTATAAATCGTTCAATAAAATGAAGCTTCTACTAATTTAAGCTCTAAAAATCTTTTATAAGTAAGACTACTTTACTGATGGTTTTCTCGCTTTTTCCAGTTTTAAAAGCACACATACAGCAGTGGGAACTGGTTAACAGGTTGTAAAATGGTAAAGATGTGATAACCTGGGAGGGACCGAGCAACAACTAAAATCTCTGTACAGTTAGTCAATCACAGATATTCAATCTTGAATTATTACAAATATTAAATACCAATAGTTTTAATGCTAGAAATCTCCGTATCCAAGTAATAATGACAGGAGTAAACTTTGGTACTAACCAGTAAACTGTCGTAGTTACTCAGGATTTCCTGTGATGCCACCCAATCGTGTGCACTCGCCAACTTTTTGGCACATCGGACAGCCAGTGATTGAGCAAAAGCCGTCTCTCCAGTAACCCGTGCCACCTCGGCCGCCGCCTTCAGTGAACTTGAATCATTTTTCTTCGCAATAACTTTAGCTGCGTTGTAATTAGCACCAACAGCCAGGTAACTGGAACCAAAGAGGAAGGCATTTTGTAGGAATAGAGAACTTTAGTCCTTCAGTGGATCATGGGACTACTCTCTCACCACTTGGCAGCTGATGACAGGTGCCCGTCTTTTTCTAATAAAGAACCCCAACTGGAATACATTTCAATCAAGTTTCTCTCTTTTTTCGGCAAGCAGGTTCTCATCAGCACAACGGCTTCCCTGGGATAACATGTCGAAATGAAAAAATATAAAGCCTTTTCAATAATTCAGACAACCAATCGTATGCCAGGTTCTAAATAGTAAACACGGCACTATTTAGTCACGTAGATAGTCAATTCACATGTCTACGTGACTAAATACAATACTATTTAGTCACAAAGACAACCAATCACACGGCAAGATTTAAGAACCTGAATAGTTTTTGCTCCTTCAGTAGCTCCACAGCGTTGGAGATTTCGCGCAGTGCAATCAGGTATGATGCTGCCTTAACATACTGTTCCTGGATACACAGCTGCTTGGCGTAGGCACGTATCGTCTTACGCCACAATTGCCACCCCCCTGGAGAAGCAAACAGCAGATTAGTGTGGGCTGGGGGCGGGGCATTCAGAGGGGAAGTAGAGACTTCGTACCCATTGGGGAGAGGGACACAAGGTGGTCGTTCAGCTCTCCTTGCTCGGTGGCAAGCCTCAGCGTCCCTGTTAAGTCACCCCTCCATAGACGTACGTACACCACCGAGTCAAAGTGACCAGCCTCACTGTGGGCATTCTCTGAAGATCAAAACCAGCAATCAGACATTAAACAGAACAAGTCTGTCTGTTACAAGATGATTAAATAATACAATACTAAGCAGGGGGTCATGATCACACAAGTGTTAGAATATTAAAACTGAAGCACTATAATACATGAAAAAAATAATTTTGTCTAAGGCTTTAATTTAATACTTGCAGTTGATTTATAACCATTTTTTTCTAAATGAAGTTGTACAAAAAGTGAACATTTAAAGGTTTCGACTCTGATCAAAAGAGACAGAACCATTTGGTTCATTTGGACCATTTTTTCATCACTTATTGGCCGTCTTTATTTTCGGTCGTCTCATACATCCTGTTTAGCTTTTCTCTGGCAAACTTGTTTTTCTCCTCAAACCAACCTTCCGTTTTCAGCATCCGGTACATAGACTCCTGATCAGTGAAAAGCCCCAGATGGACTTGTTCTCCCTGCCCAGGGACAAAGTCTCCAGGGAGCTCTGCAGGGAGGGAGGGCAAACAAAATGGTCAAGCTATGCGCTCAATAAACAGAAAACTTTAGGAAATTTTTAAACGGTATATGTACTCCCACCATTGCCTTGCATGACATTTGCCAGGGCAATGCAGTCTTGCAGAAGATCCTCTTTGGATCGGTGGTCCATGGCTTTGCTTAAGGGCAACATGGATCGAAGTCTTTTTTTCTTCTGGGATTGAACGTCTGCTGTGTGAACCTCTGAAGGGAAATGTCGAAAGGAGAAGAAAAATAAAAATCTGCACGTGGTTTTAAACTGATTGAAACATTTCAGTTTTTAATATCAACGTGTTAAAAAAAAAGAAAAAAAAAAGGTTACACTTTTTTTCTTTACCTGGTTTGTCTTTTGTCATCGTCGTTTTTGTGTTTGTAGTTAAAAAAGAAAAAGAAATGACGGTCAGAATGATTGTTGCCATCAACTACATCACATAAGTTGGATAGTGCGTAGCCTAATGGGATATTTTTTGACGTTGCTTACCCACCAATGGTGTGTCAGTTCCTGTACTGCTATTGTGTCAGATAGGTCGTCCGTTGGCATGTTAGCCACTAGCCAACACACAAACGGTTAGCGTGTTACGTAGTGTTAATAATCCTAGAGTCAGGACTAAACATGAACCATCTTAAACTCTGAGGACCTCTGGGACCGGCCTCCTGCTGGTGTCTAGAGTTAGGACTAAACATGAACATCTAGAACTCTGAGGACCTCTGGGACCGGCCTCCTGCTGGTTAATAGATTTAGGAATAAACATGAACCATCTACAACTCTGAGCACCTCTGGGACCGGCCTCCTGCTTGTGTCTAGAGTCAGGACTAAACATGGAGAACAAACTTCATGAGGCGGTGAGACAGACCGACACAGACCACGATGTTTAAATCTAGATGAAACACATGTGACTGAAGATTAATCACTCTTTTTATCTTTAATTTTATTTTATGTTTTGTGATTTTATTGCATTTTTTTTTGTCTTGTGAAGCATTTTGAATTGTGCTACAAATAAACTTACTAGAACAAATAGCTGCTTCAACACCAAGCCCTGGATTACCTGTTACCTTAAGGACCTTCTCAAAAGAAGAGAGCTGTCAGGAGATGAAACCTGTTTAAAGGTTGCTCAAGGTCTGCTCACTGCAGCCAGTTACCACTGTGGGTGTCTGTTTTGAGCTCGACTCCGGCTACCATCTTGTTTTGTGTGTGATGATGCTTGTATTTCTCAGTTTGTCTGATTTCACACTCGTGTACTTTTAGCCTGTTTTTTAAATACATTGTGTGATTTTTATGTAAATATGCCATCTTAGGATGACTGACATTTGCCGAGGGGCAGCAGATGAAATCTTTGATTATATGCACCGGCACTTTATTAAATAAATAGGTCTGGAGCTGGACAACAGACTGGACTCGCCCCCTAACACCAGGAAAGGACAGAGCCTTGAGGAGGCTTCTTCAGGAGACCGAGCTCCTTCAACATCTGCCAGAAACTGCTTCAGACGTTCTATCGGTCGTTTATCGCTAGCATTTTGTTTTACATTGTTGTGTGCTGCAAAGGCAGCAACAAGACGATGGACCCCATGTGGCTGGACCAACTGGTGAAGAAGACGAGACCTGCAGTTGGTGCTGAGCAGGACTCCCTATTATCTGTAGAAAAATGTTGTTCATCTTGAAGAATCCCGACCCCCCCCTAACATCAGACCTTCAACAAGCAGAGAAGCTTCTCAGTGGCAGAAGTCTCTTACATGTTCCACAGAAACGTTAGGGAACACCTTCGTCCCTCAGGCTGTTTGACTGTTCAACTCCTTGCAGTGAAGAACACAACTAGATATTGAAATTTCCCCTAGGCGATAAACAAAGTATCTATCTATCAAACAGTTAGCATGTTGGTTAGCTTATTAATTAAGGTGGTGGTTGGCGTTGGTTAGCAAGTTGGCTAGTGTACAGGAAAGCGTAATGGTTAGCACAACAGTTGCAAATGGTCTACGGCAGACCTGGGCAAATTACGGCTCGAGGGCCACATCCGGCCCTTTGTACACCCCTGTCCGCGTGAGGCCAATCATAAACACCATAAATTAAACTTTTTTTTTGTTTGTTTTTACTTTTATTTTGAAATTTTATTTTATTTTGAAAAGCGTTACGTCGCTACGTATGCGCGCATGCGGAGTTTTCGAGGCGATTTCAAAACTCTTGAGAGTGAAATGCACATGGTTTGTTCTCCCTTCAACTGCAGTGTGGATGATGCACCAAGTGAAGTGATCTGCAGTCTGACACACATCTGGCAGATCACTTCAAGTCAGTCTTTTACTCCGCCCTCAAAGAGGAGAACTTAGTTTCCACACCTGAGGAGGCATGCTCAGAGGATCCTAGTCCTCTTTGGATCTACCTATCAATGTGAACAGACATTCTCAGTTATGAAGTTCAACAAATCCAAACACAGATCCTCTATGACTCATGACCACCTCTCAGCTGTCCTTCACATAGCCACTTCAGACATTCCGCCAGATTTCAATGGCCCAGAACAGACTGGATTATTCTCACTGAAGAGGTAACATGAGGTGGAAAGCATTTACAAGTTAAAAAATAAATTGCACTGGTTCAATAATTGTTTTTCTTATTTAACCAGTTTCACATAACCTAATATACATATTTACAGAGTGCTTTATTCTTCTGATTATCAGTACCAGCTATTCAAAATATTGAAGTATTTTACAATGAAAGAAAGTTGGTGGCCCTCTGACACAATTCAGGCTTCTCATGCGGCCCCTGATAAAAATTAATTGCCCACCCCTGGTCTACGGTAAGTAATGCTTGTTGCTGTCAGTAAGGGGTCAATATCATGTCTTATTAATTTATCTTATTAATTTATTTATAATTTGTTTATAATCTTAGATCATCAGTTGGTGCACGTCAGTCAGTGAGTTGGCTAGTGTGAGTGATGCTTGTCGTAGTTGGTTACCTGAAAAATCTTCAATGCTGGGAGGTGATGTGTCTTCATCCTCTAAAGTTGGAGGTTTGTCCACTTTAGGTTCGTTAGTTTCGTCTACTTTAGCTTCTTTAGTTTTGTCCACTTTAGGTTCTTTAGTTTTGTCCACTTTAGCTTCTTTAGTTTTGTCCACTTTAGCTTCTTTAGTTTTGTCCACTTTAGCTTCTTTAGTTTTGTCCACTTTAGCTTCTTTAGTTTTGTCCACTTTAGCTTCTTTAGTTTTGTCCACTTTAGCTTCTTTAGTTTTGTCCACTTTAACTTCTTTAGTTTTGTCAACTTTAGCTTCTTTAGTTTTGTCCACTTTAGGTTCTTTAATTTTGTCCACTTTAGGTTCTTTAGCTTTGTCCACTTTAGCTTCTTTAGTTTTGTCCACTTCAGGTTTATTAGTTTTGTCCACTTTACTTTTCTCTGCCGTTGGTTGTGGTTGGACGTTGGGATATGCCATGCTCCTTAGCTGGTTGTTATTTTGCATCACCACCTTTTTTCCTGGAGATGAATTAGAGATCAGAGTTAATGTTTTAGCTTTAGAGGGATTAATCAACTCAGTGTGCTCTCTTCTGATTCATATGCGTTACTATTCACATGTTATTACTCATACACGATAACAAGCATTTACCTAGTGGAGGCAATCGAAACGTTTGCTTAGAGATCCTCCACTCTTGGACGGTGAAGTCTCTTCCTCCAGTCCAGATCACTTCTGGACTCTTAGGAGACCAGTCCACACAAAGCAGGCAATTTGTGTGTCCACGATAGTTTGCCAGTGGTATCGTTCCAATAGTATCCCAAACCTTTAGCAGCAAAAGAACCAAGCAGTGTGTCAGTTACTGTGTTAGTCAGGCTGACTCGCCAACATTTTCTTGACTCACTTGGGCGGTGCCGTCATACGAAACAGTAGCCAATTGGCTGGTTTCATGAGGGCTCCACGCCAAGCCGGTGATTTTCGCAGCGTGACCCGCAAGTTGACGATACGACTCTGTGATAACCACTGGAATGTCTGGAGGAGACGCTGCTCAAAAGAAAACAGTTTAAAAACACATAAATATATACACACTACGGTTTGATCCATATATTGACTTGGTCGCTTAAATTGGCCAAAATTACACTCTTAAAAAACATCAATAATTGGAAAAAAAAAAGTAGCCGATTCCCACAGATAAGTCTGAAAGCCTATCCGTTAAACACTCATTTACATCGTTTCCATAAGCGTAGTACCTGACATCATTACTTAGCACAAGTATTTCTGTCATGGAGAAAGAAACGTGAAACAGTTGGTTTCCATTGATCTGTACGTCCTATTTGAACAAATAAGTAACTTTTGTTCATATTTTGCATAATTCAAATGTTGCCAAATAGCGTTCTTGGATCAGAGCTAATGTTCCAAGAATGCACTGTCCTATATACAAGCACTTTCATGGTTTTATAATCCAGCTAACCGTTAAATATTTATGGCCAAACAAGCCATTTTTTCCACATTGCAGGTGAACTGAGTCCTGCTAAGAAGTTACTGGACATGCTATTGCAGTTACATGTGTGAGTGAAGACTTTTAGCACCAAAAAATTTCAGTTTAAAGTTTTGAGTGTTTCTACCTAAAACGTCATACAGATTGTGCACGAAGACTACAGTATTGGATGAGCCCGATGCCAGCAGGGTAAGTGGTTTTGGTCGAACTTTATGTTTGGGTTGCCATCGTATTGAGTTTATGATCTTGGTATGCTGATGGATACTGCAGAGCGCTTTCAGATCAGGGGCCAAGTAGAGATCGATCGTTCTGCAGAAGAAGAAGATAGTTTACTGACAAACTTAGAACGAAAAATGAATATGAATGACATTGATATCAGACAATGACTGTTCATATTAAACAGATATCATCAAAAAAATCTCACTCAATAATATAATGTCTCCAGTTTATTATAATAGTTACCTCAAACTTTGAAACAATTTAACATTGTAGCGATCAAGGTTATAAAGGTGTGGATTTTAATATGAATGGTTATGAAATGTTTTGTACCAATAAACACAAAAGAAGGAAGTGTAGCTTTAAATATTGATCAAAATACTGAATGCAATGTCAATGTTGAAAGTATGTCTCTAGCAGTGGGTGACATTTATGAATGTATAATAAATGTAAGCTGCGTCTACAGATTTAATGAAGTCATTTCAGATACTATAGAAAAATAAAAACATGTCACAGGAATCTTTATTGATTTGCAAAAAGCCTTTGACACCATTGATCACTTCAGCTTAAGCAATAAATTGGACACATATGGCATGAGATAAAAAAAAAAAAAACAACTGAGAAAAAAATGGTTAAAGTTTTATGCTGACAAGCAGCAACTTGTACAACTTGATCAGTACCAATCAAATTTTACATGTGGAGTACCTCAAGCGTCAATTTTAGGTCCTACATTAATTATGATGTATGCTAATGAAAATATTAATGAAATATGTCAAATATCAAAGCTTGTGAAAATTGTACTTTTTGTACTTTTTTTTGGACCCACGTTATTTGCACAGGTGACGATCTGGAGCAACTTTTAGAATAACTTACTGCAGAAAGGAATAAGCCAAAACATTGGCTTAACAAAAAGAAATTGTCTCTAAATTTGAGAAAAACAAAACTCATTTCATTTGGACATCATATAATTTCTTTCTTCTTCTTCTTTCGGCATTTCCCTTTAGGGGTCGCCACAGCAAGTCAGTTTCTTCCATCTAATCCTATCTGCTGTATCCTCTTTGGTCACACCAAATATCTTCATGTCTTCCTTCACTGCGTCCATGAACCTCCTCTTTTGCCTTCCTCTAGTCGTATTTCCTGGCGGTTCCAAATCCAGCATCCTTCTTCATAGGAAGAAGGATGCTGGATGCTGGAGAGAGAGTACTGGAGATGCTGGAGAGAGAGTACATAGGTACTCTCTTTCTCTCCTCTGTACGTGCCCAAACCATCTCAGTCTTGCCTCTCAAACTTTATCCCCAAAACCTCTAACATGCGCTGTTCCCCTGATGTACTCATTTCTAATCCTGTCCATCCTGGTCACTCCCAGAGAGATCCTCAGCATCTTCATCTCTGCTACCGCCATCTGGTACATCATATAAATTCTTTACCAATTCAAATTGTTTTTGCTGACACTCCTCTTGAGAGAGTCACTCAAAACATTTTTTAGGAGTTTTACAACTTACTTAGAAACTACGTATTAATTACTTGCAAACAAAAGCTGCTAAATGTGTTTGACTGATGAAAAGATCAAATCAGTTCCTTTTATTGGATCAATCATTTGTCATGTCTTATCTAAAACAATGTGTTGAAGTCTAATCGCTTTAGTTAGATTATGTCAATCACAATGTTTATTGTAACGATCACACAAACCCACTGTTTATAAAATCAGCAGGATTTGGAAAACTTTAGAACTGTTCGTGTAATGTTCAGGGCATCAACAAACACTCTTCCTCCAAATTTAAAGAATCGGTTTCTTAGGACACTGCAGCGGTCCACCGTGGTAAAGAAAGAGTTCAGCCGAAAAGCAAAGCTCTCGATTTACAAGTCAATCTACGTTCCCACCCTCTCCTATGGTCACCATTTATGTGCAGTGACCGAAAGAATGAGATCGCAAATAGAAGGAGCCGAAATGAGCTTCGTCCGCAGGATGGCTGGGCTCTCACTTAGAGATCGGATGAGGAGCTCTGTCATCCGGGAGGAGCTCCGTGTCGAGTCGCTCCTCTTCCAGGTCGAGAGGAGCCAGATGGGGTGGTTTGGGCATCTGGTCAGGATGCCCCCCGAGCGCCTTGCTGGTGAGATGTTTCAGGCACGTCCCACCTGGAGGAGACCGCGGACGCGCTGGAGAGACTACGTCTCACAGGTGGCTGGGGAGACTCTAGATCCTTACGGGTGAGCTGGAGGTTGCAGCCGGGGTGAAGTAGCCTGGGCTTCCCGTCTGAGGCTGCTGCCTCCCGCGACCCGGCCCCGGATAAGCGAAAGATGACGGAACGCTTTCAGGATAGATAACGCTCGCCATAAATAAAATCTCAGATTATATCAACCTAAAATTAGAATAACATTAAAATCACTGTGCATCTCGAGACTTGGAGTTGCTTTTTGGAACGATTTATCAAACAAGTTTAAATTCTGTAGCAACTGACGGCAATTTAAAAAAAATGTTCTAAAAGAAATAATGACTCAGCATTGTGAGTAAGAGGGGTCTGGGTGTGGGATCTGAGGGTGTCATGTGTGGATGATAGAGTGATAGAATTGTTTGTCATTGTAAAGTTCTGCATTGTATTTACTTGATTATGTTGTGATGAGTGACTGGCAGGGGAGTTGGAATCAGTTAGTGTTTACTTCATCCATCCCCTCTTGACACCATGATATGAAAAATGAAATCATCAAAGTGAAGGACCACATGCGTGAAGCTTTGCAGCATCACTGCGACAACCTGAGGCATCACTTACCCATCGTCGTTACCGATAGCAACCACTTTTCTATCCTCCTTCCAGCTGACTTCCGTGTGGAAGGGCAAAACGTGCTGCAGAAAAGCAGAGTTCATGAAGAATAGTTTTCATAAGTATATCAAAAATCAGTTCATCGAGAGTTGGCACTGAATTACTGTGGGCAGTTTTATTAAAATCTCTTCAGTGGTTCAAACCATGCACTCACTGGTGCAAAAGATATTCACGTTCACAAGGATTTTGTTTGCATGATTCTTAAAGCCCAATTACTTTACCCACGGTTGGTACTTTGTAACTATGGGCTGTTTTATTAAAATAATTTAATGGTCTCTTTATTCAGTACCTTGAGAAAGTATTTTCCCCCTTTGAACTTTTCAACCTGTTGCCACATTTCAAGCTTCAAGCTTAAAGATAAAAATATATATATATATCATTTTTTGTGAAGAATCAAAAAGTGAGACACAATCATGAAGCCGAATGAAATTTTTAAAATTACATGACACTTTTGTAAAAAATAAAAAAGAAGAATTGGGCAGGCAAAATTATTCGGCCCCCTTAAGTTAATATTTTGTAGCGCCACCTTTTGCTTGACAGCTGGAAGCTGCCTGCAGTGTGTCTCTATCAGTTTTTGTACATCGAGAGACTGAAATCTTTGCCCATCTTCCTTCCAAAACAGCTGGAGCTCAGTGAGGTTGGATGGGGAGTGTTTATGAACAGCAGTTTTTAGCTCTTTCCACAGATTCTCGATTGAAGTCAGGTCTGGACTTTGACTTGGTCGTTCTAACACCTGGATAGGTATATTTTTTTAACCATTTCATTGTAGAATTTTCTCTAAGTTTTAAATCGTTGTCTTGTTGGGAAACAAATCTTCGTTCCCTGTCCCGGGTATTTAGCAGACTCCATTAGGTTTTCTTCCAGAATGGTCCTGTATTTGTCTTCATCCATCTTCCCCGTCCTTGCTGAAAACTAGCAGGTCCAAACCATCATGCTGCCACCACCATGCTTAACAGTGGGGATGTTGTGTTTTAAGCCAAACATATCGTTGCCAAAAAGTTCAACCTTGGTCTCATCTGACCAGAGCGCCTCCTTCCACATGTTTGGTGTCTCCCCGGTGGCAAACTTTAAACCCCTCTTTTTATGGATGCCTTTAAGAAATGGCTTTCTTCTTGCCACTATTCCATAAAGGCCAGATTTGTTCCTTGGATAGACAGTCTCTTCCACCTCAGCTGTAGATCTCTGCAGTTCATCTAGAGTGATCATGGGCCTCTTGGCTGCATCTCTAATGAGTCTTCTCCTTGTTGGAAGTTTAGACGGGCCGTTCGGTCTTTGTAGATTTGCAGTGGCCTGATTTACAGTGCTCCTTGAGATGTTTAAAGCATAACTCCTGAAGCCTACTTTAATACCAATTTATTTTACTAGTAAAGGTAATTTTGAATACTAAAAATGTATGTTTATTATAAATTGGCCTATTTCAGCAACACCAAGATGTGTCTAATTATTTTTGTACCTCTGTAAAGAGAACATACGACAGAATAATTTAATTTGTCATTTATTCATGTATGAGATACGGAAAGAGAAAATTAGGATGAAACACAACAAAAAAAAATTAGATTTTTTTTAGCTCGCCTGAAATAAACAAACTAAAAAAACCCTAAACATGCTTTCCATAGATAAGAAAAAAAGTGATTCGATAAAGGGGATTACAGAGATTTTGGCAAAAAAACAGGCACCGTTTCTCACACATAGTATCATTTCTATTTGTTATATAAAGTTAGATCATTTTTTAATTTATCACTAATGGTGCAGAGCACACCGAAATATTTTTTTTGGGGTATTTTAGTTTTTTGTTTTTTTGTTTTTTTATAGATGGTGTCGAATAAACTTATGTCCGATTTTTCAGTTTTCTATTTGTTAAAAAAGTTTGAAATATTCAAACAATTTCATTTCACTTCACTATTGTGCCCCACTTGTTGATTCATCACAAAAAAAAAATGTTTTCTATCTTTATGTGTGAAACCTGAAATGTGGAAAAAGGTTGTAAAGTTCAAAGGAGCCGAACAGATTTCCAAGGCACTGTATAGAATGAAATTTTTTTGTACATCATGTCTGCTTCTTTGACAGCTTATTTCAATCAAAACTTTGCTTTGCATTGCTATGACGGCCCGCCTTCTTACTATGTAGTTGTTGGTCTTTTTAATGAGGTTGTTAATGTCCGAGGCATTGCCGTCCATATTGCACGGGTCGTGTTGTAGTATGAGGCCATCTCCTCCACAGCTGTACAAGCTGCAGTCCTCCTCTTTTACTTTATCTAAACATTACACACACACACACAGAGCAGAAAGTGTAAACAAAGAAATACTTTCATACGTTATACAAACCGGATGTTCCGGTGTTGAAGCCGTGACAATGTAGGGAGACGACAAAAGCCTTTCTTTTTTTTTTTTTTTTTTTTTAAACCGGCCCTGTTTGTGATGTTTTCCTGCCGTAGTGGCGCTGTCTCACTGCATCGCTACAAACCATGTTTAGAAAGAACAGTTTTCTTCAAACTGTTCTTTCTGTTCAAACTGTTTTCCTATAAAAATGTACTGGCTGCGCTCTATACGCTCTATACACCAGAGAGTTACCATTAAAATAGTTCATTTTAGGTAACATTTAAAGATATAATTAAATGGTTTTCTGGGACTTTGTTCATAAAAACTTGCATAGATAGATCTTAAGCTAAAAAAAGTGGTTTTGCTCCTTCCCTTTGGATAATCTATAGTTGGTACTGAGTAACTGTAGGCAGTTTCACAACTATTCCTTCAGTGGATGGGAAGATATTTCCATCAGAAAAGTGTTACAGAATTGTTGAAAGAAATGATCCGACCATAAGTAGTGAGAAAAAAAAAAAGACCCTAAAGAATCAGCTACGAGGAGTGGTGGTTTCCATAGTTATCAGAGATTTCATTAGAAGGACCTTACCAATGGGTAATGGTGAAATTCTGGGACCCCAGGACAGACTGTTGACAGTTTTCTTGTGATACGATCTGGATATTTTTGGGACGCTGGTTGGGGGAAAACAAAAACCCACTTAGTCAGTCAACAACATTTCCAGGTTTAATAAAAACAAAAACTAAATCTATATTGAAAAGTTTAATATCTGCCATCAGGGTGGCTGGACTCTCAGTCAGAGATCGGGTGAGGAGCTCTGCCATCCGGGAGAAGCTCGGTGTCGAGCTGCTCCTCCAGGTCGAGAGGAGCCAGATGGGGTGGTCCGGGCATCTGGTCAGGATGCCCCCAGAACGCCTCACTGGTGAGGTGTTTCGGGCATGTCCCACCGGGAGGAGACCTAGAGGCAGACCCCGGACCCAGTGGAGAGATTATGTCTCACAGCTGGCTGCGGAACAACTTGGGATCCTTCCGGCTGAGCTGGAAGATGCAGCCGGGGAGAGACAAGCCTGGGCGACCGGCCCCGGATGAGCGGAAGTCATAGGAACGGAATATCTGCCATCATCCTAAGCCTCATCACATCAAGCTTTGATTCTACGAATCATGACACTGTTGGAATGAAATCAGTCTAAATCAAAAGAGGCCTGTTACCGTTAGGGCTGCTCGTCACTTTGACATGAAGGGCACAAGTGGCCATAATTTAATCAACCATAATACAATAATAAAACCAGCTATGATTTTAGTAGGATTGTCTTGTAACCGTACATACGTGAAAATAATTATAAAAAAATGTTTGCAAAAATAAAACTGCAATCTTGGCATATCGGATAGCATACGGCTAGCGTGAGTGGTTGTGGACCCCGCCCCACTAGACGGAACAAGACACATTACAGACACTAAATTCTAAAAATCCAGCGGTTTGACAAGATCAGGTTACTTTACATTCTTTGACTCTCATTTGTTTACCTCTGTTGATCTTCGGTGGTTTGGTAGGGATTGTATTCACAAGAATTTGTGACCTTTATTTTGGTGGCATTACTCTACAAACTAAAAAGTTTATGTAGAGTTGGTGCTGAGTAACGGAGCAGTTTCATAAAATGTATTCATTCATTTATTTATTATGCAGATCTAATCACAAAAAAATAATGATGGTTAAACTGGAAATAATTGAACCTACTTTTGGGTGAAAACGTGGCAAATCCCAACTTTTCCGTTATCTGTACCATAGGCCAGCCAGCTTTCTTTGATGGGGTGCCAGGCCAACTACAAACACAAAACAACCATTAAGCAACTTTAATCATTCAAAAAATGATTATCAGAAATGTTACTTAAATACTCTTAAAAAGAACTACTTTTAACTTTAAATCTACTATTTAAGTATTTGTGATTTTCAAGTTTCTGAACCACAAAACTTTGTTTTTGGCATATTTTTTCTCCAAGTTAGTGAACATCTCACCGCCATGATTTTAGCTTTGATTCCTTGCCCAAATGAGCGGATTTTATAAGGATTTTTCTCATTTGTTGTGTTCCAGACGCGTAGCATGTTGTCACCGACAGCCAACGCTAGTTGCCCCGTCTCCAGCGGGGAGAAAGCGAGAGCGTGGACAAAGTCTCCTAGTGTGTATATGGTCCAACAACACTTCAGAGTCTTCAAGTCCCAGCATTTGATCTAAGAAAAAAGATAGAAAAAACTTCTAAAAATCCAGAGATTGTCTTCATGAATGAACATCATGCACATGAACCCACAAATTCCACTGTCTAGATGAAGTTCATCTGCATGTAAGATCGACTTGAATTGAAAGTCAAACGCTGCCAGAAAATTAAAACAGATTTGTAAAATTCTCAGTGATCACCCCGTCAATAAAGATGGCCAATCTATCTTTATGATCCCAACAGTTGTACAGGTTGTTGGAAGAAACTTTATTCTCTTCATTCTCTTCTGAGCTACATTTGGGTTTGTCAACCCGAGCTGTCGTTGAATGCTGCGCTGGGTTTCTTTAAAGATGGATTTTCATAAAAACTAAACTTTGAAGTTTTCCACCGTGTTTGAAATAGTGGATTTACATTTCATTGATTCATGTTTGAATCATTTGCGAGCCCTCCTGACCAGCAATTCTAGATTATCCTAATGCTTACATTTGTTCTTGGCCATGGATTTTGTTTTTTGCCTTACCTAGATTCTAACTCAAGCAGTGAGTCGTCTGTGCATGCACCCAACTCATGGTCAGGGAGTGACATGTCTATAGAAATGCAACAAATAGGAATAGAACTAGTGTGCCATGCATACACCCGAGGGGGAGCGAGAGGAGTGGACAATTCAGTGTCAAAAACAGAAGTGAATAAATACATTCATTTGGATATTTCAGCAAATATTCTTCTCCATGTTGATCTAGATACTATATGCTATGAGCGGACACTATTCAAACACCAGATTGTTCGTGGTTAAAGATTTTGTTCTCAACCCACATTCTAACATAAGCAGGATGCTTTTTTTTTAAATGTGTTTTGTAGCAGATGGAGTTCATCCAGGAAGATAGAAATTGAAGTTGATAATATCCTGACCTCTCTGTCCAGAGATGTTGTGAAGAGCAGTGCCTTGTCCTCCTGCTCTAATAGACTAACATTGAAGATTATCTGGTTATGGTTTTGACCCTCTGCTCCAAACACAGACCATTTGTGTTTTGTCGTTTCACAGATTTCCCATCGCAGTAATTCCCCACTAGAGACAGAAACAGTGACCAGTTAAGAGTTCATGTTTGGCTTTTCAGATGAACTACAAAGGTGCAAACCTGAAGCAGGAGGAGACAATCTGATTGGGCTTTTCGTTCGGCCATACGACACTTAGCCAGACTCTGTTGCTGACTGACGGATCGGCAGTAGATCGTTTCCTTACATTTGGCAATCTTAATGTCGTTACCACTGTGAGGAGGAAAACATCGTAAAAACTAGGACTGCATAAGATATCAAACAAATTTAGTCAAAATTGCAATTTAACAAATGCAATTAGCCATTTGTTGAAAGTTTTCTATCATTTATGACTTGGTTTACTGAAAGCCAACTGATTGGTCAGGCTGTTCCCAGCTGCTCAGACAGCTTGGCTGTAACAAAGATAATGAGTCATGTGATCTTAGAAAAAAAGTCAAGTGTCCTAGAAATGAAGAGATTCACATTTTCCTGTCTTTGTGCTCCAAATTCTAATGGTCTGGTCTTTGCAACCAGATGCCAGGAAACCTCCCCTTTCTTCTTCCACAGACTCTCCAATTGTGTCTACATTAAATCAAAAGAAAATGTAGTCATTAATTTCAGCTTGTTTTATCTGATAATATTAAGAATATTTTAAGCCGACATCGTACCTTTGGGTTCGCTCTCCTCGTCACTGCTAAACAGATTGTCCTCACCAATGAATGGCGACCATGCCAACGAGTGAATCTCGTTTTCGTGCCCGCAGAGACGTTGGATCACCGTGCCTTCCCTACTAAGGTCAATTAGCAGGATCAGCCCATCGTTATACCTATCATGACATTAACATGGTTAACATGGTTACTTGGCTAACTCTTGTGGTCTCATTGGTAGCCATATTATAGGCTAGGTTTGTATTTCGAGTCTTATTGGGTGTTGCCAGGCTGAGGAGGCTTTTGTGCTTGATGTATCCACATCACTCAAGTCTGATTCCTGGCTTTTTCTGTCCAGTAGGCCTCATCTCATGCAAGCGGTTGTTTGGTAGTTTTCAAAGGTGGACTAACAGGTCTTTGAGCATCAGAATTCTAGCAAATAGACATGTTCAAATACTTCCTGTACCTCACTGGATCTACAGAGAATGCAGGAGTCAGAACTTTATAAACAGATTTAGGGGAATGCATCTCACCCAATAGCAACGATGCTCCAGGTGTGGGGTGAACAGCTCAGAGACAAAACGGACTTTTGTTCAGGACAGATACTCGTTATGACTCCGTTGTGAAACCAGTGGCCCAGCACATGTCCCTTTTCATCTGCAGAAACCATCAAATTTTTTTCGAGTGGGGACCAATGAAGGGCCGTAATGGCAGCCTGTGAGGACCAAACCCCTGAAGTTACTAAAAGAACTTAACCAATTCAAATCAATTATTAAAATAATCAATAATTGAATCATTATCATCAAATTGATATTTTACATAAACAGCAAGATTTTTAATGTATTTATTTATTTTAGAACATTTATTAAAGTTTTACACGTTAAAATGTGATCATATTCTTAATTATTTTCAGTCAGTTAATATGAATAAATAGTTATTTTCTTCAAACCTTGTGTGTTATATCTTCATGAATTAAATGTACAAGCTCTAAATCCCAGAAACAGATGGTTCCGTCTTTGGATCCACTGACGCATATGTCGACCTGATCAGGATGATGGCAGAAAGCAAAACTGGACACGGCGTCCTTGTGTTGAACTAGCTCAGCTGAAACACAGATTGAGAAAATTAATTTACCATTGGTTCTTCTGTCCACACTTGATTCAACCGTCAGTTTTTTAATCTGTAGGCTGTTGGAAAAAAAATCATTTTGGGGTTTGATAGATAGGATGGATGGATGGAGGGATGGGGGGACAGACGGATGGTGTCCAGTAACAGAAATCACACAAGCTGAACATACAAAATAACAACATAAAATAGTCAAATAGGACTCAGATTAGGGTTTGATATCAAATTTGACCAAATAAGCCTGATAAAACTCATGAGGTCATCTATAACCGATACCAACGGTCAGAATTCCAAGATAATGTGGGCCCTTCTTGTGGGATCTCTAGTTCTTTCTTTCTCCATAAAGTTGTAGTTCTAGTCTCTCGGTGGTCCTTTGAATCCTTTCCTCCCAATTTAACAGTACTTTTTAAACAATAAAATATGTGTTTCAGACATTTTTAACTAACCTGAGAATCTGTATCCGCTTGAAGATACATCCACCAAATATATGACATTTTTTGCTCCGATTCCCATCAAACCATAACTGGTAACATCGGAACAGCGGGTACAGTACCAGTTCGGAGAGGCTGGCAGAAATCGTTCCCGAAAATTCATCATTTTTAAACTACTCTCAAAAGTTTTCTCGTACTATTCAAACATCAGAAAAAGATGAGTTTTTTTTATGTTCTTGACAGCAGGAGTTCCCGCTGTCAAATGCTGACGATAAAAGTTTAAAAAATTAAATATCTGATTAATAACGAAAAAGCGATATAAATGTTAATAGTAATCTGTAATTACAGCTACAACTACACTTCTCAGAATCAATTTCTTTCCGTCCGAAATCACCAAAATATTAAAAAGTCTACCAACGTAGTAAAACTGAAGGTTCTTCTTCTTCTGTTGGTTTAAGGCGTGAATCACCAACATATAGACGCATTACCGCCACCTACTGACTAGTGATGGGAAGTCCGGCTCTTCAGATTAACTTTTGTTTGAATTGATAAATTTTTACTATGCACAAATTAATTTCTTCTTTTATTTTTTAAAATTTCATCATATAAACCTGCCATTACTTAGTATAAAAAAATAAAATATAAAAAATTATTTAAATTTTATAATAAATTGTAAAAAATCTAGTATTTACAATTCAAAATTGAACAATTTGAATTTTTTAGCTTTTTAAACAAATTTAAAATGAACTGACAAGGAACATGGTAAATCAAAATATAACGTAAATATAAATTAAAATAAGGAAACAAAAAAAAAAGGCACACAGATCGGCATTTATTTTATTTTTACATACTCTATTCATCCTTCACCGGAGAAATTCCTACACCGCAGCAGGCTGCCACAATGGCTAATATTCGAAAGGAAACACATTCCACACGTTCCATAAATGAGGTCCAACATAAGACAGACACCTTTTTCTAAACCCTTTTCTGGCTTTAGGTAAAATAAATCTACAGTCATCTCTGAAATGACGTATAGTTTGTGGAAGTTTAAAGTATTTTTGTATATTTGCTGGTAAAAGATTAAACTTAGCTTCAAACATTAATTGAAGTACTTTAAAATGATGTAAATCGTTTAATTTCATCAATATTGATTTAATAAAGAAAGGAATCAGATTTAGAAAACTTTTTTAGTCTCAGAGGGCAATTGTTTTACAGCTTTCCTTGGCAATTTACTGCACCATACAACATCTCACTAAAGCCAACACAAAAACAAAAGATGATGAAAATCACACATAATAAAAAAAAAAAAACACAGCTTGGGTCAGACTAGTCCAGTTTAGAAACCCCATACAAATATTCAGTTAAAAACCCAATGTAAACCAAGACTAACTTAAGAATTTAAGAATTTAATTGCCAAGGACACAAAAGAATATGAAAAACGGTTCGTCGACCTTGCAGGGACATAAAACCGACGTCTTGAAGGCATTTAAAATAAAGTCATGACATAAAGGGTGCTGAGTTTGACCCAGGATACGTTTAGCTTTCTTCACTCTTTACTCTTTATAAGTGGATTGTAGGTCTCTCAATGGAACTCCTGTTATTTTAGAACAGAGGTTAACAACCCCTTGCAGCTTGTTTTAATCCTTAACAGTCAAACCACCAAACCAGCAGATAAAAGGTAAGAAGACTTTCAATAAAAGAGCAAGAAAAATGGTTTAAAATAGTTCATTTTACATTAAAAGAATTTAACTTCCGCAACAAGTAAATCTTTTGCTGTGCTTTTTTGGCAATGCTTTCTGTGTTCTTGATAAACCTGAGTTTATTGTCAATTATTGTGTCCAGGTATATGTAGGTCTCAGCCACTTCTACCTCTTCTCCTTGGATAAAACTCACAGTGTGTAAAGGAGCTCGTCTGAAATCTATCTCCATGTCCTTCGTTTTTGAGACGTTTAAGTCTAAATGGTTTGCTTCACACCATTCAACAAACTGTGTGAGTGCAGGACCATGACTAGTTTCATAACCAGATAATAGAGACACCGAAATTGTGTCATCTGAAAATTTTATAAAAATCTGTCTTTATCCAAATAATCTGTGTACAATATAAAAGAAGAGGAGAAAGAACACAACCCTAAGGAGATCCAGTATTAGACATAACAGGAGTTGACATTTTACCATTTACTAAAACACGCTGGACACAGTCTGTTAAAAAATTTAAAATCAATAAAAGAAGTTGATCAGAAAGATTAAAATCAGATGCCAGCTTTTTGATTAAAATGTGTGGCTGCATTTTGTTAAAAGCTGAGGAAAAGTCTGCAAATAAAAGTCTGACATGAGCACCTGCATTTTCAAGGTGCTTGTAGACAAGATTCAATAAAAATAATTTAGCGTCTTCCAACTGCTTTTTTAGGTTGGTATGCAAATTGTAGTTGGTCCAGCTGTTCCTCCGTCTTAGATAAAATAAGGTGTTTTAAACTGTTTTCAAAGCTTTTCATTACCAGTGGGGTAAGTGCTACTGGTCTGAATTCACTCAATTTCTTTGACTTGCTTGACTTGGGAAGAGGAATCACCAACATAGGGAAGACGTCCACAGTGGTCTAATGTTTGATCTTACATTGTTTATTTCAACACATTGTTTTTTGTTTTCTAAATAACTTTTTATCCAGGAATGGACAGTTCCTGTAATATCATATTTTTTTTAAGTTTCTTAGTAATTTTTGTGATCTATGGTATCAAATGCTCGTTCGTTTCAATGTGCTCACAGAGGAGGAAAACCGAGCTTGTATGATTGTCTGATGTCATTGTCTTTTTCTGATATGAAACGCTGATATGAATGTCTTTTTCTGCACTGTGGATGGAGCGACCATGCTGCTCTTCAAGGAGTTGACAAAAACCAAACCTAATTGAAACTGGCCACCAGGAGCGACAAAGGAGCATAAACAAACACAAGAATTTTTACAGACATGTCTAACAGCACAGTGTGGATATACAAAAGCAGCAGACATAATCTCCTGAGAAATTTTCCACAAATCCAGCTAATCCATGAAGTCCGAGGCTCTAAACTGTTTTTACAGCCAGTTTTTCTTCTTTTTTTTTTTTTTAACATAACATATTCACTTTTACAAAGCAATGTCAGATAAATAGAGTTCATGGATGATTGACAAGCTGGCGGTAAATTTCCTAAAATCCAATAAACCCCACAAAGTTTATGCTTTTTGAGACATACCCAGTGGTTTGCAAATTTTAAATTCTTTCTAGTGCAAACCTCCACCTCTCCAGCTTTTCCTCCACCTCTTCCCTCCTCTCACTACAGATCACAATGTCATCTGCAAACATCATTGTCCATGGAGATTCCTGTCTGACCTCGTCTGTCAGCCTATCCATCACCATAGCAAACAGCAAAGGACTCAGAGCAGATCCTTGGTGCAGTCCCACCCCCACACTGAACTCCTCTGTCTCACCTACAGCACACCTCACCACTGTCTTACAGCCCTCATACATGTCCTGAACCGCTCTAACATACTTCTCTGTCACACCAGACTTCCTCATACAATACCATAGTTCTTCTCTAGGTACCCTGTCATACGCTTTCTCAAGATCTACAAAGACACAGTGCAGCTCCCTCTGACCTTCCCTGTACTTCTCTATCAGCATCCTCAAGGCAAATACTGCATCTGTAGTGCTCTTTTTAGGCATAAAACCATACTGCTGCACACAAATTCTTACTTCAGACCTTAGCCTAGCTTCGACAACTTTTTCCCATAACTTCATCGTATGACTGATCAGTTTAATTCCTCTGTAGTTACCACAACTCTGCACATCTCCCTTGTTCTTAAAAACAGGAACTAGCACACTTCTTCTCCATTCATCAGGCATCTTCTCACTTTCTAATATTCTGTTAAACAGCCCAGTCAGAAACTCTACTGCCACCTCGCCTAAACACTTCCATACTTCTATAGGGATTCCGTCAGGGCCGAGAGCCTTTCCACTCTTCATCCTCTTCAGTGCCCTCTTTATTTCTACCTTACTGATCCTAGCCACTTTCCGGTCCACTTTGGTAACGTTTTCTACTCTTTGTTCTCTTTCATTTTCTTCATTCATCAACTCTTCAAAGTACTCTTTCCATCTTCCCATCACATTACTGGCATCTGTCAAGAGACATCCATTCCTGTCTTTAATCACCCTAACTTGCTGCACATCCTTCCCATCTTTGTCTCTCTGTCTTGCCAACCTGTATAGGTCCATCTCTCCCTCCTTGCTGTTCATCTTAGCATACAAGTCGTCGAAGGCTGCTTGTTTTGCCTTTGCCACCTCTATTTTAACCTTATGCTGTATCTCCCTGTACCCTTGCCTACTCTCCTCAGTCCTCTCAGTGTCCCACTTCTTCTTAGCCAGCCTCTTTCTTTTGATACAATCCTGCACCTCCTCATTCCACCACCAAGTCTCTTTATCTATCTTCCTTCCAGATGACACACCAAGTACTCTCTTGCCTGTCTCCCTGATCACATTAGCTGTAGTTGTCCAGTCATCTGGAAGCTTCTCCTGCCCACCAAGAGCCTGTCTCAACTCTGTTATAAAGTTCAAGCAGCACTCTTCCTTTTTCAGTTTCCACCATTTAGTCTTCTGCACTCCCTTCATCTTCTTAGACTTCCTCACTGCTATGGTCATCTTACACACGACCATCCTGTGCTGTTTGGCTACACTGTCTCCTGCTACAACTTTGCAGTCACTGATCTCTTTCAGATTACACCGCCTACACAAAATGTAATCTACCTGTGTACTCCTTCCTCCACTCTTGTAAGTCACCCTGTGTTCCAGCCTTTTCTTGAAATAAGTATTCACTACAGCCAATTCCATTCTTTTCGCAAAGTCGATCACCATCTGACCTTCTGCATTCCTGTTCTGGATACCAAACCTGCCCATCACCTCCTCATCATCTCTGTTTCCTGCACCAACGTGGCCATTGAAGTCTGCTCCAATAACAACTCTCTCACTTCTAGGGATGCTCTGGATTGCCTCATCAAGGTCTGACCAAAATTTCTCTTTCTCTTCGACCTCACATCCTACCTGTGGCGCATACCCACAAACAACGTTGAACATTACCCCTTCAATTTACCCCTTCACACAAAGAAATAGTGCTATTAGTAAAAAATAAAAATATGTAATGAGAATTCAATCAAACAAGTTTTCTGCTCACAAACAAATGAACATTTATGTGAAATATAATACACAATTAACTTGTTAATTTAGTTCAACTGCACATGTCCTTCAACAACAGATGTGTGCAACAAAAAATAACTTTTATTGCATTGACAGGGAAAATAATTACCATATTTCGAATAAATTAAGATAAATGACCCATTGTTACACGTATTTTTCTTTCAGACCATCTGACCAACCGGCGGTTGCTCAACAACACAAAGTGTTTAGGTTTGGGCTGGGGTGAGCAAACTATTTGATTCACTGGCCACATGGAGTTCTAACATTTGAAAAAGGGTTGGGAACAGGAGCAGATGGATGGCATGCTTTGGTAACCTCACCTCATTGGAGAAAAAATATACATCTTGGGATGTGGAGAAAACATGTGCTTTAATTTCCGATGAAAATAAAGAAAAGCACTATAACAAAATATCTGACTTTGAAATGAGTCTTTAAACACTGAAAATCAAATGAATACCTATTTTATTTTAAGCTCTGAAAGCTCTTTGTTTCCTCAGGATGTCACCATCACTCTCCTTCTGACTTACCTTAAAAAAAATGTCCATCTACTCCTAGGTTTGAAATGTAGGTTTGAAATCAAACGCACTTGTTTAGTTAGTTGGTTAAATTTTATTCTTTCAGTCAATCAATTATTTAACAGAAAGACAAAAGAAAGAATGTGCTGAACATAATAATAACAGTCACATTAAACATGTACACATACATATACAATAAAAATGAAAAAAGGTTTAAAGGTTTATCTGTTTGTATTGTAGACTCTGCAGCGAAGCGAGAGAGGATGGAATTGAGGAAGTCACTGAATGCAGAATGGAATGACGTGTCACAGGAGATAACGTGCTGGAAGCTGCGAACTTGGCAGCCTTATCTGCATGGCTGCTCCCTACAGAAACAGAGTCAGAGGCATTAGTGTGAACCGCACATTTGCAAACAGCAACCTATTTAGGGAGCAAAATAGAGTCAAGCAGGTAAGCGACCAAAACTTAATTCAGAATAGGATATTCCAATTAGACTTAAGGAAACCACGATGTTTCCAAAGCTGACCATAATCGTGCACAACGCCGAAACAGTATCTGGAGTCAGTCCAGACTGTAACCGTCTTGCCTGCTGCAAGTGTGCACGCACGTGTCAACGCAACAAGCTCAACAGCTTGTGCACAGCGATGGCAGAGCAGAGGAGCAGACTCAACCGTGTCATAATCTGAACAAACAGATTCTTTAGTTTCTCTTCCACTCGCACCTACAGAGCAAAGCTTTGATACCAGACAAGTCAACAGATTTCACCACTGAAAATGTTGCACCAGAATCTACAATAAGCACAATTTCTCTACCAGCAACAGTGAGTTTCAAAAGTGGCAGCTTCGAAATACTCTCTTCAGAAGGAAACTGAAACGACAATTCTGTCGTCTCTCTCGTCTCTCTGCCTCATGCTCCCACAGTTTCAGACATTCCTCCATATCCGCTGTTCTTGGTAAATCATCTCTTTTTAAACATTTATTCTTCCACACTTTATCTCTTTCTTTTGTCAACTCTTCACGTAGTAGTTTTGTCATTTGTTTTTTGCTAAGAGACCCTCCTTCGGTGAAGCCACACTTTTCACACCACCAGTGAATAAACGTATGTACATGCCCGTTCCCCATATTTCTCTTTCATGAACAACATTATATTTGAGGCAGGTTTTCCCGGCGTCTGCTCCATTTCTGTAGGGTTACCCATTACTGCTTCTACTTTCTTACGTTATTTTCTTCTCAATAACTCACCAATTAGTTCTTGCTAATCACTCACCAATTAGTTCTTGCTAATTTCTCAGTAACTCACCAATTACTTCTTGCAAATTGCTCACCAATTAGTTCTTGCTAATTTCTCAGTGGCTCACCAATTAGTTCTTGCTAATTTCTCTACTTATTTTGTTCATAAATCTCTGAAAATCAGGTAAGAAGCAGAAGCCAGAACTGCCGAGGACACTCGATCGTATTATTGACGTTGCTTAATGTTAAACCCCACAATTTAAAAAAATGTATTCTTCCCAAGGATCCAATATGAGCACAAGCCAACAATTTGGATCAGAAAAAATACTTCTCACCAATTGTCTCCAAGACAAGTCCGAAGATGTCATCACCGCCAACTGGGAGGTAGACAGAAGTCCTTGTATCTCTCTTAAATACTACGCAAGGTTTCAAGGATGAACCTCTAATGGTTCAGGTGGCCAACCCCTTCAGTTCTCGATCCCAGCGAACGAGCCCGACATCCTACTTCTGACACCAAACTGTTGTGGAAAACAATCAGTGAGAATAAACCAAACAGTCGAGTGTCCTTTAGCAGAGATTTATTATTGAAACACCATGAACATGGTGGAGGAATCTGCAGAGACCTGAATTGTCCAAGGAGCAAGTTTGCATAATACATGCTGATAACAACCTCTTGCATGTAGCCTGACCTTCACAGATATACAGTATCTGGACTATGAAACACATTGGTGTCTGCTCAAAGAAAGATTATTAGGAGAATGTTAGCAGTCTTGTGCTTGACCCAAAAATATGTAAACCCCTCTATATCAGATACTAAGGAACAGGCCATCCCGACAAACAGTTAAGACAATCTTGCGTGCTGTGGTCTGAAACCTATTTTCCCTCTACAGTGCCCTAAGTCACAGACACAAATGGTGGTGGGGGTCAGACTGTGGTTCCTAAAAGTCCAGACTTCCAAACTGAAGCCTGGACAGGAAGCTGAAAGGAAACTACTCAGCGTGTCACTTCCTCCAAGTTTTACAGGTTTAAATAAAATTGTTCATTCTTAAAGCGGTGTGTGTTCTGTCCTTGACCATCCCCGTGGCTGGCAGCGAAGACCGGTCCAGCTCAGCATTGAACAAGTGTTGATCTGGGCACACATCCTGGTTCCTGAATAACGTTAGCACGTTTCAGGTATTGCTGAAGCCTGATGTCTGATGTCTTATCTTCAGAAATCAGCAGCACTGAACAGATTTGCCAGGATTTCTCTTGCTCCTGTAGAACCCACACAGAACCCTGTGAAGTACCCGCTACAGACGACAGACACACTTACAGTAGTCATCTAATAATAAAACCCTGATTGATGACGAATACGAACGACATAAGAGGCTTGAAAACAGCAAGAAGGCTGAGGATTTGACTAAAAGTCCTAGAGTGGATAAGAAGCTTGACACTGGTCTTTCTGTGTGTAGTTTGTATGTTCTCCCGGTGTATGTGAGGGTTTTCTTTGGTTTCCTCCAAAAACAAATATGTTAGGTTGATTGGGTACTATCAAATTGCTCCTATGTGTGTGTGTGTATATCCCTGCAACAGACTAGTGACCGTTTCTAGGTGTAACTTGCCTTTCGTCTGTAATCAACTGGGATTAGTTTTTTTTTTTTTTTTTTTTTACATACAGTACTTTATTAATCCCTCACCGGGAAAATTTGTGTGCTGCATTACACTGCAGCAGGCTGCTAGGACGTCGCCAATCGTGGGAGAAACGGGGGGTTAGGTGGGGAAAGTGTACAAAACCGTGGTGAGACAGGCCATGTTGTTTGGTCTAGAATTAGTATTACTGAGAAAAAGACAGGAAGCAGAGATGGAGGTAGCAGAGATGAAGATGCTGACGATCTCTCTGGGAGTGACCAGGATGGACAGGATTAGAAATGAGTATATCAGGGGAACAGCACATGTTAGAGGTTTTGGGGTTAAAGTCTGAGAGGCCAGACTGAGATGGTTTGGACATATGCAGAGGAGAGAGAGTACATGGGAAGAAGGATGCTGGATTTGCAACCACCAGGAAAGAGGACTAGAGGAAGGAGGAAGTTCATGGACGCAGTGAAGGAAGATGTGAAAATGGTTGGTGTGACCAAAGAGGATACAGCAGGTAGGGTTAGATGGAAGAAACTGACTTGCTGTGGCGACCCCTAAAGGGAAATGCCGAAAGAAGATGGTGTCTTCTCCAAGGACCCTAGATGTGAACTCAGTGGGAATCAAACCTGCAAACTTCCGGTTTACTTCCGGTCCAAAGGCGAACGTTCTACCACTGAGCTACCGCCTCCCCCAGAATTTTGCCAGGGCAGGAGTCGAATCTGCGATCTCTTTTGGAGACTGGATCTCTAAGGTCCAGTGCCTTATCCGCTCGGCCACCCTTACACACCCTTGTTAGTGAACTCCATCCAGGGAAAAGTTTATTCTTAAACAAGTTTCAAATGTTATCTAGAGAACAGGTTATCTAGTTTTATCTAGTTTTGAAAGTGTCTTCAGGATATTGTGTTCGATAATCGAGATGATTCGACTTCCATCCAGAAATCATTTTCAACCCTGATGGAAGTAGAGCCAGTTCTCATGTTACTTCTAGAAGTCAGAATGTCTCGATCGTCAAACACAACCTCCTGAAGACACTTTGAAATCCCAGCTGGAAAAATGATGAACAAACTTGTTGCCAAGAACTTTGGGCAGTATACCCTGAAGTAGATTCGAGAACTGGACAACAGAAACCATCATGGCTTTAAAAGTAGCTGCAGGCGGAGAAGTCATATCGAACGCCCAGTTAGAGGTGGACGAGTGAATGATGAGCATCCCACCTGTGAGAAGAAATTCCTGAAATTATTGGCCAGACAGAAGAGCCTGCTGCCGAACACCTTCAGGGACGGGGGAAAGCTGTAGTGAACCACACACGTGGCGTCTCTGATCTTCAAATCTTTCAGAATATGGTCCGTGGTCACTGCAAGTCAGAGCGGTTAGCGAGCTTTCACCTGTGCAGGTGTGAGGGAGGACTAATAGCTTACCAAGGACGCAGTGCGTTACTGGACTGACGTCCCTCGCCCACAGCTGGAGCACGAGGTCAGGATTTCCCCCTTCTTGGGTCTTTATGCAGAAGACCTCCTTGTCTTTTACAGCCTGCAGGGAAACAAACATGGCTGCTGTCTGTAGCTAAACCCATTTAACCCTCTCAGTCCTACAGTCGGTGTAGTCTAAGCAGTTTAAAGTTCCTAAGTGGGAGGAGTTTCATGTCTGAAGCCCCTCCTATTTTAACCCTGTCTCACCTGATAGATGTTGTCCACCTCTTCGTCAGTGTTCGCTATGATCAGAGTCTTCTGGCTGACATCGGGGGTGAACGCTATGGATGTCAAAAGGTCCGATAACTTGTTGCTCTCCGTGGTCACCAGGAGAATCTGCAGAGAGATAAAAAAAGGGCACTCTTGTTTTACAGAGCTCTTACCTTTCTACCTTTTTACAGAGCTATCCTACCTTTGTTGGTACTCATAAACTCTGGGCAGGGCATCAAACTGGAAACCCTCTGGTAACAGGACACTCACCCTGCCCATCCTTCACCAGTGGGTGGGACTAACCTGATCAACTTTACCATAGAGCGCAGCATCTTCAGGCATAGCGATGAAGATGGAGGAACAAGGCATGTGTTTGGTAATCAGCTCCTCCATGCAATGGCTCCAACGGCTCGCCACGGCAACCAGCTGTTTAGGTACGCAGGCGTCTGAAGATTTCTTCATCTTCGAGAAATGTGTGAAAATGAAGGCCATCTGCAGGAGAGGTCGTGTTACATGCTGGAGGACAGCTGTGTGTGGTATGGAGAGGGGGAGGGGTGTGTTACCTCATTGGGTGCCTTGGTGAGCAGGGTGTCGGTCTGGTCCAGCAGCAAATAGTGTAAACTTTTAAACTGGAAGCGGTGAGCGGAAAAGAGGCGGAAAAAACTGAAGGGGTTGGAAAGCAAAAGAACGCCTGCAGAAAACACCAAACAACCAGAGGTCTCATTTATTAAATGGGTTTACACAAACAGAGCGATCTCTAGAGGTGGCGTGGACTCGAGCTCTAAGCACAGCCAGAAGCTGCCACGTGTTAAAATGTGAGGGTCTCATTCATCATGGGGGAAGGATGGAGCAGGACATCAACAGATGGATCAGTGCAGCGATTTATGTTTCTACCCTCACCATGGTAACCGGGATCTATGTTCCTATCCTTTCCTAGGTAACCAGGATCTACATTCCAACCCTCACCATGGTAACCGGGATCTCTATTCCTACCCTCACCACGGTAACCAGGATCTACGTTCCTACCCTCACCAGGGTAACCAGGATCTACGTTCCGACCCTCACCGTGGTAACCAGGATCTACATTCCTACTTTCACCGTGGTAACCAGGATCTAAGTTCCTATCCTCATCATGGTAACCAAAATCTATGTTCCTACACTCACCATAGTAACCAGGATCTACGTTCTTACCCTCACCTCACAACTACGTAAAATAAAAACTAATTATGGTAAAAATACTGTCAAATTCCGATCCATGTCTATTTGGAACAATTTACCAAATTACATTATTAATTCAAATAATAAACAACAATTTTAATTTTTATTAAAGAGGCATCTTCTCTCTGATTAAACCTGTAATTGTATTGTGTAAAATTGTTTATATTGTAATTCCATAGTGATGAGGTCTCTGTTTGCCATTATGTAATGTGGGAGCGTTCGAAATAAGCTCCTCCTACCTGGAACCACTGGTCAGTGTCAGTGTTGATTGACATTGATCTGATCTAAATTTGAACGCACCTACAAAAACAAGGTCCAGTGTGTGTGTGTGTGTGTGTGTGTGTGTGTGTGTGTGTTTGTAGGAATGTATGTGTTGTTGTTTTGTGTTTTTATCTCATATGTGTACGGTCATTATTGTATTTCCGCCAAAGGCGGACATAATTACTTGTAATTATGACTCCAGGAAGAGTAGCTGTCTTCACACAGCTAATGGAGATCTAAATAAATACAAATACAAAATACCATGATAATCAGGATCTACGTTCCTTCCCTCACCATGGTAACCAGGATCTACGTCCCTACCCTCACCATAGTAACCAGTGTGGGTGGTGAACGAAAGAACGAGATTGCAGATACAGGTGGCCAAAATGATCTTCTTATGCAGGGTGGCTGGGCACTCAGAGCTAGAGGGAGGAGTCAGACTACTAACGTTGTGTCTCTGGATCGAGAGAAATCAGATGGGGTGGTTCTGGCATCTGGTTAGGATGCCTTCTTCCCTGGTGAGGTGTTACGTCCCACTAGGAGGAGACCCAGAGGCAGACCCCGGACCTGCCGGAAAGACTATGTCTCATAGCTGGACAGGGAACACCTCAGGATCCTCCTGGGTGAGCTGGAGGATGCAGCCGGGGTGACAGAAGCCTGGCCTTCCTGTCTGAGGCTGTTGTTCCGGATAAGTGGAAGACGACGGAACGGGCAAAAATGGCTGTTTGATGAAAAAGGTTGGAAAACAATAGAATATAATGACTCACAGTCTCTGGGTATTTTGAGGGATCGAGCTTCGTCTTTGCCAAGGCCCAGCCAAACAACGAACAGGCGAAGCATCTTATCTAACCTACACTCTTTCAGGAAGCTGTAGACGGCCTGGACCTTCTTCCAGCCTGGGCACAGTACAACAGCCAGAGGCTGGGAGGAGAAACAGCGTGACATGAGGCGGTGATGAGCGGGGCACGCGAGTGGATGAGATGACTTACCTCTGAATTGGTGGTGTGGCAGCACAACACAGGGTTGGCCAGAATGTTGGCGAGAATAGGGGGGAGGTACCTGGCTGGATCGTCAACATGGGGTGAAACAATAATGGTGTTGAAGCCACTCGCCATTTCTGGCCAACTGTAGCAATCAAACGGAGACAAAGCCATTTGTTGTCTCCTCTGCAAAATCTAAAAACAAGATGGTTGCCATGCCGATTATCACTCGAGGCATTCCAAGAACACTTGATGATTCATGAGGATGCTTCACTCGTTCCTAAGGATGCTTAGTGGTTAGTTACGAGTAAGGATGCGTTACTCGTTCCTAAGGATGCTTTACTCGTTGCAAATGCATGAAAACCACATTCATTAAACACATCAAACAAAGAAAATATAAATAAATGAAAAAATAAATAAAACAATAAACTCAATAAAGATAAAATAAAATCAATACCATGCGCAGAAAACTAGAGAAATGAGCATCTTCAAGACTGCTGCAGGAGCTCGTCCTTCTGGTTCCATGCACCAGGATTTCAATCGTCAAGGGATCTATGGGAGGATCCTGAAAACCAGAAACAGGAGTTTTAAGTCTGTGTCTCTGGCTGAGTATCTCTGGTCTCCTGCTTGGTTTTTGAACCAGTTTGAACCTCACCTGTTGTTCTTCATCATCATCGTGTGGGTTTAAACAACTTGGATTAAGGCCCTCCTGTGACCTGCAGAAAAAAAGAGTGCCTCCTCGTTTATAAAGTTTGGGTACATCAGAAACGGTTTGAGCTTTACCAAACATTGAACAGTTCGGGGAAGGATGACTCAATAAGTAGGGTGACCATCCTATTGAGGGTCGTCGGTTCGATCACCTTCCCAGAGCTAATGCCGAGGTGTCCCTGATCAAGAACCCCCAATGTCTCCTGATGGTGGTTCCCAGCTTGCATGCCAGCTTCCACCATCAGGTATGAATGTGTGTGTGGATGAGTGCCACTTTAAGAACTAACGCAGGTAGAAAAAGGCTCCACAGACCCGTCAAGGTATTCCTTCTGCTTTCACACAGTACCTGCAAAACGTGGTCATTGGCCATTTTGAAAATCTCAATGGATTGCGCTGTTATAGGTACTCAGAGTGAACAGTCTAGCTTAGACTGCCCTGTAAAAAATGGCTGCCTGGAATGAACCATAATCGGCTTGAAAGCAAGACATTTTGATGAATGGCAAGTGATGGAAACACAATTACCAACGTGGGGGTACAGAAATGACATAATGCCCTTATTTTCTAAAATTGCACTTTTTTCCATAATTAGATACAACAAAACTGTATAACTGGACGGGTACGGGCCAGGGGTCACACTAGCTTACAAAGAGAGCCCTGAAAACATCCAAACAGTGTTCAAAACAATATCTTGATGCCAAAAAAAAACAGAGTGTTTTCTTAACGCATTTCAAACATAAAACGCCTGCAAAAATTACTTTGTTTCAAGCTGATTATGGTCGATTCCAGGCGGCCATTTTTAACAGAGTACTATTGTTCCATTCCATCGTCTTCTGCTTATCCAGGGTTGGGTCGTCGGGAGAAACAACCTCAGATGGAAAGCCTAGGCTTCTCTCAACCCGACTGCATCCTCCAGCTCACCCAGGAGGATACTGAGGTGTTCCCTGTCCAGCTAAGAGACATCGTCTCTTTAGCAGGTCTGGGGTCTGCCTCTTGGTCTCCACATGGTGGGACGGAACACCTTACCAGTGAGGGAAGCATCCTAACCAGATGTCCGAACCACTCCGTCTGGTTCCTCATGAAGTGGAGGAGCAATGTCTCTACTCCCAAGCTCCTCCCTCTATCTGCAAGGGGCCCCAGAAACCTAGCAGAGGAATATAATTGCAGCCGCTTGTATACACAATCCCGTTCTTTTGGTGACCACCCACCCTGGGTACCATGGTGAGGGTAGGAACGTAGATCCCGTTTACCATGATGAGAGTAAGAATGTACATTCTGGTTACCATGGAGAGAGTTGGAACGTAAGTCCTGGTTACCATAGTGAGGGTATGAACGTAGATACTGGTTACCATATTGAGGGTAGGAATGTAGATCCTGGTTACCATGGTGAGGATAGGACCATAGGTCCTGGTTACCACAGTGAGGGTAGGGACATAGATCCTTTTTACCACGTTGAGGGTTGGAACGTAGATCCTGGCTACCATGGTGAAGGTAGGAAGGTAGATACCGCTCACCATGATGAGTGTTGGAACGTAGATCCTGGTTACCATGGTGGGGGTAGGAATGTAGATCCCGGTTACAATGATGAGGGTTGGAATGTAGATCCTGGTTACCACGGTGAGAGTAGAAATGTAGATCCTTTGCTTTTCGGCTCAGTTCTTTCTCCACCACAATGGATCAAAGCAGCATCCTGATTATTGCAAACGCTGCCCCGATCTGTCTGTCGATCTCCCGCTCCATCCTTCCCCCACTGTGAACAAGACCCTGGTATACTTTAAGTCCTCCACTTGGGGCATTGCCCAAGTGGATGAACTGTTGTACCACTTTAATGCACTACCATACAGCCCAGGACTTACCAGTTTGGCAGGTTCAGACAGGGGGGCTCTGCATTCTGAACTCCTGGGGTTTGCAGCTGCATTATCTCATCTCCCTGGAGGAATGGAGACTGAACAAGTCATTTAGAGCGTTGCTCAGGAAAAAAACGAAAGTAACAACAAACTTACTGGGTCTGAGGCTCCAGAAGAAACCCGGTCCTCCAAGTCTGTACAAGGAGCCCTGATGCCTACAGGGGCAACGGAAAGACCCTTTCCTCTAACGGAAGGAAACCTGCTTCCAGGGGCTGCGGAGCGACCACGATCTCCTGCGAATCCCCGGTCTTCTGCGCCTACGGAGTGACAGTGGAGTGACAGGGTTGGAACTTAGATCTTGGTTACCTTGGTGAGGGTAGGAACGTAGATCCTGGTTACCATGATGAGGGTTGGAACGTAGCTCATGGTTACCATGATGAGGGTTTCGATTGTAGATCCTGGGTACCATGGTGAAAGTAGGAACATAGATCCTGGTTATCAAGGTGGGGGTAGGAAGGTAAATTCCAGTTACCATGGTGAAGGTAGGAATGTAGATCCTTGTTACAATGGTTAGGGTAGGAACGTAGATCCTGGTTACCCTGGTAAGGGTAGGAACGTAGATCCTGGTTACCATGGTGAGAATAGGAACGTAGATCCCGGTTACTACAGTGAGGGTAAGAACGTAGATCGACCGGTAAGTTAGAGCTTTAGTCTTTGGCTCAGCTCTTTCCTCACCATGGATTGACTTGGCATCCTGATTCTCATCTGGACAGGGTATTTGTTGATCCAGGAGTATGAGCTAAATTTATGGGTGGGGCTAACTCAGGTTGGTTTATCTAGAACCACTTCACCGGATCCTTCTATCAGATTGAAACAGATTTCTGGATGGAATTTGAAACTTTTCAATCATCAAACACACTGTCCAAAATACAGTTTCTACGAAGGACCCCTCCTGGACGAATGAGGGATTACATTATCTTGTTACCAATTAGATACAGGATTGATAAACATATCTATTCATTACCAGGCTGTTTTTTCTGGTCCGCCAGATTCAGGATGCTTGTAGCAGGGCTTTCAATCTCAAGAAAATTTAATTTCTTGACCAGATTTCTGTTGAAACAGATCTGAGAAAAAAGAAAACATTGTCATTTGTGAGGCAGGGTATTTGTTTACATTTTCTTTCTCATGTCAGGTGGCGTGTTGTCCCTGGACTGATCACCCCGCCCCTATGTGTCTCACCTGTATCTCATTGTTCAGTATCCTGCTGCTACCTTTTAACAGGTGTCTTCTACTTACTTCCCTGCAAGTTTGTCTCATTGGCCACTCTACCAGGGTCACCAGTTGAATGACTTTGTCTCAAAATCTCTAACATATGCTGTTCCTCTGATCCTGTCAATCCTGGTCACTCCCAGAGAGATGCTCAGCATCTTCATCTCTGCTACCTCCATCTTTGTTTCCTGTCTTTTTCTCAGTGCATGGCCGGTCTTATCACAGTTTTGTACAATTTGCTTTCATTTTAGCTGACAGTCTGCCATCACAGCTGAAAATCCTACATCTCCCACCAGGCAACACTTCTGCAAAGTACTAACCCATCTTCTGCTTCCTGTAGAACTCATTTTCAGTGTTTTCTACAGGATGCAGCGGCCGAACGCGACCGCATTCGTTATTGGGCGAAGCATCCAAAAATGTTGATTGTAACTCAGGTTAAAAAACGAGATTATTCGAAGTGAAGTGAACATCTCTGACCGCCAGGGTCCCAGTCATTGGCTGACTGTCCCACTTGTAAAGCTCTTGATTTACAAGTCGAATTACGTTCCGACCCTCACCGTGGTAACCAGGATCTATGTTCCTACACTCACCATGGTAACCAGGATCTACGTTCCTACTGTTACCATGGTAACCAGGATCTACGTTCCTACTGTTACCATGGTAACCAGGATCTACGTTCCTACCCTCATCGTGTTAACCAGGATCTACGTTCCTACCCTCACCATGGTAACCAGAATCTACGTTCTTACCCTTACCACGGTAACCACAATCTATGTTCCTACCCTCGCCACAGTAACCAGGATCTACGTTCCCACCCTCGCCGTAGTAACCATGAGCTACGTTCCTACCCTCATCTATGCTCACCAGCTGTGGGTGGTCATCGAAAGAATGAGATCGTGAATACAAGCGGCTGAAATTATCTTCCTCCGCAGGGTGGCTGGGCGCTCACTCAGAGATAAGGTGAGGAGTTCCGCCATTCCGGGAGAAGACTGTGTCGTGCCGCTTCTCCTCCGGGTGGAGGGAAGCCAGATGTAAGGGTTCGGGCATCTGGTCAGGATGCCTCGCTCGCTTGTGAAGAGTTCAGTTCCCCCAGGACGAGACCAAGATGCAGAACTCGGACCTGCTGGAGAGACTATGTCTCACAGCTGGACAGGGAACACCTCAGGATCCTCCTGGGTGAGCTGGAGGATGCAGCCAGGTCGAGAGAAACCTGGGTTTTCCATCTGTGGCTGTTGCCGTCGACCCGGCCCCGGATAAACGGAAAACGATGGAATGGAACAACTTCTAGTTTCCTATTAGTTTGAAAGTGTGTGCGTCTGTTCAGAGTGAGAAAGGTATAAAACAAAATGTGTGCCCGTTAAAAGGGTTAAAGGCTATTTATAAACTCCAGCATTTGTGTTGGCACACTAAATCCTGGCAGCTGTGTGTGTGGATGGAAGGGTTTACCTTTTTTCCCCTGAAAGTCACGTAGAGTTAAATGGGGATGGAGTCAGACTCAGTCTCAACTGGCTGCAACTCAACCCTTGCATCGTGCGATGCTAACAGACAGAAAGAAGAGAAAAGTTAAGGGGTGGTTTCCTCATCGTTGGTACGTGTCGATGGTTGGATTCTAACCTTGTAGTAAATGTTTTAAGTAGAGCATTGCCAGGCTCCAAGACTCTCTGAGCGAGCTATACGGGACAGAACACACACAGACACACACACACACAAACACTGAAAGTCTGTTCGATGAGGAAGGAGAATGCGTTTACTTACGCATCCCCTTCAGAACCAGGTATTAACTGTTGTACTCCAGCAAAGTGGAACCTTTTCTTTTGGAACGGCATCTTCAGTAAGGGCAACATTTGACAATAATTCCTTTTGGGAAAAACGGATGAAAAACAAGGTATAAATATTTCATCCCTTCAAACACACAACTCATCTGATTACTAAAACACCCACCAGTGTGTAAACCGTGGTGTGTGTAAATGTCCAAGGGTGTAACGGTAGAGGAAAAGTCACAGTTTTTGTTCGTTTGTATGTGATCCAGCTTTTAATTTGAAAGACATAGAGCGGCCAATTTAGAAGAAAACAGAGCTGCTGCACATAAACTTGGGATTAAGAGTGAGACGAAGAGTGAGACGTTGCTGTGGTGACCCTGTTACTGCAGTGTAAGAAAATTCCTCACCCGTCTAGCAAAGGTCCTTCACAGCATATTCTTCAGTGTCTTTTTTTTTTTTAAAAATATACTTTATCGATCCCTCACCGGGAAATTTGTGCGCTGCATTACACCGCAGCAATTTGCCACCTACGATGGCGCCAATGGTGGGAGAAACGGGGGGTTAAGGTGTCTTCACCAAGGATCCTAGACGTGAACTCAGTGGGATGCAAACTCGCAAACTTCTGGTTAACTTCCGGTCCGCGGGCAAACGTTCCAACCCAAAGATGACAAACATACGGCCTGCGGGCTGCAACCAGTCCACAAGGAAGTTCGATCAGGCTCACAGGATAAATTGAAAGTTGGAAAATTGCATAAAAGACACAGATTTTTCTAAATTAAATGCAATTCATAAATTATCCGCTATAGGCGCACTGTTTTGCAACATCTGCTTCTTATTCTGACTTGTTTATATCTAGTCCTATACCTGCCCGCACCCTCATTAGCAAAAATGGCGTTATCAAAAAAGAGAAAAGTGGATAAACAGTGTAGAATTTTCCAAGTAAAATGGACCACGTCGTAATTATTTACGGGAAACACACAGTAAACCTCTGTGCTTTGTGTGTTTGCAACAAGTTTCCGTATTTAAGGAATATTCGGTGCCACTACAAGACTCACCGCAGCGCAAAATATGACAGCTGATGAGGACAACTGAGAACAGATAAGGTCAACGAATTACAGCTATGTGAAAATGAATCCTTACTGTGGTCATTTTGAAAAATGTTCAATGTAAAATTAGTCTTTCTTTGTAAGGCTCCTGCAATCATAAAGTTCATTACTATCATTTTTTACACTAGTTACTTAAAGTTTGTGTAATTTAGTGAAATGTTCTCAATAAATTTCTAGTTAAATTTCAAGTTTCACAGTGTCCTTGTGCTCCTTTACCCCAAAACAAAGGGAAGACATGATATTCTGGTTATTTATAGCTACGTATGCTATATTTTTAATGGTCTGGCCCATGACGTCTACCTGGACGTCATAAATGGCCCGCGATGTGAAATGAGTTTGCCACCCTTGTTCAAACCACTCAGCCACCATCTTCCCCTCGGTCTCTCTCTGTCTCTCCTACTCGTCTCCCCCCTGTCTTTGAAGATCGAGACGTTTCGACTTCTCTCAGGAAATAAATTTCACTCTGATAGAACTGGTTCTTTATACCCCAGGGGTGTCAAACTCCGGCTCTGAAGGTTTTCATTGTGTTCCTGGTTCAAGCTGATTGGACGTAAAGTGAAATCAACAGCCAATAAAATCTGTTACATTGACTCAATAAGCTGGATAAGGAACACATGGAAAACCTTCAGGACACAGGCCCTTCAGGAACAGAGCTGGACACTCCTGACATAAACTAACCCGAGTTTGTCGAACCCTTTGAGTAGTAGCTAACACCAACAAACCTTTGGTTATGTAACGTGTTAAAGAGTTTACTTTATTGTTGTTTGAGTGCATTTTGTTCTAAACAAAAACTGACAAACCAGTTAGATGCGTCACTAAAATACACAATAATAACCCGTTCCGTTGTCTTCCTCTTATTCTGGGCCAGGTCGCGGGGGGAACAGCCTCAGACGGGAAGCCCAGGCTTCTCTCACCCCAACTGCATCCTCCAGCTCACCCGAGAGGATCCTCAGGTGTTCCCTGTCCAGCTGTGAGACATATTATCTCCAGCAGGTCCGGGGTCTGCATCTTGGTCTCCTCCCGGAGTGACTTGCCCGAAACACCTCACCAGCGAGGAGATCGAGGGGCATCCTGGCCAGATTCCCGAACCACCCCATCTGGCTCCTCTCGACCTGGAGCAGGAGCGGCTCGACACCGAGCTCCTCCCGGATGGCAGAGCTCCTCACAAGATCTCGGAGTGAGAGCACAGCCACCCTGCAGAGGAAGCTCATTTCAGCCGCTTGTATCCGCGATCTCATTCTTTCGATAATCACCAACAGCTGGTGAGCATAGGTGAGGGTAGGAACGTAGATCATGGTCACCATCGTGAGGGTAGGAACATAAATCCTGGTTATCATGGTGAGGGTAGGAACATAGATCCTGGTTACCACCGTGAAGGTGGGAACGTTGATCCCTGTTACAACTGTGGGAGAAGGAACGTAGATCCTCGTTGCCATGGTGAGGGTAGGAACGTAGATCGACTTGTAAAATCGAGAACTTTATTTTTTGGCTCAGCTTTTAGTTCACTACAATGGAGCGATGCAGTGTCCTAGTTATTGCTGACGTCGTACCGATCTGCCTGTCGATCTCCCACTCCATCCTTCCCCCACTTACGCTGCACAGTGTGAAGCGGCCGGGATGGGAATCACCGCCTCCAAATCTGAGACAGTCCTCGCTCGGTCTTCTTCTCCTTTCGGCATTTCCCTTCAGGGGTCGCCACAGCAAGTCAGTTTCTTCCATCTAACCCTATCTGCTGCATCCTCTTCAGTCACGCCAACTATCTTCATGTCTTCCTTCACTGTATCCATGAACCTCCTCTTTGGTCTTCCTCTAGCCCTCTTTCCTGGTGGTTCCAAATCCAGCATCCTTCTGCCAATGTACTCGGTCTCTCTCCTCTGTACATGTCCAAACCATCTCAGTCTGGCCTCCCGGACTTTATCTCCAAAACCTCTAACATGTGCTGTTCCTCTGATATACTCATTTCTGATTCCTGTCCATCCTGGTCACTCCCAGAGAGATCCTCAGCATCTTCATCTCTGCTACCTCCATCTCTGCTTCCTGTCTTTTCCTCAGTGGCACTGTCTCTAGACCAAACAGCATGGCGGGTCTCACCACGGTTTTGTACACTTTTCCTTTCATTTTAGCTGAAACTCTTCTGTCACACATCACACCTGATACTTTTCTCCACCCGTTCCAGCCTGCTTGAACACGCTTCTTCACCTCTTTTCCACACTCTCCATTGCTCTGGACTGTTGATCCCAAGTACTTAAAATCTTTCACCTTGTTTATCTCTTCTCCCTGTAACCTCACTTTTCCATTTGGATCCCTCTCATTCACACACATGTACTCTGTGTTACTCTGACTAATCTTCATTCCTCTTCTTTCTAGTGCAAACCTCCACCTCTCCAGCTTTTCCTCCACCTCTTCCCTCCTCTCACTACAGATTACAATGTCATCTGCAAACATCATTGTCCATGGAGATTCCTGTCTGACCTCGTCTGTCAGCCTGTCCATCACCATAGCAAACAGCAAAGGACTCAGAGCAGATCCTTGGTGCAGTCCCACCCCCACACTTAACTCCTCTGTGTGGGGGACAGAAGACAAAGACAGAAGTCCTTGTATCTCTCTTAAATACTATGCAAGGTTTCAAGGATGAACCTCTAATGGTTCAGGTGGCCAACCCCTTCAGTTCTCGATCCCAGCGAACGAGCCCGACATCCTACTTCTGACACCAAACTGTTGTGGAAAACAATCAGTGACAATAAACCAAACAGTCGAGTGTCCTTTAGCAGAGATTTATTATTGAAACACCATGAACACGGTGGAGGAATCTGCAGAGACCTGAATTGTCCAAGGAGCAAGTTTACATAATACATGCTGATAACAACCTCTTGCATGTAGCCTGACCTTCACAGATATACAGTATCTGGACTATGAAACACATTGGTGTCTGCTCAAAGAAAGATTAGTAGGAGAATGTTAGCAGTCTTGTGCTTGACCCAAAAATATGTAAACCCCTCTATATCAGATACTAAGGAATAGGCCATCCCGACAAACAGTTAAGACAATCTTGCGTCCTGTGATCTGAAACCTATTTTCCCTCTACAGTGCCCTAAGTCACAGACACAAATGGTGGTGGGGGTCAGACTGTGGTTCCTAAAAGTCCAGACTTCCAAACTGAAGCCTGGACAGGAAGCTGAAAGGAAACTACTCAGCGTGTCACTTCCTCGAAGTTTTACAGGTTTAAATAAAATTGTACATTCTTAAAGCGGTGTGTGTTCTGTCCTTGACCATCCCCGTGGCTGGCAGCGAAGACCGGTCCAGCTCAGCATTGAACAAGTGTTGATCTGGGCACACATCCTGGTTCCTGCAGGAAAACAGGGGGTAACCGGACCTGGTGACGAACATCAAGATGGGGGACGCCTTACCTAAAGTCTCCAGTTGGGGGGCACAGTGGCGAAGTCTTCTTGTGCCAGCAGAATAACGTTAGCACGTTTCAGGTATTGCTGAAGCCTGATGTCTGATGTCTTATCTTCAGAAATCAGCAGCACTGAACAGATTTGCCAGGATTTCTCTTGCTCCTGTAGAACCCACACAGAACCCTGTGAAGTACCCGCTACAGACGACAGACACACTTACAGTAGTCATCTAATAATAAAACCCTAATTGATGACGAATATGAACGACATAAGAGGCTTGAAAACAGCAAGAAGGCTGAGGATTTGACTAAAAGTCCTAGAGTGGATACAAAGCTTGACACTGGTCTTTCTGTGTGTAGTTTGTATGTTCTCCCGGTGTATGTGAGGGTTTTCTTTGGTTTCCTCCAAAAACAAATATGTTAGGTTGATTGGGTACTATCAAATTGCTCCTATGTGTGTGTGTGTATATCCCTGCAACAGACTAGTGACCGTTTCTAGGTGTAACTTGCCTCTCGTCTGTAATCAACTGGGATTAGTTTTTTTTTTTTTTTTTTTTTACATACAGTACTTTATTAATCCCTCACCGGGAAAATTTGTGTGCTGCATTACACCGCAGCAGGCTGCTAGGACGTCGCCAATCGTGGGAGAAACGGGGGGTTAGGTGGGGAAAGTGTACAAAACCGTGGTGAGACAGGCCATGTTGTTTGGTCTAGAATTAGTATTACTGAGAAAAAGACAGGAAGCAGAGATGGAGGTAGCAGAGATGAAGATGCTGACGATCTCTCTGGGAGTGACCAGGATGGACAGGATTAGAAATGAGTATATCAGGGGAACAGCACATGTTAGAGGTTTTGGGGTTAAAGTCTGAGAGGCCAGACTGAGATGGTTTGGACATATGCAGAGGAGAGAGAGTACATGGGAAGAAGGATGCTGGATTTGCAACCACCAGGAAAGAGGACTAGAGGAAGGAGGAAGTTCATGGACGCAGTGAAGGAAGATGTGAAAATGGTTGGTGTGACCAAAGAGGATACAGCAGGTAGGGTTAGATGGAAGAAACTGACTTGCTGTGGCGACCCCTAAAGGGAAATGCCGAAAGAAGATGGTGTCTTCTCCAAGGACCCTAGACGTGAACTCAGTGGGAATCAAACCTGCAAACTTCCGGTTTACTTCCGGTCCAAAGGCGAACGTTCTACCACTGAGCTACCGCCTCCCCCAGAATTTTGCCAGGGCAGGAGTCGAATCTGCGATCTCTTTTGGAGACTGGATCTCTAAGGTCCAGTGCCTTATCCGCTCGGCCACCCTTACACACCCTTGTTAGTGAACTCCATCCAGGGAAAAGTTTATTCTTAAACAAGTTTCAAATGTTATCTAGAGAACAGGTTATCTAGTTTTATCTAGTTTTGAAAGTGTCTTCAGGATATTGTGTTCGATAATCGAGATGATTCGACTTCCATCCAGAAATCTTTTTCAACCCTGATGGAAGTAGAGCCAGTTCTCATGTTACTTCTAGAAGTCAGAATGTCTCGATCGTCAAACACAACCTCCTGAAGACACTTTGAAATCCCAGCTGGACAAATGACGAACAAACTTGTTGCCAAGAACTTTGGGCAGTATACCCTGAAGTAGATTCGAGAACTGGACAACAGAAACCATCATGGCCTTAAAAGTAGCTGCAGGCGGAGAAGTCATATCGAACGCCCAGTTAGAGGTGGACGAGTGAATGATGAGCATCCCACCTGTGAGAAGAAATTCCTGAAGTTATTGGCCAGACAGAAGAGCCTGCTGCCGAACACCTTCAGGGACGGGGGAAAGCTGTAGTGAACCACACACGTGGCGTCTCTGATCTTCAAATCTTTCAGAATATGGTCCGTGGTCACTGCAAGTCAGAGCGGTTAGCGAGTTTTCACCTGTGCAGGTGTGAGGGAGGACTAATAGCTTACCAAGGACACAGTGCGTTACTGGACTGACGTCCCTCGCCCACAGCTGGAGCACGAGGTCAGGATTTCCCCCTTCTTGGGTCTTTATGCAGAAGACCTCCTTGTCTTTTACAGCCTGCAGGGAAACAAACATGGCTGCTGTCTGTAGCTAAACCCATTTAACCCTCTCAGTCCTACAGTCGGTGTAGTCTAAGCAGTTTAAAGTTCTTAAGTGGGAGGAGTTTCATGTCTGAAGCGCCTCCTATTTTAACCCTGTCTCACCTGATAGATGTTGTCCACCTCTTCGTCAGTGTTCGCTATGATCAGAGTCTTCTGGTTGACATCGGGGGTAAACGGTATGGATGTCAAAAGGTCCGATAACTTGTTGCTCTCCGTGGTCACCAGGAGAATCTGCAGAGAGATAAAAAAAGGGCACTCTTGTTTTACAGAGCTCTTACCTTTCTACCTTTTTACAGAGCTATCCTACCTTTGTTGGTACTCATAAACTCTGGGCAGGGCATCAAACTGGAAACCCTCTGGTAACAGGACACTCACCCTGCCCATCCTTCACCAGTGGGTGGGACTAACCTGAACAACTTTACCATAGAGCGCAGCATCTTCAGGCATAGCGATGAAGATGGAGGAACAAGGCATGTGTTTGGTAATCAGCTCCTCCATGCAATGGCTCCAACGGCTCGCCACGGCAACCAGCTGTTTAGGTACGCAGGCGTCTGAAGATTTCTTCATCTTCGAGAAATGTGTGAAAATGAAGGCCATCTGCAGGAGAGGTCGTGTTACATGCTGGAGGACAGCTGTGTGTGGTATGGAGAGGGGGAGGGGTGTGTTACCTCATTGGGTGCCTTGGTGAGCAGGGTGTCGGTCTGGTCCAGCAGCAAATAGTGTAAACTTTTAAACTGGAAGCGGTGAGCGGAAAGGAGGCGGAAAAAACTGAAGGGGGTGGAAAGCAAAAGAACGCCTGCAGAAAACACCAAACAACCAGAGGTCTCATTTATTAAATGGGTTTACACAAACAGAGCGATCTCTAGAGGTGGCGTGGACTCGAGCTCTAAGCACAGCCAGAAGCTGCCACGTGTTAAAATGTGAGGGTCTCATTCATCATGGGGGAAGGATGGAGCAGGACATCAACAGATGGATCAGTGCAGCGATTTATGTTTCTACCCTCACCATGGTAACCGGGATCTATGTTCCTATCCTTTCCTAGGTAACCAGGATCTACATTCCAACCCTCACCATGGTAACCGGGATCTCTATTCCTACCCTCACCACGGTAACCAGGATCTACGTTCCTACCCTCACCAGGGTAACCAGGATCTACGTTCCGACCCTCACCGTGGTAACCAAAATCTACGTTCCTACACTCACCATAGTAACCAGGATCTACGTTCTTACCCTCACCTCACAACTACGTAAAATAAAAACTAATTATGGTAAAAATACTGTCAAATTCCGATCCATGTCTATTTGGAACAATTTACCAAATTACATTATTAATTCAAATAATAAACAACAATTTTAATTTTTATTAAAAAGGCATCTTCTCTCTGATTAAACCTGTAATTGTATTGTGTAAAATTGTTTATATTGTAATTCCATAGTGATGAGGTCTCTGTTTGCCATTATGTAATGTGGGAGCGTTCGAAATAAGCTCCTACTACCTGGAACCACTGGTCAGTGTCAGTGTTGATTGACATTGATCTGATCTAAATTTGAACGCACCTACAAAAACAAGGTCCAGTGTGGGTGTGTGTGTGTGTGTGTGTGTGTGTGTGTGTGTGTGTATGAATGTATGTGTTGTTGTTTTGCGTTTTTATCTCATATGTGTACGGTCATTATTGTATTTCCGCCAAAGGCGGACATAATTACTTGTAATTATGACTCCAGGAAGAGTAGCTGTCTTCACACAGCTAATGGAGATCTAAATAAATACAAATACAAAATACCATGATAATCAGGATCTACGTTCCTTCCCTCACCATGGTAACCAGGATCTACGTCCCTACCCTCACCATAGTAACCAGTGTGGGTGGTGAACGAAAGAACGTGATTGCAGATACAGGTGGCCAAAATGATCTTCTTATGCAGGGTGGCTGGGCACTCAGAGCTAGAGGGAGGAGTCAGACTACTAACGTTGTGTCTCTGGATCGAGAGAAATCAGATGGGGTGGTTCTGGCATCTGGTTAGGATGCATTCTTCCCTGGTGAGGTGTTACGTCCCACTAGGAGGAGACCCAGAGGCAGACCCCGGACCTGCCGGAAAGACTATGTCTCATAGCTGGACAGGGAACACCTCAGGATCCTCCTGGGTGAGCTGGAGGATGCAGCCGGGTGACAGAAGCCTGGCCTTCCTGTCTGAGGCTGTTGTTCCGGATAAGTGGAAGACGACGGAACGGGCAAAAATGGCTGTTTGATGAAAAAGGTTGGAAAACAATAGAATATAATGACTCACAGTCTCTGGGTATTTTGAGGGATCGAGCTTCGTCTTTGCCAAGGCCCAGCCAAACAACGAACAGGCGAAGCATCTTATCTAACCTACACTCTTTCAGGAAGCTGTAGACGGCCTGGACCTTCTTCCAGCCTGGGCACAGTACAACAGCCAGAGGCTGGGGGGAGAAACAGCGTGACATGAGGCGGTGATGAGCGGGGCACGCGAGTGGATGAGATGACTTACCTCTGAATTGGTGGTGTGGCAGCACAACACAGGGTTGGCCAGAATGCTGGCGAGAATAGGGGGGAGGTACCTGGCTGGATCGTCAACATGGGGTGAAACAATAATGGTGTTGAAGCCACTCGCCATTTCTGGCCAACTGTAGCAATCAAACGGAGACAAAGCCATTTGTTGTCTCCTCTGCAAAATCTAAAAACAAGATGGTTGCCATGCCGATTATCACTCGAGGCATTCCAAGAACACTTGATGATTCATGAGGATGCTTCACTCGTTCCTAAGGATGCTTAGTGGTTAGTTACGAGTAAGGATGCGTTACTCGTTCCTAAGGATGCTTTGCTCGTTGCAAATGCATGAAAACCACATTCATTAAACACATCAAACAAAGAAAATATAAATAAATGAAAAAATAAATAAAACAATAAACTCAATAAAGATAAAATAAAATCAATACCATGCGCAGAAAACTAGAGACATGAGCATCTTCAAGACTGCTGCAGGAGCTCGTCCTTCTGGTTCCATGCACCAGGATTTCAATCGTCAAGGGATCTGTAGGAGGATCCTGAAAACCAGAAACAGGAGTTTTAAGTCTGTGTCTCTGGCTGAGTATCTCTGGTCTCCTGCTTGGTTTTTGAACCAGTTTGAACCTCACCTGTTGTTCTTCATCATCATCGTGTGGGTTTAAACAACTTGGATTAAGGCCCTCCTGTGACCTGCAGAAAAAAAGAGTGCCTCCTCGTTTATAAAGTTTGGGTACATCAGAAACGGTTTGAGCTTTACCAAACATTGAACAGTTCGGGGAAGGATGACTCAATAAGTAGGGTGACCATCCTATTGAGGGTCGTCGGTTCGATCACCTTCCCAGAGCTAATGCCGAGGTGTCCCTGATCAAGAACCCCCAATGTCTCCTGATGGTGGTTCCCAGCTTGCATGCCAGCTTCCACCATCAGGTATGAATGTGTGTGTGGATGAGTGCCACTTTAAGAACTAACGCAGGTAGAAAAAGGCTCCACAGACCCGTCAAGGTATTCCTTCTGCTTTCACACAGTACCTACAAAACGTGGTCATTGGCCATTTTGAAAATCTCAATGGATTGCGCTGTTATAGGTACTCAGAGTGAACAGTCTAGCTTAGACTGCCCTGTAAAAAATGGCTGCCTGGAATGAACCATAATCGGCTTGAAAGCAAGACATTTTGATGAATGGCAAGTGATGGAAACACAATTACCAACGTGGGGGTACAGAAATGACATAATGCCCTTATTTTCTAAAATTGCACTTTTTTCCATAATTAGATACAACAAAACTGTATAACTGGACGGGTACGGGCCAGGGGTCACACTAGCTTACAAAGAGAGCCCTGAAAACATCCAAACAGTGTTCAAAACTATGTGTTGATGCCAAAAAAAACAGAGTGTTTTCTTAACGCATTTCAAACAATAAAACGCCTGCAAAAATTACTTTGTTTCAAGCTGATTATGGTCGATTCCAGGCGGCCATTTTTAACAGAGTACTATTGTTCCATTCCATCGTCTTCTGCTTATCCAGGGTTGGGTCGTCGGGAGCAACAACCTCAGATGGAAAGCCTAGGCTTCTCTCAACCCGACTGCATCCTCCAGCTCACCCAGGAGGATACTGAGGTGTTCCCTGTCCAGCTAAGAGACATCGTCTCTTTAGCAGGTCTGGGGTCTGCCTCTGGGTCTCCACATGGTGGGACGGAACACCTTACCAGTGAGGGAAGCATCCTAACCAGATGTCCGAACCACTCCGTCTGGTTCCTCATGAAGTGGAGGAGCAATGTCTCTACTCCCAAGCTCCTCCCTCTATCTGCAGGGGGCCCCAGAAACCTAGCAGAGGAATATAATTGCAGCCGCTTGTATACACAATCCCGTTCTTTTGGTGACCACCCACCCTGGGTACCATGGTGAGGGTAGGAACGTAGATCCCGTTTACCATGATGAGAGTAAGAATGTACATTCTGGTTACCATGGAGAGTTGGAACGTAAGTCCTGGTTACCATAGTGAGGGTATGAACGTAGATACTGGTTACCATATTGAGGGTAGGAATGTAGATTCTGGTTACCATGGTGAGGATAGGACCATAGGTCCTGGTTACCACAGTGAGGGTAGGGACATAGATCCTTTTTACCACGTTGAGGGTTGGAACGTAGATCCTGGCTACCATGGTGAAGGTAGGAAGGTAGATACCGCTCACCATGATGAGTGTTGGAACGTAGATCCTGGTTACCATGGTGGGGGTAGGAATGTAGATCCTGGTTACAATGATGAGGGTTGGAATGTAGATCCTGGTTACCACGGTGAGAGTAGAAATGTAGATCCTTTGCTTTTCGGCTCAGTTCTTTCTCCACCACAATGGATCAAAGCAGCATCCTGATTATTGCAAACGCTGGCCCGATCTGTCTGTCGATCTCCCGCTCCATCCTTCCCCCACTGTGAACAAGACCCTGGTATACTTTAAGTCCTCCACTTGGGGCATTGCCCAAGTGGATGAACTGTTGTACCACTTTAATGCACTACCATACAGCCCAGGACTTACCAGTTTGGCAGGTTCAGACAGGGGGGCTCTGCATTCTGAACTCCTGGTGTTGGCAGCTGCATTATCTCATCTCCCTGGAGGAATGGAGACTGAACAAGTCATTTAGAGCGTTGCTCAGGAAAAAAACGAAAGTAACAACAAACTTACTGGGTCTGAGGCTCCAGAAGAAACCCGGTCCTCCAAGTCTGTACAAGGAGCCCTGATGCCTACAGGGGCAACGGAAAGACCCTTTCCTCTAACGGAAGGAAACCTGCTTCCAGGGGCTGCGGAGCGACCACGATCTCCTGCGAATCCCCGGTCTTCTGCGCCTACGGAGTGACAGTGGAGTGACAGGGTTGGAACTTAGATCTTGGTTACCATGGTGAGGGTAGGAACGTAGATCCTGGTTACCATGATGAGGGTTGGAACGTAGCTCATGGTTACCATGATGAGGGTTTCGATTGTAGATCCTGGGTACCATGGTGAAAGTAGGAACATAGATCCTGGTTATCAAGGTGGGGGTAGGAAGGTAAATTCCAGTTACCATGGTGAAGGTAGGAATGTAGATCCTTGTTACAATGGTTAGGGTAGGAACGTAGATCCTGGTTACCCTGGTAAGGGTAGGAACGTAGATCCTGGTTACCATGGTGAGAATAGGAACGTAGATCCTGGTTACTATAGTGAGGGTAAGAACGTAGATCGACCGGTAAGTTAGAGCTTTAGTCTTTGGCTCAGCTCTTTCCTCACCATGGATTGACTTGGCCTCCTGATTCTCATCTGGACAGGGTATTTGTTGATCCAGGAGTATGAGCTAAATTTATGGGTGGGGCTAACTCAGGTTGGTTTATCTAGAACCACTTCACCGGATCCTTCTATCAGATTGAAAAAGATTTCTGGATGGAATTTGAAACTTTTCAATCATCAAACACACTGTCCAAAATACAGTTTCTACGAAGTACCCCTCCTGGACGAATGAGGGATTACATTATCTTGTTACCAATTAGATACAGGATTGATAAAACATATCTATTCATTACCAGGCTGTTTTTTCTGGTCCGCCAGATTCAGGATGCTTGTAGCAGGGCTTTCAATCTCAAGAAAATTTAATTTCTTGACCAGATTTCTGTTGAAACAGATCTGAGAAAAAAGAAAACATTGTCATTTGTGAGGCAGGGTATTTGTTTACATTTTCTTTCTCATGTCAGGTGGCGTGTTGTCCCTGGACTGATCACCCCGCCCCTATGTGTCTCACCTGTATCTCATTGTTCAGTATCCTGCTGCAACCTTTTAACAGGTGTCTTCTACTTACTTCCCTGCAAGTTTGTCTCATTGGCCACTCTACCAGGGTCACCAGTTGAATGACTTTGTCTCAAAATCTCTAACATATGCTGTTCCTCTGATCCTGTCAATCCTGGTCACTCCCAGAGAGATGCTCAGCATCTTCATCTCTGCTACCTCCATCTTTGTTTCCTGTCTTTTTCTCAGTGCATGGCCGGTCTTATCACAGTTTTGTACAATTTGCTTTCATTTTAGCTGACAGTCTGCCATCACAGCTGAAAATCCTACATCTCCCACCAGGCAACACTTCTGCAAAGTACTCACCCATCTTCTGCTTCCTGTAGAACTCATTTTCAGTGTTTTCTACAGGATGCAGCGGCCGAACGCGACCGCATTCGTTATTGGGCGAAGCATCCAAAAATGTTGATTGTAACTCAGGTTAAAAAACGAGATTATTCGAAGTGAAGTGAACATCTCTGACCGCCAGGGTCCCAGTCATTGGCTGACTGTCCCACTTGTAAAGTTTTTGATTTACAAGTCGAATTACGTTCCGACCCTCACAGTGGTAACCAGAATCTATGTTCCTACACTCACCATGGTAACCAGGATCTACGTTCCTACCCTCACCCGTGATAACCAGGATCTATGTTCCTACCCTCACCGTGGTAACCAGGATCTACGTTCCTACTGTTACCATGGTAACCAGGATCTACGTTCCTACCCTCATCGTGTTAACCAGGATCTACGTTCCTACCCTCACCATGGTAACCAGAATCTACGTTCTTATCCTTACCACGGTAACCACGATCTATGTTCCTACCCTCGCCGTAGTAACCAGGATCTACGTTCCCACCCTCGCCGTAGTAACCATGAGCTACGTTCCTACCCTCATCTATGCTCACCAGCTGTGGGTGGTCATCGAAAGAATGAGATCGCGAATACAAGCGGCTGAAATTATCTTCCTCCGCAGGGTGGCTGGGCGCTCACTCAGAGATAAGGAGTTCCGCCATTCCGGGAGAAGACTGTGTCGTGCCGCTTCTCCTCCGGGTGGAGGGAAGCCAGATGTAAGGGTTCGGGCATCTGGTCAGGATGCCTCGCTCGCTTGTGAAGAGTTCAGTTCCCCCAGGACGAGACCAAGATGCAGAACTCGGACCTGCTGGAGAGACTATGTCTCACAGCTGGACAGGGAACACCTCAGGATCCTCCTGGGTGAGCTGGAGGATGCAGCCAGGTCGAGAGAAACCTGGGTTTTCCATCTGTGGCTGTTGCCGTCGACCCGGCCCCGGATAAACGGAAAACGATGGAATGGAACAACTTCTAGTTTCCTATTAGTTTGAAAGTGTGTGCGTCTGTTCAGAGTGAGAAAGGTATAAAACAAAATGTGTGCCTGTTAAAAGGGTTAAAGGCTATTCATAAACTCCAGCATTTGTGTTGGCACACTAAATCCTGGCAGCTGTGTGTGTGGATGGAAGGGTTTACCTTTTTTCCCCTGAAAGTCACGTGGAGTTTAATGGGGATGGAAACAGACTCAGTCTCAACTGGCTGAAACTCAACCCTCGCATCGTGTGATGCTAACAGACAGAAAGAAGAGAAAAGTTAAGGGGTGGTTTCCTCATCGTTGGTACGTGTCGATGGTTGGATTCTAACCTTGTAGTAAATGTTTTAAGTAGAGCATTGCCAGGCTCCAAGACTCTCTGAGCGAGCTATATGGGACAGAACACACACAGACACACACAGACACACACACACACACACACTGAGAGTCTGTTCGATGAGGAAGGATAATGTGTTTACTTACGCATCCCCTTCAGAACCAGGTATTAACTGTTCTACTCCAGCAAAGTGGAATCTTTTCTTTTGGAACGGCATCTTCAGTAAGGGCAACATTTGACAATAATTCCTTATGGGAAAAACGGATGAAAAACAAGGTGTAAATATTTCATCCCTTCAAACACACAACTCATCTGATTACTAAAACACCCACCAGTCTGTAAACGGTGGTGTGTGTAAATGTACAAGGGTGTAACGGTAGAGGAAAAGTCACAGTTCTTGTTCGTTTGTATGTGATCCAGCTTTTAATTTGAAAGACATAGAGCGGCCAATTTAGAAGAAAACAGAGCTGCTGCACATAAACTTGGGATTAAGAGTGAGACGAAGAGTGAGACGTTGCTGTGGTGACCCTGTTACTGCAGTGTAAGAAAATTCCTCACCCGTCCAGCAAAGGTCCTTCACTGCATATTCTTCAGTGTCTTTTTTTTTTTTTTTTAAATATACTTTATTGATCCCTCACCGGGAAATTTGTGCGCTGCATTCGCCAATGTTGGGAAAAACGGGGGGTTAAGGTGTCTTTACCAAGGACCCTAGACGTGAACTCAGTGGGATGCAAACTCGCAAACTTCTGGTTAACTTCCGGTCCCCGGGCAAACGTTCTAACCCAAAGATGACAAACATAGGGCCTGCGGGCCGCAACCAGTCCACAAGGAAGTTCGATCAGGCTCACAGGATAAATTGAAAGTTGGAAAATTGCATAAAAGACACAGATTTTTCTAAATTAAATGCAATTCATAAATTATCCGCTATAGGCGCACTGTTTTGCAACATCTGCTTCTTATTCTGACTTGTTTATATCTAGTTCTATACCTGCCCGCACCCTCATTAGCAAAAATGACGTTATCAAAAAAGAGAAAAGTGGATAAACAGTGTAGAATTTTCCAAGTAAAATGGACCACGTCGTAATTATTTACAGGAAACACACAGTAAACCTCTGTGCTTGGTGTGTTTGCAACAAGTTCCCGTATTTAAGGAATATTCGGTGCCACTACAAGACTCACCGCAGCGCAAAATATGACAGCTGATGAGGACAACTGAGAACAGATGAGGTCAACGAATTACAGCTCTGTGAAAATGAATCCTTACTGTGGTCATTTTGAAAAATGTTCAATGTAAAATTAGTCTTTCTTTGTAAGGCTCATGCAATCATAAAGTTCATTACTATCATTTTTTACACTAGTTATTAAAAGTTTGTGTAATTTAGAGATATCTTCTCAATAAATTTCTAGTTAAATTTCAAGTTTCACAGAGTCCTTGTGCTCCTTTACCCCAAAACAAAGGGAAGACATGATATTCTGGTTATTTATAGCTACGTATGCTATATTTTTAATGGTCTGGCCCATGACGTCTACCTGGATGTCATAAATGGCCCGCGATGTGAAATGAGTTTGACACCCTTGTTCTAACCACTCAGCCACCATCTTCCCCTCGGTCTCTCTCTGTCTCTCCTACTCGTCTTCCCCCTGTCTTTGAAGATCGAGACGTTTCGACTTCTCTCAGGAAATAAATTTCACTCTGATAGAACTGGTTCTTTATACCCCAGGGGTGTCAAACTCCGGCTCTGAAGGTTTTCATTGTGTTCCTGGTTCAAGCTGATGGACGTAAAGTGAAATCAACAGCCAATAAAATCTGTTACATTGACTCAATAAGCTGGATAAGGAACACATGGAAAACCTTCAGGACACAGGCCCTTCAGGAACAGAGCTGGACACTCCTGACATAAACTAACCCGAGTTTGTCCAACCCTTTGAGTAGTAGCTAACACCAACAAACCTTTGGTTATGTAACGTGTTAAACAGTTTACTTTATTGTTGTTTGAGTGCATTTTGTTCTAAACAAAAACTGACAAACCAGTTAGATGCGTCACTAAAATACACAATAATAACCCGTTCCGTTGCCTTCCTCTTATTCTGAGCCAGGTCGCGGGGGGAACAGCTTCAGACGGGAAGCCCAGGCTTCTCTAACCCTCCAGCTCACCCGAGAGGATCCTCAGGTGTTCCCTGTCCAGCTGTGAGACATATTATCTCCAGCAGGTCCGGGGTCTGCATCTTGGTCTCCTCCCGGAGTGACTTGCCCGAAACACCTCACCTGCGAAGAGCTCGAGGGGCATCCTGGCCAGATGCCCGAACCACCCCATCTGGCTCCTCTCGACCTTGAGCAGGAGCGGCTCGACACCGAGCTCCTCCCGGATGGCAGAGCTCCTCACCCGATCTCGGAGTGAGAGCCCAGCCACCCTGCAGAGGAAGCTCATTTCAGCCGCTTGTATCCGCGATCTCATTCTTTCGATAATCACCAACAGCTGGTGAGCATAGGTGAGGGTAGGAACGTAGATCATGGTCACCATCGTGAGGGTAGGAACATAGATCCTGTTTACCACGTTGAGGGTTGGAACGTAGATCCTGGCTACCATGGTGAAGGTAGGAACGTAGATACCGGTCACCATGATGAGAGTTGGAATGTAGATCCTGGTTACCATGGTGGGGGTAGGAACGTAGATCCTGGTTACCATGGTGAAGGTAGGAACGTAGATCCTGGTTACCATGGTGAGGGTAGGAACGTAGATCCTGGTCACCATGATGAAGGTTGGAATGTAGATCCTGGTTACCACCGTGAGAGTAGAAATGTAGATCCTTTGCTTTTCGGCTCAGTTCTTTCTCCACCACAATGGATCAATGCAGCATCCTGATTATTGCAGACGTTGCCCCGATCTGTCTGTCGATCTCCCGCTCCATCCTTCCCCCACTGTGAACAAGACCCTGGTATACTTTAAGTCCTCCACTTGGGGCAGTGCCCAAGTGGATGAACTATTGTACCACTTTAATGCACTACCATACAGCCCAGGACTTACCAGTTTAGCAGGTTCAGACAGGGGGGCTCTGCATTCTGAACTCCTGGTGTTTGCAGCTGCATTATCTCATCTCCCTGGAGGAATGGAGACTGAACAAGTCATTTAGAGCGTTGCTCAGGAAAAAAACGAAAGTAACAACAAACTTACTGTGTCTGAGGCTCCAGAAGAAACCCGGTCCTCCAAGTCTGTACAAGGAGCCCTGATGCCTACAGGGGCAACGGAAAGACTCTTGCCTCTAACGGAAGGAAACCTGCTTCCAGGGGCTGCGGAGCGACCATGATCTCCTGCGGATCGCCGGTCTTCTGCACTTGTGGATGGGTCAAGATCTCTTGCGCCTGCGGAGCAACCACCATCTCCTTCCGCTCCCTGGTCTCCTGCGCCTACGGAGTGACAGTGGAGTGACAGGGTTGGAACTTAGCTCATGGTTACCATGGTGAAAGTAGGAACATAGATCCTGGTTATCAAGGTGGTGGTAGGAAGGTAAATCCCAGTTAACATGGTGAAGGTAGGAATGTAGATCCTTGTTACACTGGTTAGGATAGGAACGTAGATCCTGGTTACCCTGGTAAGGGTAGGAACGTAGATCCTGGTTACCATGGTGAGAATAGGAACGTAGATCCTGGTTACCATGGTGAGAATAGGAACGTAGATCCTGGTTACTATAGTGAGGGCAAGAACGTAAATCGACCGGTAAGTTAGAGCTTTAGTCTTTGGCTCAGCTCTTTCCTCACCATGGATTGACTTGGCATCCTGATTCTCATCTGGACAGGGTATTTGTTGATCCAGGAGTATGAGCTAAATTTATGGGTGGGGCTAACTCAGGTTGGTTTATCTAGAACCACTTCTCAGGATCCTTCTATCAGATTGAAAAAGATTTCTGGATGGAATTTGAAACTTTTCAATCATCAAACACACTGTCCAAAATACAGTTTCTACGAAGGACCCCTCCTGGACGAATGAGGGATTACATTATCTTGTTACCAATTAGATACAGGATTGATAAGCATATCTATTCATTACCAGGCTGTTTTTTCTGGTCCGCCAGATTCAGGATGCTTGTAGCAGGGCTTTCAATCTCAAGAAAATTTAATTTCTTGACCAGATTTGTGTTGACACAGATCTGAGAAAAAAGAAAACATTGTCATTTGTGAGGCAGGGTATTTGTTTACATTTTCTTTCTCATGTCAGGTGGCTTGTTGTCCCTGGACTGATCACCCCGCCCCTATGTGTCTCACCTTTATCTCATTGTTCAGTATCCTGCTGCTACCTTTTAACAGGTGTCTTCTACTTACTTCCCTGCAAGTTTGTCTCATTGGCCACTCTACCAGGGTCACCAGTTGAATGACTTTGTCTCAAAATCTCTAACATATGCTGTTCCTCTGATCCTGTCAATCCTGGTCACTCCCAGAGAGATGCTCAGCATCTTCATCTCTGCTGCCTCCATCTTTGTTTCCTGTCTTTTTCTCAGTGCATGGCCGGTCTTATCACAGTTTTGTACAATTTGCTTTCATTTTAGCTGACAGTCTGCCATCACAGCTGAAAATCCTACATCTCCCACCTGGCAACACTTCTGCAAAGTACTCACCCATCTTCTGCTTCCTGTAGAACTCATTTTCAGTGTTTTCTACAGGATGCAGCGGCCGAATGCGACCGCATTCGTTATTGGGCGAAGCATCCAAAAATGTTGATTGTAACTCAGGTTAAAAAACGAGATTATTCGGAGTGAAGTGAACATCTCTGACCGCCAGGGTCCCAGTCATTGGCTGACTGTCCCACTTGTAAAGCTCTTGATTTACAAGTCGAATTACGTTCCGACCCTCACCGTGGTAACCAGGATCTACATTCCTACCCTCATCGTGCTAACCAGGATCTATGTTCCCAGCCTCACTGTGGTAACCAGGATCTACGTTCCTACTGTTACCATGGTAACTAGGATCTACGTTCCTACCCTCATCGTGTTAACCAGGATCTACGTTCCTACCCTCACCATGGTAACCAGAATCTACGTTCTTACCCTTACCACGGTAACCACGATCTATGTTCCTACCCTCGCCACAGTAACCAGGATCTACGTTCCCACCCTCGCCGTAGTGACCATGAGCTACGTTCCTACCCTCATCTATGCTCACCAGCTGTGGGTGGTCATCGAAAGAATGAGATCGCAAATACAAGCGGCTGAAATTATCTTCCTCCGCAGGGTGGCTGGGCGCTCACTCAGAGATAGGGTGAGGAGTTCTGCCATTCCGGGAGAAGACTGTGTCGTGCCGCTTCTCCTCCGGTTGGAGGGAAGCCAGATGTAAGGGTTCGGGCATCTGGTCAGGATGCCTCGCTCGCTTGTGAAGAGTTCAGTTCCCCCAGGACAAGACCAAGATGCAGATCTTGGACCTGCTAGAGAGAATATGTCTCACAGCTGGACAGGGAACACCTCAGGATCCCCCTGGGTGAGCTGGAGAATGCACCCAGGTCAAGAGAAACGTGGGTTTTCCATCTGTGGCTGTTGCCGTCGACCCGGCCCCGGATAAACGGAAAACGATGGAATGGAACAACTTCTAGTTTCCTATTAGTTTGAAAGCGTGTGTGTCCGTTCAGAGTGAGAAAGGTATAAAACAAAATGTGTGCCCGTTAAAAGGGTTAAAGGCTATTCATAAACTCCAGCATTTGTGTTGGCACACTAAATCCTGGCAGCTGTGTGTGTGGATGGAAGGGTTTACCTTTTTTCCCCTGAAAGTCACGTAGAGTTTAATGGGGATGGAGTCAGACTCAGTCTCAACTGGCTGCAACTCAACCCTTGCATCGTGCGATGCTAACAGACAGAAAGAAGAGAAAAGTTAAGGGGTGGTTTCCTCATCGTTGGTACGTGTCGATGGTTGGATTCTAACCTTTTAGTAAATGTTTTAAGTTGAGCATTGCCAGGCTCCGAGACTCTTTGAGCGAGCTATACGGGACAGAACACACACAGACACACACACACACACACACACTGAGAGTCTGTTCGATAAGGAAGGATAATGTGTTTACTTACGCATCCCCTTCAGAACCAGGTATTAACTGTTCTACTCCAGCAAAGTGGAATCTTTTCTTTTGGAACGGCATCTTCCGGAAGGGCAACATTAAACAATAAATCCTTTTGGGAAAAACGGATGAAAAACAAGGTGTAAATATTTCATCCCTTCAAACACACAACTCATCTGATTACTAAAACACCCACCAGTGTGTAAACGGTGGTGTGTGTAAATGTATAAGGGTGTAACAGTAGAGGAAAAGTCACAGTTCTTGTTCGTTTGTATGTGATCCAGCTTTTAATTTGAAAGACATAGAGCGGCCAATTTAGAAGAAAACAGAGCTGCTGCACATAAACTTGGGATTAAGAGTGAGACGAAGAGTGAGACGTTGCTGTGGTGACCCTGTTACTGCAGTGTAAGAAAATTCCTCACCCGTCTAGCAAAGGCCCTTCACAGCATATTCTTCAGTGTCTTTTTTTTTTTTAAAATATACTTTATCGATCCCTCACCGGGATTTGTGCGCTTCATTACACCGCAGCAATTTGCCACCTACGATGGCGCCAATGGTGGGAGAAACGGGGGGTTAAGGTGTCTTCACCAAGGATCCTAGACGTGAACTCAGTGGGATGCAAACTCGCAAACTTCTGGTTAACTTCCGGTCCCCGGGCAAACGTTCTAACCCAAAGATGACAAACATACGGCCTGCGGGCCGCAACCAGTCCACAAGGAAGTTCGATCAGGCTCACAGGATAAATTGAAAGTTGGAAAATTGCATGAAAGACACGGAATTTTTTAAATTTAATGCAATTCATAAATTATCCGCTATAGGCGCACTGTTTTGCAACATCTGCTTCATATTCTGACTTGTTTATATCTAGTCCTATACCTGCCCGCACCCTCATTAGCAAAAATGGCGTTATCAAAAAAGAGAAAAGTAGATAAACAGTGTAGAATTTTCCAAGTAAAATGGACCACGTCGTAATTATTTACGGGAAACACACAGTAAACCTCTGTGCTTGGTGTGTTTGCAACAAGTTTCCGTATTTAAGAAATATTCGGTGCCACTACAAGACTCACCGCAGCGCAAAATATGACAGCTGATGAGGACAACTGAGAACAGATGAGGTCAACGAATTACAGCTCTGTGAAAATGAATCCTTACTGTGGTCATTTTGAAAAATGTTCAATGTAAAATTAGTCTTTCTTTGTAAGGCTCATGCAATCATAAAGTTCATTACTATCATTTTTCACACTAGTTACTTAACGTTTGTGTAATTTAGTGAAATGTTCTCAATAAATTTCACAGAGTCCTTGTGCTCCTTTACCCCAAAACAAAGGGAAGACATGATATTGTGGTTATTTATAGCTGAGTATGCTATATTTTTAATGGTCTGGCCCATGACGTCTACCTGGACGTCATAAATTGCCCGCGATGTGAAATGAGTTTGACACCCTTGTTCTAACCACTCAGCCACCGTCTTCCCCTCGGTCTCTCTCTGTCTCTCCTACTCGTCTCCCCCCTGTCTTTGAAGATCGAGACGTTTAGACTTCTCTCAGGAAATAAATTTCACTCTGATAGAACTGGTTCTTTATACCCCAGGGGTGTCAAACTCCGGCTCTGAAGGTTTTCATTGTGTTCCTGGTTCAAGCTGATGGACGTAAAGTGAAATCAACAGCCAATAAAATCTGTTACATTGACTCAATAAGCTGGATAAGGAACACATGGAAAACCTTCAGGACACAGGCCCTTCAGGAACAGAGCTGGACACTCCTGACATAAACTAACCCGAGTTTGTCCAACCCTTGAGTAGTAGCTAACACCAACAAACCTTTGGTTATGTAACGTGTTAAACAGTTTACTTTATTGTTGTTTGAGTCCATTTTGTTCTAAACAAAAACTGACAAACCAGTTAGATGTGTCACTAAAATACACAATAATAACCCGTTCCGTTGTCTTCCTCTTATTCTGGGCCAGGTCGCGGGGGGAACAGCCTCAGACGGGAAGTCCGGGCTTCTCTCACCCCAACTGCTTCCTCCAGCTCACCCGAGAGGATCCTCAGGTGTTCCCTGTCCAGCTGTGAGACATATTATCTCCAGCAGGTCCGGGGTCTGCATCTTGGTCTCCTCCCGGAGTGACTTGCCCGAAACACCTCACCAGCGAGGAGATCGAGGGGCATCCTGGCCAGATGCCCGAACCACCCCATCTGGCTCCTCTCGACCTGGAGCAGGAGCGGCTCGACACCGAGCTCCTCCCGGATGGCAGAGCTCCTCACCTGATCTCGGAGTGAGAGCCCAGCCACCCTGCAGAGGAAGCTCATTTCAGCCGCTTGTATCTGCGATTTCGATAATCACCAACAGCTGGTGAGCATAGGTGAGGGTAGGAACGTAGATCATGGTCACCATCGTGAGGGTAGGAACATAAATCCTGGTTATCATGGTGAGGGTAGGAACATAGATCCTGGTCACCATGGTGAAGGTGGGAATGTTGACCCCTGTTACAACAGTGGGAGAAGGAACGTAGATCCTCGTTGCCATGGTGAGGGTAGGAACGTAGATTCTCGTCACCGTGGTGAGGGTAGGAACGTAGATCGACTTGTAAAATCGAGATCTTTATTTTTTGGCTCAGCTTTTCGTTCACTACAATGGAGCGATGCAGTGCCCTAGTTATTGCTGACGTCGTACCGATCTGCCTGTCGATCTCACATTCCATCCTTCCCCCACTTATGCTGCCGAGTGTGAAGCGGCCGGGATGGGAATCACCGCCTCCAAATCTGAGACAGTCCTCGCTCGGTAAAGGTTGGAATTCCCCCTTTGGGTCAGGGACAGAGTCCTGCCCCAAGTGGTGGAGTTTCAGTATCTTGGGGTCTTGTTAACGAGTCGGGGAATGATGGAGCGCGAGATCGACGATAATAACCCTTTGGGATTAAACCGGTCCCAATTAAATCTGCGTTAAAAGTTTACCTCTTTGGACCAAGAAGTGAGAATACTATGATTTACTCAAGGTAAGTTGCATCTTATGCCTCCATTCCTGTTTAGAGAAGGCTTCTTTGACACCATCTTTTCCCCCTATTTAGAATCTTAAACTCACTGTTGTGTTGCTTTACGACGTAGATGTGCGGCAGAGTATAGACCACTTGAATTAGCCAAGACCCACTCTTCTTAGTAAACAAATGAAATAACCGCAAAAAATCCCCCCAAAATACAGTTGTTTACAGGTTTGTTGGTGTTAGCTCCTCCTCCTTAAGGGTTGGACCAATCAGGTTAGTTTATTTAGAAACAGTTCTCATGTTCCTTTTATCAGATTAGAATTATTTCTGGATGGAAGTCGAAACGTCTCTATCAAACACACTGAAGAAGGCACTGAAGTCTTTTCGATGATGGACCCCTGCTGGATGAATGAGCGATTACACAGACTTGTTGCCAATAACTAACGTAATGTAGTTGTTTTGTTAAGTGGGATCAAGTTTTGAACAAAGTTCATTTTGCTCATTAAAATCGATACATTTAGATGTTAAACTGTGCGTAGTGTTGGTACTGATGTTGGTCTTACCTGTTGGTGGGGATCTCAATGCAGAGCATGTAATCCACCAAGAGGCAGTCAGCTAATTCTCCGTTGACTGACACCACCCCGACACGGCACCACTTCTTCTTTAACTCAGAGAAGACGACATAGAGCTGAAAGAACACACACACACACACCTGAAGCCAAATTGCTGAAGGAGAACCAGGAAGTCCTGCAGGCAGCGTTGCCATGGTTTCCGCCACATGGCGGCAAATATTGTGGTATATAACGGGAGCCGGAGTCTATCTCGGCTGGTTTAAGGCGAGAGCAGGATACACCTGGAGCGAGTCGCCAGTCTGTCGCAGGGCCACCCATCCACCCACCCACACCTGGGACCATTCTTTTTTTTATAGCAGCCGATCAACTAACCAGCATGTTTTTGGAGAGCGAGTGGAAATCGAAGAAAACACAAACATACACGAGAAAAACATGCAAACTCCACACAGAAAGAACAGTGATTTAAGCCTCGTCCCACCTGGGACTTGAACCCCCAACTTTCTTGCTGTGAGGACACTGTGCCGACCACAATATATGCCGTCTTTTTGGATTCAGATTAAAAACCCTCGAACGACACTTTACTCCAAATGTCGACAATCAAGCGGCTTTTTCTTGTGTTTTTGGAAATTTTTGGAGTCTATGACGTGAAATCTTGTTGTTAAGTCTGTTCTTAATGAACAGCGCCTGCTACTGCGGGCCCACCCCCTTCAAAAGCTCTTCGTGCCAACGGAAAGTGTCTTTGTATTTGAGAGAGAGCGTGTGTTTCAGAGAGAGAGGATATTTTCAGTGTGTGTGAGTGTGTGTTGAAACTGGACTGGTAGATGTGTGTGTGTGTGTGTTGACACTGGTCTGGTAGATCTGTGTGTGTGTTGTCTCTATCATCGTCTATGGAAACATGTTTCCAAACCCTGTCTGCAGACAGACTTACTTGACCCGTCTCAACGGTTGGTGGCCTCAGATGTTCTTTGAAACCTGCCGTCACCACGGTTGAATAGAACTTTTCCAAGCGTGTGAAATGCTCGAAATTTGGCGAGTCTGAGTCCGGATTTCCCTCTGTGGAACGGAGTACCTGGCCCCACAGAATGGTTGGGGTTTCCGTCTGCAGGGATAATGTCACAACACAGTTACCATGACAACTGGTTTATAAGATGACACAATGTGTTTGTGTTGATTATGTTTTATCTTAATTTACATAGAAACACCTGAAAATATGTTTAAAATGAATAAATATGTAAATTAATTTTCAATTCATTAACACGGTGGCGCTAAACAGACTTTTCATCGTTTCAATTTTATAAAAAATCATTTGTAGTAAAAAATATTTTATTTCATTCATAAAAACTTTTTAATTTTAAACATGTTTTTTATTTTGTCAACTAGCATCTGAAAACTGCGGTCAAATGAGCCGCGGTTCACTCAGCCGCGATTCACCAGTGCGCGCCTCGTTTAAATCAATGGAGTCAACTTTGAGGAGCGATAAAAACACTTTAATACATTATGCCAGTTCCACACTAGTATTTATCTCTTCTACTAAATGTCTTTTATCATTATACAAAGAATTGTGCATTTTTATCGTATACTTTACGATTTATTAGCATTTGAAAGTGACAAATGGTTTACTTCCCTGCGATTCGGCCGCGATCCACGCAGAATCATACTGCGACTTTTTACATGTTTACGGTAATTTCAAAGTAGATAGCCATAACAGTCAACTTTGAGGAGCGATAAAATCACTTTTATTCATTTTGTCAGATCCACACTAGTGGATAGTGTGGACAGGCGGATCGGTGCGGCATCAGCAATAACTAGGACGCTGCATCGGTCCGTCCTGGTAAAGAGAGAGCTGAGCAATGCTCTCGATTTACAAGTCGATCTACGTTCCAACCCTCACCATGGTAACCAGCTGTGGGTGGTGACCGAAAGAATGAGATCGAGGATACAAGCGGCCGAAATGAGCTTCCTCTGCAGGGTGGCTACATTTAGTACGTGAATCGCGGCTGAGTGAACCGCGGCTCACTTGACCGCAGTATCTGAAAACTGCGACGTTATCATTTTTTTCCACTTTAAACCTTTAAATTAAAACTTTAAACGTTTAAATTTGCAGGTAATTGAAAGAATAAAAAAAAAATTCTTTTACCTTTACAATCTGAATTTTGATCATTTTTTCAATTAAAAACCACGCGATGCTAACTCGAAGCTAACAGGCTAATGAGCGGAAACACTTCTTTATTTTTACTTTTAACGAAAAAAAACAAACTGATTTTAACCAAAATCCTTTTAAAACTTTATCTGAAAGTAAAACTAGAAGTTTTGAGAGCTAAAATATTTTCTAAACGGTTTAAATTCAACACTCGAGATGATACATAGCGTCTAAAAAACGTGACGTCATCCTTTTTTTCCACTTTAAACCGTTAAATATAATCTTTTAAACATTTAAATTAGAAGGAAAATAAAAGAATAAAAATAAAGCTTTTTTCTTACCAGACTCAAACCAATTGCGATCATCGTTTGATTGAAAACGAGATGCTAACAAGAAGCTAACAAGCTAATTATGGCAGAAACCAACAGATATTGATTTAAAATCAATAAAAAAATCAACTGAAATAAAATCACTATAAAACTTTGTCTGAAAGAAAAACAAATTGTTAAAATACGTTCTAAAAGCTTCTGATTAAGATCTTCGTTCAGATAGTGTCGTTGATAAGAGCAAAAGGAGAAGTTCAGCGAGCATGCGCATGCGCAATTGAGGAAGCGCATTAAAGCTAGTTTATAATGATAATATTTATATTAAACAGGAAAACAAAGTTAAGTTGTTTTTTTATTTAAATGTAATTTTTTTATAATCTTTTTTATTTTTTTTGTTAGTTTTATTTTTTAAAAATATATTTTTGTCCATTTTTAACCATCTTTTATTTTCTTTTTATTCTTTTTTAGACAAAAGAAACATTTTATTTTTAATTAATATTCATTCATTTAAATGAATGTTTAAATCATCTTTTTTATTACTATTTTTAAATTCATTTTAGGTTTATTTTCATTCTACTTTTTTGTTTATTTGTTAGTGAAAGCAGCTTCTCATCTAGGTATTTAATGATATTACTAAAATGACTTCCAACAGCAGTTTTTTTTAGTCCTATTATTTTATTTTTACATTTTTAGAAAATAAAAAAGTCTGACATTTTTTTTATGATTTTCTTTAATCTACGATGAATAAAAAAACATGTTAACGTTATGTAAACACCATCATCAGCAGCTGTTTTAGCTTAATTTGTTGCAAATGGTGCTGTCTGGGTTTCTATGCGTCCGGAAGATCTGGTGTCGTCCTGGTCCTGGGGCTCTAGTTGGCCAGGGCGTGGGGCAGCTCGCTTGACCAGCGAGAGGGGCGGGATCCCTGTGGCGGCTCCTGCTGGGTGTGGGGCTGGCAGTGGCTGCTGGCCCGAGACGACGGGCACCTGCATGCACCTGCATTTTCAAGGTGCTTGTAGACAAGATTCAATAAAAATAATTTAGCGTCTTCCAACTGCTTTTTTAGGTTGGTATGCAAATTGTAGTTGGTCCAGCTGTTCCTCCGTCTTAGATAAAATAAGGTGTTTTAAACTGTTTTCAAAGCTTTTCATTACCAGTGGGGTAAGTGCTACTGGTCTGAATTCACTCAATTTCTTTGACTTGCTTGACTTGGGAAGAGGAATCACCAACATAGGGAAGACGTCCACAGTGGTCTAATGTTTGATCTTACATTGTTTATTTCAACACATTGTTTTTTGTTTTCTAAATAACTTTTTATCTAGGAATGGACAGTTCCTGTAATATCATTTTTTTTTTAAGTTTCTTAGTAATTTTTGTGATCTATGGTATCAAATGCTCGTTCGTTTCAATGTGCTCACAGAGAAGGAAAACCGAGCTTGTATGATTGTCTGATGTCATTGTCTTTTTCTGATATGAAACACTGATATGAATGTCTTTTTCTGCACTGTGGATGGAGCGACCATGCTGCTCTTCAAGGAGTTGACAAAAACCAAACCTAATTGAAACTGGCCACCAGGAGCGACAAAGGAGCATAAACAAACACAAGAATTTTTACAGACATGTCTAACAGCACAGTGTGGATATACAAAAGCAGCAGACATAATCTCCTGAGAAATTTTCCACAAATCCAGCTAATCCATGAACTCCGAGGCTCTAAACTGTTTTTACAGCCAGTTTTTCTTCTTTTTTTTTTTTTTAACATAACATATTCACTTTTACAAAGCAATGTCAGATAAATAGAGTTCATGGATGATTGACAAGCTGGCGGTAAATTTCCTAAAATCCAATAAACCCCACAAAGTTTATGCTTTTTGAGACATACCCAGTGGTTTGCAAATTTTAAAGTCATCTATGTCGAGGATTAATGGCAGTCTTAATTCTCCATCCAAGAGAAACTTGTTATTTTGAAGAGACAAGCGTCTTGAAAACATCCGCATTCCCCACTGACTGAATGTTGATTTAAATGATTATCAACATTTCTCAGAAGGTCAAACTTTCTCAATAACTGCTGTAAAGATTTTAGAACAGGAATATACTGAAAAGTCTGTCTTATTTTTGACACCAGTAAATACTCGACTGAGTCAAAAATGTCCAAATTTGCTTTGTAGTACTGTCTTCGTTTATGAGCAGTTGTTTGTGGCCCATCTCTTGCTATACCTTTTAACAAAGGGTTACAAGAAGAAATTTCTAAAAAATCTTTGAATTTCTTCATTTGATACAGGCACAGATTTTATCAAGTAATGTAATTCAGTGAATAGTTCATCAATTGCTTTGCGTGGGACATGGAAATAGTTTTCTAGTTTTAAAACAGAAATCCTATTTTTAGTTCTAAAAACTCTGATGAATCCCATTCAGTTGTTTCAGTTTCTATTTCACTATCAGAGTTGACTTTGCATTCACTGCTCTGAGCAGAATCATAATTGCTCCTATCTGCTGAATTTTTAGTTTTCTTACTGTTTACAATAATTTCTTTATAATCTTGAAGTGAATATGGTGTGTGTTTTCTATATCTGTGGGACTTGGAAGCACTATGTACATTGATTTGGAAGGAGCACTCCTGAAATGGACAATCCACGGTATCATGTCTCTTAGATGCTTCTATAGGTGGTTATTGAGATGACAAAAATACTCATGTGCTGATGCTATGTGTGTTTGTACACAATTGGCAGTTAAATGTAGCTGAAACATAACATTTTTCAATGTCTTGGGAACTGTTTAAATGACTGTGAAGTGCATTCCATGTTTTGAATACACATGGGCAATCAGAATATGTGCATGGATATCTGCTGCAAAAATTTTGAGCTAGCCTGTAATGTTTAAGAAGCTGAGCTTTTGTTGGTTTAGCTGTTAGGCAGTATTTACAGGACCACATTTATATCTGTTGACACAAAGAAATAGTGCTATTAGTAAAAAAAAAAATATGTAATGAGAATTCAATCAAACAAGTTTTCTGCTCACAAACAAATGAACATTTATGTGAAATATAATACATAATTAACTTGTTAATTTAGTTCAACTGCACATGTCCTTCAACAACAGATGTGTGCAACAAAAAATAACTTTTATTGCATTGACAGGGAAAATAATTACCATATTTCGAATAAATTAAGATAAATGACCCATTGTTACACGTATTTTTCTTTCAGACCATCTGACCAACCGGCGGTTGCTCAACAACACAAAGTGTTTAGGTTTGGGCTGGGGTGAGCAAACTATTTGATTCACTGGCCACATGGAGTTCTAACATTTGAAAAAGGGTTGGGAACAGGAGCAGATGGATGGCATGCTTTGGTAACCTCACCTCATTGGAGAAAAAATATACATCTTGGGATGTGGAGAAAACATGTGCTTTAATTTCCGATGAAAATAAAGAAAAGCACTATAACAAAATATCTGACTTTGAAATGAGTCTTTAAACACTGAAAATCAAATGAATACCTATTTTATTTTAAGCTCTGAAAGCTCTTTGTTTCCTCAGGATGTCACCATCACTCTCCTTCTGACTTACCTTAAAAAAAATGTCCATCTACTCCTAGGTTTTAAATGTAGGTTTGAAATCAAACGCACTTGTTTAGTTAGTTGGTTAAATTTTATTCTTTCAGTCAATCAATTATTTAACAGAAAGACAAAAGAAAGAATGTGCTGAACATAATAATAACAGTCACATTAAACATGTACACATACATATACAATAAAAATGAAAAAAGGTTTAAAGGTTTATCTGTTTGTATTGTAGACTCTGCAGCGAAGCGAGAGAGGATGGAATTGAGGAAGTCACTGAATGCAGAATGGAATGACGTGTCACAGGAGATAACGTGCTGGAAGCTGCGAACTTGGCAGCCTTATCTGCATGGCTGCTCCCTACAGAAACAGAGTCAGAGGCATTAGTGTGAACCGCACATTTGCAAACAGCAACCTATTTAGGGAGCAAAATAGAGTCAAGCAGGTAAGCGACCAAAACTTGATTCAGAATAGGATTCCAATTAGACTTAAGGAAACCACAATGTTTCCAAAGCTGACCATAATCGTGCACAACGCCGAAACAGTATCTGGAGTCAGTCCAGACTGTAACCGTCTTGCCTGCTGCAAGTGTGCACGCACGTGTCAACGCAACAAGCTCAACAGCTTGTGCACAGCGATGGCAGAGCAGAGGAGCAGACTCAACCGTGTCATAATCTGAACAAACAGATTCTTTAGTTTCTCTTCCACTCGCACCTACAGAGCAAAGCTTTGATACCAGACAAGTCAACAGATTTCACCACTGAAAATGTTGCACCAGAATCTACAATAAGCACAATTTCTCTACCAGCAACAGTGAGTTTCAAAAGTGGCAGCTTCGAAATACTCTCTTCAGAAGGAAACTGAAACGACAATTCTGTCGTCTCTCTCGTCTTTCTGCCTCATGCTCCCACAGTTTCAGACATTCCTCCATATCCGCTGTTCTTGCTAAATCATCTCTTTTTAAACATTTATTCTTCCACACTTTATCTCTTTCTTTTGTCAACTCTTCACGTAGTTTTGTCATTTGTTTTTTGCTAAGAGACCCTCCTTCGGTGAAGCCACACTTTTCACACCACCAGTGAATAAACGTATGTACATGCCCGTTCCCCATATTTCTCTTTCATGAACAACATTATATTTGAGGCAGGTTTTCCCGGCGTCTGTTCCATTTCTGTAGGGTTACCCATTACTGCTTCTACTTTCTTACGTTATTTTCTTCTCAATAACTCACCAATTAGTTCTTGCTAATTTCTCAGTAACTCACCAATTACTTCTTGCAAATTGCTCACCAATTAGTTCTTGCTAATTTCTCAGTGGCTCACCAATTAGTTCTTGCTAATTTCTCTACTTATTTGTTCATAAATCTCTGAAAATCAGGTAAGAAGCAGAAGCCAGAACTGCCGAGGACACTCGATCGTATTATTGACGTTGCTTAATGTTAAACCCCACAATTTAAAAAAATGTATTCTTCCCAAGGATCCAATATGAACACAAGCCAACAATTTGGATCAGAAAAAATACTTCTCACCAATTGTCTCCAAGACAAGTCCGAAGATGTCATCACCGCCGACTGGGAGGTAGACAGAAGTCCTTGTCTTCTTCTTCTTCTTCTCCTTTCGGCATTTCCCTTCAGGGGTCGCCACAGCAAGTCAGTTTCTTCCATCTAACCCTATCTGCTGCATCCTCTTCAGTCACGCCAACTATCTTCATGTCTTCCTTCACTGTATCCATGAACCTCCTCTTTGGTCTTCCTCTAGCCCTCTTTCCTGGTGGTTCCAAATCCAGCATCCTTCTGCCGATGTACTCGGTCTCTCTCCTCTGTACATGTCCGAACCATCTCAGTCTGGCCTCCCGGACTTTATCTCCAAAACCTCTAACATGTGCTGTTCCTCTGATATACTCATTTCTGATCCTGTCCATCCTGGTCACTCCCAGAGAGATCCTCAGCATCTTCATCTCTGCTACCTCAATCTCTGCTTCCTGTCTTTTCCTCAGTGGCACTGTCTCTAGACCAAACAGCATGGCGGGTCTCACCACGGTTTTGTACACTTTTCCTTTCATTTTAGCTGAAAATCTTCTATCACACATCACACCTGATACTTTTCTCCACCCGTTCCAGCCTGCTTGAACACGCTTCTTCACCTCTTTTCCACACTCTCCATTGCTCTGGACTGTTGATCCCAAGTACTTAAAATCTTCCACCTTGTTTATCTCTTCTCCCTGTAACCTCACTTTTCCATTTGGATCCCTCTCATTCACACACATGTACTCTGTCTTACTCTGACTAATCTTCATTCCTCTTCTTTCTAGTGCAAACCTCCACCTCTCCAGCTTTTCCTCCACCTCTTCCCTCCTCTCACTACAGATTACAATGTCATCTGCAAACATCATTGTCCATGGAGATTCCTGTCTGACCTCGTCTGTCAGCCTGTCCATCACCATAGCAAACAGCAAAGGACTCAGAGCAGATCCTTGGTGCAGTCCAACCCCCACACTGAACTCCTCTGTGTGGGGGACAGAAGACAAAGACAGAAGTCCTTGTATCTCTCTTAAATACTATGCAAGGTTTCAAGGATGAACCTCTAATGGTTCAGGTGGCCAACCCCTTCAGTTCTCGATCCCAGCGAACGAGCCCGACATCCTACTTCTGACACCAAACTGTTGTGGAAAACAATCAGTGAGAATAAACCAAACAGTCGAGTGTCCTTTAGCAGAGATTTATTATTGAAACACCATGAACACGGTGGAGGAATCTGCAGAGACCTGAATTGTCCAAGGAGCAAGTTTACATAATACATGCTGATAACAACCTCTTGCATGTAGCCTGACCTTCACAGATATACAGTATCTGGACTATGAAACACATTGGTGTCTGCTCAAAGAAAGATTATTAGGAGAATGTTAGCAGTCTTGTGCTTGACCCAAAAATATGTAAACCCCTCTATATCAATACTAAGGAACAGGCCATCCCGACAAACAGTTAAGACAATCTTGCGTCCTGTGATCTGAAACCTATTTTCCCTCTACAGTGCCCTAAGTCACAGACACAAATGGTGGTGGGGGTCAGACTGTGGTTCCTAAAAGTCCAGACTTCCTGGACAGGAAGCTGAAAGGAAACTACTCAGCGTGTCACTTCCTCCAAGTTTTACAGGTTTAAATAAAATAGTACATTCTTAAAGCGGTGTGTGTTCTGTCCTTGACCATCCCCGTGGCTGGCAGCGAAGACCGGTCCAGCTCAGCATTGAACAAGTGTTGATCTGGGCACACATCCTGGTTCCTGCAGGAAAACAGGGGGTAACCGGACCTGGTGATGAACATCAAGATGGGGGACGCCTTACCTGCAGGAACCAATCGTCTCCAGTTGGGGGGCACAGTGGCGAAGTCTTCTTGTGCCAGCAGAATAACGTTAGCACGTTTCAGGTATTGCTGAAGCCTGATGTCTGATGTCTTATCTTCAGAAATCAGCAGCACTGAACAGATTTGCCAGGATTTCTCTTGCTCCTGTAGAACCCACACAGAACCCTGTGAAGTGCCCGCTACAGACGACAGACACACTTACAGTAGTCATCTAATAATAAAACCCTGATTGATGACGAATACGAACGACATAAGAGGCTTGAAAACAGCAAGAAGGCTGAGGATTTGACTAAAAGTCCTAGAGTGGATACAAAGCTTGACACTGGTCTTTCTGTGTGTAGTTTGTATGTTCTCCCGGTGTATGTGAGAGTTTTCTTTGGTTTCCTCCAAAAACAAATATGTTAGGTTGATTGGGTACTATCAAATTGCTCCTATGTGTGTGTGTGTATATCCCTGCAACAGACTAGTGACCGTTTCTAGGTGTAACTTGCCTCTCGTCTGTAATCAACTGGGATTAGTTTTTTTTTTTTTTTTTTTTACATACAGTACTTTATTAATCCCTCACCGGGAAAATTTGTGTGCTGCATTACAACGCAGCAGGCTGCTAGGACGTCGCCAATCGTGGGAGAAACGGGGGGTTAGGTGGGGAAAGTGTACAAAACCGTGGTGAGACAGGCCATGTTGTTTGGTCTAGAATTAGTAGCACTGAGAAAAAGACAGGAAGCAGAGATGGAGGTAGCAGAGATGAAGATGCTGACGATCTCTCTGGGAGTGACCAGGATTGACAGGATTAGAAATGGGTATATCAGGGGAACAGCACATGTTAGAGGTTTTGGGGTTAAAGTCTGAGAGGCCAGACTGAGATGGTTTGGACATATGCAGAGGAGAGAGAGTACATGGGAAGAAGGATGCTGGATTTGCAACCACCAGGAAAGAGGACTAGAGGAAGGAGGAAGTTCATGGACGCAGTGAAGGAAGATGTGAAAATGGTTGGTGTGACCAAAGAGGATACAGCAGGTAGGGTTAGATGGAAGAAACTGACTTGCTGTGGCGACCCCTAAAGGGAAATGCCGAAAGAAGATGGTGTCTTCTCCAAGGACCCTAGACGTGAACTCAGTGGGAATCAAACCTGCAAACTTCCGGTTTACTTCCGGTCCAAAGGCGAACGTTCTACCACTGAGCTACCGCCTCCCCCAGAATTTTGCCAGGGCAGGAGTCGAATCTGCGATCTCTTTTGGAGACTGGATCTCTAAGGTCCAGTGCCTTATCCGCTCGGCCACCCTTACACATCCTTGTTAGTGAACTCCATCCAGGGAAAAGTTTATTCTTAAACAAGTTTCAAATGTTATCTAGAGAACAGGTTATCTAGTTTTATCTAGTTTTGAAAGTGTCTTCAGGATATTGTGTTCGATAATCGAGATGATTCGACTTCCATCCAGAAATCATTTTCAACCCTGATGGAAGTAGAGCCAGTTCTCATGTTACTTCTAGAAGTCAGAATGTCTCGATCGTCAAACACAACCTCCTGAAGACACTTTGAAATCCCAGCTGGACAAATGACGAACAAACTTGTTGCCAAGAACTTTGGGCAGTATACCCTGAAGTAGATTCGAGAACTGGACAACAGAAACCATCATGGCTTTAAAAGTAGCTGCAGGCGGAGAAGTCATATCGAACGCCCAGTTAGAGGTGGACGAGTGAATGATGAGCATCCCACCTGTGAGAAGAAATTCCTGAAGTTATTGGCCAGACAGAAGAGCCTGCTGCCGAACACCTTCAGGGACGGGGGAAAGCTGTAGTGAACCACACACGTGGCGTCTCTGATCTTCAAATCTTTCAGAATATGGTCCGTGGTCACTGCAAGTCAGAGCGGTTAGCGAGTTTTCACCTGTGCAGGTGTGAGGGAGGACTAATAGCTTACCAAGGACGCAGTGCGTTACTGGACTGACGTCCCTCGCCCACAGCTGGAGCACGAGGTCAGGATTTCCCCCTTCTTGGGTCTTTATGCAGAAGACCTCCTTGTCTTTTACAGCCTGCAGGGAAACAAACATGGCTGCTGTCTGTAGCTAAACCCATTTAACCCTCTCAGTCCTACAGTCGGTGTAGTCTAAGCAGTTTAAAGTTTCTAAGTGGGAGGAGTTTCATGTCTGTAGCCCCTCCTATTTTAACCCTGTCTCACCTGATAGATGTTGTCCACCTCTTCGTCAGTGTTCGCTATGATCAGAGTCTTCTGGCTGACATCGGGGGTGAACGCTATGGATGTCAAAAGGTCCGATAACTTGTTGCTCTCCGTGGTCACCAGGAGAATCTGCAGAGAGATAAAAAAAAGGCACGCTTGTTTTACAGAGCTCTTACCTTTCTACCTTTTTACAGAGCTATCCTACCTTTGTTGGTACTCATAAACTCTGGGCAGGGCATCAAACTGGAAACCCTCTGGTAACAGGACACTCACCCTGCCCATCCTTCACCAGTGGGTGGGACTAACCTGATCAACTTTACCATAGAGCGCAGCATCTTCAGGCATAGCGATGAAGATGGAGGAACAAGGCATGTGTTTGGTAATCAGCTCCTCCATGCAATGGCTCCAACGGCTCGCCACGGCAACCAGCTGTTTAGGTACGCAGGCGTCTGAAGATTTCTTCATCTTCGAGAAATGTGTGAAAATGAAGGCCATCTGCAGGAGAGGTCGTGTTACATGCTGGAGGACAGCTGTGTGTGGTATGGAGAGGGGGAGGGGTGTGTTACCTCATTGGGTGCCTTGGTGAGCAGGGTGTCGGTCTGGTCCAGCAGCAAATAGTGTAAACTTTTAAACTGGAAGCGGTGAGCGGAAAGGAGGCGGAAAAAACTGAAGGGGGTGGAAAGCAAAAGAACGCCTGCAGAAAACACCAAACAACCAGAGGTCTCATTTATTAAATGGGTTTACACAAACAGAGCGATCTCTAGAGGTGGCGTGGACTCGAGCTCTAAGCACAGCCAGAAGCTGCCACGTGTTAAAATGTGAGGGTCTCATTCATCATGGGGGAAGGATGGAGCAGGACATCAACAGATGGATCAGTGCAGCGATTTATGTTTCTACCCTCACCATGGTAACCGGGATCTATGTTCCTATCCTTTCGGTAACCAGGATCTACATTCCAACCCTCACCATGGTAACCGGGATCTCTATTCCTACCCTCACCACGGTAACCAGGATCTACGTTCCTACCCTCACCAGGGTAACCAGGATCTACGTTCCGACCCTCACCGTGGTAACCAAAATCTACGTTCCTACACTCACCATAGTAACCAGGATCTACGTTCTTACCCTCACCTCACAACTACGTAAAATAAAAACTAATTATGGTAAAAATACTGTCAAATTCCGATCCATGTCTATTTGGAACAATTTACCAAATTACATTATTAATTCAAATAATAAACAACAATTTTAATTTTTATTAAAGAGGCATCTTCTCTCTGATTAAACCTGTAATTGTATTGTGTAAAATTGTTTATATTGTAATTCCATAGTGATGAGGTCTCTGTTTGCCATTATGTAATGTGGGAGCGTTCGAAATAAGCTCCTACTACCTGGAACCACTGGTCAGTGTCAGTGTTGATTGACATTGATCTGATCTAAATTTGAACGCACCTACAAAAACAAGGTCCAGTGTGTGTGTGTGTGTGTGTGTGTGTGTGTGTATGAATGTATGTGTTGTTGTTTTGCGTTTTTATCTCATATGTGTACGGTCATTATTGTATTTCCGCCAAAGGCGGACATAATTACTTGTAATTATGACTCCAGGAAGAGTAGCTGTCTTCACACAGCTAATGGAGATCTAAATAAATACAAATACAAAATACCATGATAATCAGGATCTACGTTCCTTCCCTCACCATGGTAACCAGGATCTACGTCCCTACCCTCACCATAGTAACCAGTGTGGGTGGTGAACGAAAGAACGAGATTGCAGATACAGGTGGCCAAAATGATCTTCTTATGCAGGGTGGCTGGGCACTCAGAGCTAGAGGGAGGAGTCAGACTACTAACGTTGTGTCTCTGGATCGAGAGAAATCAGATGGGGTGGTTCTGGCATCTGGTTAGGATGCCTTCTTCCCTGGTGAGGTGTTACGTCCCACTAGGAGGAGACCCAGAGGCAGACCCCGGACCTGCCGGAAAGACTATGTCTCATAGCTGGACAGGGAACACCTCAGGATCCTCCTGGGTGAGCTGGAGGATGCAGCCGGGTGACAGAAGCCTGGCCTTCCTGTCTGAGGCTGTTGTTCCGGATAAGTGGAAGACGACGGAACGGGCAAAAATGGCTGTTTGATGAAAAAGGTTGGAAAACAATAGAATATAATGACTCACAGTCTCTGGGTATTTTGAGGGATCGAGCTTCGTCTTTGCCAAGGCCCAGCCAAACAACGAACAGGCGAAGCATCTTATCTAACCTACACTCTTTCAGGAAGCTGTAGACGGCCTGGACCTTCTTCCAGCCTGGGCACAGTACAACAGCCAGAGGCTGGGGGGAGAAACAGCGTGACATGAGGCGGTGATGAGCGGGGCACGCGAGTGGATGAGATGACTTACCTCTGAATTGGTGGTGTGGCAGCACAACACAGGGTTGGCCAGAATGTTGGCGAGAATAGGGGGGAGGTACCTGGCTGGATCGTCAACATGGGGTGAAACAATAATGGTGTTGAAGCCACTCGCCATTTCTGGCCAACTGTAGCAATCAAACGGAGACAAAGCCATTTGTTGTCTCCTCTGCAAAATCTAAAAACAAGATGGTTGCCATGCCGATTATCACTCGAGGCATTCCAAGAACACTTGATGATTCATGAGGATGCTTCACTCGTTCCTAAGGATGCTTAGTGGTTAGTTACGAGTAAGGATGCGTTACTCGTTCCTAAGGATGCTTTGCTCGTTGCAAATGCATGAAAACTACATTCATTAAACACATCAAACAAAGAAAATATAAATAAATGAAAAAATAAATAAAACAATAAACTCAATAAAGATAAAATAAAATCAATACCATGCGCAGAAAACTAGAGACATGAGCATCTTCAAGACTGCTGCAGGAGCTCGTCCTTCTGGTTCCATGCACCAGGATTTCAATCGTCAAGGGATCTATAGGAGGATCCTGAAAACCAGAAACAGGAGTTTTAAGTCTGTGTCTCTGGCTGAGTATCTCTGGTCTCCTGCTTGGTTTTTGAACCAGTTTGAACCTCACCTGTTGTTCTTCATCATCATCGTGTGGGTTTAAACAACTTGGATTAAGGCCCTCCTGTGACCTGCAGAAAAAAAGAGTGCCTCCTCGTTTATAAAGTTTGGGTACATCAGAAACGGTTTGAGCTTTACCAAACATTGAACAGTTCGGGGAAGGATGACTCAATAAGTAGGGTGACCATCCTATTGAGGGTCGTCGGTTCGATCACCTTCCCAGAGCTAATGCCGAGGTGTCCCTGATCAAGAACCCCCAATGTCTCCTGATGGTGGTTCCCAGCTTGCATGCCAGCTTCCACCATCAGGTATGAATGTGTGTGTGGATGAGTGCCACTTTAAGAACTAACGCAGGTAGAAAAAGGCTCCACAGACCCGTCAAGGTATTCCTTCTGCTTTCACACAGTACCTACAAAACGTGGTCATTGGCCATTTTGAAAATCTCAATGGATTGCGCTGTTATAGGTACTCAGAGTGAACAGTCTAGCTTAGACTGCCCTGTAAAAAATGGCTGCCTGGAATGAACCATAATCGGCTTGAAAGCAAGACATTTTGATGAATGGCAAGTGATGGAAACACAATTACCAACGTGGGGGTACAGAAATGACATAATGCCCTTATTTTCTAAAATTGCACTTTTTTCCATAATTAGATACAACAAAACTGTATAACTGGACGGGTACGGGCCAGGGGTCACACTAGCTTACAAAGAGAGCCCTGAAAACATCCAAACAGTGTTCAAAACTATGTGTTGATGCCAAAAAAAACCAGAGTGTTTTCTTAACGCATTTCAAACAATAAAACGCCTGCAAAAATTACTTTGTTTCAAGCTGATTATGGTCGATTCCAGGCGGCCATTTTTAACAGAGTACTATTGTTCCATTCCATCGTCTTCTGCTTATCCAGGGTTGGGTCGTCGGGAGCAACAACCTCAGATGGAAAGCCTAGGCTTCTCTCAACCCGACTGCATCCTCCAGCTCACCCAGGAGGATACTGAGGTGTTCCCTGTCCAGCTAAGAGACATCGTCTCTTTAGCAGGTCTGGGGTCTGCCTCTGGGTCTCCACATGGTGGGACGGAACACCTTACCAGTGAGGGAAGCATCCTAACCAGATGTCCGAACCACTCCGTCTGGTTCCTCATGAAGTGGAGGAGCAATGTCTCTACTCCCAAGCTCCTCCCTCTATCTGCAGGGGGCCCCAGAAACCTAGCAGAGGAATATAATTGCAGCCGCTTGTATACACAATCCCGTTTTTTTGGTGACCACCCACCCTGGGTACCATGGTGAGGGTAGGAACGTAGATCCCGTTTACCATGATGAGAGTAAGAATGTACATTCTGGTTACCATGGAGAGTTGGAACGTAAGTCCTGGTTACCATAGTGAGGGTATGAACGTAGATACTGGTTACCATATTGAGGGTAGGAATGTAGATTCTGGTTACCATGGTGAGGATAGGACCATAGGTCCTGGTTACCACAGTGAGGGTAGGGACATAGATCCTTTTTACCACGTTGAGGGTTGGAACGTAGATCCTGGCTACCATGGTGAAGGTAGGAACGTAGATACCGCTCACCATGATGAGTGTTGGAACGTAGATCCTGGTTACCGTGGTGGGGGTAGGAATGTAGATCCCGGTTACAATGATGAGGGTTGGAATGTAGATCCTGGTTACCACGGTGAGAGTAAAAATGTAGATCCTTTGCTTTTCGGCTCAGTTCTTTCTCCACCACAATGGATCAAAGCAGCATCCTGATTATTGCAAACGCTGGCCCGATCTGTCTGTCGATCTCCCGCTCCATCCTTCCCCCACTGTGAACAAGACCCTGGTATACTTTAAGTCCTCCACTTGGGGCATTGCCCAAGTGGATGAACTGTTGTACCACTTTAATGCACTACCATACAGCCCAGGACTTACCAGTTTGGCAGGTTCAGACAGGGGGGCTCTGCATTCTGAACTCCTGGTGTTTGCAGCTGCATTATCTCATCTCCCTGGAGGAATGGAGACTGAACAAGTCATTTAGAGCGTTGCTCAGGAAAAAAAACGAAAGTAACAACAAACTTACTGGGTCTGAGGCTCCAGAAGAAACCCGGTCCTCCAAGTCTGTACAAGGAGCCCTGATGCCTACAGGGGCAACGGAAAGACCCTTTCCTCTAACGGAAGGAAACCTGCTTCCAGGGGCTGCGGAGCGACCACGATCTCCTGCGAATCCCCGGTCTTCTGCGCCTACGGAGTGACAGTGGAGTGACAGGGTTGGAACTTAGATCTTGGTTACCTTGGTGAGGGTAGGAACGTAGATCCTGGTTACCATGATGAGGGTTGGAACGTAGCTCATGGTTACCATGATGAGGGTTTCGATTGTAGATCCTGGGTACCATGGTGAAAGTAGGAACATAGATCCTGGTTATCAAGGTGGGGGTAGGAAGGTAAATTCCAGTTACCATGGTGAAGGTAGGAATGTAGATCCTTGTTACAATGGTTAGGGTAGGAACGTAGATCCTGGTTACCCTGGTAAGGGTAGGAACGTAGATCCTGGTTACCATGGTGAGAATAGGAACGTAGATCCCGGTTACTATAGTGAGGGTAAGAACGTAGATCGACCGGTAAGTTAGAGCTTTAGTCTTTGGCTCAGCTCTTTCCTCACCATGGATTGACTTGGCATCCTGATTCTCATCTGGACAGGGTATTTGTTGATCCAGGAGTATGAGCTAAATTTATGGGTGGGGCTAACTCAGGTTGGTTTATCTAGAACCACTTCACCGGATCCTTCTATCAGATTGAAAAAGATTTCTGGATGGAATTTGAAACTTTTCAATCATCAAACACACTGTCCAAAATACAGTTTCTACGAAGGACCCCTCCTGGACGAATGAGGGATTACATTATCTTGTTACCAATTAGATACAGGATTGATAAACATATCTATTCATTACCAGGCTGTTTTTTCTGGTCCGCCAGATTCAGGATGCTTGTAGCAGGGCTTTCAATCTCAAGAAAATTTAATTTCTTGACCAGATTTCTGTTGAAACAGATCTGAGAAAAAAGAAAACATTGTCATTTGTGAGGCAGGGTATTTGTTTACATTTTCTTTCTCATGTCAGGTGGCGTGTTGTCCCTGGACTGATCACCCCGCCCCTATGTGTCTCACCTGTATCTCATTGTTCAGTATCCTGCTGCTACCTTTTAACAGGTGTCTTCTACTTACTTCCCTGCAAGTTTGTCTCATTGGCCACTCTACCAGGGTCACCAGTTGAATGACTTTGTCTCAAAATCTCTAACATATGCTGTTCCTCTGATCCTGTCAATCCTGGTCACTCCCAGAGAGATGCTCAGCATCTTCATCTCTGCTACCTCCATCTTTGTTTCCTGTCTTTTTCTCAGTGCATGGCCGGTCTTATCACAGTTTTGTACAATTTGCTTTCATTTTAGCTGACAGTCTGCCATCACAGCTGAAAATCCTACATCTCCCACCAGGCAACACTTCTGCAAAGTACTAACCCATCTTCTGCTTCCTGTAGAACTCATTTTCAGTGTTTTCTACAGGATGCAGCGGCCGAACGCGACCGCATTCGTTATTGGGCGAAGCATCCAAAAATGTTGATTGTAACTCAGGTTAAAAAACTAGATTATTCGAAGTGAAGTGAACATCTCTGACCGCCAGGGTCCCAGTCATTGGCTGACTGTCCCACTTGTAAAGCTCTTGATTTACAAGTCGAATTACGTTCCGACCCTCACCGTGGTAACCAGGATCTATGTTCCTACACTCACCATGGTAACCAGGATCTACGTTCCTACCCTCACCCGTGATAACCAGGATCTATGTTCCTACCCTCACCGTGGTAACCAGGATCTACGTTCCTACTGTTACCATGGTAACCAGGATCTACGTTCCTACCCTCATCGTGTTAACCAGGATCTACGTTCCTACCCTCACCATGGTAACCAGAATCTACGTTCCCACCCTCGCCGTAGTAACCATGAGCTACGTTCCTACCCTCATCTATGCTCACCAGCTGTGGGTGGTCATCGAAAGAATGAGATCGCGAATACAAGCGGCTGAAATTATCTTCTTCCGCAGGGTGGCTGGGCGCTCACTCAGAGATAAGGTGAGGAGTTCCGCCATTCCGGGAGAAGACTGTGTCGTGCCGCTTCTCCTCCGGGTGGAGGGAAGCCAGATGTAAGGGTTCGGGCATCTGGTCAGGATGCCTTGCTCGCTTGTGAAGAGTTCAGTTCCCCCAGGACGAGACCAAGATGCAGAACTCGGACCTGCTGGAGAGACTATGTCTCACAGCTGGACAGGGAACACCTCAGGATCCTCCTGGGTGAGCTGGAGGATGCAGCCAGGTCGAGAGAAACCTGGGTTTTCCATCTGTGGCTGTTGCCGTCGACCCGGCCCCGGATAAACGGAAAACGATGGAATGGAACAACTTCTAGTTTCCTATTAGTTTGAAAGTGTGTGCGTCTGTTCAGAGTGAGAAAGGTATAAAACAAAATGTGTGCCCGTTAAAAGGGTTAAAGGCTATTTATAAACTCCAGCATTTGTGTTGGCACACTAAATCCTGGCAGCTGTGTGTGTGGATGGAAGGGTTTACCTTTTTTCCCCTGAAAGTCACGTGGAGTTTAATGGGGATGGAGTCAGACTCAGTCTCAACTGGCTGCAACTCAACCCTTGCATCGTGCGATGCTAACAGACAGAAAGAAGAGAAAAGTTAAGGGGTGGTTTCCTCATCGTTGGTACGTGTCGATGGTTGGATTCTAACCTTGTAGTAAATGTTTTAAGTAGAGCATTGCCAGGCTCCAAGACTCTCTGAGCGAGCTATATGGGACAGAACACACACAGACACACACACACACAAACACTGAAAGTCTGTTCGATGAGGAAGGAGAATGCGTTTACTTACGCATCCCCTTCAGAACCAGGTATTAACTGTTCTACTCCAGCAAAGTGGAACCTTTTCTTTTGGAACGGCATCTTCAGTAAGGGCAACATTTGACAATAATTCCTTTTGGGAAAAACGGATGAAAAACAAGGTGTAAATATTTCATCCCTTCAAACACACAACTCATCTGATTACTAAAACACCCACCAGTGTGTAAACGGTGGTGTGTGTAAATGTCCAAGGGTGTAACGGTACAGGAAAAGTCAAAGTTTTTGTTCGTTTGTATGTGATCCAGCTTTTAATTTGAAAGACATAGAGCAGCCAATTTAGAAGAAAACAGAGCTGCTGCACATAAACTTGGGATTAAGAGTGAGACGAAGAGTGAGACGTTGCTGTGGTGACCCTGTTACTGCAGTGTAAGAAAATTCCTCACCCGTCTAGCAAAGGTCCTTCACTGCATATTCTTCAGTGTCTTTTTTTTTTTAAAAATATTCTTTATCGATCCCTCACCGGGAAATTTGTGCGCTGCATTACACCGCAGCAATTTGCCACCTACGATGGCGCCAATGGTGGGAGAAACGGGGGGTTAAGGTGTCTTCACCAAGGATCCTAGACGTGAACTCAGTGGGATGCAAACTCGCAAACTTCTGGTTAACTTCCGGTCCGCGGGCAAACGTTCTAACCCAAAGATGACAAACATACGGCCTGCGGGCCGCAACCAGTCCACAAGGAAGTTCGATCAGGCTCACAGGATAAATTGAAAGTTGGAAAATTGCATAAAAGACACAGATTTTTCTAAATTAAATGCAATTCATAAATTATCCGCTATAGGCGCACTGTTTTGCAACATCTGCTTCTTATTCTGACTTGTTTATATCTAGTCCTATACCTGCCCGCACCCTCATTAGCAAAAGTGGCGTTATCAAAAAAGAGAAAAGTGGATAAACAGTGTAGAATTTTCCAAGTAAAATGGACCACGTCGTAATTATTTACAGGAAACACACAGTAAACCTCTGTGCTTTGTGTGTTTGCAACAAGTTTCCGTATTTAAGGAATATTCGGTGCCACTACAAGACTCACCGCAGCGCAAAATATGACAGCTGATGAGGACAACTGAGAACAGATGAGGTCAACGAATTACAGCTCTGTGAAAATGAATCCTTACTGTGGTCATTTTGAAAAATGTTCAATGTAAAATTAGTCTTTCTTTGTAAGGCTCCTGCAATCATAAAGTTCATTACTATCATTTTTTACACTAGTTACTTAAAGTTTGTGTAATTTAGTGAAATGTTCTCAATAAATTTCTAGTTAAATTTCAAGTTTCACAGTGTCCTTGTGCTCCTTTACCCCAAAACAAAGGGAAGACATGATATTCTGGTTATTTATAGCTACGTATGCTATATTTTTAATGGTCTGGCCCATGACGTCTACCTGGACGTCATAAATGGCCCGCGATGTGAAATGAGTTTGCCACCCTTGTTCAAACCACTCAGCCACCATCTTCCCCTCGGTCTCTCTCTGTCTCTCCTACTCGTCTCCCCCCTGTCTTTGAAGATCGAGACGTTTCGACTTCTCTCAGGAAATACATTTCACTCTGATAGAACTGGTTCTTTATACCCCAGGGGTGTCAAACTCCGGCTCTGAAGGTTTTCATTGTGTTCCTGGTTCAAGCTGATTGGACGTAAAGTGAAATCAACAGCCAATAAAATCTGTTACATTGACTCAATAAGCTGGATAAGGAACACATGGAAAACCTTCAGGACACAGGCCCTTCAGGAACAGAGCTGGACACTCCTGACATAAACTAACCCGAGTTTGTCCAACCCTTTGAGTAGTAGCTAACACCAACAAACCTTTGGTTATGTAACGTGTTAAAGAGTTTACTTTATTGTTGTTTGAGTGCATTTTGTTCTAAACAAAAACTGACAAACCAGTTAGATGCGTCACTAAAATACACAATAATAACCCGTTCCGTTGTCTTCCTCTTATTCTGGGCCAGGTCGCGGGGGGAACAGCCTCAGACGGGAAGCCCAGGCTTCTCTCACCCCAACTGCATCCTCCAGCTCACCCGAGAGGATCCTCAGGTGTTCCCTGTCCAGCTGTGAGACATATTATCTCCAGCAGGTCCGGGGTCTGCATCTTGGTCTCCTCCCGGAGTGACTTGCCCGAAACACCTCACCAGCGAGGAGATCGAGGGGCATCCTGGCCAGATGCCCGAACCACCCCATCTGGCTCCTCTCGACCTGGAGCAGGAGCGGCTCGACACCGAGCTCCTCCCGGATGGCAGAGCTCCTCACCCGATCTCGGAGTGAGAGCACAGCCACCCTGCAGAGGAAGCTCATTTCAGCCGCTTGTATCCGCGATCTCATTCTTTCGATAATCACCAACAGCTGGTGAGCATAGGTGAGGGTAGGAACGTAGATCATGGTCACCATCGTGAGGGTAGGAACATAAATCCTGGTTATCATGGTGAGGGTAGGAACATAGATCCTGGTTACCACCGTGAAGGTGGGAACGTTGATCCCTGTTACAACTGTGGGAGAAGGAACGTAGATCCTCGTTGCCATGGTGAGGGTAGGAACGTAGATCGACTTGTAAAATCGAGAACTTTATTTTTTGGCTCAGCTTTTCGTTCACTACAATGGAGCGATGCAGTGTCCTAGTTATTGCTGACGTCGTACCGATCTGCCTGTCGATCTCCCACTCCATCCTTCCCCCACTTACGCTGCCGAGTGTGAAGCGGCCGGGATGGGAATCACCGCCTCCAAATCTGAGACAGTCCTCGCTCGGTCTTCTTCTCCTTTCGGCATTTCCCTTCAGGGGTCGCCACAGCAAGTCAGTTTCTTCCATCTAACCCTATCTGCTGCATCCTCTTCAGTCACGCCAACTATCTTCATGTCTTCCTTCACTGTATCCATGAACCTCCTCTTTGGTCTTCCTCTAGCCCTCTTTCCTGGTGGTTCCAAATCCAGCATCCTTCTGCCAATGTACTCGGTCTCTCTCCTCTGTACATGTCCAAACCATCTCAGTCTGGCCTCCCGGACTTTATCTCCAAAACCTCTAACATGTGCTGTTCCTCTGATATACTCATTTCTGATCCTGTCCATCCTGGTCACTCCCAGAGAGATCCTCAGCATCTTCATCTCTGCTACCTCCATCTCTGCTTCCTGTCTTTTCCTCAGTGGCACTGTCTCTAGACCAAACAGCATGGCGGGTCTCACCACGGTTTTGTACACTTTTCCTTTCATTTTAGCTGAAACTCTTCTGTCACACATCACACCTGATACTTTTCTCCACCCGTTCCAGCCTGCTTGAACACGCTTCTTCACCTCTTTTCCACACTCTCCATTGCTCTGGACTGTTGATCCCAAGTACTTAAAATCTTTCACCTTGTTTATCTCTTCTCCCTGTAACCTCACTTTTCCATTTGGATCCCTCTCATTCACACACATGTACTCTGTGTTACTCTGACTAATCTTCATTCCTCTTCTTTCTAGTGCAAACCTCCACCTCTCCAGCTTTTCCTCCACCTCTTCCCTCCTCTCACTACAGATTACAATGTCATCTGCAAACATCATTGTCCATGGAGATTCCTGTCTGACCTCGTCTGTCAGCCTGTCCATCACCATAGCAAACAGCAAAGGACTCAGAGCAGATCCTTGGTGCAGTCCCACCCCCACACTTAACTCCTCTGTGTGGGGGACAGAAGACAAAGACAGAAGTCCTTGTATCTCTCTTAAATACTATGCAAGGTTTCAAGGATGAACCTCTAATGGTTCAGGTGGCCAACCCCTTCAGTTCTCGATCCCAGCGAACGAGCCCGACATCCTACTTCTGACACCAAACTGTTGTGGAAAACAATCAGTGAGAATAAACCAAACAGTCGAGTGTCCTTTAGCAGAGATTTATTATTGAAACACCATGAACACGGTGGAGGAATCTGCAGAGACCTGAATTGTCCAAGGAGCAAGTTTACATAATACATGCTGATAACAACCTCTTGCATGTAGCCTGACCTTCACAGATATACAGTATCTGGACTATGAAACACATTGGTGTCTGCTCAAAGAAAGATTAGTAGGAGAATGTTAGCAGTCTTGTGCTTGACCCAAAAATATGTAAACCCCTCTATATCAGATACTAAGGAATAGGCCATCCCGACAAACAGTTAAGACAATCTTGCGTCCTGTGATCTGAAACCTATTTTCCCTCTACAGTGCCCTAAGTCACAGACACAAATGGTGGTGGGGGTCAGACTGTGGTTCCTAAAAGTCCAGACTTCCAAACTGAAGCCTGGACAGGAAGCTGAAAGGAAACTACTCAGCGTGTCACTTCCTCGAAGTTTTACAGGTTTAAATAAAATTGTACATTCTTAAAGCGGTGTGTGTTCTGTCCTTGACCATCCCCGTGGCTGGCAGCGAAGACCGGTCCAGCTCAGCATTGAACAAGTGTTGATCTGGGCACACATCCTGGTTCCTGCAGGAAAACAGGGGGTAACCGGACCTGGTGACGAACATCAAGATGGGGGACGCCTTACCTAAAGTCTCCAGTTGGGGGGCACAGTGGCGAAGTCTTCTTGTGCCAGCAGAATAACGTTAGCACGTTTCAGGTATTGCTGAAGCCTGATGTCTGATGTCTTATCTTCAGAAATCAGCAGCACTGAACAGATTTGCCAGGATTTCTCTTGCTCCTGTAGAACCCACACAGAACCCTGTGAAGTACCCGCTACAGACGACAGACACACTTACAGTAGTCATCTAATAATAAAACCCTAATTGATGACGAATATGAACGACATAAGAGGCTTGAAAACAGCAAGAAGGCTGAGGATTTGACTAAAAGTCCTAGAGTGGATACAAAGCTTGACACTGGTCTTTCTGTGTGTAGTTTGTATGTTCTCCCGGTGTATGTGAGGGTTTTCTTTGGTTTCCTCCAAAAACAAATATGTTAGGTTGATTGGGTACTATCAAATTGCTCCTATGTGTGTGTGTGTATATCCCTGCAACAGACTAGTGACCGTTTCTAGGTGTAACTTGCCTCTCGTCTGTAATCAACTGGGATTAGTTTTTTTTTTTTTTTTTTTTTACATACAGTACTTTATTAATCCCTCACCGGGAAAATTTGTGTGCTGCATTACACCGCAGCAGGCTGCTAGGACGTCGCCAATCGTGGGAGAAACGGGGGGTTAGGTGGGGAAAGTGTACAAAACCGTGGTGAGACAGGCCATGTTGTTTGGTCTAGAATTAGTATTACTGAGAAAAAGACAGGAAGCAGAGATGGAGGTAGCAGAGATGAAGATGCTGACGATCTCTCTGGGAGTGACCAGGATGGACAGGATTAGAAATGAGTATATCAGGGGAACAGCACATGTTAGAGGTTTTGGGGTTAAAGTCTGAGAGGCCAGACTGAGATGGTTTGGACATATGCAGAGGAGAGAGAGTACATGGGAAGAAGGATGCTGGATTTGCAACCACCAGGAAAGAGGACTAGAGGAAGGAGGAAGTTCATGGACGCAGTGAAGGAAGATGTGAAAATGGTTGGTGTGACCAAAGAGGATACAGCAGGTAGGGTTAGATGGAAGAAACTGACTTGCTGTGGCGACCCCTAAAGGGAAATGCCGAAAGAAGATGGTGTCTTCTCCAAGGACCCTAGACGTGAACTCAGTGGGAATCAAACCTGCAAACTTCCGGTTTACTTCCGGTCCAAAGGCGAACGTTCTACCACTGAGCTACCGCCTCCCCCAGAATTTTGCCAGGGCAGGAGTCGAATCTGCGATCTCTTTTGGAGACTGGATCTCTAAGGTCCAGTGCCTTATCCGCTCGGCCACCCTTACACACCCTTGTTAGTGAACTCCATCCAGGGAAAAGTTTATTCTTAAACAAGTTTCAAATGTTATCTAGAGAACAGGTTATCTAGTTTTATCTAGTTTTGAAAGTGTCTTCAGGATATTGTGTTCGATAATCGAGATGATTCGACTTCCATCCAGAAATCATTTTCAACCCTGATGGAAGTAGAGCCAGTTCTCATGTTACTTCTAGAAGTCAGAATGTCTCGATCGTCAAACACAACCTCCTGAAGACACTTTGAAATCCCAGCTGGACAAATGACGAACAAACTTGTTGCCAAGAACTTTGGGCAGTATACCCTGAAGTAGATTCGAGAACTGGACAACAGAAACCATCATGGCCTTAAAAGTAGCTGCAGGCGGAGAAGTCATATCGAACGCCCAGTTAGAGGTGGACGAGTGAATGATGAGCATCCCACCTGTGAGAAGAAATTCCTGAAGTTATTGGCCAGACAGAAGAGCCTGCTGCCGAACACCTTCAGGGACGGGGGAATGCTGTAGTGAACCACACACGTGGCGTCTCTGATCTTCAAATCTTTCAGAATATGGTCCGTGGTCACTGCAAGTCAGAGCGGTTAGCGAGTTTTCACCTGTGCAGGTGTGAGGGAGGACTAATAGCTTACCAAGGACACAGTGCGTTACTGGACTGACGTCCCTCGCCCACAGCTGGAGCACGAGGTCAGGATTTCCCCCTTCTTGGGTCTTTATGCAGAAGACCTCCTTGTCTTTTACAGCCTGCAGGGAAACAAACATGGCTGCTGTCTGTAGCTAAACCCATTTAACCCTCTCAGTCCTACAGTCGGTGTAGTCTAAGCAGTTTAAAGTTCTTAAGTGGGAGGAGTTTCATGTCTGAAGCGCCTCCTATTTTAACCCTGTCTCACCTGATAGATGTTGTCCACCTCTTCGTCAGTGTTCGCTATGATCAGAGTCTTCTGGTTGACATCGGGGGTGAACGCTATGGATGTCAAAAGGTCCGATAACTTGTTGCTCTCCGTGGTCACCAGGAGAATCTGCAGAGAGATAAAAAAAGGGCACTCTTGTTTTACAGAGCTCTTACCTTTCTACCTTTTTACAGAGCTATCCTACCTTTGTTGGTACTCATAAACTCTGGGCAGGGCATCAAACTGGAAACCCTCTGGTAACAGGACACTCACCCTGCCCATCCTTCACCAGTGGGTGGGACTAACCTGAACAACTTTACCATAGAGCGCAGCATCTTCAGGCATAGCGATGAAGATGGAGGAACAAGGCATGTGTTTGGTAATCAGCTCCTCCATGCAATGGCTCCAACGGCTCGCCACGGCAACCAGCTGTTTAGGTACGCAGGCGTCTGAAGATTTCTTCATCTTCGAGAAATGTGTGAAAATGAAGGCCATCTGCAGGAGAGGTCGTGTTACATGCTGGAGGACAGCTGTGTGTGGTATGGAGAGGGGGAGGGGTGTGTTACCTCATTGGGTGCCTTGGTGAGCAGGGTGTCGGTCTGGTCCAGCAGCAAATAGTGTAAACTTTTAAACTGGAAGCGGTGAGCGGAAAGGAGGCGGAAAAAAACTGAAGGGGGTGGAAAGCAAAAGAACGCCTGCAGAAAACAACCAAACAACCAGAGGTCTCATTTATTAAATGGGTTTACACAAACAGAGCGATCTCTAGAGGTGGCGTGGACTCGAGCTCTAAGCACAGCCAGAAGCTGCCACGTGTTAAAATGTGAGGGTCTCATTCATCATGGGGGAAGGATGGAGCAGGACATCAACAGATGGATCAGTGCAGCGATTTATGTTTCTACCCTCACCATGGTAACCGGGATCTATGTTTCCTATCCTTTCCTAGGTAACCAGGATCTACATTCCAACCCTCACCATGGTAACCGGGATCTCTATTCCTACCCTCACCACGGTAACCAGGATCTACGTTCCTACCCTCACCAGGGTAACCAGGATCTACGTTCCGACCCTCACCGTGGTAACCAAAATCTACGTTCCTACACTCACCATAGTAACCAGGATCTACGTTCTTACCCTCACCTCACAACTACGTAAAATAAAAACTAATTATGGTAAAAATACTGTCAAATTCCGATCCATGTCTATTTGGAACAATTTACCAAATTACATTATTAATTCAAATAATAAACAACAATTTTAATTTTTATTAAAAGGCATCTTCTCTCTGATTAAACCTGTAATTGTATTGTGTAAAATTGTTTATATTGTAATTCCATAGTGATGAGGTCTCTGTTTGCCATTATGTAATGTGGGAGCGTTCGAAATAAGCTCCTACTACCTGGAACCACTGGTCAGTGTCAGTGTTGATTGACATTGATCTGATCTAAATTTGAACGCAACCTACAAAAACAAGGTCCAGTGTGGGTGTGTGTGTGTGTGTGTGTGTGTGTGTGTGTGTGTGGTATGATGTATGTGTTGTTGTTTTGCGTTTTTATCTCATATGTGTACGGTCATTATTGTATTTCCGCCAAAGGCGGACATAATTACTTGTAATTATGGACTCCAGGAAGAGTAGCTGTCTTCACACAGCTAATGGAGATCTAAATAAATACAAATACAAAATACCATGATAATCAGGATCTACGTTCCTTCCCTCACCATGGTAACCAGGATCTACGTCCTACCCTCACCATAGTAACCAGTGTGGGTGGTGAACGAAAGAACGTGATTGCAGATACAGGTGGCCAAAATGATCTTCTTATGCAGGGTGGCTGGGCACTCAGAGCTAGAGGGAGGAGTCAGACTACTAACGTTGTGTCTCTGGATCGAGAGAATCAGATGGGTGGTTCTGGCATCTGGTTAGGATGCATTCTTCCCTGGTGAGGTGTTACGTCCCACTAGGAGGAGACCCAGAGGCAGACCCCGGACCTGCCGGAAAAGACTATGTCTCATAGCTGGACAGGGAACACCTCAGGATCCTCCTGGGTGAGCTGGAGGATGCAGGCCGGGTGACAGAAGCCTGGCCTTCCTGTCTGAGGCTGTTGTTTCGGATAAGTGGAGACGACGGAACGGGCAAAAATGGACTGTTGATGAAAAAGGTTGGAAAACAATAGAATATAATGACTCACAGTCTCTGGGTATTTTGAGGGATCGAGGCTTCGTCTTTGCCAAGGCCCAGCCCAAACAACGAACAGGCGAAGCATCTTATCTAACCTACACCTCTTTCATCGGAAGCTGTAGAGGCCTGGACCTTCTTCCAGCCTGGGCACAGTTAAACAGCAGAGGCTGGGGGAGAAACAGCGTGACATGAGGCGGTGTGAGCGGGCACGCGAGTGGATGAGATTGACTTACCTTGAATTGGTGGTGTGGCAGCACAACAGGGTTGGCCAGAATGCTGGCGAGAATAGGGGGGAGGTACCTGGCTGGATCGTCAACATGGGGTGAAACAATAATGGTGTTGAAGCCACTCGCCATTTCTGGCCAACTGTAGCAATCAAACGGAGACAAAGCCATTTGTTGTCTCCTCTGCAAAATCTAAAAACAAGATGGTTGCCATGCCGATTATCACTCGAGGCATTCCAAGAACACTTGATGATTCATGAGGATGCTTCACTCGTTCCTAAGGATGCTTAGTGGTTAGTTACGAGTAAGGATGCGTTACTCGTTCCTAAGGATGCTTTGCTCGTTGCAAATGCATGAAAACCACATTCATTAAACACATCAAACAAAGAAAATATAAATAAATGAAAAAATAAATAAAACAATAAACTCAATAAAGATAAAATAAAATCAATACCATGCGCAGAAAACTAGAGACATGAGCATCTTCAAGACTGCTGCAGGAGCTCGTCCTTCTGGTTCCATGCACCAGGATTTCAATCGTCAAGGGATCTGTAGGAGGATCCTGAAAACCAGAAACAGGAGTTTTAAGTCTGTGTCTCTGGCTGAGTATCTCTGGTCTCCTGCTTGGTTTTTGAACCAGTTTGAACCTCACCTGTTGTTCTTCATCATCATCGTGTGGGTTTAAACAACTTGGATTAAGGCCCTCCTGTGACCTGCAGAAAAAAAGAGTGCCTCCTCGTTTATAAAGTTTGGGTACATCAGAAACGGTTTGAGCTTTACCAAACATTGAACAGTTCGGGGAAGGATGACTCAATAAGTAGGGTGACCATCCTATTGAGGGTCGTCGGTTCGATCACCTTCCCAGAGCTAATGCCGAGGTGTCCCTGATCAAGAACCCCCAATGTCTCCTGATGGTGGTTCCCAGCTTGCATGCCAGCTTCCACCATCAGGTATGAATGTGTGTGTGGATGAGTGCCACTTTAAGAACTAACGCAGGTAGAAAAAGGCTCCACAGACCCGTCAAGGTATTCCTTCTGCTTTCACACAGTACCTACAAAACGTGGTCATTGGCCATTTTGAAAATCTCAATGGATTGCGCTGTTATAGGTACTCAGAGTGAACAGTCTAGCTTAGACTGCCCTGTAAAAAATGGCTGCCTGGAATGAACCATAATCGGCTTGAAAGCAAGACATTTTGATGAATGGCAAGTGATGGAACACATTAC